>CM055117.1:116325993-117010993 GCA_029206835.1 Rana muscosa
CATCAGTGCTATGAGCAAACACTTATCTTTTCTTGTATCCATAAATAAACAAAGGGATGAAATGCTTAAAACAGTCCACATTGTGTGATTCTTATGTATATCAACAGTTTTTTGTGCAGCAGTGATTTCCCTAAATCAAATATCCCTTCTATGCCATTCCACCTTAAATCAGTGCATCCACTCCACCTTCTACCCTCACCTTCTCAGATAGATCTTCTAATTTAAAGGCCACACAGGCTTATTGTTGCAAACAACCCTCAGAACTCCTCTTCCAACAATTCCCCAAAGGAGGTATTTCAAAAAATAAATAAATAACCAATCAACATTGCTACATAGCTACGTAGTCAATCTGGTTGAAAAAAGACAAAAATCCATCTAGTTCAACCAATAAAAGGGGAAAAAAATCATACATTCTTATATACAACGCAGGCTTGTTGTCTGCTCCCCTTATATCATAAACAGCACAAGGTAGGGAAGCCCACTGTCCCCCATTATATTCCCACTAGTCATGGAACCTGTAATCAGATTACACTCAAACACTCTGGTCTTAACCACTTCAGATCCGCGCTATAGCCGAAAGACGGCTGCAGCGCGGACCTTAACTGCCGAGTGCACGTCCTTGTATTACACTCTCCCCGCGCGCTCCCGAGAGCGCGCATCGGGGAAAATCTGTGTTGGCCGTGTCCCTTGGACACAGCCAATCACAGATCGTGCTGAATGGCCAATCACAGAGGCCATTCAGCACTCGATCTCACTGCCCAATGAGAGATGATCTCAAGTGTAAACATATGAGATCATCTCTCATTGCCGGCTTTCTCTCCTCACACAGAGACAGCGTGTGAGGAGAGAGAGAGATCTGTGCTGCTGCTGCTGTCAGTGAGTGTATTGTGAGAGAACATCCACATAAAGTAAAGTAAAAAACAATGCCCTCTTGCCAGTCCCATATCTGCCAGTGCCCTCTTGCCAGTCCCATATCTGCCAGTGCCCTCTGCCAGTCCCATATCTGCCAGTGCCCTCTGCCAGTGCCATCTGCCCGTGCCATCTGCCAGTGCCATCTGCCCGTGCCATCTGCCCGTGCCATCTGCCAGTGCCATCTGCCAGTGCCATCTGCCAGTGCCATCTGCCCGTGCCATCTGCCCGTGCCATCTGCCAGTGCCATCTGCCCCTGCCATCTGCCCGTGCCATCTGCCAGTGCCATCTGCCCGTGCCATCTGCCAGTGCCATCTGCCCGTGCCATCTGCAAGTGCCATCTGCAAGTGCCATCTGCCCGTGCCATCTGCCCGTGCCATCTGCCATCAGTGCCACGTATAAGTGCCATGTATCAGTGTCATCAGTGCCACGTGTCTTCAGTGCCAACAATGACTAGAAGATTATTTTCAGCCGAGGAGGCATACAATATTCTTGCGGCCGACGAGAGCAACGGGGAGCTCTCCGATTCGGATTCCTCCGCAAGTTCAGACTATGAGCCTGACTATGAGTCTGACATGGACTACGAGCCTGTCCTAAGCAGTGGAACACTGACAGCCTCAGAAGAGGAGGAGGAGGAGGAGGAGGAGGGCCCGCCCGCCAGACGAAGGCGTTCTGCTGAGGAGGCAGTGCCATCCACCAGCACCGCAGTGCCATCCACCAGCACTGCAGTGCCATCCACCAGGCAAGCAAGGCCACGTACCAGTGGGGTGTCATCTCAGTCCCAAAGGGTTAGGTCCCATGCCAGCCTTCCCTATTCCCTTCAGAACCCCTTGTGGCTTCCTCCTAATTCAGGGGAAGCCAACATTCCCCCTTTCACTGCCCAGCCAGGAGTCCAGGTGGACACAGAAAATTTTGCCCCGATTGACTTTTTCAATTTAATTTTCACTGACGACATGCTTGCATCAATTGTGGCCCAGTGCAACCTATACACCCAACAGTTCATAGCAAGCAACCCAACGTCCTATTATGCCCGTCCCTACCAGTGGAGAGCCCTTACGGTGGAGGAGTTTAGAATTTTTTTGGGCCTCACGTTCTGCATGGGAGTAAACGGAAAAAATCAAGTGCGTTCATATTGGTCAACCCGCCCCATCTACCATATGCCCATCTTTTCCTCAGTAATGCCCAGGACCCGATATCTAATGATTATGAGATTCCTACACTACAACGACAATACCCAGTGCCCTCCCCGAAATGACCCAAATTTTGATAAGCTTTATAAAATTCGGCCGCTACTAAATTATTTTTCTGAAACCTTCCCCCAATTGTTTACCCCAGACAAACACATATGCGTGAATGAGTCCCTTATAAAATTTTCTGGCAGGCTGGGCATAAAAGAATTTATACCCAGCAAAAGGGCCCGCTATGGGGTGAAGCTCTATAAACTGTGTGACCGAGAAACTGGGTATGTGTATGGCTTCATCATATATGAAGGGAAGGACACCGAACTGAACCCCCCTAATTGCCCAATCTACATTGGAACCAGTGGGAAAGTAGTTTGGGAACTCATAAACCCACTTCTGGAGAAAGGCTACCATTTGTATGTGGACAATTTCTATACAAGTTTGCCCCTGTTCCGAAACCTACATAGAATGAAGACTCCAGCATGCGGCACCGTACGGACGAACCGGAAGGGCTTTCCTCAAAGCCTGGTCACTAAAAAATTGAGAAGAGGGGAGGCGGCGAGTTTGAGGAATGAGGAAATTTTGGCTGTGAAGTGGAGGGACAAAAGAGACGTCTACGTGCTTTCTTCCATCCACAGCAATGAATTTGTTGAAATCACCAGGAGGAATGGCCGGATCCAAAAACCCAAATGCATCTACGATTACAATAAGTTCATGGGGGGTGTCGACTTCAATGACCAGATGCTCGAACCCTACCTTTCCACAAGAAGAACATACCAGTGGTATAAGAAAGTTTCCATTTATTTATTTAATTTGGCCATGTACAACTCATATGTAATATATAACGTAATTGTAGCCGTATTAGTGCAATTATGACAGAGAAAATTAAGTACTGTCCGTGATACTTTTTTTATTTGCACTAACATAGAATTTTTCAGGACAAGCTTTCGGGGTATGTCCCCTTCTTCAAGGTCCAAGCAGTACTGAGTACTGCTTGGACCTTGAAGAAGGGGACATACCCCGAAAGCTTGTCCTGAAAAATTCTATGTTAGTGCAAATAAAAAAAGTATCACGGACAGTACTTAATTTTCTATGTAATATATAAAAAATCCACTATAAGACCCAAATCCTTCCTTTTCTTCCAGGAGGAAATCACCACTGCCCTTATATACCCGAACAACCCACCAGTAAACATTAGATCCAATGTCATTAGCCGACTCTCTGAGCGCCACTTTCCAGATAAAATCCCTCCCAGACCAACAGGCCAAAAATGCCAGAAAAAATGCCGGGTGTGCTCCAAAAGAGGAGAGAGAAGAGACACCATTTATTATTGTGCCCAATGTCCTTCAGAACCAGGCCTCTGCATGATTGATTGTTTCCGCCGTTACCATACCAAAATAAATTATTAGTTCACTTCCTGCCATTTATCTTTACACCCCTTATGCATCTGCTTGCGCTGTAACTGACCCTGGCTTGTTATTCGACCACGCTTCTGCCTACCGATTCTGTTTATACCTCTGCCTGATCTGGAACTGACCCTGGACTGTTATTTGACCACGCTTCTGCCTACCGATTCTGTACATACCTCTGCCTGACCAGGAACTGACCCTGGAATGTTTGACCATGCTTTTTGCCTGCCTCTTGGACTGATCTTTTACCCTGCCAGTGGACTAGTGGGATTCATAACACAGGGGTCTCACATATGTGAGGGGCTCCAGAATTGTTTTTCTGGATGAAGAAAACAATTGTTTTTGTTTTCTCATTCCTAGATTAGGGTCTGGAGACTCGGAGGCTTCAAAGAGATTTGGGTGGGAGAAGCCTCTACCCCTGTCCCCATTCAGTCCTGAACGAGGCCCTACTTCTGCCTGCTGCCTGTAGGACCTATGCCATCATGCCTCTGCCTGTTGCATGAACTGACCACACCACATGGACCTGCCTACTACCAGGACCAATATTTTGGCGCTGCTGACAATCTCTGCTTGCACTGACCCTGGACTGTATATAACAAAAAGACTGTTAACTATTGGAGTACTGCAGAATGCTCACCAGCTGCCTGTACGAACTATGGACAGTATTCCTGCCTGTTGCCTGGACAATTGCATTCGCTTTTGCTGACCAAGTCCCTGCCTGTTGCCTGGACCAGTGCTATCCTCCTGTGGACAACTGCGCTTCTAAAACAGGTAATCTTTTGTTTACCATTTGCTCAGCAGAATGTATTTTGGGGTGTAATTCTTGGTATGTGCATGTTATGTGTCCCTAGAACACCTGATGGTGTTCCTTGCATTTTGGGCCACTGTATGTGGCCAGGCTGTGTAAAAGTCTCACACATGTGGTATCGTCATACTCAGGAGGAGTAGCAGAATGTCTTTTGGGGTGTAATTTTTGCTATGTGCATGCTATGTGTTGGAAATATCTTATAAATGGACAACTTTGCGTAAAAAAAATGTGTTTTAATTTTTTTCCCACATTTTCCCAAAACTTCTGGAAAAAAATGAAACATTCAAAAGACTCATTATGCCTCATAGATTATACGTTGGGGTGTTAGCTTTCCAAAATGGGGTCACTTTGTGGGCGTTTCCATTGTCCTGGTGCTCCAGGGCCTTCAAAAGTGTAATAGGTGGTTGAGAAATGAGATGTGTAATTTATGCTCCTAGAACACCTGACGGTGCTACTTCAATGTTGGGCCTCTGTATGTGGCCAGGCTGTGTAAAAGTCTCACACATGTGGTATCGTTATACTCAGGAGGAGTAGCAGAATGTATTTTGGGGTGTAATTTTTGCTATGTACATGCTATGTGTTGGAAATATCTTATAAATGGACAACTTTGCGTACAAAAAATGCGTTTTAATTTTTTTCCCACATTTTCCCAAAATTTCTGGAAAAAAATGAACCGTTCAAAAGACTCATTATGCCTCATAGATTATACGTTGGGGTGTTAGCTTTCCAAAATGGGGTCATTTTGTGGGCGTTTCCATTGTCCTGGTGCTCCAGGGCCTTCAAAAGTGTAATGGGTAGTCAACAAGTTAGATGTGTAATTTATGCTCCTAGAATACCTGATGGTGCTCCCTGCATGTTGGGCCTCTGTATGTGGCCAGGCAGTGAAAAAGTCCCACACATGTGGTATCGTTATACTCAGGAGGAGTTGCAGAATGTATTCTGGGGTGTCATTTGTGGTATGCACATGCCATGTCAGAGAAATAAGCTATCACAATGACAATTTTGTGAAAAGAAAAAAAAATATGTAATTTTGCAAAGAATTGTGGAAAAAAATGACAACTTCAAATAACTCACCATGCCTCTTACTAAATACCTTGGAATGTCTACTTTCCAAAAAGGTGTCATTTGGGAGCATTTGTACTTTCCTGGCTTGTTAGGGTTTCAAGAAATGAGATAGGCCGTCAGTACATCAGATGTGATCAATTTGTTATGATTTGCACCACAGCTTGTAGACTCTATAACTTTCACACAGACCACATAATATCCACTAATGTGGGTTATTTTTACCAAAGATATGTAGCAGCATAAATTGTGGCCAAAATTTATGAAGAAAAATTACTAATTTGCTAAATTTTATCACAGAAACGAACAAAAATTCATTTTTTTTTTAAATTTTCGGTCTTTTTTCATTTATAGCGCAAAAAATAAAAAACACAGAGGTGATCGAATACCACCAAAAGAAAGCTCTATTTGTATGAAAAAAAGGACAAAAAAATAATTTGGGTACAGTGTTGCATTACTGAGTAATTGTCATTCAAAGTTTGAGAGCACTGAAAGCTGAAAATTGGTCTGGGCAGGAAGGGTGTTTTAGTGCCCAGTAAGCAAGTGGTTAAAATAGGGCAAACAGAACACCAAATTTGTCTATAAGCAGACAATGGGGTTGATTTACTAAAGGTAAATCCACTTTGGACTACAAGTGCACTAAAAGTGCACTTGGAAGTGCAGTCGCTGTAGACCTGAGGGGAATATCTGAAATGAGGGGAAGCTCTGCAGATTTTTTAATCCAATCATGTGCAAGCTAAAATGTTGTTTTTTATTTTCCTTGCATGTCCCCCTCAGATTTACAGTGACTGCACTTCCAAGTGCACTTGTAGTGCAAAGTGGATTGGTCTTTAGTAAATAACCCCCAATGTTATATTATTCCTATCCAATCCCTTGGAATCCTTAAAAGCAGTCACTGAGCTATGAAGAATGTTGGGCAAATTTCCCTATATAAAACTAACATTGCTAAATCTCATATGTTGCCCAATAACATGAAAAGATTTACCTCTGCATCCACTAGTTTCACGTGGACCAGTGGCGGAATTTTCAGGGTCGCAACAGTCGCAGTTGCGACTGGGCCCTGTAATTCCGCCAAGTCTGGGGGGCCCCGCAACCCGTCCTAGTATTCCGCCGCCCATGTGAATGGCCCACCCACCTGACTGTCACTCACTGACAATGTTGCAGGTGTGGGCTGGGGCGGGTGGTAAGGTGAAGATCTCCCCCCGGGCCACTTCCATTTTCTTTAAAACGGCTGCGGTCCGCGGCGCTAGCTACCTGTAATTATTATTTTTTTCCAAAGTCGTCTGCGGCGGCCATCGATTGGCTGGCTGGCTGCCTCTGCATACCCTGCACTGCATTGTGGGAGTTGTAGTTCGGCCACCCTAAAGGTAATGGACCTATTAGCGCAGCAAACTACAACTCCCACCTCCCAGGAGTCTCAGAGGCAGCCAGGCAGGTCATGTGGCACGTCAGGGGAGGGTCAGGGGGTACGAGCGGCGTCAAGAACGTCACACTCGTGGGCTGGGACTGGCTGCAGAGGAGTGACGTGATCATCATCATCACGGTGCAAGGACCTGGCTAAAGTAAGAAAGTAAGTGTGAATGATGACCCCCCCCCCTCGGCCAGCATACACTCAGCCAGCATACACTCAGCCAGCACCCCCCCTCGGCCAGCATACACTCAGCCAACACCCCCCCCTCGGCCAGCATACACTCAGCCAGCACCCCCCCCCTCGGCCAGCATACACTCAGCCAGCACCCCCCCTCGGCCAGCATACACTCAGCCAGCACCCCCCCCTCGGCCAGCATGCACTCAGCCAGGACCCCCCCCTCGGCCAGCATACACTCAGCCAGCACCCCCCCCCCTCGGCCAGCATACACTCAGCCAGCACCCCCCCCTCGGCCAGCATACACTCAGCCAGCACCCCCCCTCCCCTCAGCCAGCATGCACTCAGCCAGCACCCCCCCTTGGCCAGCATGCACTCAGCCAGGACCCCCCCTCGGCCACCATACACTCAGCCCCCCCACCACCTCGGCCAGCATACACTCAGCCAGCACCCCCCCAGCATACTCAGCCAGCCCCGCCAGCACCCCCCGCCAGCATACTCAGCCAGCCCCGCCAGCACCCCCCCCCCCGCCCACCAGCAGACTCAGCCAGCGCCAGCCCTGCCAGCACCCCCCCTCAAGTACCAACACAGCCACCCCCCCTCAAGTACCACCACAGCCCAGCCCCCCTCAAGTACCACCGCTGCCACACCCCTCAAGTACCACCACTACCACCCCCCCTCAAGTACCACCGCTGGTACTTGAGGGGGGGTGGTAGCGGTGGTACTTGAGGGGGGTGGTAGCAGTGATACTTGAGGGGGGTGGCTGTGGTGGTACTTGGGGGGGTGGCTGCGGTGGTACTTGGGGGGTGGCTGCGGTGGTACTTGAGGGGGGGTGGCTGTGGTGGTACTTGAGGGAGGTGGCAGTGGTGGTGCCATCCTCTCCCACCACCACCACCTGTGCCTCCTTACTGATCCCATACCCCCACCACTGATCTCATCCCTATCCCCCCCATTACTTCTACAACAGAGGTGATGGGGGGATAGGGATGGGATCAGTAAGAGGCAGAGGTGGTGGTGGGAGAGGATGGCAGCACCACTGCCACCGCAGCCACCCCCCCCTTAAGTACAACCGCTGCCCCCCCCCTCAACACCAGCACTTCACTGATCCCATTTAGGGTTGCCACCTGTCCGGGATTCACCCGGACAGTACGGGTTTTGAAACATGTGCCCGGGTCTCTGCCCGCCTGAGACCCGGGCACATTATTCAGACCTGCCAGTGGCTCCCTGTGCCTGTGCCGAAGCTGTGCCGCCACCGCCGTGTGCGTCTCGAGTTCAGTCCGCTTTATTCTGCAACTGCTGCCTTCCTATCTACCCCCCCCCGCACTGTCAGTTCACCTCCGTCCGCTCTGTGTGCTGTAGACGGGACACAGAGGCAGAGACGGAGCCTCCGTGTTGCCGGAGACTCTCCTCTGGTTTTGCCCCCCCCCATACACTACCATACAGTTCTGCCACCCCCCCTCCCATACACCATCCATCCATCCAGTTTTCCCTCTCCTCCTCATACACACATTTATCATCCCCTCCATACACCATCCTTATATACAGTCCCCCCATATATACAGTTCTCTCTCCCCCATACACCATCCATATATACAGTCCCCCCATATATATAGTTCTCCCCCCCATACACCATCCATATATACAGTCCCCCCCCGTATATACAGTTCCTCCCTCCCTATACACCATCCATATATACAGTCCCCCCCATATATACAATTCTCCCCCCCATACACCATCCATAGATACAGTTCTCCCCATATATACAGTTCCCCCCCCCCCCCATACACCATCCACATATACAGTTCTCCCCCCATACACCATCCATATATACAGTTCTCCCCCCCATACACCATCCATATATACAGTCCCTCCATATATACAGTCCCCCCCCATACACCATCCACATATACAGTTCCCCCCCCCCCATACACCATCCATATATACAGTCCCCCTATATATACAATTCTCTCCCCCCCATACACCATCCATATATACAGTCCCCCCCATACACCATCCATATATACAGTTCTCCCCCCCCATATATACAGTTCTCCCCCCCATACACAGTTCCCCCCCCCCATACACCATCCATATATACAGTCCCCCCCCATACACCATCCATAAATACAGTTCTCCACCCCCCCCCCATATACCATCCATATATATCGTCCCCCCCCCATACACCATCCATATATACAGTTCTCACTGGGTGACACCGTCCACTGCCCTACTGACACCGTCCTCTGCCCTACTGACACCGTCCTCTGCCCTACTGACACCGTCCTCTGCCCTACTGACACCGTCCACTGCTCTACTGATACCGTCCACTGCTCTGCTCTACTGACACCGTCCTCTGCCCTACTGACACCGTCCTCTATTCTACTGACACCGTCCTCTGCCCTACTGGCTGACAGTGTCCACTTTTAAGGTAGGCTAGTTTCATATTTTAACTGACATTTATTTTATTAATTGAATCATATTATATGGGTACACATGCTTTTTTTTAATTTAACCATTAACCATGCCGCTTTAAGTCCCCCCCACACTGTTAATGCAATTTGGCCACAGCCACTGTTCATTGTAGCACACCTCATTACTACTCTCTTTGGGTAACCCAAAAGGTGTCCCAGGTATTTTACAATCCTATAGCGCATAGTACAAAAAAATTGCCGTGCACCGCGAAAGTGTTCGGGTTTGGCTTGAAGAAAAGGTGGCAACCCTAATCCCATCCCTCCTCCCCACCAGCACTGTTACTGATCCCATTCCCCAGGTCAGATTTAATTGATCCTATGATTGCTTCATAGGATCAGCAACTGATGTATTGCTTCATTTATGTGAAATCCCTGGTGATATGGCCAGTCCCTCTTTGTACAACAAAGTCCCCCTTTGTTGTACAGTGTAAAAAAATTAAGTATCAAAATCAGGCTTTTCGGTGGTGATTTCTTGCACTGGGGCCCTGAAGTCTCTAGTTACGCCACTGCGTGGACCCCAAATACCTAGGAATAAACATTTCCTCTCTAAGCTGATCTTTGTTTCTTAACCTTAGATACCTTAATACAAAATATTCACCAACAAACTCAAGGCCTCTTGAAATCTCACATTTCATATATGGCCAGAGCTGCACTCAGCAAAATGATACTTCTACAATCCATTCTATACTGTATCAGGATATTTCCTATTTCCCTCTTAGCCTCTTACCTTAAACAACAGCAATCAACCATTAACTATTATATTTGGGGCAAGAAGACACCTACATGTAAAAATGTTATCCTTTACAGATCAAAGAATACGGCTGGTATTAGAGTTCCTAGTTTAAAACTGCATTACTATGCAGTGATTCTAGACTAACCAAACGTTTGGTCTCTGACAATGGACAAACTCTGGACACGCATTGAGCTAACTCTGCTCGGAAAGTTGTGTATCTCACTGGAAATCCTCTCTCAAACAAACTCACCAGTGGTATTATACACCTGTTTGCCTTTTGAATATCTCCCCTACCTCCTCCCCTGCAGGCTGGTGAGAATGCAATGCCATTGGTACACTTTTTCATATTTGGCAGACTTGTCCCAAACTTCTTTCTTTTTGGGACTATGCCTTCTCTTTTATGCCCTCAGTGGTAAACTCTCTAATCAAGCAAGATCCAGCTTTGGTGCTATTGTTACTGAATGCTGAGGGCTGGCCCCACATTCATATTCCTTTCATCATACACTGCATAAATGCCTCTAGGAATTTCATGACAGAGGCATATACACAGTATATATTCTTTATTTTGACACATTTTTAATTCATTTTGCATTGATACATTGTATTTTATTTGATGAGGTATGATGAATCACTGTAAAAAGGAGTGTGCTGCATTATTGTATTTGTATATTTTGAACTGTGGGGACTGCAACAGTGTGTATCATGAAAATTCACAAATATTGTTATCTTGATTGAATGGGAAAAAAAAGAGTCAGAGTGAATGGCTCGGGACTCCTGCCTATATTGAAACTTCAGCACTAACAATGATTTGGGATATTTTATTATAGCAGAGCTGAGTTTAACAGATTAGTGAAAGTTTATGTAAAGTCAAAATAGGGTACAGTCAAGATGTTCCTTCACTTCTTGCTCTAGAGTAAAAATGCGGTGACAGACCCTAAAGAGTCTAGTATGGATTTCTTGGGGGACCACACTTTTTTTTTTAATGTGGTATCCCCTCAAAATCCACAACACATGGATATACGGTACGTTTTGGAGGGAACTCTAACCATTCTTTTTTCTTTTTCATTCTATTGTAGAATGTGCTATAAAAAAGCGACATTTACAAAAAAAAAAGGATATAGTTTAAATTGCCAGTAAATTACATTTCATTGCCAGGTTTTTTTAACAGCACACACTCACCTTTGGGGGACCTTTGGAGGGGTTTGAAAAAAATGTTGGTGCAATACATATTAGTGCAATAAAATTATTGTGAACAACAACATATAAGTAATAATGGACAGTGTTAGTAATCCTTATGTGAGTGAAAACTCAAACACCATGGAAAGTGATAATAGGAACAAACTAAAATGATTGGTTTGACATAAAATCAATCAAAAATTATTTTGCAATACACCATAAATGAAGAATGAAGTAAAGAAAAAATGGTGAAACAATAATACAGTCTATGTGGATAACCCAGCCATGAATAAATGGCAATGTTGCAGAAAAATAATGTGCACCCGTGCACCATAAAGTCTGTAGTGAAGAGAAAGGATTTCATGAGGAATCTTCTCCTTGTAGAAAGAACAGTCCACCACCAAGTGAGATAAGAATGCCCGCTTACCAAAAATCAATGATCCCCCATTACAGAGGATCACAGCGGGCCTTGTTTGTATAGGAAGGATCACATCCAAACAGCCTCCAGAGGAATCCAGCCCAAAAGCAGCATATACTACAGCACGCTCGATGGCAATCCAATGTATACCAGGTTCATATGGACATGTGAAAAGAATGGAAGGCTCCCATAGCGTAAAATAGTTTTGTTTATTGTTTAAAAGAATGTAAAAAAAAACACTTACAGTGTTGCAGTAATCAAACAGCCTTAAGTCTGCGGTCCCGGCCGGACACATGCAGACAGACCCGTCCTGACTGGATAGAGGATAGAAGAGGGTGGTGACGTTAACACGCCGCTCTGTTCCGGCACTCTGGAAGACAGCAAATCTATTGCGAAACATCATAGGGCGGAACGGAGCGGCGTGTTAACGTCACCACCCTCTTCTATCTTCTATCCAGTCAGGACGGGTCTGTCTGCGTGTGTCCGGCCGGGACCGCAGACTTAAGGCTGTTTGATTACTGCAACACTGTAAGTGTTTTTTTTTTAAATGGTTTCATGAATTAAAAAATAACAAAAAACAGTAAAGTTAGCCCAATTTTTGGGGAAAATATGAAAGATGATGTTACGCCAAGTAAATAGATACCTAACATGTCACGCTTTAAAATTGCGCACACTCATGGATCGGCGCCAAACTTCGGTACTTAAAAATCTCCATAGGCGACGCTTTAATTTTTTTTACAGGTTACCAGGTTAGAATTACAGAGGAGGTCTAGTGCTAGAATTGTTGCACGCGCTCTAACGCACGTGGCGATACCTCACATATGTGGTTTGAACGGCGTTTACATATGTGGGCGACTTACGTGTGCATTCGCTTCTGATCGCGAGCTACCGGGGACAGGGGCGTTTTAATTTTTTTTTTTTTTATTATTTTATTTTTTTTTTTACTTATTTTTATTTCTTTTTTTACAATTATTTTACTTTTTTTTTTTTTATCACTTTTATTCCTATTACAAGGAATGTAAACATCCCTTGTAATAGGAATGTGTGTGACAGGTCCTCTTTATTGAGAGATACGGGGTCAATAAGACCCCACATCTCTCCTCCAGGCTGGAAAGCATGAGATCAATGAAAATGTTTTCACTGATCTCATACTTACAGCCGCAATGGCGGCTTTGTTTACATTTGAGGACCCGGGCGTGACGTCATCACATCGCGCCCAGGCCTCCGACGATCATAGAGATGACTGGTGAGTGACCATCTGGTCACCAGTCATCTCTATGCTCATCACGTGACCCACCAACGGCGCCGGAAGATTCGCTCCGGGTCCCCGATCGCACGGGAGAGCCCGGAGAAGCACCGGATGGCGGCGGGAGGGGGGGATGTCCCCTCCCGCCGCCTATAAGAATGATCAAGCGGCGGAACCACCGCTATGATCATTCTTATGGTGCACAAAATCGCCGGCACTTTAAAAGGATATCTAAATGATGCCTCTAGCTGCAGGCATCATTCAGATATCCCCCTACAAAGCCAGGACGTCAATTGATGTCCACTCAGGATGGGAGATCCCATCTGTGGACGTCATTTGACTATGGCTGGGTAGGGAAGTGGTGAATTTATATCCTTCCTGTAAATTTTAACACTTGCATGTTGTCCGTTTTCCTTTAGTTTGCCTTAAACTGTTTCTATCTGTATAAAAGAATTTGTATTCAGCCTTTGTAAATAAGAAAGACACTACCTAGGACAAAATATTATTTCCTCCAATCTTCCACCTTGTCTTTACTTTGTTAATAAACACATAACTAATATCAACATTGCAGCTGTGCAGACTTTTATCTCTATAACAATTTTCTTTTTTGAAAAGCTAGAAAGTTTTTTCTTAGCTGATGAATAGATATTCCAAGTTTCTACCCAATTTATTAGCTATTCATTCGAGACAACATCATTATATTACTTTAGATTGTTTGAGAATGTGTTGAATATCAATGGGCTCTTGTTTTTTTTTTTTAAAGAATGAAACATGCTGTACTCTACTTTTCTTTTAAACAGGCTTGATTTTCAGTAAAAATATGAATTGTTAATGATACTCGCTAACCACTATTAAAAGTAAAAAAAATATGTTAAAGGTATAAAAGCTTTATAATTGATGATCATATTTCAACAGCATATTACTGCTTTCTCTAATGTGTGGCAATATGGCAACTGTGGCAAATATCATGAGAATGGATTACTTAACTGGGATAACTGCATTAAGATTTGCTGAGGAGACAGAGTGTAAGTCATGAAAAGTTAAAGGGAGACAAAGGGTGGGGAATGAAGAGCAGTGGAAACAGAGTGGAAATGAAGAAACTTTGGTGGGGGCACAGTGTGCAAAAGAATAGTTATAAAGGAGGCAAAGTGCAGGAAAATAACAGTTGGGGAGGCAGACTTCAGGGAATGAAGAATTATAGATGTGATACAGTACAGGAGTATAGGAGTATAGTAGAGTGGTAGGAAGGAAAGGTTGTTGGGTACAAACTTGAGAAAGAAGAGTTGTGGGGCCAAAGTGTGGGCAAAAATAAGTTGCTTAGAGGGTAGGGTGTGGGTAATGAAGAGCTGTGTATGGGGAAGATTGTGAGCAATGAAAAGCTTCTAGGGATGGTAAAGTGTGAGGACTGAAGAGCTATTGAAGTCAAAGCTTGAGAAATGAAGAGCTGTTGGGGACAGTGGGATTGATTTACTAGAGGCAGGCTGACTGTGGGGGAAGTTGCATTTTGCTTGGGGTGTTTCCCAAGAACTTAGTGAATGCGGTTACATTTTGCTGCTTTTCATTATCCAATCATGCAAGAAAAAAATGCTGTTATTTTATATAACTTGCAAATGACTGGTTTGTTATTTGTAGAGTAAAAAATTACCACATTCCCTAAGTTCTGGGGAAAATTGCATCTTCCCTTGCAAAGTGAACAGCCTATTTTCCTTTAGAAAATCAATACCAGCGTGTGGGGAATGAAATATCATCAGATAGGATTGAATGTGAGGAATAGAAAGCTACTAAGGGGGGGGGGGGGGGGGGCAGAGCGTGAAAAATTAACAGCTACTGGGTTCAAAATGTGAGGAATGAAGCCTCGTTGGGGGGGGAAGAGTGTTGGGTTTGAAGAACTGTTGGGGTTATAGGGTGGGTAATGAGGAACCGACACAGAGTTTAGGTAATGAAGAGCCATTGGGTGGGGTGGGGGGGGGGGGTGCAGAGTCTTGATCTTGATAAAGACCCTTAAAATTTGTGATCTCATATCTTTCTTGATTTTTATTTTTTTAAATAACAATTTAGTGTTACTATGATTTTTTTTTTTTTCATTTACTTAATGCATAGTTTACTAATGATTAGTAATATTTGTTTTGTCTGAAAAGGTGCACACATTTAAACTCAATTTAGGGAAGCTGCAATAAAGAATTGTGTGTGCTTAAAGTTGAATTCCAGTCATATACTAAATAAGCCTATACCTACACCCGCGTTTCGAAGGGTTACCTTCTTCCTCAGAGGCTCTGAGGAAGAAGGTAACCCTTCAAAACGCGCCAGAAAGCAGTGGTTCGCATGTCCTCTCTCTAGGATCTGGAGACTGCTACCAGTAGACAGATCATTATAAACCAATGATTTTTACATTGTGGTTTTCTTTCTATGCTTGTGAGTAGTTTTTAATAATTTTTATTTTAATAAATACATCAAAGGATAATGCACAAGGCTGCTGTGCCCTCTCTTTTTTCTACTTTCTACTTTCTTTTCTGACTGCTAGGATACCCCTATCCTGGAGGGCAGCATGGCCTGAGATATTATCCACTCTAAACTTTGGATCGCCTGGTCAACACATTTGTGAGCAAGAGTATTTGTTTTGCTGCTTACGTATGGTTAGTATTTGACTATAATTCCACTTTAATCCTTTGAAGTAACATTGCAAGGGATAACTTCTATATAACAGAACAACCATCCGTTCACATAGTAAAATAATTATTTATAAATTAATTGAATATACAGAACAGCCACCCATTTTATGGTAACTTCAGTACCATTTTCTGTGAGCTGAAACTCAGTTTTACTATTCGGTCAGAACGTTGAATCATCAACACAGAGTATTGTACATTACACTTTTTTGCCCTTCATTTTTCAGGACATGCTTTTAGAGGTCTACCCCTTCTTCTTGGTCCAAGCAGACAAAACAATAAAGTAAGTATTATGTACATCTGTTTTGCTTATATCATCACTTAAAATCTCATAGGAGACATCTATAAAGGATACAGATACCCTTTGTATTTATTACTCTGTACCCAATATATTTATCAACAGGGTCGCCAGTACAATAACTGTTCTCGAATCTCAAATGCACTTTGCAAGCTTGTAAACTGACCCATTACACCGCATTTTGCAGTGTTTTGCAATAGAGGCTCGGAATGTAATGTTGCAGAGAATACAGTCAGTAGGGCAGCTACTTGCAAAGGAAGCACATCAACAACTTTGCCTAGGAAAAAGGTGGGATGTATGAACAATATTACCTTTTTAAAATTCAACAGTTGTCATGCAAGTGACAAGTCATTTAAATCATCCACCGCCATCCCATCATTTGTAAGACATTGGCATTTACAATAATTAAAATGCTACCATTATTACTAACAAGTCCATTTTAAATGGTTCTCACTTCACTTATCTTATTGCATGGGCTGTATTTACCATAATGTCATTCAATGGCCAGTCCTTAGGGCACAGGGTTAGAGGAGTCAACACAAGGCTCGAAAATGGACAAAGTGGGGTTGATTTACTAAAATAGACTGTGCACTGCATTCTGCAAGTGCAGTTGCTTCAGGACTTAGTATATGAGGAAAGTGTCACTTTGCAAAGAATACCCAATAAAGTGCAAGGAAAATAAAATAAAAAAGCAATCTTGCTTGCATATGATTGTATGAGGGAAGTCAGCAGATGTTCTTCCATTAATTACCATTCTGAAAATTTAATGTGACTCAAGAGCTTCTATTATGAAAATATTAGATAATAGAAGTTGCATGGCAAAAATAAAAATGGATATACTCAGATATAACACATTTTTATAGTACTTGCTATAGCTTTATATTATTTTTTTAAACAATATCTTATCTATATTACACTTTTAGAAAAGAACATATTTTAATATATAAAAATAGTCTGGCGAAAAAATAATAAGTTGAGGTGCTAAAATATATTTATTCTTTTCACCTTAAACAAGTCCCATTTTCAATCTTAGTTTGAGTTTTTCCTTTTGCAAAGTAGAGAAATAATCTAGTCCACCTTGAGATCAGTATGAAGTTGCCTGGATCTTATCCATTGCTTATGGCTTGCCTCAGGAAATTATATTTGAGAGCTCTAAATAATATCCCTTCAAACACCATGGAGCTTCAATGCGTAGAACATTCATTTTAAAGCTAGAGGAAGAAGTGGGTGAACACTGATTAAAATCATAAAGAACTGTTGAACGGACGTTTTATCACTTTATTCACTACTATTTTATTGTATTAACAGTAATAATGACAATTGCCTATATTAACACCAAATTCTTCATTGGTTGGGACGAGGAAAATCAATCCAGGGTATCAGTACTGAGTACGTTTTGTACTGTGAAACTTTTTTCTTTTTTTTTTTCATTATGTCCCTGTAAATGATCATATACTGATCCCTGCTAATAATTTTTTTTATAGTATTATACTATTTATCTCAGGGATCATTGTTAACTATGTGATAATAAACAAGATCTCAGTGTTAACTATGTGATAATAAACAAGATATCAGTGCAAATATAGTTCTAAATATAAAAGATTATATTGTTGTATCATACTGTTTCTTGTTTTTTGTACAGTAAAGCCCCGTACACACGATCGGATAACCTATGGATTTTCGTCCGATGGATTTGTCCATCGGAAATCCGATGAAACTGTTTTTCATCAGTCTTGGCCACACACCATCAGTCAAAAAACCGACCGTTCCAAACGCGGTGACGTAAAACACTCCGATGAGCCGAGAAAAATGAAGTTTAATGCTTCTGAGCATGCGTCGACTTGATTCTGAGCATGCGTGGGTTTTTTAACTTGCCCATAGACGATCGGAAATTCCCATCGGTTTTTTATCCATCGGAAAATTTTAAAACAAGTTCTATTTTTTACAACCGATGGAAAAAAGACCGATGGGTACCATACACGATCGGTTGGTCTGATGAAAACCATCCATCGGACGGTTTTCATCAGTCAAACCGATCGTGTGTACGGGGCTTAAGTAATATGGGCAGCACGTTTATATATATATATATACATACATACACAGCAGCCCACAAAATTTTCACTCGCCTGCTCGCATTTAGCGAGTAAAAATTAGCTGGGGGCGAGTGGAGAGGGGGCGCTGAGAGCAGATGAGTGACACTGAGTGAGCTCTCCAGCTGCCCGAATGATAAGAGTGACGCTGCCGTCACTCCTATCATTCCGAGCACCACACATTGCAGTCTCCGATGGCTGCTGGAGGGAGGATTTTGCTCCCCCTCCCTCCAGCTTCAAGACTGTCAGTTTCAGGCTCTGGCTGGCTGCTTGTTGGTTGGGCGGGATGGGGATGCAGCAATCTTCCATGTTTCCGCCCACCTGCCTGAATCATCGGCCTGCTGACCCGCCCCCTCGCCCATCCATCTGCCTAAATCGTCCACCTGCTGAGCCGCCCACTCGCCCGCCCATCTTCATGAACCGCCCACCCGTCCACTTGCCTGCACTCCTGAAAGAGGGAGATGTAAACTTATCAGGAGCGAGTGTGTGCTGAGATAAGCTCAGCAAACTACTAATTTCATTGTTCCGGCTCCCTGTCCAGCACCATAGCGTTAGGGCAATGGGACTGGAGCAGGCTGAAATTGAGGAAGGGGTTAGCACTGCCATGTCCACCAATGCAGGTGGGGGGGGGGGGGAGTCAGTGGTAGTGAAAGTTAACCTCCCCCACATGCATTGTTCTTTATGGCAGTGAAGTTTTAACCCACCCCCCTCTTCTGCATTTGTGGTAATGTCAGTAAAAGTTAACCCCCTCCCCCACATCCGGGGTCATGAGAGGGGTTACATTTCAATGCCACTTTCCACCAATGTAGAAGAGGGGGATATTAAAGTGGTTATACACCCTGTGCAACCACTTTTACCTACAGGTAAGCCTAGATTAACCTGTAGGTGCTGGAAATGTCTCCTAAACCTCCATGGTTTAGGAGATATTTACAATAGAGACGTGCGGCAATGTCTACGGCGCATGCACACTTTAGAAACGGCGACTGTGTCGTTTCTAAAGGAGGTCATGCCATGACTGGCGGCTCCCGCGCGAATGAGCAGGAGTGACGTCACGTGACTCCGGCCAGTCACAGAGCCAGAGTTCGCGGCCCCAGAAGGAAGAGGGGTGAAGATGGATGTTCGCTGCCAGCAGGGACAGAAGTGACATGGCTTCAGCTTCAGGTAAGTGACACATAATGGGCTAGTATGCGATGCATACTAGCCCATTATGCTTTACCTTTGCAGGAATATAAAGAGGAAGTTAAACCCATCAGGGTTTACTTCCTCTTTAATACTGACACCTGTGCTAGCGTTTATTAATGCGTCCACTGACTTCAATGCTGGGAGTTACTAATGCGTCCTCTGATACCTGCGTTGGGGGTTATTATGGCAAATGACACCAGTGCTGGGGGTTTTTAATGCATCCACCGACACCAGTGCTGGGGTTTTTTAATGCATCCACTGACACCAATGCTGGGGGTTATTATTACGTTGTAATTTAATTTGAGTTTAGGGGCGGAATTAGGGGCGAGGTAGGGTAGGGGGTTGGGTGGGGTAACTGGTGGCGAGTAACTCTTAAGGCCCAGCTAGTAGCTCAGGACTTGAAATTTTGAGCCCTGTACACAGTATCTCACAAAAGTGAGTACACCCCTCACATATATTTTATTATATCTTTTCAAGTGACAACACTGAAGAAATTACATGTTGCTACAATGTAAAGTAGTGAGTGTACAGCTTGTATAGCAGTGTAAATTTGCTGTCCCCTCAAAATAACTCAACACACAGCCATTAATGTTTAAACAGCTGGCAACAAACGTGAGTACACCCCTAAGTGAAAATGTCCAAAATGGGCCCAAAGTGTCAATAATTTGTGTGGCCACCATTATTTTCCAGCACTGCCTTAACCCTCTTGGGCGTGGAGTTCATCAGAGCTTCACAGGTTGCCACTGGAGTCCTCTTCCACTCCTCCATGACGACATCATGGAGCTGGTGGATGTTAGAGACCTTGCGCTCCTCCACCTTCTGTTTGAGGATTCCCCACAGATGCTCAAAGGGGTTTAGGTCTGGAGACATGCTTGGTTAGTCCATTACTTTTACCCTCAGCTTCCTTAGCAAGGCCGTGGTCATCTTGGAGGTGTGTTTGGGGTTGTTATCATGTTGGAATACTACCCTGCAGCCCAGTCTCCGAAGGGAGGGGATCATGCTCTGCTTCAGTATGTCACAGTAGATGTTGGCATTCATGGTTCCCTCAATGAACTGTAGCTCCCCAGTGCCGGCAGCCAGGGCCGCCATCAGGGGGCGTACAGGCAGTACACCTGTAAGGGGCCCGGATGGCAACCCCCTTTTTTTTGTAAGGGGCCCAGAGGTCCCAAGGGGCCCGGAGGTCCCCAGGGTCCAAGATGGCAAACCCCCTTCTTTTTTTATACATTTTTTCTTTATTTTTTAATAATTTTATTTTTATTTATTTTTTGTAAGGGGCCCAGAGGTCCCCAGGGCCCCAGATGGCACCCCCCTTTTTTTTTGTTCTTTTTTTTTTTTTTTGTTCATCAGCACCCAAACCTGCTACCCCAACAATTCGCGGCGGCAGCACAACAATTCGCGGCGGCAGCACCCCCCCCACTTCCCAATTTGTGGCTTTCTTGTACTCACTTTTGTTGCCAGCAGTTTAAACATTAATGGCTGTGTGTTGAGTTATTTTGAGGGTACAGCAAATTTACACTGTTACACTCACTACTTTACATTGTAGTAAAGTGTCATTTCCTCAGTGTTGTCACATGAAAACACATAATAAAATATTTACAAAAATGTGAGGGGTGTACTCACTTTTGTGAGATACTGTATATATATTATACTGAAAATGTTTAAGTTTTTCCCATAATCAATCCAACATAATGAAGATGATTTACTTCAAGTTAAGAATATTAATTTCAATTATTCAATCATGTAAATGTAAAACATCAGCCCTTTAAGGTTTTACCCCCCTAATGACCAGGCCATTTTTTGCAATATGGCACTGCGTTACTTTAACTGACAATTGCGCGGCCGTGCGATGCTGTACCCAAATAAATATAATGATGTCCAAATAGAGCTTTCTTTTGGTGGTATTTGATCATCTCTGCGGTTTTTATTTTTTGTGCTTTAATAAAAAAAAGACAGACAATTTGAGAAAAAAAACAATATTTTTTACTTTCTGCTATAAAACATATCCAATAAAAAAAATGAAAAAAAAATCAAATTTCTTCATCAATTTAAGCCAATATGTATTCTGCCACATATTTTTGGTTAAAAAAATCACAATAAACGTATATTGATTGGTTTGCGATATTGGAATATTTTTATGGAATATTTTTTTTTTGTTTTTACTAGTAATGGCGGCGATCATCAATTTTTATCGGCACTGTGACATTGTGGTGGACACATCGGACACCTAACTGACACTTTTCACACTTTTTTTGGGACCAGTGACATTAATACAGTGATCAGTGCTAAAAATATGCACTGTTACTGTACTAATGAAACTGGTAGGGAAGGGGTTAACATCAGGGGTGTTCAAAGGGTTAAATGTGTCCCTAGGGGGTGCTTGCTAACTGTGTGGGGGTTGCTCTGACTGAGTGAAGAGAGAGATCAGCGTTCCTGCTTAGCAGAAACACAAGATCTCCATCTTCTCCCCTGTCAGAACAGCAATCTGCCTTGTTTACAAAGGCAGATTGTCTTTCTGCCTCTTCCAGGAACAATCGTGACCCACTGGACTCGCCAGACCCGCTGATTGGCATCCCCTGTGTCCAATCAGCATGCGATCGTGTCTGCAGCGGCGTGCCTTCCAGTGGCTATTGCACGAAATGACGTGCAGGTACCTTGACTCGTGCAATAGAGCTGACCTGCCGCAGAACATCTGCGGTAGGCGGTCAGCAAGTGGGTAAAGTGAATATTCACACAATTACTTTTAATTACTTTTAACTCCTTTAGTATATAAGCCCAACTGAGCCCACAGTGTTGTGGCATCTCATCTCTGAACTACATACTTTATACTTTACAAAGTCCAGCTTAAAGGGGTTGTAAAGGTTAATTTTTTATTTTCTAAATAGCTTCCTTTAAGCTAGTGCATTATTGGTTCACTTACCTTTTCCTTTGATTTCCCTTCTAAATGTTTTTTTTCTTTGTCTGAATTTCTCACTTCCTGTTTCTCCTCAATAAACTTCACACCATCATCCGAGTGGTGTGGAGTCAGCCAGAACAGCTTACTGAATAGCTTACTGAGGAGGAACAGGAAGTGAGAAATTCAGACAAAGAAAACATACATTTAGAAGGGAAATCGAAGGAAAAGGTAAGTGAACCAACAATGCACTAGCTTAAAGGAACCTATTTAGAAAATAAGAAACAAACCTTTACAACCCCTTTAAGCTTAGTGTACCATATGGAATAATGTTGCCTGGCCATAAACGACGCAATAAAAATAACTTGTTGGGTAGCTTTAAAACCATTCTGGCCCCCATCCATCCTGTAGGCAGACAAAGTGAGGGAAATCCCTATTTAGGCACTAGGCAGTCATTACTGGAACTACTACCATTGCTACCATTAAAAAATGTGCCCCTTGATGCTTTGGTATCACAATTTTGGAGTCTCCCTCACTTTCAGTCACAATGGTCATAAGGACAAATAAAAACGGTGAATCTCTGTAGCATGGAAACATATAACAATGACAGGGGTTCTGACCCTTAACCACTATTGAAAAAAATAATAATTTGGCTTTAGGTGCACATTTACATATTGTAAAAAAAGGATATTTCTAATCTATTATTTCTTCAGAATGTTGAAGCTTTTGTATTATAAGGTAGGGTGTAAGTTTTACATGTCACAAATTGACTTTCCCAAAAGCATAATTTCTTTTTTATTTATACCATTTATGCACAGAAATCATCTAATTCTAAATGTTAATTTTAACCACTTGAGACCCGTGCTATAGACAAAAGACGTCTGCAGCGCGGCTCTCAAGTGCTGAGTGGACGTCCATGGACGTCCTCCTGTTTCTCTCCCCCTGCGCGCCGCCGAGGGCGCGTGGCGGGGAACAGCTGTGCCCGCCGTGGTCACGTGATGCCGATGCGCGTGCCTGGCGGCCGCAATGTCCGCCAGGCACACGCGATCGGCTGTGACAGAGGCAGGACGTGGATCTCTGTGTGTAAACACAGAGATCCACGTCCTGTCAGGGAGAGAGGAGACCGATGCTGTGTCCCTTGTACATAGGGACACAGATCGGTCTCCTCCCCCAGTCAGTCCCCCTCCCCCCACAGTAAGAAACACTTAATAGGGAACATATTTAACCCCTTCCTCGCCCCCTAGTGTTAACCCCTTTCCTGCCAGTCACATTTATACAGTAATCAGTGCATTTTTATAGCACTGTTCGCTATATAAATGTGAACGGTCCCAAAATAGTGTCAAAAGTGTCCGATATGTCCGCCGCAATATTGCAGGCCTGACAAAAATCGCAGATTGCCGCCATTACTAGTAAAAAAAAAAAATATAATAAAAATGCCATAATTCTATCCCCTATTTTGTAGGCGCTATAACTTTTTCGCAAACCAATCACTATACGCTTATTGCAATTTTTTTTACCAAAAATATATAGAAGAATACGTATCGGCCTAAACTGAGAAAAAAAAAGTTTTTTAAAAAAAATTGGGATATTATTAGCAAAAAGTAAAAAAATATTGTGTTTTTTTTCAAAATTTTCTGTCTTTTTTTGTTTATAGCGCAAAAAATAAAAACCGCAGAGGTGATCAAATACCACCAAAAGAAAGCTCTATTTGTGGGGAAAAAATGATAAAAATATAATTTGGGTAAAGCGTTCTATGACCGCGCAATTGTCATTCAAAGTGCGTCAGCGCTGAAAGCTGAAAATTGGTCCGGGCACGAAGGGGGTTTAGTGCCCAGTTGTCAAGTGGTTAATGCAAAACAACATTGCTGTTTACACTGGTGCGTTTTGACATGCGATTTGACATGTCAATTTGCATGTCAAATCGGCGGCATTTGTCAGCAACTGCACTGTCCTAATCGGTGCAACGTTGCATCTGCGGCGTTGCATCGATTTCAAGAAGTAATTTCTGTACTACTTTTTGCGATTTCAGCCCCGACTTACATTGACATCTGTGCAGAAACTGCCAGATGTCTCTGTAATTGCGGCCAAAATCGGGACTGACAAGCGGAAGTGAAATCGGGCGAGTTCAGTTGAACTCACACAGCTTTATTCCCGCAGCCCCGTGTGAACTTGGGCTTAATGATAAAAGGTAAAACAATGTCAGCTTTTTGTTTCAGTGTGTGAATGAGACTTTGTTTCTGCTTAACCACTTAACGACCGCCCACTGTAAATATACGTCGGCAGAATGGCACCGACAGGCAGAATCACGTATATGTACGTGACTGCCTTTGTATAGTTGGGGGGTCCGATCGGACCCCCCTTCTTTACAGTGAGCGGCCGTTATTCATTTGGGAGCGATCAGGGATGAGGGGACAGCCGTTCGATTCCGGCCACCCCCTCTTGATCGCTCCCAGCGAATCGAATCCTTCCCCTGCCTGTGTAATGTTTACACAGGCAGGAGGAAGTGATGTCGTCTCTCCTGCGGCGCCGAGCGCCGTACAGGAGAAGATGCAGGTTAGTGCACAAAACACTACACTGACACCAGGACACATAGGCACATAAATCGCCCCCCCAGGCCCCCCCAGATCACCCCCCAGTCACAGTGTCACTGATTGCAGTGACGATTTATTTACTGATCACTGCAATCAGTGACATTTGTGACTGTAAAAGTGTCACTACATTTAGTTTTAGGTCCAGTGTAGCCCCCTAACCCCCCCCCTAATAAAGGTTTAACCCCCTGATCGCCCCCAGATAACCCTTTCACCCCCTAGCACCGCCGTCGCTAAGCGATCATTTTTCTGATCGCTGTCTTAGCGTCGGTGATGCAGATCGGTAGCCAGTAATTTTTTTTAGGTTCGCCGCAGGTTTTTATAGCGTCAGGTACCCCCATATATTACCTAATAAAGGTTTAACCCCCTTGATCGCACCCCAGATAACCCTTTCACCCCCTATCACCACTGTCGCTAAGCGATCATTTTTCTGATCGCTGTCTTAGCGTCGGTGATGCAGATCGGTAGCCAGTAATTTTTTTTAGGTTCACCGCAGGTTTTTATAGCATCAGGTACCCCCATATATTACCTAATAAAGGTTTAACCCCCTTGATCGCCCCCCAGGTAACTCTTTCACCCCCTATCACCACTGTCGCTAAGCGATCGTTTTTCTGATCGCTGTCTTAGCGTTGGTGATGCCGATCGGTAGCCAGTAATTTTTTTTAGGTTCGCCGCAGGTTTTTATAGCGTCGGGTACCCCCATATATTACCTAATAAAGGTTTAACCCCCTTGATCACCCCCCAGGGTAACCCTTTCACCCCCTATCACCACTGTCGCTAAGCGATAGTTTTTCTGATCGCTGTCTTAGTGTCGGTGATGCCGATCGGTAGCCAGTAATTTTTTTTAGGTTCGCCGCAGGTTTTAATAGCGTCAGGTACCCCCATATATTATCTAATAAAGGTTTAACCCCCTTGATCGGCCCCCAGGTAACCCTTTAACCCGTTATCACCACTGTCGCTAAGCGATCGTTTTTCTGATCGCTGTCTTAGTGTTGGTGATGCCGATCGGTAGCCAGTAATTTTTTTTAGGTTTGCCGCAGGTTTTTATAGCGTCAGGTACCCCCATATATTATCTAATAAAGGTTTAACACCCTTGATCGCCCCCCCAGGTAACCCTTTCACCCCCTATCACCACTGTCGCTAAGCGATCGTTTTTATGATCATTGTCTTAGTGTCGGTGATGCGGATAGGTAGCCAGTAATTTTTTTTTAGGTTCGCCGTCAGGTTTTTATATAGCGTCAGGTACCCCCATATATTACCTAATAAAGGTTTTAACCCCCTAATTGCCCCTAGTTAACCCTTTCACCAGTAATCACCATATAAGTGTTACGGGTGACGCTGGTTAGTTAGTTTGCTTTTTATTGTGTCAGGGCACCCGCCGTATATAACCCAATAAAGGTTTAACCCCCTGATCGCCCGGTGGGTGATATCAATTAGGTTTTAGCGTCAGAGAGGGTCTGCTTCACACCCCAGGCAGGGGCAGGTTAGTGCCAGTAGCGCTAACACCCACGCGTTAAGCATACACCCCCCTTAGTGGTATAGTATCTGAACAGATCAATATCTGATCTGATCAGATCTATACTAGCGTCCCCAGCAGTTTAGGGTGCCCAAAAACGCAGTGTTAGCGGGATCAGCCCAGATACCTGCTAGCACCTGCGTTTGCCCCTCCGTCCAGCCCAGGCCATCCAAGTGCAGTATCGATCGATCACTGTCACTTACAAAACACAACACACATAACTGCAGCGTTCGCAGAGACAGGCCTGATCCCTGCGACTCCAGTGCTGTAGGAGGTGATTTCACCACCACAGCTAAAGAAAAAAAGCATATATGCCGAAGCATTGGGGCAGCAGGGGCGGAGGAGCGGAGGAGCGATTTTGCTCCTAATGCCGCGTACATACGATCGAAATTCCGACGGAGGCTTGCCCGTGGAAAAGTCTGACCATGTGTACGCGGCATAACTTTTGCGGGAAGATGCCCCCATGCTTCGGCATATATAAATGGTGCATGTATGCCCATCATTAGAAGTGGGTGGATGAAGGGCGGTATTCTAATGGTGGGCATACCCACCGATCAATCTTTTTTTTTCGTTCAGCCAACAGGCTGCATGAAAAAAAAGATTACAATACATGTCCAACAAGGACCAGCAACGTACTGGTATGTTGCTGGACTTTGAATGTTTATACCAGAATGATGCCTGTGTGTTTAGGTATCATCTTGGTATCATTCTTTTCAGCCAGCGGCCGGCTTTCATGTAAAAGCAATCCTAGTGGCTAATTAGCCTCTGGACTGCTTTTACAAGCATTTGTAGGGAATGTCCCCCCCCCGGATATAAAAAGCGCCATTGGGAAATTGGGAAAGAATTTTATCACACCGATCTTGGTGTGGTCAGATGCTTTGAGGGCAGAGGAAAGATCTAGGGTCCTATAGACCCCAGTTTTTTTTTCAAAAAAGAGTACCTGTCACTACCTATTGCTATCATAGGGGATATTTACATTCCCTGAGATAACAATAAAAATGATAAAAAAAAAAAAAAAACTATGGAAGCCACAGTTTAAAAATAAAATAAAAAAGCAAAATTAATAATAAAAAAAAAAAAAAAAAAAGCACCCTTGTCCTGCCCTGCTCTTGCCCAATGGCGAACGCAAGCGTCGGTCTGGCGTCATATGTAAACAGCAATTGCACCATGCATGTGAGGTATCACTGCGAAGGTCAGATCGAGGGCAGTAATTTTAGCAGTAGACCTCCTCTGTAAATCTAACGGCGTAACCTGTAAAGGCTTTTAAAGGCTTTTAAAAATGTATGTAGTTTGTCGCCAATGCGCGTTTGTGCTAAATTTTAAAGCTTGTCGTGTTTGGTATCTATGTACTCGGCCTAAGATCATCTTTTTTATTTCATCAAACATTTGGGCACGATAGTGTGTTTTAGTGCATTAAAATTAAAAAAAGTGTATTCTTTCCCCCAAAAATGCGTTTGAAAAATCGCTGCGCAAATACTGTGTAGAAAAAAAAAATGCAACACCCACCATTTTATTCTGTAGGGCCTTTGCTTTAAAAATATATGTAATGTTTGGCGATTCAACATAATTTTCTTGCAAAAAAAAAAAATGTTTTCATGTAAACAAAAAGTGTCAAAAAGGGCTTTGCCTTCAAGTGGTTAGAAGAGTGGATGTAAGCTTCCTAATGTTGTGTATAAAATGCCAGAACAGTTCAAAACCCCCCCAAATGACCCCATTTTGGAAAGTAGACACCCCAAGCTATATACTGAGAGGCATGTCGAGTCCATGGAATATTTTATAAGTTGACACAAGTTGCGGAAAAAAGACAATTTATTTTTTAATTTTTTATTTTTTGCACAAAGTTATCACTAAATGATATATTGCTCAAACATGTCATGGGCATATGTGGAATTACACCCCAAAACACATTCTGTTGCTTCTGCTGAGTACGGGGATACCACATGTGTGAGACTTTTTGGGAGCCTAGCCGCGTACGGGACCCCAAAACCAAGCACCGCCTTCAGGCTTTCTAAGGGTGTAAATTTTTGATTTCACTTCTCACTGCCTATCACAGTTTCGGAGGCCATGGAATGCCCAGATGGCACAAAATCCCCCCAATTGACCCTATTTTGGAAAGTAGACACCCCAAGCTATTTGGTGAGAGGTATGGTGAGTATTTTGCAGATCTCGCTTTTTGTCACAAAGTTTTGAAAATTGAAAAAAAAAAAAAAATATATATATATATATATATATATATTTTCTTTCTTCATTTTCAAAAACAAATGAGAGCTGTAAAATACTCACCATGCCTCTCAGCAAATAGCTTGGGGTGTCTACTTTCCAAAATGGGGTCATTTGGGGGGGTTTTGTGCTATTTTGGCATTTCTTTTTCGTACATCACGGGACACAGAGCGACTTAGTCATTACTAATGGGTTATATAGATACCTTCAGGTGCTGGCACTGGCAACTTCCAAAACCGGAAGTACCCTCCCCTATATAAGCCCCTCCCATCCGGGAGCACCTCAGTTTTTTGCCAGTGTCTAAGGTGTTGGCCAAAAAGTAACATGTGTTTTCACTGGGCTTGCGTACAGGTTCTTTTACGGGCCTTAGTAAGCTGTTCCGGATCCCACCAAAAAAGCTTCATAGCTAAACGGTCGGTACCCGGGCCTTACAGCAGAAGAGCAAGGTTTTGCCTGTAATGCCTCTCTTAGGAGGGCTGGACCCTGGGATCCAGAGCTCTGGTCACACCCAGGACCAAGATGTTTTCTGTGCAGGGTGCTATACAGGTCCAGGGGAGTGGAATCCTTGGGAACCCGGTCCCTGAAGGTTTAATTACAATGCCTGCCGTGATAGGTGAAGTTTGGGCTTCTGTGGACCAAACAGAGTCCTGCGGCGGGGAACAGGTAAGTGGGGGCCCCCAGGAACTTGGTTCTAATGGGGGACCCCCAAGCCTAATTTGTCTTTCTGTCTGTTACCTAACGGTATTCCCGCTAATATCTGTGTATGCCTGTAACTACTGGAAAATGTAAAATTTTAATAGTAGTCAAGAAAAAAAAAAAAAGAGGACCGCGGTACCTGTGTTAAACCACTAGAGGCCGCTGTGGTCCATTTTTTCTTGTCATGTGGATCTTTGGTTTTCTCAAGTCAAAAGATCCAGGCAGTTGGTAAGTTCTCTGTGGGAATCCACTTCCTCTGCCCTGTTGCTGCGCTCATCCACCGCACAGGCCCTCCGGCAAAAAGGGCCCTGGCTCCTAGTCCCTGCTTGGTTTCGAAAAGGGCGCCAATGGTGCACGGGCGCGCGTGCGGGCGCGTGCACGCACCTCCTATGAAAAAAAAGGGGCGGGGCGGGTGGATGACGCTCGATGCGCGCCACGGTGCTTCTGCGCATGTGCAGGCGTCCCAGCATGTGTAAAAGACACAGTACAAGTGTCAGCTGGATGCAAGCAGAGCTAGCAACAAAACGGTGGCACACAGAGGCGGTTGATGCAGGCATCCCCATAGAAAGACACTTTAGTGGACACCAGCTGGTATATAGCAGCAACTGTGTTAGACTATTACCAGAAAAATTGGTGTATGACGACGGGAATACCTCAGCTTTGTGCTTATAGATATGTCGTCCAGACGCTCTGGAAATAAGTCTTCCAAGAAGCGAAAGGGGTCTCCATCGGGCTCTGAGGATTTTGGGCATGCTGTACTGCGCCAATCTCCCCTGAAATTTCAGAGGTCAGTAGCCGTAGGAAACCCAGCAGGAGTACCTGGTACTGCGGCTGTCCCCAGTCCACCTGCTCCTGTATATATAACAGAGGAGGTTTTATCCTCAACTCTGGGAGGATTGGAAGAGAGATTAACAGCATTGATCGCTGCTTCCCTGTCACAGGAAAAGCGCGTCCGATCTCCGTCTCCTCCTGCAGAGTGCCTGTTAGTGGAGGAACAGTCCCAGAGATCGACCTACCTGAAGGGGATCAGGTGAGGTTGATTCAGTTATAGAGGAATCAACAGTGGAAGAACCTTTCTCAGCATCTCAGGCTGAAAGATTATGGGTTCAGTCTCTGACTAACATGGTCCGAGCAGCATTTTAAATGCCTCTGGCGGAACCATCAACCACTGCTGTTTCCTCGCCTGGGGTCGCTGAAAGCTCCCCAGACTGTCTGTTCCTTCCCAATCCACCCTTTATTGGAAGGGCTTATTTACCAGGATTGGGAGCATCCTGTTAAAATATTTACTCCCCCCAAGAGATTTCCAGTGATCTATCCCATGGAGGATAAGTTCATAAAAAAATGGAGGGTCCGTACAGTGGACACAGCCATCTCTTGTGTAAATAAATCACTGACATGTCCAGTAGATAATGTTCCAATGTTCAAAGACCCAATAGATAAAAAATTGGAGTCTTTACTAAAATCTGCTTTCTCTACAGCAAGCATGGTGACACAACCTGCAGTAGCAGCGATTGGAGTCTGCCAAGCAATGAAAGATCAGTTGAAACAAGTCTTAAGGGACTTACCAGATCAGCAGGCTCTTGCCCTAGCTGACCTACCTAGAGCCTTGTGTTGCGGTGGACGCCATAAAGGATACAATCCAACAGGCCTCCCGCTTTACGCTGTCTGTAGACATATGCGTAGGCTTCTATGGCTCAAAAACTGGTCTGCTGAAGCTCCCTGTAAGAAATTGCTGATTAGCTTCCCATTTCATGGAGAACGCTTATCTGGAGAAGATCTGGACAAATATAGCCAGAAAACTTCTGCCGGTAAAAGTACACTCTTGCCGGTTAAGAACAAGGGTAGAAGTCCTTCTTTTAAGAGGCTTACTTCTCCAGTCCCTGGCACATCGGCTGTGAAACAGTTCCGACGGCCTCCGCGGTCAAATCCAGGGGGCAGAAATCAGGGACAATCACAGGGTAACAAGAAACCCTGGGTCAAGAGAGGTACAAAACCTCCCCCCAAGTCATGAAGGGTTGCCCCCACTCAATCGGGTGAGGGGAAGACTTCAGTTGTTCACAGAGACCATGGCCGGACACCATCAGAGCCAGATGGGTGATCTCCGCAGTAAGTCTGGGATACAGGCTGGAGTTAAAAGACATTCCTCCTGCCCATCTTATGAGGTCAAACGTGCCAAGCGATCCCCAGAAGAGAGGATCCCTCCTTCTGGCACTAGAACAACTATTGCTCCAAGGGTAATCATGAGGTTCCCTTGGAAGAAAGCGGGTTCGGGTTTTACTCGAACCTTGTCACAGTCCCCAAACCAAATGGGGACGTGAGGCCCATATTAAATATAAAAGGGCTAAACAAGTTCCTACATATCAGGACTTTTTCGGATGGAGTCGATCCGATCGGTGGCCACCGTCCTACAAGGGCAGGAATGGTTATCCTCGATCGACATAAGGGATGCTTATTTGCATATTCCCATCTGTCCGGCCCACCAGAAATTTCTACGCTTTGCAGTAGAAGGGCGCCATTTTCAGTTCAGAGCCTTACCTTTCGGTCTGGCCACAGCACCACGAGTGTTAACAAAAATTCTGGCCCTACGATTGGCCAAACTAGGAACACAAGGTGTAACGATAATGGCATATCTAGACGACTTGTTGCTGATAGACCACTCAGTGGAAAAAACTAGAAGTGGTCGTTCACAAGACAATCAAGTATCTGGAATCTCACGGTTGCATTATCAACCGAGACAAGTCAGCCCCAAAAACCAGTCAAAAGTCTGGAATTCTTGGGGGCTAAGACTGGATTCAAATCAGAGAAAGATTTTCTTACCTCCAGAGAAGGTGTCGTCTTTGAAAGATTTGACCCACTTAGTGGGTACAAAAAAGAAAACCATCCATACGCCTGTGCATGAGGCTGCTGGGAAAATGGTGGCTTCATTCGAAGCAGTACCCTACGGTCAATTCCATTCAAGGAACTTGCAGAGGGCCATACTGTCAGCATGGAACAAAAAAGTTCAGGCTTTAGACTTACCAATGTCCCTGTCCCCTTCCGTTCGCAAGAGCCTCCATTGGTGGTTGGTGCCCCAGAATCTGGAAAAAGGGAAACCCTTCAGTCCGGTTTCTTGGAAGGTGGTCACTACAGATGCCAGCCTCATAGGCTGGGGGGCCAGTACTGGAGCAATGGTCTCTCCAGGGCAAGTGGTCAGAAGCAGAGAAGGCCCTGCCCATCAATCTCTTAGAGATACGAGCAGCCCGGTATGCCCTAGTAGCATGGACATCCAAACTCCAAGGGTCCCCTGTCAGAATTCAATCAGACAATGCCACAGCAGTGGCATATATCAATCACCAGGGTGGCACCAGGAGTCGTGCAGCCCAGAGGGAAGCGAATTGCATCCTGGAATGGGCAGAAAGATATGTCCCAGCCATATCCGCGGTTTTCATCCCAGGAGTGGAAAATTGGAGAGCGGACTTTTTAAGTCACCAGCAATTATGCCCGGGGGAATGGTCTCTTCACCCCGAGGTTTTCCAGGCATTATGCCAGCGGTGGGGAACACCGGATGTAGATCTGCTAGCATCCAGATTCAACGCAAAGGTGGACAGATTTGTGTCTCGCACAAGGGATCCCCTAGCTTGCGGTTTGGATGCCCGAGTGTTCCCTTGGGATCAGTTCAAGCTGATATATGCATTCCCACCGCGATTAATCCGCAGAATCAGGGTAGAAAAGAAACCAGTGATTCTGGTGGCTCCAGCGTGGCCCCGAAGGGTATGGTACGCGGAGATTGTAAAAATGTCAGTGGGAAGTCCTGGGACCCTCCCACATCGTCCGGACCTGCTTTCGCAAGGACTGATATACTACCCTTCCTTACCAGCCCTAGGTTTGACGGCCTGGCTATTGAAGCCCACATTCTAAAAAAGAGAGGGCTCTCTAATCCTGTGGTATCTACCATGATCAATGCCAGGAAGCCGGTATCCAGGCAGATCTATTATAGGATCTAGAAGGCGTACATCACGTGGTGTGAGGCCAAGAAATGGCATCCACGTAAGTACGTAATAGGTAGGATTCTGGACTTCCTACAGTGGGCTGTACATAGGAAGCTTGCCTTGAGTACTATCAAGGGTCAGACGGCCTTGTCAATATTTTTTCAAAGGCCCTTGGCTTTGCATTCATTAGTCAAAAGTTGCTTTCATACAAGGAGTGATGCGTATTAGCCCTCCGGTTAGTATTCCCATATGTCCATGGGACTTAAACCTGGTTCTGTCGGTTCTACAGAAACAACCATTTGAACCATTGCGGCACATTTCCTTGGTTCTTCTCACCAGGAAATTGATTTTTCTTAGTAGCCATTTGTTCGGCTAAAAGAGTATCGGAATTAGCTGCCTTGTCCTGTAAGGAGCCATATCTGGTTGTCCATAAGGACAGAGTAGTATTACGTCCTCATCCAGCCTTTCTTCCTAAGGTGGTATCGAGGTTCCATTTGAACCAAGATGTGGTTCTTCCTTCCTTTTTCCCCAAACCTAGCTCGGTAGAGGAAAAGTTATTGCATTCTTTGGATGTAGTAAGAGCAGTTAAAGCTTATCTAAAAGCCACTGCTCAGATTCGCAGAACGGATACTTTGTTTGTTCTGCCGGAAGGCCCCAGAAAGGGTCAGGCAGCATCAAAAATCTACTTTAGCCAAGTGGATTCGACAGGTCATAATACAAGCCTATGGCTTGAAAAGGAGACCGCCTCCGTTCAAAGTTAGGGCGCACTCCACAAGAGCAGTTGGAACTTCATGGGCAGTGCATCACCAAGCCTCCCTGGCTCAAGTCTGTAAGGCCACAACATGGTCCTTAGTACACACGTTTACTAGATTCTACCAGGTAGACGTTAGAAGTCAGGAGGATGTCGCCTTTGGGCGCAGTGTGTTGCAGGCCGCAAAAGAGCCTCATGCCTGATGGCGCCCAGCTTATGTATAGTGTATCCCTCCCCTCATTTGGCATTGCTTTGGGACGTTCCATTAGTAATGACTAAGTCGCTCTGTGTCCCGTGATGTACGAAAAAGAAAAAGGGATTTTTATAACAGCTTACCTGTAAAATCCTTTTCTTGGAGTACATCACGGGACACAGAGCTCCCACCCCTCTTTTTGGGACACTTATTGCTTTGCTACAAAACTGAGGTGCTCCCGGATGGGAGGGGCTTATATAGGGGAGGGTACTTCCGGTTTTGGAAGTTGCCAGTGCCAGCACCTGAAGGTATCTATATAACCCATTAGTAATGACTAAGTCGCTCTGTGTCCCGTGATGTACTCCAAGAAAAGGATTTTACAGGTAAGCTGTTATAAAAATCCATTTTTTATGGCCTTCGAAACTGTGATAGGTAGTGAGGAGTGAAATCAAAAATTTGTGCCTAGAAATCCTGAAGGCGGTGCTTGGTTTTCGGGGTCCCGTACGCGGCTAGGCTCCCAAAAAGTCCCACACATGTGGTATCCCCGTACTCAGGAGAAGCAGCAAAATGTATTTTGGGGTGTAATTCCATATATAACCATGGCATGTGTGAGCAATATATCATTTAGTGACAACTTTTTGTAATTTTTTTTTTTTTGACATTATTCAATCACTTGGGACAAAAAAAAATATTCAATGGGCTCAACAGGCCTCTCAGCAATTTCCTTGGGGTGTCTACTTTCTAAAATGGGGTAATTTGGGGGGAGTTTTGTGCTATTTTGGCATTTTATGGCCTTCGAAACTGTGATAGGTAGTGAGGAGTGAAATCAAAAATTTGCGCCCTTAGAAATCCTGAAGGCGGTGCTTGGTTTTCGGGGGCCCGTACGCGGCTAGGCTCCCAAAAAGTCCCACACATGTGGTATCCCCGTACTCAGGAGAAGCAGCAAAATGTATTTTGGGGTGCAATTCCACATATAACCATGGCATGTGTGAGCAATATATCATTTATCAAATAGGCGAGAAAAGTGGGACTATCGCGGTGCTTTGTAAAAAATATTACATAATCAACATCATGATTTTACAATTTTTATTAAAATATCACATAGATATTATACACATATATGAAAAAATGCTAATAAAAAAACATAGCTATAACATATAGGAATCTTTTCTGGGTTGCTGGTTTACCCAAGGAGAATATGGCGGGGGGGTCGGGTATGATGTTATATCCCTATATATTTCGCCGGGTGTGGCTTCTTCAGGGGAATATACTGTAACCGCCCTAATTTTTGTATGCCCAGCTCTAGCAAAAAATCAAAGAAAACAACAAAATCAGGAAATGTCATACACATGATTACATGTTCACATATCTTTAATTCCTATGGTTTGTATCATCATAGTTACCAGGTATGGAGCCCAGCCCTTATTCAGCCCAGGCAGAAAAAAACACACATGCGAGTCCCACATATGCTATAGATAATTGATCACAACTGCAGGACCACGCAGGGAGCTCAGTTCAGCTGTAGGGGGCAGAGAAGACCTAGCCGAAAAGAAGATAAGTCCTAATGACTAAATGCTTCCAAAATCGCAAATAGATTAAACATAACATAATATGTAGAAGGCCAGCGGGCTCAAAAAATAACTTACTCTGTTCAAAATGCTTTAAGGAAAAAATAGGCAAACGGAGGCGACCAGATGAACAGTTTCCATAGTATAGCTGGAAAAGATCACACAAAGGTCTATCCAGCAATATGGTATATCCTAAAAAATCAAGATAAAAATGTAAAATTTAATTTTTTTATTTATTATATATATATATATATATATATGTAGTGAACTTGCGAAAAAGGTTCTATTCCAGACATGAGTGTTAATACCTGGTTAGATGAATTGCCATCCATAAGAAAAGGGAATTGCCACATAACAAGTAGCTGGATATACTAAAATACAACACACTGCACTGCTGATATACAGGGCGCACTAGAAATATAGTGTGCCATCGTCAAGCAGCATATAAGGAAAGCATGAAGCCTTCCAGATCCCAAGGGTACATTACCTAAATCCAGGAAGTTCAAAATGAGGTCGCCTCCATCTGACAGCCTAAGATGGAATGGCAAGATGCTGGCGTTTTAAACCCCCCGCTCGTTCGGGCGTGCTGACGTCACCGAACGAGTGCGGACTACGAGGTGCTCACTCCTATGCAAAGGGAGAAGGACCGCCAATAAACTACGATCCCCAGAATCCTAAGCGGCGCGCGCATGCGCCGTGGTGACAGCGGCGAGAATGATTAGGCCGGTGTCACAGGAGATGGCTGAAGCTGGTGGGCGGCATTAGGGCGAGTACATGTCAGCCCAAAGAGGGCGGAGAAGGAGATGGAAGGGGCAGGTCAATAGAGATGTACCACTTAGGCAGAGGAGTGAAAGCACAGGGACGGGCTTCTATGCTGCAGAAGCCCTTGGGTGTCCATACAGCATGGACAAAGAGGCCCACAATGCGCGTTACAGCAGTATAGGAAGTGTGACATCTAGAAAAAAGGATATGCCTGAGAATCGCATGTGTAATATCATGCACTGGGCCGGAAAAAGGAAAACAATGGGCTCCTATACCTGAATTGAAGAAAACACATACAAAAACAGAACATAATAATAATTTACAGTCATCTATTGCATAGCATATAGTGTACATAATGTCAGCAAATTTATAAAGTTTATTACATATATATGAAAAAAGAAATAAACAAGGAGAGTGTCAAGTCAGTCTACGGTCTATCGAGACCTATCTCACGATCGACTTCCAAAAAAACGTAAGGGCAATCGAGACTCAAGATCATCGGAATCACTCTCACGCACAGGTTCCACCATCACTCGGCACTCTTCAGCTAGCTCTTCTACACTTGAAACTGCTCGCCCTCTCTCCTCACTCATGCGATTTTCTCGATCTGACACACCTTTCGCAGCGGTTTCCTTATCTGCACAACCTGCTCGGGCTTTGGCCCCACCGTTATCATCCATAACCACTCCCATCAGAAGGGTAAGTGAACCTAACCTTTCATCCTTATTTCCACAAAGCACAGCGTCCCTTGACCCCAAATTGGCACCTATTTTTTTAGTCAAAACCCCGGATCACCCCGGCACCATGACGTTACCAACGACACAGCCCTAATACTAGACAATACAACTCAATTGGAAGTTGTGAATCTTTCATCCATCTCTTTAAGAACAAAAAATACAAACAATATTCGCGCTGCTAACACATATAAGCAGCTACAATACCTGTGGAAAAAAGCAACAACAAACAATATACAAAAAATGCAGCGCTATGCGTATAACAATATATGACACCCAAGTGCTCAAAAATAAACTGAATCACAAAGGATTAAATATAGGTCCAAATGTATATAAACTCCAAATGGATGTGATGAAACATAAATTGAATCAGTTCCAAATTATATAGGTGAATCTTCCGAAGTAAATAAGTGACTTGTGACGTAACCACCACCACGTGAAGGGGAGGCTTACCAGATGTAGTGGACCCAATGCACATATGTGTATGGGGTCAAACAGGCTGAATATGTATATGTCCATACATATGGAAACCAGGCCGGCACAGTGCACCCTTATGTCCAAGGTCCAAGCTCAGGAAAAAACACCAGAAGTTCAAGCCAATAGGAGTAATGAAATGGCTCACATAAAGTTCATGTGGAAAAAGAAGGGAGATGGCACATAGCGTAATAACGCAAAGGAATTTTAATGAATATAGGCAGATACACTTACATTCAATCCATGAATATAGCGCTTTGCAAAGACACTCAATGGCAGCAGTGGAGTCCCCCGACGCGTTTCGCAAAACCTTGCATCGTCTGGGGCATAACTCCACTGTTGCCTGTATACTATTTATAAGTGACAAGGACCTCCCCCTGGTCTGCCCACTGAAACAGTACTTCCTGTGAGATCCAAAATGGCGCCGAAGCGTGCATTCCAAGCCTCTCTATGGAACCCCTCCATAGATAGTTATTACATGTGGGAAGCTGTATTGGCCAAAAAGGGGAGGTGCTAATAAATGTGGTCAACATCTATAACCACTTACCTATACATGGTAAGGGCTGAACCCTGCAGTCCACGTGTGTGTGAAACCCTCATGGTGCGGAGCAATGACACTTAAGATGCTGTCATTAGGCCAAATAGTGGCCTCGCGTGTCAGTCCCGCAACACCGCGTCACCCGGCTTGCAGACGCACACAGAGCGTCACCCGGCGTGCGGACGTTCACGTCTCACAAGAGTCACGTAGCGGCGTCATCCAGCTCCACATGACCGCCACGTGACATCGCGTCACATGACCATCACGGAGCGTGACGTGGCAACGTTATCCAGCTCCACGTGACCGTCACGTAACATCGCGTCACATGACCATCACGGAGCGTCACGCTACACGGGGACGTCCGTACCTAACAGGAGTGACGCATCGCATCATCAACAGCAGGCACGGTTTCCCCGGAAAGGGGTTCTCCCTAGCTGACTACGTTAACTGCGCTGCGCTCCAACGCCATATAATACACAGGGCGTGGAACGCAGCCCAGAATGAAAATAGGTTAACCCTTAACGGTCCGCATAGATTTGATAGATCTACCACTGCGGCCAGAAAAGGGGAAACAGATGTGTGCAAACAAAAGGAGATGAATGCAATAGTAACTGCCATTAGTAATGATAATAATACAACACTAAAAGAGTCATAAGACAATTTAAAATTGAATATTAGATGACCAAAAGGAGGAATTAGACCTCTGGATCATCGCACTGTGTGAGATAAAAATCTCACATAAAAAGTAAATCTCCTATGGGAGACAAACTGGGAAGCCCTTGCCCCAAATTCTCACAAAAGGAATCCCAATTGCAGCAACAGTGAACTGTCCAATAGGCAAACCAGAGGCGATCCCAATCAAACCACACAGTGACAATTAAAACAACATAATATATGACATATATATATATATAAAATACACAAAATGCATTAAATAAAACAAATTAAAAAAGGAAATAGTCATGGGGAATTGTATTTCCCCATACAAATTCCCTTAAAGAAAAGGTGAAATTAGGTCCATGATCCAATGGAAACCGACATTATTAGGATTGGTCGATGAAGGAATTAATATCCCACTCGACGTTTAAACCGGACGGCCTGTGCGTTTGTAATTCATAAATCCAGTAGGTCTCCAACTGGGACACACCCCTAATTTTGGGGGCACCCCTCCAATGGGGAATGAAATGATCAATGATCAAAAATTGTGTGCCAGCTGGATTCCTACCGTGATGTAGTCTGTAGTGTCTGGGCACCGTATGATTAACATCACCCCCCAGGATAAGTGAAACATGTTCCCCCACTCTAACTGAAAAAGGCCTGATGGTGCGGCCTACATATTGTTTCCCGCAAGGGCAAGTGATGAGGTATACAATATGTGTGGTGGAGCATGTACAAAATTGTTTAATCGGATACAACTTTCCTGTACTAGTTGACCTAAACTCTAAGGTTTTGCTCCTACCAGATGTATTGTACCTACACACACTACACCTCTTGCAGGGATGGTAGCCCACCAATTGGTGAAAGAAGGAAGGGCGTACTGGGGGGTTGATGATATTAGGTGCTATTCTACCCTGAAGAGTAGGTGCCCCTCTAAAGATGACTTTGGCCTGATCCGGTAAAACTGAACCGAGGATATTATCGTTTTTCAAGATATCCCAGTGCTTTGCTATTATAGCTTTCACTTGTTTATGCTGTAAGGAGAAGGAAGTAAGCATCGCCCATTTAAAAGCATCATTGGGTTCGCCTTTCTGTTTAACCTCCAACAGAGAGCGCCTATCAGTCTCTAATACCTGTCCAAGATCCTTATCTATATTGGCAGGATCGTAACCTTTGTCAATAAAACGTTTTTTAAGGATCTCAGCCTGAGTAAGGAAGATGTTGACATCACTACAGTTCCTTCTCAATCTGAGGAACTGACTCCGCGGGACAGATTTGAGCCACAATTGATGGTGGCAGCTATCTTGTGGAATGTACCCATTCCGATCAGTTTTCTTAAAGTGTGTTTGAAAACAAAACTGGCGGTCATGGATACTAATTTCTAGATCGAGAAACTGGATCATTTCATGGCTGGCAGTGTATGAAAGGGAAATCCCCCTATCATTAGCATTAAGATGGTCCATGAAGATCCTAAGTGATGTAACACTGCCACTCCATAGGAGGAGGATGTCGTCAATATACCTAGCCCAAAGCACCAAGTGCTGGGTGTCATAGGTATAGACGACATCCTCCTCCCACTTTGCCATGAACAAATTGGCCAAACTGGGGGGCATATTTAGCTTTATACATGCATCCCACATAACAAAGGGTTAGAAGCTGTACAATATTTTTTGGAGAAGGAAGAAACTTTAGCTCCCTTTCAAAGGGTGTTCATTATGGAATTGTTGGAGTTCGCCACGAGAAGTAGCTATTTCTGGTTCAATGACAATTTCTACCTCCAGTTGAGAGGTGTGGCCATGGGGGCTAAATATGCCCCCAGTTTGGCCAATTTGTTCATGGCCAAGTGGGAGGAGGATGTTGTCTATACCTATGACACCCAGCACTTGGTGCTTTGGGCTAGGTATATTGACGACATCCTCCTCCTATGGAGTGGCAGTGTTACATCACTTAGGATCTTCATGGACTATCTTAATGCTAATGATAGGGGGATTTCCCTTTCATACACTGCCAGCCATGAAATGATCCAGTTTCTCGATCTAGAAATTAGTATCCATGACCGCCAGTTTTGTTTTCAAACACACTTAAAGAAAACTGATCAGAATGGGTACATTCCACAAAATAGCTGCCACCATCAATTGTGGCTCAAATCTGTCCTGCGTCACTCCTGTTAGGTACGGACGTCCCCGTGTAGCGTGGCGCTCCGTGATGGTCATGTGACGCGATGTTACGTGACGGTCACGTGGAGCTGGATAACGTTGCCACGTCACGCTCCGTGATGGTCATGTGACGCGATGTCACGTGGCAGTCATGTGGAGCTGGATGACGCCGCTACGTGACTCTTGTGAGACGTGAACGTCCGCACGCCGGGTGAAGCTCTGTGTGCGTCTGCAAGCCGGGTGACGCGGTGTTGCGGGACTGACACGCGAGGCCACTATTTGGCCTAATGACAGCATCTTAAGTGTCATTGCTCCGCACCATGAGGGTTTCACACACACGTGGACTGCAGGGTTCAGCCCTTACCATGTATAGGTAAGTGGTTATAGATGTTGACCACATTTATTAGCACCTCCCCTTTTTGGCCAATACAGCTTCCCACATGTAATAACTATCTATGGAGGGGTTCCATAGAGAGGCTTGGAATGCACGCTTCGGCGCCATTTTGGATCTCACAGGAAGTACTGTTTCAGTGGGCAGACCAGGGGGAGGTCCTTGTCACTTATAAATAGTATACAGGCAACAGTGGAGTTATGCCCCAGACGATGCAAGGTTTTGCGAAATGCGTCGGGGGACTCCACTGCTGCCATTGAGTGTCTTTGCAAAGCGCTATATTCATGGATTGAATGTAAGTGTATCTGCCTATATTCATTAAAATTCCTTTGCGTTATTACGCTATGTGCCATCTCCCTTCTTTTTCCACATGAACTTTATGTGAGCCATTTCATTACTCCTATTGGCTTGAACTTCTGGTGTTTTCCTGAGCTTGGACCTTGGACATAAGGGTGCACTGTGCCGGCCTGGTTTCCATATGTATGGACATATACATATTCAGCCTGTTTGACCCCATACACATATGTGCATTGGGTCCACTACATCTGGTAAGCCTCCCCTTCACGTGGTGGTGGTTACGTCACAAGTCACTTATTTACTTCGGAAGATTCACCTATATAATTTGGAACTGATTCAATTTATGTTTCATCACATCCATTTGGAGTTTATATACATTTGGACCTATATTTAATCCTTTGTGATTCAGTTTATTTTTGAGCACTTGGGTGTCATATATTGTTATACGCATAGCGCTGCATTTTTTGTATATTGTTTGTTGTTGCTTTTTTCCACAGGTATTGTAGCTGCTTATATGTGTTAGCAGCGCGAATATTGTTTGTATTTTTTGTTCTTAAAGAGATGGATGAAAGATTCACAACTTCCAATTGAGTTGTATTGTCTAGTATTAGGGCTGTGTCGTTGGTAACGTCATGGTGCCGGGGTGATCCGGGGTTTTGACTAAAAAAATAGGTGCCAATTTGGGGTCAAGGGACGCTGTGCTTTGTGGAAATAAGGATGAAAGGTTAGGTTCACTTACCCTTCTGATGGGAGTGGTTATGGATGATAACGGTGGGGCCAAAGCCCGAGCAGGTTGTGCAGATAAGGAAACCGGTGCGAAAGGTGTGTCAGATCGAGAAAATCGCATAGCGCTGCATTTTTTGTATATCCATCTCTTTAAGCCAAGATGAAATTGATGTTCTTAAACTGGGTCTCACTTTTTGTCCTTTGGCTAGTTGCGACAAATTTCAAATGATAAAAGATGTGCATTTATTTGCACGTAAACTCATGTTCAAAAGTTATATATGACAGACCGTCGACTGACTGTACAACCACTTCTGACTCTCTTTCTTTTGAACAACGGAAATTAGATCTTGAGGAAATCCAAGCCATTGAAGACTTGATGGAACTTTGGGAGGAGGGGCAGACTGACCAGGAGGGCTCTGTGCCCTCCTCTGTGGCGGGCATTTGTGCCCCCGGTGTTATGTTTCCCCCCCCTCCGTCGTACAAGCCAAAGTCAACAAACTTTCCCCTTTTAAGTAAAAATGCGAGTATATGGTCGTTTGTTGAACAAACTACTAGAGAAATAGATAAGTTAGATCTTGGTATAGATTACTACAATAATAATCTTTCTTTGAAACATAAGAAAGCCCTCCAATCTCTTCAGAACAACAGGCATATTACAATCAAGCCAGCCGACAAAGGCGGCAACGTAGTCATCATGAATACAGCAGACTACGAAACTATGTGTCTCAAGATTCTTCAAAACAAAGAATGGTACCGTCCCATTTCTAAAACTTTGATCTCTAGTTTTATTTCAGAATACTACTCTCTTATCACTAAAGCATTCCGTATCGGACTTATTGATAAAGATACGTGGAACTATCTAAACATCCAAGAGCCTAGAATACCTACTATGTATGCACTCCCTAAACTGCATAAATCCATGACCAATTCACCCGGTCGACCTATCGTATCTGGGTGTCAGAGCCTCACAGAGCACTGGTTGGACCTCTACCCACATGTGACATCATTGACATCCTATATCAAAGACACAATTGACTTACTACAAACAATCGAGGGGACATGCGTCCCCCCCAATACTTGGTTAGTGGCAATTGATATAGAAAGTCTTTACAACACAATCCCCCACACCAAGGGTATTGAGGTTGTGGAACATCTTTTGAAAGACAGAGGCAGTTCGGCACACAAATATAATGCATTTATTTTGGATCTTCTAAAATTCATTTTGACCCGCAATGTGTTCCTCTTCAGACTCTCCCACTACCTCCAGGTACAGGGGGTTGCCATGGGAACCAAGTGCGCCCCATCCTATGCCAACCTGTACCTGGGGGGTGGGAGAAGGAACTTTTTGCACGCGAGGACATACCGATGTACCTGTCCCACGTCCTTTCGTGGTACAGGTACATTGATGATGTCCTACTCCTCTGGTCTGGTAGCAAGAATGAATTGACACAGTTCATGACTATTCTAGCCACGAACACGTATCATTTAAAATTTACCATGGAATGTAGCCAGAACTGTGTTAATTTTCTAGACCTAACAATCTCTATAGACAAAGATGGCCTCCTATATTCCTCATTATACCGTAAGCCATCATCAGGCAACACTATTTTACATGCATCCAGCGGACATCCCCAATCTCTAATCAGAAGTATTCCATATAGCCAGTACATTAGACTAAAAAGGATCTGTGCTCATGTTGATGATTTTGAAAAGGCAGCTAAAAACCTGTATCATAGACTCAAAGACAGAGGCTACAGCCACAAAATCCTGAAACGTGCATATAATAAAGCTTCCAAATGTAATCGTAATGAATTAGTATTTCCTACCAGAACCAAATCTTCCCTTCAACCAAATCGACTAATTACGCAATACTCTAAACACCATGCATCCTTTAGAAACATTCTGACACAATATTGGCCCTTATTACTAGCGGACAGCACTGCTGGTAAATACATCAATAATCGTCCAGACATCACTTATCGACGTGCTCCCTCTCTTAGGGATAAATTGGTCCGAAGCCATTTTGACCCCACAGACTCTACACGCAGTACACAGACGGGTACTTTTTCTTGTAACAAATGTGACATATGTTCTTTTATCCTTAATGGCCAGACTGTAATTCTTCCTAATGGCCTCACACACTCCATACATCATAGAGTATCCTGTCAAACCATTGGTGTTGTGTACTTGGCAAAATGTCTTTGCGGCTGTTTCTATGTGGGAAAAACCAAAAGGCCCTTCTTCAAACGCATAAAAGATCATATCGGCCCTATTCGCAAACGACTAATGACCACTGCCATCAGCCGTCATATAGGTAGTGAACATGACTTTGAGGCAGGAATGATCACATTCACAGCCCTTGAACACGTACCCACACATGCAAGAGGAGGCGGCATTGACCGCAAACTTTTGCAACTTGAAACCAAATGGATCCACCAATTAAAAGCAACTCGCTACCCTGGCTTAAATGAATATATCAGTTTTAAATCTTTTCTTTAGGATACCAATATAAACATTGTTGAACAAATATTTGTTTTAAGACTACATTGGATATTTTACTATATTCATATTGTGGATCCACTGGTTTTCTACCCCTATTTTCCATCAGGGACTCAAGCCATGCTTTTTCTGTGTCCTACACTCTATTTAATTTACTTTTTCCATGTCCTTTTCTATTCTCCCTCTTTCTTTCTCCCATCTCCTCTGCTATTCCCCTCCCCCCTCTTTCTTGTCGATTGTTGAGAAATTAATTAATCTCCTTGTTTATTTCTTTTTTCATATATATGTAATAAACTTTATAAATTTGCTGACATTATGTACACTATATGCTATGCAATAGATGACTGTAAATTATTATTATGTTCTGTTTTTGTATGTGTTTTCATTGTGTTTTCTTCAATTCAGGTATAGGAGCCCATTGTTTTCCTTTTCCGGCCCAGTGCATGATATTACACATGCGATTCTCAGGCATATCCTTTTTTCTAGATGTCACACTTCCTATACTGCTGTAGCGCGCATTGTGGGCCTCTTTGTCCATGCTGTATGGACACCCAAGGGCTTCTGCAGCATAGAAGCCCGTCCCTGTGCTTTCACTCCTCTGCCTAAGTGGTACATCTCTATTGACCTGCCCCTTCCATCTCCTTCTCCGCCCTCTTTGGGCTGACATGTACTCACCCTAATGCCGCCCACCAGCTTCGGCCATCTCCTGTGACACCGGCCTAATCATTCTCGCCGCTGTCACCACGGCGCATGCGCGCGCCGCTTAGGATTCTGGGGATCGTAGTTTATTGGCGGTCCTTCTCCCTTTGCATAGGAGTGAGCACCTCGTAGTCCGCACTCGTTCGGTGACGTCAGCACGCCCGAACGAGCGGGGGGTTTAAAACGCCAGCATCTTGCCATTCCATCTTAGGCTGTCAGATGGAGGCGACCTCATTTTGAACTTCCTGGATTTAGGTAATGTACCCTTGGGATCTGGAAGGCTTCATGCTTTCCTTATATGCTGCTTGACGATGGCACACTATATTTCTAGTGTGCCCTGTATATCAGCAGTGCAGTGTGTTGTATTTTAGTATATCCAGCTACTTGTTATGTGGCAATTCCCTTTTCTTATGGATGGCAATTCATCTAACCAGGCATTAACACTCATGTCTGGAATAAAACCTTTTTCGCGAGTTCCCTACATATATATATATATATATATATATATATATATATATATAATAAAAATTTATTTTTTAATTTTTAATTTTTATCTTGATTTTTTAGGATGTACCATATTGCTGGATAGACCTTTGTGTGATCTTTTCCAGCTATACTATGGAAACTGTTCATCTGGTCGCCTCCGTTTGCCTATTTTTTCCTTAAAGCATTTTGAACAGAGTAAGTTATTTTTTGAGCCCGCTGGCCTTCTACATATTATGTTATGTTTAATCTATTTGCGATTTTGGAAGCATTTAGTCATTAGGACTTATCTTCTTTTCGGCTAGGTCTTCTCTGCCCCCTACAGCTGAACTGAGATCCCTGCGTGGTCCTGCAGTTGTGATCAATTATCTATAGCATATGTGGGACTCGCATGTGTGTTTTTTTCTGCCTGGGCTGAATAAGGGCTGGGCTCCATACCTGGTAACTATGATGATACAAACCATAGGAATTAAAGATATGTGAACATGTAATCATGTGTATGACATTTCCTGATTTTGTTGTTTTCTTTTTTTGCTAGAGCTGGGCATACAAAAATTAGGGCGGTTACAGTATATTCCCCTGAAGAAGCCACACCCGGCGAAATATATAGGGATATAACATCATACCTGACCCCCCGCCATATTCTCCTTGGGTAAACCAGCAACCCAGAAAAGATTCCTATATGTTCAAGCTATGTTTTTTTATTAGCATTTTTTCATATATGTGTATAATATCTATGTGATATTTTAATAAAAATTGTAAAATCATGATGTTGATTATGTAATATTTTTTACAAAGCACCGCGATAGTCCCACTTTTCTCGCCTATTTGACATTTCCATTACCGGGATGAGGTGCATTTAAACTTTTTTGAAAACTACTCGGATCTCTCACTCTCAATATATCATTTAGTGACAACTTTTTGTAATTTTTTTTTTTTTTTTTTAGTCATTATTCAATCACTTGAGACAAAAATAAAAAAAATTCAATGGGCTCAACATGCCTCTCAGCAATTTCCTTGGGGTGTCTACTTTCCAAAATTGGGTAATTTGGGGGGGTTTTGTACTGCCCTGCCATTTTAGCACCTCAAGAAATGAGATAGGCAGTCATAAATTAAAAGCTGTGTAAATTCCAGAAAATGTACCCTAGTTTGTAGACGCTATAACTTTTGCGCAAACCAATAAATATACGCTTATTGACATTTTTTTTACTAAAGACATGTGGCTGAATACATTTTGGCCTAAATGTATGACTAAAATGGAGTTTATTCGATTTTTCTTATAACTAAAAGTAGAAAATATAATTTTTTTTCAAAATTTTCCGTTTTTTTTTCCGTTTATATCGCAAAAAATAAAAATCGCAGAGGCAATCAAATACCATTAAAAGAAAGCTCTATTTGTGGGAAGAAAAGGACGCAAATTTTGTTTCGGTACAACATTGCATGTCTGCACAATTTACAGTTAAAGCAGCGCAATGCAAAATTCTGAAAACAGCTCTGGTCCTTTAGCTACAAAATGGTCCGGGGCTTAAGTGGTTAATATACACAAAATCCCTTTCCACATTCTATTACAGCTGGTGATTTTCTTTAGAGTCATCTATTTGTTTTTGAGCTATTTTTCAAAACTTTGTGCTAAATGCAAAAGCAAATCTAAGATTACAATAAAGGCATGGATGAACAAAGTTATATTAGTAAGCTTTCAGGCTTAAAAATTCTCTATTAGCTAGTTTTCCAAAATGATTTTTAATACAATGCCTTCTGGCATTAAATTCTCTAACCCCAGTGGACAGTTTATTGAGGAATCTATGCAGGAGTGAATTTCTGCTAAAGAGCTTAAAGATACAGAACTCCATGTGTGTTATGCTTCTGCCAATCATGGGTCAAACCCAAACCCAACCTCTGCTATATGTTAATATGCATACAGATAAATATTTTCTCAAAGACCTATGCTACCACAACCAGAATAAGCATACTCCGTGTTAAAAAGCAAAAACAAAAAAAACAAACAAAATACATGCAAAAAGTGGTCAGTGTAGCCTCAAATGCCTATTTTTGCCCAGGGGAGATGTGGTAGGTTGCCCATATTAACAGATCTGCCATGGTAGCAGACCTGGAAATTACTTGATCCTCAGAGCCCGGGCTAATACTATATCAGCTTAAACCTGCTCCCACCCCCATTCTAAGCCCTGCACTAACTATACTGTAAAGGAAAGATGTATATACTTGCATATTCCCTGGGCACTCTGATCCTGTCACCCAAACTTCCCAGCAGCTGGCTTCGAGGGAGAGTACATGTTCAACGGCTGCAATGCCCGGATGGGGCATCCGTTGTCTGCTGTCCCTCCTCTACCCTGAAGCTGACACTTGACTGGACCTGAGCACCCTTAGCTTAGGTAAGTATACACATCTTTCCTTTACAGCAGGGGTCTCCAAACTGTGGCCTGGGGGCCAGATGTGGCCTTTTGCCTGCCTTTATCTGGCCCTTTGGGGCACACTATATCCCACTGATATGAGACATTATTCTGCCCTCTGACATCAAAAATGGGGTGTAATTTCTCCCACCGACACCAACAACGGGGCACTATTCCTTCCCCTAATACCAAAGATGGGACATGGTTTAATCCCACTGATGTCATAAAAAATTCTATTCCCACTGGCCACAGTGCGGCCCCCCCTAAAGTCGGAAGGACAGTAAACTGGCACTTTGTTCAGAAAGTTTGGAGACCCCTGCTTTACAGGATAGTTAGTATAGCATTGCACAAAGCATTGCATTGCACCAATTTTTAGCATTGAGAGGAATGGTCCTTTAGTCTAAAATATGTATAATAACGCTATTATTGTGCACATTACTTATCCAAATATTGTATTTGCATAAGTATTCTGTGGGGATCATAATTTGAAATATTTATGCCGTGTACACATGACCGTTTTTCATGATGAGAAAAATGCCATTTTAAAAATGGTCGTGAAAAACGGTTGTGTGTATGCTCCAGAGCATTTTTCTCGACGAGAAAAATGGCCGAAAAAAAATTAGAACCTGCTCTATTTTTTCTCGTCGTTTTTCACATCGTTCTTTTTAACATTGTGAAAAACGGTTGTGTGTATGCTTTTACGAGGGGGAAAAAAACACGCATGCTCAGAATCAAGTATGAGATGGGAGCGCTCGTTCTGGTAAAACTAGCATTCGTAATGGAGATAGCACATTCGTCACGCTGTAATGAACTGAAAAGCACGAAGACTGAAAAGCGCGAATCGTCTCTCACCAAACTTTATTAACACGAGGATCAGCAAAAGCGTCCCAAAGGGTGGCGCCATTCGAATGAAACTTCCCCTTTATAGTGCCGTCGTACGTGTTGTACGTCACCGCGCTTTGCTTGAGCGTTTTTTTTCATGAACGTGTGTATGCAAGGCAGGCTTGAGAAGAAACACGAAAAATCACATCGAGAAAAACGTTGTTTTTTTTCCATGACATGATTAACGGTCGTGTGTAGAGTTTTTTATAATTTTACGAACAGCAGACTATTCAAAAAAAAATTGCAAATCTAGCAACATGCAACCCTACGTGCATTTTTCGATTGCAAACACATTTTAATATGTATTTATTTATTGACATTCTCAAGCACTAACTGTTAAATACCTAAAAATAAATACATACAAACAGAAAACAACCAGACTGTGATGATACATTAAATACTACAAAATATTGTCTTTGATTTTAACTCAGCATGCACAAAACGATTAATCATATTCCCCAGCTGAATGTCCAGAGTGTGTACTATGTCTTATATGTGAATTAAACTCTATTCAATAAATAATCACTCTACAGATAAGTCTGCTCCCAGAAGACATAAGCGGTATCGTAATCTCTCCACTGAATCTCTCCAATTAGTTAGTTCCTACATCGTTTTATAATTGAACATCTTTCTGCAGGCAAAGAAATAGATAACTGTGGAAGTGGAAGATGATATAATCTTGCCATTCAAATGTTTGTTACTGTTGTATGGAGAAGATACATTGGCAAGATCAGAGGTCAAACGGCAGTAAAAGATTAAACGACTTCATGTGCACATTCCAAAATTGTTTGAGGTAATAAAATTATTAGCAGTGACCTGTCATAGCAATGGTGCATGCAGACTTTTGGTAAATGTTACTGTTTATTGTTTCCTTTATTCGGCACATTTAAAGACTTAAAGGCAAGCACTTAGGGGTTATACAAATCTTCCTCCAATCATTCATATCCTCCAAATCAACCAAATTTTTCTGAAACGTATATGTGAAATACACTATGTTGTCAAAAGTATTCGGCTGCCTGCCTTTACGCACACATTAACTTTAATGGCATCCCAATGTAGGGTTCCTATATTAAGTTTGCCCACCCTTTGCAGCTATAACAGCTTCAACTCTTCTGGGAAGCCTGTGCACAAGGTTTAGGAGTGTGTCTCAGGACTTTGTGCAGGCCAGTCAAGTTCCGCCACCCCAAACTTGCTTATCCATGTCTTTATGGATCTTGCTTTGTGCACTGGTACACAGTCATGTTGGAACAGGACGGTGCCATTCCCAAATTGTTCCCACAAAGTTGGGAGTATGAAATTGTCCAAAATGTCTTGGTATGCTGACGCCTTAAGAGTTCTCTTCACTGGAAATAATGGGCCAGGCCCAACCCCTGAAAAGCAACCCCACACCATAATCCCCCTTCCAACAAATGATTTGGACCGGTGCACAAAACGAGGTCCATAAAGACATGGATGAGTGAGTTTGGGGTGGAGGAACTTAACTGGCCTGCACAGAGTCTTGACCTCAATCTAATAGAGCACCTTTGGGGTGAATTAGAATGGAGACTACGATCCAGGCCTTCTAGCCCAACATCAGTGACTGACCTCACAAATGCGCTTCTGGAAGAACGGTCAAACATTGCCAAAGACACACTCCTAAAACTTCTGGACAGCCTTCCCAAAGAAGTTGAAGCTGTTATAGCTGTAAAGGGTGGGCCAACTCACTATTCAACTCTACAAACGAAGACTGGGATTCCATTAATGTTCATGTGTGTGTAAGGGCAGTTGTTCCAATACTTTTGATAATATACAGGTAGTGTACATTTAAGGCAAAGGGGGGGGGGGTAGGTGTGTTTTGTTGATTTTTAAGGGTAAAATGAGCTTTAGCCCAGGTTCACACTGACAGTGGGAAAGTACTTTTGGGAATCAGTGTGGTGCAAATGCGGCATCGCACCGATTTGGACAGTGCCCTTTGTCGGCAATTTGCATGCCAAATCGCTCCAACGTGAACCTAGGCTGAAGCAGGTCTTGAGGTCTTCAGAAGCTGCTTTCAAATAAGCTGGAGTTGATTTTTTGCAAAATGTCCCATAACTAGCCTCATTATTCTAAATCTGTAATTTTGGGCAAAATAAGTTTGAGTGAGATCACTTTCCTCATTCCTATTTCCAATATGAAAATAGCTGAAACTAGTCCTTTTTGTTGGAAAATGGATGCCCATTAGTGGACTTTTAGAAGTTATTCTACAATTTTTTTAAAGTGATGGCTACCCTCAAAATTTACCTTTGTTTTTTTTTTTGTATCACCATTAGATATGAATATTATTTTGATTCGGATGGATACTAAGTAAAATCCAGAACAGTTTGTGCCTTATTTTAATAAAAATGAACGGAAGTGGTGCCACTTCCTGAAGACATTTAGATGTGGCAAAACACGTTAGTAAGAGCGACTGGATCCTACAAATCTCTCCCTGTTGAAATCCCCCCTCCCAGCACAAATCTTTGCCCATATCCCCTCTCTTCCCAAACTGTTCCTTCTAGCACAATTATCCCTCCCCAAAAAATCACCTTGTTAGCACCCCTCAAATTTTCCCTCCAAGCACAAATCCTCCCCCTCTCCAAATTCCCCTTCCAAGCACATATCCCCTCCCCCCAAATGTCCCATCCTAGCACAAATACTCCCCTGTCATCCTTCCTACCAAAAATTCTCCCCCCTCCTAAATTTCCCCTCCTAGCACAAATACCCATCAATCATCCCCACTAGAAAAAATTATATTCCCCCAACTTGCCTAACAGTCCCAATATTTACCATCCTAGCACAAACCCCCCCCCCCATTAATCTGTTTTAGCGCAATCCCAGCACAACCCTCCTAGCACCTCCCCCCCTCCCAAACTTCCCCACATAGAAAAAATCTTACCCCTGTCAACCCCCCAAATCCCCCCTTCTAGCACAAATCTCCCCCCCTCCAAATGTCCCCACCTAGCACAAATACCTCCCCCATCATCCCTACTAGTACCAATCCTTCCTCCCAATCCCCCTTTCTAACAGTCTCAAAATGTCCCATCCTAGTACATATCCCTCCACCCCACACATCACCTCATGTAGCACAACCCCCCCCCAAATCCCTCTTCCTAGCCCAAATCATCTTCCTCCCATTCCCCAGCACAAATCACCCCTCCTAGCACCCCCCCAAAAAAGAAATGTCCCTACTAGAGTAAATCTAATCCCGTCACCTCTCAAATTGGCCCTCCCAGCACAAATCAGCCCCAGATTTCCCTTCCTAGCACAATAGCACAAATACTCCCCCAAAATTGATCCCACCTAGTAGTAATACTATTCTTCCTCCCCCTCCTAGTACAAATACTCTCATTCCCCCCCCCTTGTGTCCCCAGTACAGTTCTCCCTTCCTTAGGCTTGGCTGCAAGTTCCTTCAAGCACACAGACAACACAAACAGCGCTACACATCACTCTGTAATGCCTTCTTCCAAGGCTCCTCCTCATCTTGACATGAGGAGCCTAGGTGAAGCCGTTTTTCAAGCCTTTGCACAGGCAGCTGGTAGGAGAGATTCCACTGCTTAAGGGGAACAGGATCGTGGCTCTGGGACACCGCTGGATGTCAGCTTGGGACTATACAGAGTTTGTATACCCACCCCCTACCCACATTGTTTGCAGGGAGGAGATGGGGTAAGCAAACTGTAAGGTCCCAATTTCCCAGTCCTGATGGAAGAGTGCTACAGTGACAGGAGTAGGAAGCTGGAAAGGAGAGAGAGAGAGCACATCCCGCACCTTCTCCCCGCTATCTCCTTATCTCCAGATTTGGCATATATCATCCAACACTAAGCTGACAGAAGTAGTGATGCCACTGTCACCTCTCCTGTCAGCTTCTAGTTGCAGAAACTCTTCTGGCAGCACCCCCCTCCACCTCCCATGCTACAGGCGCCCATGGCTGCCTCCCCTTCTTCCTTTCCTTGTGTTGGCCTTGCCTCTACGCCAAACTGGTCAAACAATGTCAAAACATGTCTTTATGGAGCAGGCTTTATGGACATGGGCATTGTTTTACTGGAATAATCTAAATTCATAACCTTGAAGGAGTGTACACATATTTTTGGTCATATAAATAGATGTGATTGTCTGGTGTCCACAAGATTTTGTCCATATATTGTATGTGTAGCACTACCCCCGTAGGAGCTGCTGGTTAGTTTTGGATCTGTACTCTGCCTATCAACCCCCGAAGTTTGGCTCGAACCCTCCCTTGGCACAACTGGTCCACACGAAGATTGTGGAACCCACTTGTAATTGGGGAACACAATAATGTCACACAGTAATAAAATTGTAATAGAAAGTTGTTACCTTGTAATGGCCGCCTGTTCAACAGGGTAACAGACAAACTCCACACATGTTTCTGCTTAACCAAGATGCAATTTTTACTTGGTAAGAAAAAGAATAAACAGAGTTAAACAAATGCAGTTGACTGCTTACAGCGTCCTGTAAGAGTCAATAGTATGATGAGAAATTGTAAGTCAGAAACAATCAAATAAAGAATCACAGTTCTGATATTTACTTTTGTATATCTGCAACTACATGCTCTCGGACTCCCTCTAGTGGGCACTCTTATGCACATGTCCTACTACTCCCAGTTCAAACAGGCACACTGAATCCTGTAAAAGTTCCTTACAGTAGTAAGAGTCTTCGCTAGCATTAGTTGGTGCACATTAAAGATTTTTAATCCAACTGGTATGCAAAGGCAAGAAAACAAACATCCACAGTATTTATAAGTATATGTAACTTGCTGGCGGTGCAAGCACCATCCTTTAAACATGCGGCCACTGCGAGATGCAATGTCCTTGCACTGGTGCATTATTCCAAACAATACTGGTGAGTCTTTAAGAGCCACCTTCCTATGCAATAAGTAGTTAATGTTTGGCAGGTGCCCCCTCACCAAATGAGGCCTCGCCTCTCTGGTATGTTCCGCTGGTAGTGTCTCGGTTCTCAGCCTCTCCGCAACTTGCAGTCTCCGGTCCCTCACACAGCCGCACAAGGTGTCAGTGGATGGGCGACTCCGGTCTCTGTGGAGCGAGAGTTGAACACCACGGAAAAGGATCCCTCCTGGGCTGGGGGATCCGACCTGGCAACTGTGAGCCCAGGCTTCTCGGCCTAGACACGCTGGAAGCAGGTCTCAGCGCAGGCTTCCTGCTTGATAGAAGGAGATGTCCCAAGAGACCGAATGTAACTCCTCCCCTCCTTGAAATAACCTCTCCCAGCAGGCTGTGCGATGATGCAGTACACTCTAGTAGCACAGCTGCACTGTGGGTATTATAGTCTGTTTAGTACCCAAGGCAATGGAGTCTTTGTCTCCCTGTACTGCAAGTTCCATAATGCTTTGCTCAATACAATTAAAACAAACAAGTTGCTGTAATGTTTAAATTGAAACCCTGGAGGGAGCCGAGTTCCTTCTCAATACACACAGTAGTCTATAACCACACTGCAAAGTGGCACCTCGCTACATATGTGATTATGTTACTACTGAACTTCAAATCATGTGTTTATAGTGGATCGATATTCTCCTGGTGGTGTTTGCATATCCAGTAAGTGGTGTTTCACTTAACAATATGCAAACAAGAGTCTTAAGCCCTGTACACACGATCGGTTTTACCAATGAAAACAGTCCGATGGACTTTTTTCATCGGACAAACCGATCGTGTATAAGACCAATTGGTCTTTCTTCCATCGGTTTTAAGAAATAGAACATGTTTTCAATTTTTCCGATGGATCAAAAACCGATAGCAAATTCCGATCATCTATGGGCAAGTCCATCGGATAAAAAACCCACGCATGCTCAGAATCAAGTCGACGCATGCTCAGAAGCATTAAACTTAATTTTTCTCGGCTCATCGGAGTGTTTTACGTCACCCGCGTTTGGAACGGTCGGTTTTTTGACTGATGGTGTGTAGGCAAGTCTGATGGAAGTCCGCTTCATCGGATTTCCGATGGACAAAACCATCGGATTAGAATCCATAGGATATCCGATCGTGTGTACGAGGCTTTATTGTTGCACAAGTAGGCATTGATTGTCATAGATTGTGTTGTTCAATAATTACTGAAAGAAACGCATATCTAGTGGCTGCATACCACTATGGATGAGGTTTAAGTTTGTGTCTACCATGGTTTAGAGACAAACCCAGCAGTTCTGGTAAACTAATGTGGGATTTTGCTGACCCTAACTTCTTTGCAACTTAAAGCCCAAAAATGGAACTTCCGCTTTTCGGATTCCAACCCCCCTCCCCCCCTTCGGTGTCACATTTGGCACCTTTCAGGGGGAGGGGGGATAAGATACCTGTGTAATCCAGGTATTTGCTCCCACATCCGGGCATAGATCGCCGCAGTATCCATGGCGATCTACACCATGTCTGGCCCCTCCTCAGTCCCCCCACTGTCTTCTGGGAGACACACAGGTCCCAGAAGACAGCAGGGACCAGTAAGATTGCGCAGCGTGACTCGAGCATGCACAGTAGGGAACCAGAAAGTGAAGCCACAAGGCTTCACTTCCTAATTTCCTTACCGACAATGGCAGCGCCTCCACCCGAGAGCCGAGGGACAGATCGGTTTCGTGTGGCGACATCGCGGGCATCCTGGACAGGTAAGTGTCCATATATTAAAAGTCAGCAGCTGCAATATTTGTAGCTGCTGATTTTTATTTATTTATTTTTTTGGCGGAACTCCGCTTTGAATGCTCTGCAAGGGCCTGTGTTGTTATATGCCAGCCCCTCATTAAAAAAAAATGGGGGCACAGAGCAACCATATTGGCAGTGGAAGCTGCTGCATAGCAAATATAGGGAATGCTGACAAATCACATAGAGAGAGATTAGCATCACCTACATTCATTTAATTCTGCTAGCTGGCAATCAACCCCTTTCCTGACTATTTCTTAAAATTGTGCACTTATCTAATTTTTTGTGGTTGATTTAAGGTCAGTGGTAACTTCCTGCTGCTGTCCTGTCTTGCAACCTTTTTTTGCTGCAAAAATTGCCTTAAAATCGTTTTTTTTTCAGGGTGCAGTATTTTGGGGGTTTTATTTATTTTGGAGGTGTATTTTTATTTCATGCTAATAGTTGTTTGTTACTGCCTGGTTTCCCTTTAAAAAAGTGGGCTTTTGATTCAGGGGTGGCATTTTGGTGTTTTGGTAATGCAAATGAAATGGTGTCCAATATGGGCATTTTTGACAAGATAATCAAGCTTAATACCAAGGGGAATTGGTAACCATGTATGCATATTGTAACCCAACATTTCAAAATACACTAGAAAAGGCAAGGACAAATGGACATTTAGCGATGACCTCCTGGTATGGATAATGTCACCAAATATACAAAATGCTTTTAAATATATAGTTTTATTACAAAACATTAAAAATACATTTTACATTATATGGGTGGTGTAAAACCCCCGTACATAAAATGAGGGAGGAAGTAGCAGTCAGACTGTTCATAGAGCTTGCAGCGCTTCTTCAGGGCTTCAGTCTCTTAACATTTGACTAAGTACCTAGTGTTCATAATCAAATAGATACTATGAATACAACATACAAAAATACATATCCGTAGATGCATTTGAATAAACCCCCAATCCCAATCACAAGCTGTGCCAAGGACAATATATAATCACAGACTGAACTACTGGGTGTGGAAATATACATCTAATCTTGTATATCAGCCATGTATGTAGATATATCATGATAGGATGACCAGAGTTTAAAGTGATTGTACAGTATTTTTTTATTTTTGTTAAAAATAACAAACATGTTATACTTATCTGCTCTGTGCAGTGGTTTTGCACAGAGCAGCCCAGATCCTCCTCTTCTTGGGTCCCCCTTGGCTCTCCTGGCTCCTCCCTCTTGTTGAGTGCCCCCACAGCAAGCAGCTTGCTATGGAGGCACCTAAGCCGAGTCACAGCTCCCTATGTCTATTCAGACACGGAGCCATGGCCCGGTCCTGCCCCCTCTCTCTCCTGATTGGCTGACTGACTTTGATTGACAGCAGCGGGAGCCAATGGGGCTGTGCTGCTGTCCCAGCCAACGAGGAGAGGAGTCCCGGCAGCCGAGACATTCCAGCAATATCACTGGATCTAGAGGAATCTCAGATAAGTATTAGAGGGGCTGAGGGGGGCTGCTGCACACAGAAGGCTTTTTATCTTAGTGCATAGAATGCGTTAAAATAAAAAACCTTATGTCTTTACAAGTGCACTACTCAAGATGGCTCTACGGACCTTCACTTCTCAAAGGTAAAAAGGTAGTTACTCCACAGTATCCCCTGGCCGTAGGGACAATGGTATTTCCAATCCAAACTAAAAATAAAATAACCAACATTTGTCACATGTCAGCACTTAAAGAGGAAGTAAAGCCAAATTTTTTATTTTATTTTTAAAAACCCTGCAAAAGAAAGGCATAATGAGCTAGTATGCATAGCATACTAGCTCATTATGAATGACTTACCTGAAATCGAAGCCCCCGCAGCGGTCCTCGGTCACCTCCGCCGCCATCTTGCCTCAATGTCCCGTCACTGCTGTCAGTGTATCGCCGCTCCGGCGCTGTGATTGGCCAGAGCGCGCAATGGCGTCACACGCATGCACGCTCGGGCCGGCAAGATCCCATTCAGAAAACCGGCAATGATGCCGGCCCGCTAGTGCACATGCGTGTGACGTCATCGGCGCTCTGTTTACAGCAAATATCTCCTTAACTGTGTAGGTTAAGGAGATATTTCTTGCACCTACGGGTAAGCCTTAATCTAGGCTTACCTGTAGGTGCAAGTTGTCTAAGTGGGTTTACAACCACTTTAATAGTCCAACCACAGCTTCTGTAAGGTTAACACTTACCAAAGGAGTGTGTAAATATCCAGTGGAGCAACAAACAGGGGAAGAGGTTCAAAAGTGACAAATTTCTGTCCAAACAAGCCCTCTACTAGTGACCCATTGGGTCTGGAGTATTCATCAGGGTGCCTTAGTCTCATGTGACAAATGTTGGTTATTTTATTTTTAGTTTAGATTGGAAATACCATTGTCCCTATCACCAGGGGATTCTGTGGAGTGACTACCTTCCCCCTTAGAGGAGTGTCAGTAAAGCCATCTTGAGTTGTGCACTTAAACTCTGGTCATCCTATCATGATATATCTACATACATATCTGATATACGAGGTTAGATGTATACAGTATATACATCCCCAGGAGTTCAGTCTGATTATATATCGTCCTTGTGGATTTCCTAGGGATATCGTCAGGTCTGTTCCATTACCATGGGTTGGTTTTCCTGTTCTAGGCCCCTGCTCACTTGTCTCCCCATATCCTGAATGGATATGATGGTCCCATGAGGTATTACAGACACCATTTTGTGTGTTTGTTTGTTTTTGTTTGTTGGTGTGTTTGCTTTTTTTTTTGGCTTTTCCCCTTTTTCCATGGAGTAGGGGGTTTATTCACATGCATCTATGGATATGTATTTTTATACGTTGTATTCATAGTATCTATTTGATCATGAACACTGATCCTAAGTCAGATGGTAAGAGACTAAAGCCCTGAGAAGCGGCTGCGACCACGAAACGTGTAGGAAAGCTCTACGTCTGACTGCTACCTCCTCCCTGATTCTATGTAAGGGGGTTTATACCACCCATCTGAAATTTATTTTTGATGTTTTGTAATAAAGCTATATATCTAAAAAACATTTTTAAAAAACATTTTTTTTTAAATATTTGGTGACATTAGACATACCAAGAGGTCAAAGCTTAACGCCCATCCTGGCTGGGGGCAGTGATTTGTTTATCCATAGATGCAATCAAGTTGGAGTGGGATTTTCTTTCCTTTTTTTAGCTCTTTATTCATTTAGAAGAGAAACAAAAGCATTAACAACTGCTTGGTGTCCATGACTAGTCCAAATAATTGACAAGTTTAGATAATATAAATACAAATTTGTGTATAACTGACTAATACATCTAGTATGCAGTATCCATAGTTATTTCATTGTCTTATTTGGTCTTTAATTTTTAATAAATCTGTAGATACAGCTTTACCCTTGGGTAGCGTGAATAGGAATAGTTTATCAAGTGTAGGATTGTCTGTCTTTTAAGCTGATAAGTGAGTAGAAGAGAGTTCAGGGGAATGCCACCAGTGTAGTGATGTAAATATTAGTACTTCAAGGAACAAGCAGGAGGCACACAATGCTATGGGGTTTGTAGCATTACAGCTATAAAATGTTCTTTTTAGTTCTTCTCTTGCTTTGTCACTATTTAGCATAAAAGGGATGGGTGGATCACAAAGCTATACTGTAGGTATGTATGTGCATAAACACTGCAGACACTTTTTACTATGTATATCTTAAATATACTATAGGATGTTTGTAGCGACCTCACCCCTCTCACCCCTTCTCATTCTCGGCTTGTTGGTCTTTTCTAGGGGGTTAGTACTGGGGGAGGGATGCGATACACCATGGCCCATGTCCTCCAGAGAGACTGGAGGTGAAAGCCAGAACTATCGGGTTTTGTGTGTGTGTCCCAGAGTCAAATCCTTTCTCCGAAATGACTCCCTTTGCTCCTAGTAACCAGAGTTCCACACACTGAAAAGGTCCAACTTGTATTTATTCTCTTCCAGCAATAAATAGTCATACATCACAGACAGGTTGAGACCCATAGAACACTCCAGTATTTGTGGGGAGTAGGTCAAGGCACAATCCTTTTAGTAGAGCTAACAACTGTGGTGTCACCAATGGTTATGATGTATAGTCACTGCCACCGACTATATAGAACAAGAGCATGAATTACCTTCGCTATCACAGCCCCTGTCAGAGGGAAGACATCCGTCCAAGAGAGTTACCGGAGGCCTCTCCGTCACCAGCAAATGCTGCGCCGGACTTTCCAGAGAAGTTCCGCTCACCAGCCTCCTCATCTCAGACACGGGCACCCAAGGCATTAGGGCCCCCTCGGATTCCTCCACCCTCGCGGAACTCAGTCGAAGGTACTGAGTCCCAGGCTTCCGCATTAGTACCTCACCCCAGGCTAAAGGTGCCTGGGATGGACCCTATCTCCCGCTCCGGTCAGGTCAAGGGCACCTGGGCCTGGAACTCTGGAACGCCAGCACCCAGGCTGAAGGTGCCTGGGCGCGGCTGCGTCCTCTGACTCTGAACCCCAAGGTCAGGGTGTCGGCCCCTTTTATCTCCTCTCCCTTTGCATCACAGCAGGTTCCCCGCCCCGCTGTACCAGCACCAGGAAAGGACAAAAAGGGATGCAGTCTTGCGGTGAGTGTTCAGCTCTGGCCCAGGGCGACAGCACCACCTGCAGGCCGCAGGGAACCTCACACCACCAGAGTCCTCCAAGAACCATAAAAGGGTCTCAGATTCCCTAACAATCAGTGCATCTGGGTTACACTACTACCCAGATGCCTCCCCTAAATTCAAATACCCCCTACACTCTCCCCCTGGTGATTTGACACTGGTCCCCAGTGTCTGGTGCAAACCCATGTCTCCCAAACAATGGTAACATAAGTTCGACCCAGAGACCAAACTACACATAAAATCCAACCTAACAATTTAGTCATAAATTGTGCCAGGACCTAAAACAGGAAAGGGAAACAGGAATATAAAACAATGAACTTGGTATCAAAAAAAAACTTTAAATGATTTTACACATTGAAAGTTCCCCCCCTCGCTATCTAAGAACCACCCCATTCTCAGCAGCCTTGACAGACGAGTCTCCTGTAGATGGAAAAGAAAAGAAAACACACATCCTAACACAATGTATATGTTTTCTTGGAAGGAATGGGTCTATCCAAGGAGAAACCCACTCGCTCCAATGATCATGGTGTATAGTGTACAGAAAAAAAAACACAATCGTTGCGCAACACCGCCACCTTGTGGCAATGCCCAGGTCAAGACACTTATCAAATCCAGATGAAGTTTTCTCTCTTCTTTTCTTTTTTCTCTGTACTGTGACCCTATACTAGCTATGCCCCAAAGTCACTGATTTCTTTTCTTGATGAAAGGAGAAAGAAGGAGAACAAAACAACCATAACAGCTCCCATTTCTCCAAAGAGCAAAATACCCAAAATGTAGGGCACAGTCCCTGTGTTCCAGCAAATACTCTGGAAAGTTCAGCAACACAAAGGGAATATAAAGGAGTCTTTTTCTTCTATAAATAAAACTTTGGATGTGGCAGGAACAAAGGCATCAAATGATTGTCAAAAGCCTCCACGTTGTACTCAATGTTCCCTCCATCCTTCCGACAGATAATCACCCTGTCAGCATGGATGTGCCTTCCCAACATCCACTCCGCCTTACAGTCCTTCAATTTTCTGGTGACTGTAGGTGAACACGAGAGGTATCGGCGTGCGTGAGGTACCTTTAAAGCTTTGTCCAGACGAAATCATTGTACCACTGCTGCCGAAAAACTTCCACCTCATAAAGCAATTCTCGGGGTAGATATGGGTATTCCCACCCATATTCTCGGGCAACCTTCTGACAAAAGAGACGCTGCAGCCTTGCCAAGGGTGGCATTGTGGCACGGTCTCCTTCTCCAGGCAGAACGATTGACTCAGGATGTCGAGGTACTCCAACCACCTCGGCAGACTTGGGCCTAGGAGCCCGCAGTGATGCGCGTTGCACTCCCGCAACAGGAGCAGGTGAAACAGTCGATGATTCAAGAAGCGGAAGTGTAGGCAGGGGACCAGATTCTTCCCTAGGCTCCGAGGCCTCCACCCAGGGCGTACTATCCCCAATGGACATAGGTGGGTCCCTTGTGACACGGGACGAGGGTAGCTTCATCTTGTCCCATCCCTTCTTGTGGAAGATTTCATCTATCTCCCCATCATCACCGGCATCAGATAGTGACTCTAGGTCGGAGGTGTCATAACACTCTGCGGGCAGGTAATTCCCCGTAGACACGGACTCACCCCCCTCGATGGGTTCCACTGTCTCTGGGCTCCCGACACCTCCAACCACACACACAGTCCCAACCTCTGGCTCACCTGGGCCTTTTGAAGAACAGGGACGTCCAGGGCTCTTCCCTCCGGATCCATCCAGGCCAGGCAAGCGACGGGGCGAAGCTCTTCCACGACCACAGGATGCCATCACCAGGCCAACTTTCCTCTTCGGCGGTGGCAGCAGGGAGCTTGTGGTGATCGAGGCAGCATCCTCTGATTTTTCTCTCTTAATCTCCGCTGGGGCAGTCACTTTGCCCTGGTCAGTGCGCGCAGGAAACGCATAGGCATCGATCTCTCCTTCCGGAGTGGCAGTACCTGTGAGGTAGCTGAGGTGGAAGACATGGGGCCTTTCTGTGGATGGCTCCACCTCGAAGAGGAACTCTTTGCAGACCTCACATCGCCCGAATGGCTTCAAATGGTCCACCAGTCCCGAACAGCCGGGACAGATCACACCGAGGGCCTCTATGTCTCTGCAGGTATACAGAGCCAACCGCCCCCGGGGCCTTAGTCTTATTCCTGTGTCCGTGATCGGAGCAGCAAAGGAAGTCATCTCCGCTGTAGAAGGAACAGAAATCCACGGAGTACTTGAGGTCATCCTGACTGGCTGCTGCTCCAATGCGCACTGACCCCTTCGCGACGGAATCCCCACATGTGTCCTTCCACATGACCAGACTCCTCCCATACTCTGCATTTGTTCGTGGGCTTTCTCTTCTTCCCACCCACGAACTGTGCAGCTATGGTGTGCCTCGTGGCGTGTTGGCCAATATGGCCGACCTACTCGGAACTCCTCCGGGCAGCAAAGTTCAAATTAAGACACAATACACATCCCAGACACGATGCCCCCACGTGTAGCGACCTCACCCCTTCTCCTTCTCGGCTTGTTGGTCTTGTCTAGGGGGTTAGTACTGGGGGAGGGATGCGATACACCACGGCCCATGTCCTCCAGAGAGACTGGAGGTGAAAGCCAGAACTATCGGATTTTGTGTGTGTGTCCCAGAGTCAAATCCTTTCTCCGAAATGACTCTCTTTTCTCCTAGTAACCAGAGTTCCACACACTGAAAAGGTCCAACTCGTATTTATTCTCTTCCAGCAATAAATAGTCATACAGCACAGACAGGTTGAGACCCATAGAACACTCCAGTATTTGTGGGGAGTAGGTCAAGGCACAATCCTTTTAGTAGAGCTAACCACTGTGGTGTCATCAATGGTTATGATGTATAGTCACTGCCACCGACTATATAGAACAAGAGCATGAATTACCTTCGCTATCACAACCCCTGTCAGAGGGAAGACATCCGTCCAAGAGAGTTACCGGAGGCCTCTCCGTCACCAGCAAATGCTGAGCCGGACTTTCCGGAGAAGTTCCGCTCACCAGCCTCCTCATCTCAGACACGGGCACCCAAGGCGTTAGGGCCCCCTCGGATTCCTCCACCCTCGCGGAACTCAGTCAAAGGTACTGAGTCCCAGGCTTCCGCATTAGTAGGTGCCTGGGATGGACTCCATCTCCCGCTCCGGCCAGGTCAAGGGCACCTGGGCCCGGAACTCCGGAACTCCAGCACCCAGGCTGAAGGTGCCTTTGCGCGGCTGCGTCCTCCGACTCTGAACCCCAAGGTCAGGGCGTCCGCCCCTTTTATCTCCTCTCCCTTTGCGTCACAGTACCACTGTCCCCACTGTACCAGCGCCAGGAAAGGACAAAAAGGGATGCAGTCATGCAGTGAGTGTTCAGCTCCGGCCCAGGGCGACAGCACCACCTGCAGGCCGCAGGGAACCTCACACCACCAGAGTCCTCCAAGAACCATAAAAGGGTCTCAGATTCCCTAACAATCAGTGCATCTGGGTTACACTACCACCCAGATGCCTCCCCTAAATTCAAATACCCGCTACATGTTTATCTAGAGTTGCACTTAAAAACATGTTGAGCAAAATCTACAAGCTCTGCTGGAAGAAGCATATTTGCTGTTCATCATTACATATGGTGACAGTGATGAAATATCCTTTCTCCAACAGTTAGACCAAAATTTTTTCTCAAACAAACACATAAAAAACAACAGGTGAAGACAAATAAATCATGGAAAAACTGCCCTCTGGGACTCCTTAGCTATATTTTTCCTAGATAATCTTCTTTAGCTGGTTTATAATGGATAATCCATTTAAGTGTCCTTATCAGACACCCTGTAGCTCTTTCCTAGAGATATCAGAGGGCTACTAATCTCTCACCAAACTGTGAATGATCTAAATTATAACAAGAACCCTACGTGACATTCTAGATACAGCAAGAAATATGGGAAGAGTTTTAATTAGCTCTACGAACTGGTCTGTTAAATAGCTTTTGCTTACTCAGATATTTTTGTAGCCAGCAAATGTGTTTATTATTTGATCACAGAACAGGTTATACACACCATGAACATTACGTTGTACACTTATCCAATTATGCTAATAAAATATCTTACAAAGTTTAAAAAGCACCAGGTAGGCTATCAGTAACAATGCATATTGTGGTATTGAGTGTGTCCTTCATGTTCCATTCAGTCCTACCCTTTAGGGCAGCCCCCTGAAAGCCAAATACTTAGCTGGATTAGCTTAGATTTTTTTCTTTTTAATAAACTGTCTGCCTGTTAAAGTATATCAATGGCTAGAAACCTATTTCTGGTTTAGGAGATGGTTAAAAAAGTTATTCTTTATTATATCATTGGGAAGGTTTCCCTTCAAATCCCGAAGACACAACAGTAAGTGAGAGGAAAGCTCTACAAAGTAAGAGACGTTCCCCTCTTATGCAAATGTCACCAGAACAAGTATCCCCATTGGAAGATCTCCCTTCACCTTTTGTTGGTGACAACTTTAACATTTTTGATTTCACATCACTTTCTGTGTAGCTTAGAACAAATACCAGGAAAAATTAAGGAGACAAGGGAGACAAGGACAGTAGAAAAAAACCTGACAGGAATTTGAATCATTCTCTGCTCTATCCAAACCTTAAAAATAGACGTGACTGCACATATACTTGGAGTCATTATAAATGATGGAGTCATTATAAATGATTCACATAACTACACCCAAGATTCACACATTTTTGTAACTGAATTTAATTGATATGGTAAAGTATTTATTACTGCTAAAGGAGATTATAGTATGCCTACCAAAACCTTCATCTTCCTTACTTTCTGGTGGTCCTATGCCATACTTGTTCAGGTATCATGCAGCATCAGCATACTGTATGCTTTGTGGACAAAGATTCTAACATATAAATGACACATGAAAATCCCAGTGTTGTTTGCTTGGTGGATTGCATAGATCTGTACTTACATCTTATAACAGATTGTTTCCATCAAGTATTACTGTTGTATGATTTATTATTGTATATGTTTTTAGTGGATAAGCACACAAGTTTTTTTTAAATTATATACATCACTATCTGACCACTTATCAGCCCCCAACTCCCCCCAGCCAGCTTGCATCACCCTCAGACCACTTGATACAGACGACAATCACTCCAAGCTGCTTCCCCCCCCCCAGCTGAGGGACATCATTCCATGGTCCCTTTCTTTCCCTTATCTTCCCAAAATCGCTCCCTGGCCACCCCATAGACACCGCAAGAAATCCCTCCCGATTCTGCCACCGCCATACCCTCCAAACTCCTCTCCTGTACATACTGCACCCATCATACCCTCCGCACTCCTTTTCTGTACATACTGCACCCATCATACCCTCCACACTCCTCGCCTGTCCATACTGCACCCATTATACCCTCCACACTTCTCTCCTGTACATACCGCCCCCATCATACCCTTCGCACTCCTCTCCTGCACATACTGCCCCCATCATACCCTCCGCACTACTCTCCTGTACATATTGCCCCCATCACACCCTCCACACTCCTCTCCTGTACATACTGTACCCATCATACCCTCCACACTTCTCTCCTGTACATACCACCCCCATCATACCCTCCGCACTCCTCTCCTGTACATACTGCCCCATTATATCCTCCGCACTACTCTCCTGTACATATTGCCCCCATCATATCCTCCGCACTCCTCTCCTGAACATACTGCCCCATCATCCCCTCCGGACTCCTCTCCTGTACATATTGCCCCCATCATCCCCTCTCCACTCCTCTCCTGTACATACCCCCCCCTCATACCCTCCAAACGTATCTCCTGTACATACCACCCCCACCATACCCTCCGCACTCCTCTCCTGTACATACTGCCCCCATCATCCCCTCCACACTCCTCTCCTGTACATACCGCTCCCCTCATACCCTCCAAACTCCTCTACTGTACATACTGCCCCCATCATACCCTCCACACTTCTCTCCTATACATACTGCCCCCATCATACCCTCCGTACTCCTCTCCTGTACATACTGCCCCCATCATCCCCTCCACACTCCGCTCCTGTACATATTGCCCCCATCTTACCCTCTGCACTCCTCTTCTGCAGAACTCTGTGCATTCAGATGTAAATCGGAACGCTGCAGATTTAGATTTAAAGGAGAACTCTGTTGACTCTGATATAAAGGGGGACTCTTGTGATTAACTCCATATGATTAGAAATTTTATTTAATCACAAAAATATATGTTGTGACAGCAGGAAGGTAAAGTCACCTGGTTGCATCCAGGGGGGTAGATATATTTCTCCCAGATTCAGGCTTTATGCTGACTTATACAACTAGGGTGGAGAGTTGTATAAGCCCAGCTGAGGCTAGTAGGCTCATGGATGACTCATACCTCTAGGGAGAGGGCTGGGCGTCGTGCAGGCAGGGAGTTGATGAGACCAGCTGAAGCCTGTCAGTTCGTTTAAGGCCTCTATAAAAACTCCCAGATTCATTAGGTGTTAGCTCATGCCTGGAACAAGACCTGTGTGGACTGTCTAGGGAGAGTGAACCCCTGTGCGGTGAGGCAAAGCCTGTGTGGCTATTTGTTTGGACTTTTACTAAACCAGGGACTTAGGGACTAGGACAGCACCAGGCTGATCCCAGTTGTTAGTTTAGGAAACCTGCATGTTTAGTCAGAGGTCAAACTGACCAGGATTTATTTTGTTTATGTTTCTTTTTGGCTTTGCTGTGTTTTTGTCACTGTACATAGAGAAATAAACCGCACCTTTTGATTTTGAAAACCACAACCTCCGTCTGCTGGCCCTGTTTTTGTGTGGGGGGCCCAACCAGGGGGTCACACACACCCGCTACCGAGTTAACCCCCTCACAGTTGGTGGAGAACCAGTGGCAGTTTTTTTTAAGCCAGCATGGAGGAGATACTGAAACAGCTGGCTCTAGCAAATGCCAATCAACAGCAGACAAATGCAGGTTTGCAAAGGAGCCTTGCAGCCCAGCAGCAAGCTCATCAACAAGCCCAGCAGCAATCTGAGGCCCGCTTCATAGACCTGTTACAGAAGCAAGAGCAGAGACTACAACAAATGGAAGCAGTAATGCAGCAACGTCCGCAGACCAGTGAGGAAAGCCGTCCCACTAATACCGCGTCCTTTGGGGTGAGTCGTTTATTGACAAAAATGACTGGAGAGGATGATCCAGAGGTATTTTTGACCACATTTGAAAGGACTGCTGAAAGAGAAAAGTGGCCTGAGGAGCAGTGGGCTGGACTGGTGGCTCCTCTGTTAACTGGTGAATCGCAGAAGGCTTACTATGACCTAGAGCCTGACCAAGCAAAAGACTATGTGATGCTAAAAGCTGAAATATTGGCAAGGCTGGGTGTCACCCTGGCTGTCCGGGCTCAGCGTGTGCATAACTGGACTTTCCAGCTTGGAAAACCCCCCAGGTCTCAAATGTATGATCTCATTCACCTGAGCAGGAAGTGGCTACAGCCAGAGACTTTGTCCGCACCAGAGATTGTGGAACGTGTTGTAATGGATCGGTTTTTGAGAGCTCTTCCTACTGCCATCCAAAAGTGGGTAAGCCATGGAGACCCAGAGACGGCCAGTGGTCTTGTGGATCGTGTAGAGAAATACTTGGCTACAGAGAACCTGACGGCCTCTTCCAGAGACTCTCGGACTTTCCACCCTAAGACCAGACCATCCCCAGGGGCGGATAAGAGGATTCCAAGGGGTGAGGGTGGAGAGAGTGAGAGGGTGGGAGCTCTACCCAAAGTTTGGCGAGAACAGCCTGGGAAGTCAGGGGCTCAAGAGGCAGCCAAAAGGATTGTTTGCTACCGCTGCCGGCAAGCGGGACATATTGCAGCAAATTGCCCGGTTGTGGAGGAACCCATGCAATGTGACTTTCTGACGGACAGACGTCAGTCGCTGTGTGCGACAGTCGCATGCACTGCCATTCGGGGAACTGAGAAACATTTATGCAAAATGTGTATTAATGGTAGAAATGTTGTGGTATTACTGGATTCAGGTAGCCTTGTGACCCTGATAAAGGCTGAATTAGTTAAAACAGAGGTCTCTGGGAATAGCAAGGTAGCTGTTATTTGTGTGCATGGGGACACCCGAGAGTATCCAGTGACTACAGTGTGTTTCGAGACCCCCAAAGGTACCCTCTCTCATCCAGTGGGGTTAGTATCTCAATTACCGCATGATGCCATTGTGGGAAGAGATTTTCCGAAGTTCTGGGAACTGTGGGATGATCCTGAGCCCCCCACTGGTGCCCCTATGTACCAGGAATGTGATAGCCAGAACTCCTCTGAGAGTGGTGAGGACTCTCCAGAATTTCCCTTGTCAGTATTGGCAGGGGAGACTCAAGAAACTGGAGAGGAGCCCACCTCCTCAGACGAAAACCTACCGTCTGTGGAGTTTTCTGATCTGGAGGTTCACAGGGAAAATTTTGCCACAGAACAGTTAAAAGACCCCGCCCTAATAAAGGCACGGGAAAACGTAGTGGAAATAGATGGCGAGTTAGTGAACCCAGATAATACCTGCACTTACCCATACTTCAGCGTAGAGAAGGACCTACTGTATCGGGTGGCAAAAAGGGCAGAAGAAACCGTTGAGCAGCTTGTGGTGCCCAAACCTTACAGGAAGTTGGTGTTGGAGTTGGCCCATGGGCACATTCTTGGAGGTCATCTGGGGACAGAGAAAACCCGAGAGAGGGTATTACAGAGATTCTATTGGCCTGGGGTGATGAAGGACATAGAAAATTATTGTTCCTCCTGCCCTGTGTGTCAGAGGTCGGCCCCGATGCCACATTTCCGTAGCCCGCTGGTCCCTCTACCCATCATTGAGGTCCCGTTTGAGAGAATCGCAATGGATTTGGTAGGTCCTATAATCAAGTCCGCTAGGGGGCACCAGTACATATTGGTTATAATGGACTATGCCACCCGTTATCCAGAAGCGATCCCTCTCAGAAATACCTCGGCCAAAACCATAGCCAAAGAGCTATCTCTTGTTTTTAGCCGGGTGGGTATTTGTAAAGAACTGCTTACGGACCAAGGTACACCCTTTATGTCCCGGGTTATGAAAGAGCTGTGTAAATTGTTCAAAGTGACGCAATTGCGTACATCTGTGTATCACCCCCAAACCGATGGGCTGGTTGAAAGATTCAACAAAACCCTAAAACAAATGTTGAAGAAAGTGGTGGATAGAGATGGAAAGGATTGGGACTGTCTACTTCCTTATTTGATGTTTGCTATTAGGGAGGTGCCCCAATCCTCTACGGGATTCTCCCCCTTTGAGTTACTGTATGGGAGACACCCAAGAGGGCTGTTGGATATTGCCAAGGAAACTTGGGAAAGTGAGAGTTCTCCCCACAGGAGTGTGATTGAGCATGTCGCCCTGATGCAAGATCGAATTGCACAGGTAATGCCCATCGTGAAGGAACATTTGGCCCAAGCGCAGTTGGCACAGCAGAGAGTGTACAACCGTGGAGCAAAGACCCGTACCTTTTCCCCGGGGGATAGGATATTGGTACTTGTCCCTACGGTTGAAAGTAAATTCCTTGCCAAATGGCAAGGCCCCTACGAGATAATGGAAAAAGTGAGCGAAGTGAATTACAAGGTCAGACAACCAGGAAGGCGAAAGCCCGAACAGATATATCACGTTAATCTGTTGAAAGCCTGGAGGGATAGAGAGTCCCTAGTCGCAGAAACTTGGTCACCAGCTCAAACTGGTTGCGTGATTCCGGAGGTTGGAATAGCAGCCACCTTATCACAACCCCAACAACAGGAGGTTAAGGAGTTTGTGCTTCGCAACAAGGAGGTGTTCTCTGAGCTGCCGGGACAAACATCTGGGGTAGAGCATGATATTATTACCCCGCCCGGTGAAAGGGTGAAGTTAAAACCCTATCGGATCCCAGAGGCCCGACGGGAGGCAATACGGGAGGAAGTACAGAAAATGCTGAACTTAGGGGTGATAGAGGAGTCCCAAAGTGATTGGTCTAGTCCCATTGTGTTGGTGCCTAAACCGGATGGGAGCTGGCGATTTTGTAACGATTTTCGTCAGTTGAACAAAGTTCCAAAATTTGACACCTACCCCATGCCACGTATAGATGAGTTGATCGACCGGCTGGGAACAGCCCGATACATGACGACTCTTGACCTCACAAAAGGGTATTGGCAAATTCCCCTGGCCAAGTCGGCCAAAGAGAAAACCGCATTTGTAACCCCAGACGGGGCGTTCCAATATAAGAGAATGCCGTTCGGGTTACAGAATGCGCCGGCCACATTCCAGCGGAAAATGGACCAGATACTGAGGCCCCATCGGAAGTATGCTGCGGCTTACCTGGATGACGTAATTGTCCATAGCACAGATTGGGCCTCACATCTGCCAAAAGTGCAAGCAGTCCTAGACTCTATCCGGGAAGCGGGGTTTACGGCTAACCCCAAGAAGTGTACCATTGGGCAGGAGGAGGCCAAATATCTTGGGTACACCATTGGCAGGGGAGTGATAAAACCCCAACTCAACAAAGTCGAGGCCATCCAGAGTTGGCCACGTCCCAACAGCAAGAAGCAGGTACGGGCCTTTCTGGGAATCGCGGGTTATTATCGGCGCTTCATTCCCCACTTTGCTTCTAAGGCTGTGCCCCTAACCAACCTGACGAAAGGGAAAGGGTCGGTCATGATTAAATGGACCCCCGAGGCTGAGGCAGCATTCCAATTCTTGAAACAAGCCTTATGTAGCCAGCCAGTGTTGTACTCACCCGACTTCTCTAAAGACTTTGTCGTACAAAGTGATGCGTCAGATGTGGGGTTAGGAGCAGTATTGTCCCAGGTCTGGAACGGGGAAGAGCACCCAGTCATTTACCTCAGCAGGAAGTTGAAGTCCCATGAGGTAAATTACGCCACGGTTGAAAAGGAGTGTTTAGCGGTGAAGTGGGCTCTAGATTCCCTTCGGTACTATCTGCTAGGTAGGCACTTTGACATGGTTACGGATCACGCTCCGTTAAAGTGGATGGCTCAAAACAAGGAGACAAATAGAAGAGTGAATAGGTGGTTCCTGGCCCTACAGGAATTCAACTTCACAGTAAAGCATCGCCCTGGCGTTCAAATGGGGAATGTGGATGCTTTGTCTCGAGTACATGAATGCCTGATTGCTGGTGTTCCAACCCCAAGGTTAAAACAAGAGGGGGGGGTATGTGACAGCAGGAAGGTAAAGTCACCTGGTTGCATCCAGGGGGGTAGATATATTTCTCCCAGATTCAGGCTTTATGCTGACTTATACAACTAGGGTGGAGAGTTGTATAAGCCCAGCTGAGGCTAGTAGGCTCATGGATGACTCATACCTCTAGGGAGAGGGCTGGGCGTCGTGCAGGCAGGGAGTTGATGAGACCAGCTGAAGCCTGTCAGTTCGTTTAAGGCCTCTATAAAAACTCCCAGATTCATTAGGTGTTAGCTCATGCCTGGAACAAGACCTGTGTGGACTGTCTAGGGAGAGTGAACCCCTGTGCGGTGAGGCAAAGCCTGTGTGGCTATTTGTTTGGACTTTTACTAAACCAGGGACTTAGGGACTAGGACAGCACCAGGCTGATCCCAGTTGTTAGTTTAGGAAACCTGCATGTTTAGTCAGAGGTCAAACTGACCAGGATTTATTTTGTTTATGTTTCTTTTTGGCTTTGCTGTGTTTTTGTCACTGTACATAGAGAAATAAACCGCACCTTTTGATTTTGAAAACCACAACCTCCGTCTGCTGGCCCTGTTTTTGTGTGGGGGGCCCAACCAGGGGGTCACACACACCCGCTACCGAGTTAACCCCCTCACAATGTACAGTGTATACTACATAAAAAAGTTAGCTGTGCATTGCTTTGTACAGAGGTAATAAATTTAATGTACTACAAAAAAATATATATATATTGGCGTGCGCTGCTAATATGTTCAGGTTTGGCTTGACGAAAAGGTGGCAACCCTAGCGGCAGTGTGTATACACTCCACAAGCTTACTGTCAACTTTTTGATAAAAGCAAAGGAGAAGAAGGTAATGGAGCACAATCAGTACTCAATTAGCTCCAGTGGAAGGCAGATGAACCTTTTGTGCCTCCACAAACACGTAATCAGGAGAGCCTATGTACAAAAACATCTTTTGCGCTATACATGTTACATATTGTCATGCATGCTGGCGTGAGAGCAATATTTCTTGTGTCTATTTTAAGTGTTAAGTGATGACCTTTAGGGGCTTTTAATCACTTGCCGACCACCTACAGCACTATTACTGTGGCAGGTCAGCTCTATTGCATGAAACTACGTACCTGTACGTAATTTCGTGCAATAGACACTGGGGGGTGCAATCTGATGGGACACAGGGGATGCCAATTAGCGGGTCCGGCGGACCCGATGTCTGATGGCCAACCACGATCATTCCCCAGTAAACAAAGCAGATCACTGTTCTGACAGGTAAGAAGATAGAGATCTTGTGTTCCTGCCAAGAAGGAACATCGATCTCTGTCTTCATACAGTCAGAGCAAACCCCACACAATTGGCAAGCACCAGCTAGGCACACAGTTAACTGACCGCGCAATTGTCAGTCAAATTAACGCAGTGACGTATGGCAAAAAATGGCCTGGTCATTAAGGGGGTAAAACCTTCCAGAGCTGAAGTGGTTAAAGTGCAATCTTGTGGGCAAGATGGCTTTACATGTTTGGTATCTGTTTACTCAGAGGAACTTTATCTTTTATATTTTATCAAAAATTGGGTAATATGTTGCCTTTGTATGCCCTAAAATGAACAAGTATATTTTTTACAACAAATTTTTGCTTGATGAACCACTACACAAATATTGTGTGACATAAAAAATTGGAACTAACACTATTTTATTCTCCAGGGTGTCTGCTTTCAGGGAAATATATACTGTTTGGGAGTATTGACTAATCTTCAGGCCTAAAATGATTTCTTAAATGAGTGCAAAAAAATAAAAAAATAAAACACAAAAAGGGCTCTGGCAGCAAAAGGGTTTAATAAGGTCTTAAAATGAAAAATATATGGTTCAATAGAACAAAAGATTCCATAATATAAATTAATTGTAATATGTGTTGCCAACAAGCTTGAGAAAAGGGATCAATATAAATTCGTAAGTAAAAGTTACAATAAAAAAAAAACCCCATAAAATTCCATATAAAAAAAAAAAATAGTATATTCTCAGTTAACAGCTTAAAATAAAGAGTATTATTTCACACTATGTGCCACAGTTAAAACTATTATTGTCTAACAATTATGAATTAAATGTGCATCTTCTAGGTGATAGCGTAGGCTACACATTATGTCTGTTGCTTATTATATTAACCCATGACCCTCAAATGTAATCATATGGCATTAATAGACAGACTGTACCCTGCGGCCTATCATCCATCCACATTCATTAATTCATTAATACAACTTTTCTATCCTGGCACCATCCGCACAGTACTCCTTCAATAGTGACATGTCTCGGCTTAGCACCATGCTCCACTGCTCCCAGATTAGGCTATTTCCTTTGATTTTAAGAAGAAAATCTATTTTCCTTTGCAGTTGGTCTTCCTTTTTGGAGTTAATCATATAGAATAGCACATTATAACACACAGCAGGTGTCGATGGATGCCCTACACTTTCCTTTGTCCTACATCTTTAATTTATAATGCTATCTGTATTTGTTTAGGGGTCAGTGACAAAAGTCACCAACTGCATTACTAATATAACAGGGAAACCTAGAAAAAAAAAAAAAGAAATATGGCTGCATAACTTATGTCACCATTGCTTTTTATACCCAGTTTTGTGCAGTCTTTACAGCGTTATCAGCCTATGAAAATCTTCCCTGTTGAGTTTCTGCCTAGAGGGTGTCTCCTTTGTCTCCCTGAGTGTGTGGGATGCATGCACAGTAGGGACTACCAACGCATGAGAAGTAAGGGCTTTCAGTGCTCTGGTGCTGTACCTGGTCTGCAAATGCGCAGCAGGGGCTGTTAGTGCAGTCTATCCAGTGCATGCACAGTAGTGACTCCTGTTTTTCTGATACTTTCCACTGTGACAAGCAGCAGTGCTGTGCACAAAATGTGTCCCAGAAAGGAAAAAAAATGCATAAAAAAAATCTAAAGATTGGGGAACAAGAAAAATATATATACAGTATTTTCCACTATTTGTGTGGAGCACATCTGTCTGCTTTCTTTTTTTTTTTTTGCATTATCTGCAAGAAAACATATACCATACATGGTTGGACATGTACTGTACCAGATAATTACCAGGAGATTAGGCTTGTCTCTAACAAGATACTGACCTTAAATATTTGAAACACACACCATTAAACATAATGTAGCTTGTTACTTCAGTGAACGCCTGACCCCAAAAAAACTGCTGGAACGAACCCCACAGCCAGTAATTCTCATCTTTGCCTTGCTCTCCTGCCACTGTGTTGTTTCTCTTAGGCCCCTTTCACACTGACACGTTTTTCAGGCGGTTTAGCGCTAAAAATAGCGCTGCTATACCGCCTGAAAAAATCGTGCCCTGCAGTCTTCAATGTGATAGCCCGAGGGCTTTCACACTGAAGCGATGCGCTAGCAGGACCACTCCAAAAGTCCTGCTAGCCGCATCTTTGCAGCAGTGAAGGAGCGGTGTGTTTACCGCTTCTTTACCGCTGCTGCCCATTGAAAGCAATGGGAAACCGCGGTAATACCGCGGGCAATGCGCCTCTGCAGAGGCGCATTGCGGGCGGTATTAATCCTTTTTCGGCCGCTAGCGGGGGTTAAAATCACCCAGCTATCGGCCGATATTGCGGTAAAAACAACGGTATAGCGGCGCTAAAAATAGCGCCGCTATACCGTCAGTGCACCTCCCTGCCCCAGTGTGAAAGGGGCCTTAGGTATGGGGTACATGTGACCTTCTCCCTGTACTCTCAGGATGCAATTCTCAAGCAGATAATCGCCAGATTTTATGGAAGGTTATCAGCAGGGAAGGTTGCACTTTCTAATAAGCCTCTAGTTCCATTCCCCCACACCCTTGTTCCTGGAGGTAAACTAAAGGCTATTTTGCTTTGTTTAATATAGTCTTTAGACTAATATATTTGTTGTATTCTTTTTAAAATCAACTGTAGCGGGGTCCCTATCTTAGGGGGTCGTTATGCCTAAATCTAGGGGTGACCTGAGCGGTAGTTGGCCCGGGTCTTCTAATTATTCAGACTCTGCCTTGCTGCTGTGTCACCTGGTGTGCAGTTCCCCTTTAGGCGTATAGGTGGTACTGTCACTTATACCCGGGGTTGAACCACAGGTGATGAAGTGGCTATTGGATGTCCTCTCTCGGCTGCCGTATGGTGGGCGATTCCGGCCTGCTGTGCATGCCAGGAGAGGGTATATAAGGGGCAGATGCTATTGTTTTAGGGAGGAGTACCCGGGGACCTGTACCCGGAGGTGTGTGCCCCTCAAAGAGGGGGGGGGGGCGCCCAACTTTGACTGAGAAGTCTCGGGCACCTTCGGCCCAAGGCTGCGGAGTTCCAGGTAGGCCCAGTACCTTCAACTGGGTCTACAAAACCAGAGGGGAAACCCAGGGAGCCCAGGTGAGGGCGACCGCTCTGACATAGAGGAAACTGGGGGAGGATCGGTCCCATAGAGGAGACGAGTGATACAGTATTGCTGTCTCGGGAGAGGCCTGGTGACCTGTCGGACGGAAGGATTCCTTTCTTCGCAGATTGCCCTTGCGGAGTGTCGTTATTAAAGGAGGGATCTCCTTGCCTTTGTCCTTGGAGGGGACTGACTCACTGTTCGAGCTTCATACCGGCTGCTAGTGCTATTGAGGGACTATCCGGGTGAGCTATACCCACTTGGGACCGAGTGGCGACGAAGCCAAGAGTGTGCCTGAATCCGTTTTATTTTGCTAACCCCTTTCCTCTCTTCAACTTTCTGGTCACTGAAGCAAAGAGAAAATAAACTCTTGTTGGAGTTGAAGTGTTGTGTGGACATTGACCTTCTTTGGGAAAGGTAAAGACTTGCCTCTATAATCTAGAGGGAAGAACCAGTGAAAAAAAACAACTCGCTGCGGGACCCAAATACATAACACCGTCCGACCTCTAATCCAGAGGACGCGGGCATGTGGCATGGTATGTCTGATCCCCTAAAAGGAAGGTAAGGGGGAAAAGGATCTGTGTGCTACACAACATTTTTTTTTCTATATGCTAAACAATATAATTTATATACACAAGGCTTTATTTCATATCATAATCCAAAAAGCCAAAGACATGTAGAAACCGCTCCATTGTGAACCTCCAAATGCTAATGGTTCAGGCTGTCTCCATGCTGAATAAATTATTTATTTTATATCTACTGTATATATTTTGTTTTCTTAGATCTGCTAGCAGAGGATAGATTTGGGGGTGGGGGGCATTGAAAAGGTAGTGCAGTTAATGTTAGTGTAGGGTCCTGCTCAAAATATTTTTTGGCCAAAATAGAATTCCTTACAGTTAAATCTTGAAATCAGTGATGACTTGGAATACACTTTCCTGGCGCATCATGGCAGCATGCACTGGGTTGTGGCTCCTCCCCGACAACCTGATAGGACTGGTTAACTATAAGTTTTCAGCCAGGCTAATTTTTGTCCTCACCTGATTGGAACTGCATGGATCGAGTTATACTCCTTACTACATTTGCCCCAGCCAGGTTCAGCCTCTTCTGCGTGGAAGTCCCCTTCCTGTACAGCCTCTAAACGAGCTCTATGGAGGGAACCCTAATCTGGTGGTGAAAGGTGCATTTTTACCTTTAAACACTAGTTCTGACTATCATCTTATTATCTAATTATAATTACCTTACCATTGTTCAATTCCGTTGCTTTCATACACAACGATTGACACAAGACAAGTTGCTCTACAATAGATTGTTTTGCTTTTATTATCCCCGGCATGGTGTTAAGTATGGGTAAAATATGGGCGTTACCGGCCACCTTCCACCAATAAGGGTACATGTTCAAATTACATCAACCAATCACAATGTCACTCACAATGTCACAATATCATTATGTCACCTAGACAGATATAAACACAGACTATTTTATGACGCATACGTCACTTCCTATGTCTGGTTTAGTTTTCAACACAAGACCCATTTCACACAAACAATATATATTTTTGCTTAAATCAGCAAAAATGATAACCTTTAAAAGGCACAGCTCATGTATTAGATTGCAAAAACACAAGGGGGCTTTTTTCATGACTCTTTCAGGTGGTCTCGGGGGTGTGCTGGCCAGCATTGCAAGCGCTTTAAACAAGCCTGGTTCTCTGCAGCCGTTCTCCTTTATTAGCTTATTTTTTTATGTTTCTACTGTTGTTCTTCTGGGCCCTGTAGTCCTCCTGTGTTCCTCTGCCTTTTTCCAAGATGTCGGCCGTGACTTCATGGCTTCTGAGCATGCCAGCAGGAAGTGATAACAGCAGGGACCTTCTTTGCCAGTCTGCAGGTCGCACTGAGCATGCTCAGCAATTACATTACTTCCTCCCTGTCGGCTCCACTTTAAAAAGTAATTCCTGTCTTTATGTATTTGCTGAACTGGCGGTTTTGTTTCACAGAGGCTGGGACCCTGCTTCTCTTCTGGTATGTACCTTTGTATCATTCTTCCCAGCACATTGCATGTAGTTGTTTGGGGCTATGTTAGCTTGTCACTTTGCAGAGTTTCCCATGAATTGTCTATTTATGGACTATATCCTTAGGTGTTTCTATCCTTCTGTCTGTGGAGACCGCTGCCCAAGCAGACCACCCTCAGCTTACAAGGTAAGGGGTTGGGTAAGTAGTGAAGACAGATCAAAAGGGGACCACATGACTGACGCTGTCATATCTTGACAGCAAAGCGGAGAGAACCCTCTGGGCATGCCTCCCCCTCGAAGAGCAGATGGTCCAGGAGAAGTCTCTCCAGGTCTTCCTCCAGTCATCATCGTACCTGGCAAGCAAGATCACCCTCTCCGCACTGCCATTGGACCTCTCAGGGTCACCACTCCCAACCAGGGAATAATGCTAAGGGGATTGCAGGGCTCCGGCTCTACCAGATAAGCTAGCCTGCCGCTCCTGCATGGTAGAGGCAACTAAAGATGAAGATGCAGATGTCAGAGGTAACAGACTTAATCGAGAATCCGTCAGAGAGTCAATTTTGAAGGCTTCTGCTCCTGACTTAGAGGCTGCAGCCCAAAGTACCACTGCTTCAGCTCCGCAGCTCCCCAAATGTCAGATAGCTCTTCTGAAAATTAGGAAATTGAACAGTGTAACGGCACCCCAAATCTGGAAGGGGTTAAACGCCGTTTTAAAGATATTCCCTCTCCTGGACACAAATTCACTGCCGATCCTCCACAGTCAGACGACCACTTCCCATAGGAATTAATCCTTCCAAAAGAACGAGACTCACTCTGTATCTTTCCAGAATAGACTGACTCTTTATTGCAAAAGTACTACAACTCTTATACACACAGAGAGAAGCTTCTGACCCTCCTCTCATCATACACCTCTGACAAGACCCAATTTACATGAGCCAATTCTCTACAGCTGATGACCAATACACATCTCAGTTTAATGATTATGCATGACCCTTTTGTGTTTAGCTTTTGTCTCCCAATCCACATTATCAAAAGACTTCACTCAATGAAAGGATCTGTAGCATTTGAGGTTCATTAACATTACTCAGGCAGACAGGTGACAGCTCAGCATCTCTTCAATTAACCTGTCTGTCTGCTAGTTCCACAACCTATAATTACAGGCTTAACTCCAACAATCCACAATAGACAATAGAATGTAATCACACACCATCACAGCAAGCATTACATACACAGCCCACACACAGTATATACCCAATATATAAAAATTCTATATACAGCATTGAATCTGATTAGCACAGATCATACTGGGGTTCTCATTCACCCTGTGCCCCTAATAGGGACACAGGGTGGTTTACACATAAGAGGCATTGGGGAAGCTGAAGCAAGGGTATCTCATACTTTCTAAGAGATTCTGGGTTCCCCGGGCCTTCCTGTTACATCTCTCCCCTTTCGTCAGGAGACTAACACAGGAGGAGACCCCAGACGGGTTGACTCCGAAGGTAGTCCATAGTCCCCTAATGCCGGTATCCACACAGTACCCCAAATAAATTGCTCCAAACAGAGCATTACTTCCCTGGTCAACCTCTGCCTCCCTCGGAGAACATACCCGCCGCTGGGGACAGGCCTGGACTGGCCCTTCTCCATGGGGTCCTTTCAGCTGCTGGAGAGAAGACAGGGTGACTGGGCTCAGTCCATCATGCGGTTGGGGATCTGGGCCGACTGCCCAGCATCCCTGGAGTATACAAGTGGAAACTGAAGTCCCATCCACTTGTGGTAGGTGAAAATCCCCCAGTGCTTGCAAAGCAAGGCTGACATCCTCCTGTCTCAGTGTCACACCATTTTCTGGGGTTGTGTCAGTGAGGACCGAAGTCCCATCCAGTACCATAGGAACTACCTCTTCTGTTAGTTGAGAGCAGAGGCCCTCGACACTCTGCTCTGTTGCCAGCTCTTGTGCTGGGTTGCTGTGAGTGGAGACCGCAGTGCCATCCACCGACATCCGCTCAAGTTGCAGTTGTGTGCAGAGGTCAGTAGCATTCTGCCCTGCTGCCAGTGATTCAGCTGGGGGTAAAAGCTTTACCACCTCAGCTTGTTGCTGGAGAGAGGGGCCAACTGCCCCGGCTCCCTTAAACTCCACAGCTGTTTCCGGTGCTGGGCAGAGGTTGCTAGCACTCTGCCCTGTTGCCAGCACTTCTGCTGGGGACTCCACACCATCCGCTTCGGCTTTAGGGATAGAAATCTCCAGATTTTCCACTGCCGATTCTCTGGCATGCTGCTGGACAGGTACATTCCTCCATCCAAGATCATCCCAAGCAGAAACAGGATCATCAAGGTCAGTCAGCACTTCAGCTTTGGGGATGGCAATCTCCAGATTTTCCACTGCCGATTCTTCAGCCAGGATTTCTGAGTTGTCCGCTGGTATTTCCTGATAGTCCCAGTCAATGGTAGCACCACCCTGCTGCTGAGCAGATTCTAGCAGCTGTCTGTAGGCGATCTCCGATTGCCGTATTTCCGCCATTCTCTGCTCATGTTGCCGCTCTAGTTCTCTCTCTTGTCGCTTTCGTTCTTTCTCTTGTCGCTCTCGTTCTCTCTCTTGACGCTCTCGTTCTCTCTTTTGTCGCGCATCCTGCAGCTGGATGCCTCTAATTACCCGGAAGTCCAGCTGGAACGCAGCCGGAGCGCAAGCTGCGAACACTAGCAATACCGATCGCGGGTATATACGCGATACAGGGACTGTTCCCTTCCTTTTCTTTCGCTCTATTTTTAATTTTATTTAAATAAAGCCCTACCTTTTACCGCACTATGGGAGCATATTTGTGTCTTTACCACTGAGGCATCTGAACCCGCTGGGGAAGCCGTAGTGAGGTCAGATACGGACGGCATTGTTGACACCCATCCCCGCATCTGTGGCAGGAAGCCGGAGTGAGGCCAGAATCGGACGGCATTGCTGACACCCATCCCTGCATCTGTGGCAGCCCCTGGACACCATTTCGGGACACCTATACATGCTGTCTACCCCTGTAGGGGTGAAGGAAGCTGGTGAGTGGGGACACATGAGGGGGACCTACTGCCTGCTTTGTTGAAGACCAGATTCCATATTTGCCACCTATATGAAGAGGACTGATTGATACACTTTTATCCACCTAGTTTAAACTACATATTTGTATTATAGACTTTGTATTATAGACATTGGTATAGAGGCCAGTGGCACAGCAGAACAGACTGTTTCAATTACACTGGTGCTCTTGCCAGGAGGCATATTATATTTTAGCCTGTACACCTGCAGACTCACTAGTTTATATACACTACTTTGTTATTATACAATTATTGTTTTCATCTGATGTTATATGGGATGCATTAAGTCATTTTGTCACTTATATCACACTTATCACGTCTTTTTTATTTTACTTTGAGCTCTTTATCCCTGACTAGTAGGGACATATAATAGGTACCACTACTCTCAGGTGGTATGATCACATATGGTGTGACTTACTGATAAACTTACACAGAACTGGTCCTATTTTAGGACTTGTGAGCAGCGCCATACCCCATACATACACCTTCTTAATCTTTAGGACTCTCTTTGAGGGTCCCAATAGGGGGGGCTGCAGCTCTTTATATATTTTTTCCTTTGTCAATTTGGATAGTATACACTCATTTTTTCCTAAGCGCAGGTACTCAACACTACACTTTATCCCTGGAATATTCTTTTCTGGGGAGCCTGCACCTGATGTCCTTAAAACTGAGAGGCAAAGGATTTATAGAGTCCGGTTGCTCTAATAAGATGGTAGCAACCCTTCTTCAGGCCAGGAAAAGCTTCACAAACAGCACATATCAAAAAGTATGGCAGAGCTTCCTCTCAGTCCCCAAGCGGAAGTCCTGGAATCTGGCGTCCCCAGAAATGGCCCCAGAAGTTCTGGAATTCTTACAAATGGGACTTGACAATGGCCTGAGTTCAAGTATCTTAAAAGTCCAGGTGTCAGCCCTATCAGCCATTACAGGAATTAAATGGGCTGTGAATCCTCTGGTCATCCAATTCATGAGAGCATGTCTAAAAATCAGGCCACCCACAAAAATAATATTCCCTGCTTGGGATCTGTCAGTAGTCCTGGAAGCATTATTACGCTCTCCTTTTCATGCACAACAGTCAACCTCAGAATCGCACTTAACGCTAAATGTGTGTTTCCTCATCACCATAACCTCAGCGAAGTGAGTATCAGTTAAATCTCTTGTTACTAAAGAGTCTCACCTTATATTCTATCAGGACAGAGTAATCCTAAAACAGTCAGAATGGTTTATTCTGGAGGTAGCTACCACCTTTCATTTTAATCAGGGATCATTCTGCCATTCTCTCTCAATGATCAAAGAACACTGCATCCGCTAGATGATGGATTAAACATGAAGGCATACCTGACAGTCATTGAACCATTCAGAAAAGTGGAAAACCTTCTAGTAATCCCCCACGGGGCTATTAGGGGGCAAACGGCATCCCCGCGTACCATATGCTCTTGGTTGATAAAGATCATAAAGAAGTCATAGTCAATCCTACAGCATCCAAATCAGAGGGTTTGAGGGCACATTCCACGAGGGCAGTGGCAACCTCCTGGGCAGCATATTGCAGAGTCTCTCTGGACACGATCTGTAAGGCGGCAACATGGTTGTCCAAGAACACATTCATTAGGCACTATCGTGTGGATCTGGAACAGCTTACAACAGAAGAGTTTGGCAGATACGTTATCCAAGTGGACCAGGCTGGTCCTGGTTAATAAATTTTAGTTTTTTTCTTGCACCCACCCGACTGGTGAGTTATCTCTCAGTGTATGTACCAGGAAAATGGAAAAATGTATACTCACCTTTCTATAGTTTTCCTTTACTGGTGCATCTTAATGGCAGCATACAGATTGCCACCGTTGAGGTGATAGTTACAGAGAATGCTGGGCTGGAGCCTAGCTGAAAACTTAGTTAAGAAGTCCTATCAGGTTGTGGGGGCAGAGCAACAAACCAGTGTATGCTGCCATGAAGATGCACCAGAAAAGGAAAATTACGGAAAGGTGAGTATACAATTTTCAGTTTTTCAGTTTCATATATTAAGTTGCAAAAGTGGGTGCACTGAAGGACTCAGTTGGATGGCCAGTGGGTGGGTTTGGTGGGATGTCCAGTAAGCGGGCCCTGGGTATTGTTGGTGGTCAGGCCTGGGGGGGGGGGGGAGGGCAACCTAAAGCTGTGTAAGGGGCCCCAACATTTCTGATGGCTGTCCTGAATGTCTGACATCTGTCATTAGGCTACTGTGCACCATTGTGCTTTCCTTTCTGAGATGTGACTTCTCCTATACAGTACAATTGACAGGCTGCTTTCTTCAGAAATTGATATTTACATTGTGTTTGTTCTGCAGATACACTAAAAAAGACACAGCAAAGTCACTCAGAATTGACTTTTCATTGATAGGTGGCCTTTGTGTATCCCAATGGCTTCTAATATTTCTTGGGGGATCCCAGTGGGACAATCCCATGGCAGGGCTCCCTGCCCCGCCCCCCCTCTTTAGCTTTATGCTGCTTCCAATGAAGGCTATACACCTAATAGAGTTCATAGTAGATGGTAGACATTTTTGCAGCAGAACTCCCAAACAGGGGAAATGTTCTAACCCAAACGGCAAACTCCATTGGAGTTTATGGGATCCAAACAAGAAAAATAAAAAGTGCCAATTTTAAAAGGCTTTCTGTATATACTCGAGTATAAGCCGACCCGAATATAACCCGAGGCACCTCATTTTACCACCAAAAAATGGGAAAACATATTGACTCGAGTATAAGCATAGGGTGTCCATCTGCATGCCTCACTGTGCCTCACTTTGCCTCACTGTGTCCATGTGCATGCCTCACTGTGCCTCACTGTGTCCATGCCTCACTGTGCCTTACTGTGTCCATGCCTCACTGTGTCCATGCCTCACTGTGCCTATGCCTCACTGTGCCCATGCCTCACTGTCACTGTGCCCATGCCTCACTGTATCCATGCCTCACTGTGCCCAATCTTCCTACCTGATCTCCTGCGCTGTGTGACTAGACTGACGTTTAACATGGGAGTCTATGGAAGGGGTGTCTGGCTTTGAAATATTGGTGCTCCCCGGCCGTAGGTTCCCTGGACAACAAACTTTGAACACTTGTAGATGAAGAGTAGGGCTACATGTGTGCCAGGTTTGGTGTCCAGCGGACCTAGGGCCCGCCAGTACCGGGTCCCCAAAATCTCCAGAGAAATTACAGTTTAACATGGGAGTCTATGGAAGGAGTGCCCGGCTTTGAAAAAACAGTGCTCCCCGGCCGTAGGTCCCCCGGACATCAAACTTTCCACACTTGTGTAGGAAGTGCCGGTAAATGGCATTTCTCAGTTCGCGCTGACAGGGAGAGCCGATCGGAGGGGGGGGTCTGTGTTGATAATCAGCACATTGATTATCAGCACAGCCCCCTCAGATGTGCCACAATACCTTTGAAAATGTGCCCATAAGCTGTCAGTCAGTGCCCCATAAAAACACAGCTCACAGTACCCATCAAAGTGCTAATCAGTGCCCACCCCAGTGCCAGTCAGGGCCCATCTCAGTGCCCAGCAGTAAAACCTGTCAGTACCTCAACATCAGTGCTGCCCATCAGTGCCACCTGTTAGTGCCAATCAGTACCTCCCATCTGCCAATCAGTGCCCATCACAGCCACCAGACAGTGCCCATCAGTGCCACCAGATAGTGCCCATCAGTGCCACCAGACAGTGCCCATCAGTGCTGCATATCAGTGCCGCCTATTGGTGCCCATCAGTGCTGCATATCAGTGCCGCCTATTGGTGCCCATCAGTGCTGCATATCAGTGCCTATCAATTCTACATATCAGTGCCACCTTATCAGTGCCAACTCATCAGTGCCACCTCATCAGTGCCCATCAGTGCCGACCTCATCAGTGCCCATCAGTGAAGGAGAAAACAAAATTTTATAACGAAACAAAGAAAAACGTTTTTTTTTTCCAAAATTTTTTTCTTTTTTCGTTTGTTTAGCAAAAAAAACGCAGAGGTGATCAAATACCACCGAAAGAAAGCTCTATTTGTGGGAACAAAATGATAAAAAATTTGTTTGGGTACAGTGTAGCATGACCGTGCAATTGTCATTCAAAGTGCGACAGAGCTGAAAGCTGAAAATTGTCCTGGGCGGGAAGGGGCGAAAGTGCCTGGTATTGAAGTGGTTAAAGTGCAACAATAAAAATGAAAAATTTATTTAAATATAGTGCCTGGGGGGGTCCCCTTAATGTGCCTGTTAGGCCCCTTTCACACTGGCACGTTTTTCAGGCGGTTTAGCGCTAATATTAGCGCTGTTATACCGCCTGAAAAAATCGTGCCCTGTATTCTTCAATGTGAAAGCCCGAAGGCTTTCACACTGAAGCGGTGCGCTAGCAGGACCGCTCCAAAAGTCCTGCTAGCCGCATCTTTACAGCGGTGAAGGAGCGGTGTGTTCACCGCTCCTTTACCGCGGCTGCCCATTGAAATCAATGGGACACCGCGGTAATACCGCCCGCAAACTGCGGCAATAGCCGCGTTTTGCGGGCGGTATTAACCCTTTTTCGGCCACTAGCGGGGGTTAAATTCACCCCGCTAGCGGCCGCATACCGCAGTGATAACGACGGTATAGCGGCGCTGAAAATCGCGCCGCTATACCGCCACCGCACCTGCCCGCCCCAGTGTGAAAGGGGCCTAAAGGGGTGCATCTGTAGCATGCATAAACCATGCTGCAGCAAAAAAGTCAAATCCCATTTAAAATAACTTGCAGTTACATTTAATGTCACCCTGGTATTAGAAAAAATAAGATTGAAAACGACGTAGGGTCCCCCCCAGCCTGGTAGGTCAGGAAAGAGGGGGGGGGATGAGTAAGTGACCCCTCCTGAACCATACTAGGCCACATGCCCTCAACATGGAGGTGCCCCCCACCAAAAAAGCACCTTTATTCCATGTTGATGGGGACAAGGGCCTCATCCCCACAATCGTGGCCAGGGGTTGTGGGGGTCTGCGGGCAGGGGGCTTATCGGAATCTGAAAGCCCCCTTTAACATGGGGGCCCTCAGCTCACACCCCCCCCATGTGAATCGGGAACACAGTATCCTACCTATTTACCAAAAAAAGTGTCAGAAAGTAATAAAAACAGGAGACAAGTTTTTGACAAATCCTTTATTAAAAATAAATAAATAGTGTACCTCAATGTAAATCCATTGTCAATCACGCCGCCCGCCGTCCTGAAAAAAATAAATGCTCTCACCGAATGCCTCCTCTGCACTTTGAAATTTCTTATATAGGTAAGAGACGAGGCCACCTGGCTCTGACACCCGGTGGCACCGCCCCTTCTGACATCACGGACTGGTGTATGCTGGGGCTGTGACATCACAAGGGGTGGGGCCACCAGGTGACGTTGCCAGATGCCCGCCCCTTTCCTATATAAGAACTATCAAAGCACAGTGGAGGCATTCAGCGTGAGGCCGTCCCAGAAGGCGGAGCATTTTTTTTACTTTTATTTTTCGGGTTGGTGGGCAGCATAATTGATGATGGATTTTCATCCAGGGACATTGTATTTTTATTTTTTAATAAAAGGGTTTGTCAAAAAGTTGCCTCTTGTTTGTATTACTATGTACATGATACTCATTTACATGGTGCGATAAGCCCACTGCCTGCAGACCCCCACAACCACCAGCAACGGTTGTGGGGATGAGGCCCCCCTGCCCCAAAGCACCCACCCCCCCATGTTGAGGGCATGTGGCCTGGTATGGTTCAGAAGGGGGGGGCGCTCGCTCTTCGTCGTCCCCCCCCCCCTTTCCTGACCTGCCAGGCTGCATGCCTGGATAAGGGTCTTGTATGGATTTTGGGGGACACATGCCGTTTTTTTTTTTTTGGAATGGGGTTCCCCTTCAAATCCATACCAGACCCAATGGCCTGGTAAGGACTGGGGGGGAATACACAGCTCTTTCTTCTATTTAACCAGCACTTTTTTACATTATTCGTCTGTCAGTGGAGAAGCCCATTGACAGCTGATAACTCATCGGTTGTTAAGGACGCTGCGGCCGGCTTTCCGGCCCCGCTCCTTAACAACCAGCTTACACTGTGCAGCGCTCAGTGCATTGCAGGGTGTTCACCAGGGCAAAACACCCAGTGAACACCCTGGAAATTCAGGTGTTCAGCAAATGGCCAAACAGTCAAATGTTTGGCCCAAACTCATGCTCGGGCCGAACCGTTCACCCATCCCTAGTAGATGGCCAGACTAAAGTGTGAGATATGGGATTTCCATGGACTACCATGAATATTGGTTGGCACTGGCTGGAGGGATTGTGGACGGGAATGTTTCATTAAGGTTTCTCTCATACACATGGTAAGGTGCACCAGAGTTTATGGAAGATGTGGAGAAAGCAAAGTTTTTGTTTTCTTTGATCTTAATACGTTTTGTTCTCAAAAGTGAAGAGAACATATTACCGGGTAGAGTAAGTTTCTGGAAGAAATAGCTAGCCCATACATCTCCACCAGAGCTAGAATGGCTTGCCACTGCTCAGATGTCCTATTGCATCAGCTCTTGCTTGAGGGTAGTGAACTCCTCCTTCCAGTGGCGTAACTAGAACCTTCAGGGCCCCGATGCAAGAAACTATTAAGGGCCCCCCTGACCCCCCGTTCAGGGCTTTTTTTCTCCGAGCCTGGTGGCGGAACAACAGGACCCGGTTGCAAGTGGGTGGCTGCATAAAAAGGAACCGATTTCTCCATTTACCCCTGCTTCTCCTCCTCTCCCTCTCCCTCCCGCAGGCATTCAGCGGCTGCAGGATGAAAATGGAGAGATTGGTTCCTCTATGCCAGTGTTTCTCAATATTTTTCCAGCCAGGGCACCCTTGAAGTATACCCCTAGGTGAATGGGGCTGCACTGCAACCACCCTGCAACTGTGTGCATTGCATGCAGTTGCAGCATAGTGATGATGCATTTAAGGGGTTAAAACAGGCGGTCAGGAGGCAACATATTGCCTCTTTATAGGGTGTCAAATGCCTCTGAAAAGCGATGTGAGCGTGGATCGCTTTTCAGTGTAACAGCATTTTTTTGCTGGTACTATGAACAACCAAAAAAAAAATAAAAAATTGGTTCTGATTGTACACATATAGGGGGTCATGTAAACACACATACATACACTGTATCTATATACATACATACACACACACACACACATATATATAAATGCACATATGCACACACAAGTAAACCAATGGCGGCTGGTGCTCCAAAATTTGGGGGGGGGGCGCAAGTAAACTGAAAAATTCTTTAAAAAAACTATTGCAGCCTCACTGTGCCCATCAAAAGCAGCCACTGTGCCCTCAAACGCAGCCACTGTGCCATCAAACGCAGCCACTGTGCCATCAAACGCAGCCACTGTGCCATCAAACGCAGCCACTGTGCCATCAAACGCAGCCACTGTGACCCCGCCCATGCGCATTCTGCCTGGCACTTACCCTGTCTCGGTGGGGCAGCGGGTGACAGTGACAAGCGGTGTCCTCCATGCGTCTCCTCCCATCCTGTCCTCCTGAGAGGCGTCCAATAGCAGTGCCTGTCTTTTCAGCCAATAAGGTGACAGGTAACAGACCCGAGCACCTGATTGGTGGAAAGGCGGTTCAGTGTTAGAAAAGTGAATATTCATTCGCTTTTCTATCACACCTGGGTGGACTGCGAGCGCCCAGCATGGTGCTTGCAGTTCACCTATTTTGAAGCCTATTAGTGCTTAAAAAACACCCCCCCGCCGCTGTATCTCAGGCGCCCGGCATCCAAAAAGGGGCTGGGTGCCTGAATAGGGGGTGGTAGCGGCGGCCATGGATAGATTCATGCTATGCATGAATCTATCTATTGGTGATAGAGGGGGTGGCTGGAGAGAGGGGGCGGTGCCCGTGCGCCCTTATGGACGCACCGCCACTGATATAAACACATACATGCACACATGCACACTCACATACATATGCACATGCGCACACACATGCACATGAGCACCCACACATGCATACATACATGCACACACACACACATGCAAACACACACACATGCAAACACACACATATAAACACACATACAGTAGATAAAAAACGGCAGTGCTTTACCTTCCTGCTCTTCCTGTCGGGTACTGCACTGTAGGAGGAGACAAAGAGCACAGCAAACACTGTGCTTTTTGCAATCAATGTGACGAGCTCCCTACACACAGTGCCGATTACAGTTCGGCTTAGGATCGGGGAGCTCGTCTCCGCTCCTCCTATCGAAGTACTGCAGCAAGGGGCCCGGTCACCATGGCGACCTCAGCGACCCCTATAATTCCGCCACTGCCTCCTTCTGTGCTTCTAGAAACCTCTGCTGTTCCTCCAGGGAGACAGTTTTGCAGCAGCTGTCCTAATTTCTAGCTCTCTATTGCACCTCCAACTGGGCTGCTATGGATTGATTAACATAGATCGCTGTTGTACAGCCTTAGCCTGGACAAGGGCTTTCACAGAAAATAAATTGAAGTGCCACACCACTGCTATAAGATGCAGATACAACTATATTCCAATAAAAATCAGGGGGTCAATCCAACAAGTATCAAACTCATTTAGGTGGTCCAAAAATGCCATCTTCATCAGGGCTTGATTGAAAACAATTTGAATAGACTAGAAGTGAACTGTACCTTTAATGTTTAGTGTGATGACAAGCACAGGCCTTATCCGCAGCTGGTTTGGCTTTCACAACATCCTCCATATTAGGAGCCGCAGCAGTTCAAAGAGAACAGCTGTATGCCCCTTTAAATCAAATGTCTCTTTCTAGCGACTCCTGCCTGCATCTAAGCATTACAGGAAGGCAAAAACAGTATTTTTGAGGGATTACTGTTCCAACATTTTTATTTTTCATGCATGGTATTAACTGAAAAAAGTTTTACTTCAAACAGAAAAAATCACATAAACAAAGTCCTGCTTACTTAAACGCATCAGGATTTATTGTTGAAAACATGTAAAGAACCTCAAATGTATTTCAGAATGTAAAAAATAATGTAATTTTTTTGACGTAAATCTAAAGAATGCCATAATAATCCATTAAATGCAAAATAGCCTTCAATCTGTAAAAGTGGAAACCTTCTATAAAAATACATCTATTTCAGTTTAGTTTAACTTTACTTCAAGTTGTTATTTTCTTCTTCTTCACACAATCTCTGCCATAACTGTGCCATTAATAGTGTATTATAGAACCATATTCCCTTTATACCTCTTTGTTTGCAAAATGGCCTTAAGCCTTGTTTTTCAGGTAGAGCTGGCATCGTTCAGAGAATAATGACTATTAATTTTGCTTTCAGCACTGTTTGTGGCCTGCAGTATTCTTTCCACCTACCTGTCTGAGCTTCTTTTTTTTTTTTATTCTGAATCACCTGGGGCCGCTGTACCCCACAGCATAACAAACGGCTTTAATTCCTGTTGTTCAAAGCCTGTGTTTTCTGATAAATATTTAACATTAAATGAATTTTAAATTGTAGAGCTCTGTTTTAAGTAAATACCTGTGGCATGGGTAGCAATTGGTATTACATTTAAATGTGCTCATAAATTATAGTTATTTAAATAATGATTCTGAAGTTTCAACAGCAAAAAAACAGAACTGTAGCAAAGTAGCATTTTACAATGGCCTGGCGAGCTACCAATTCCACATTGCAAACCTTTAACAGCCATGTAATTTGCAGTAGACAACAGGTTTTAACTGAACAGCTGGAGACATTATATGGGATTTTACAAGAGTATATGTGCTTGGTTATAATTTTTTCTCAAGTGATCTTAAAGCTGAACTCCAGGAGGATATAAAAAAGAAAATTAAAGCAGCATCATATTCATAAATTAATCATTAAATGTGTTTTTAAATGCAAGCAGACTAAATACCTGAACCCGTGCAGCAGAGGTCAAACTGGGGAAGGACCAGCACTTGACCCAGTAGTGGGAAAAGTATATCAACTGACTCTTTAGATGTACCACGTAGAAGAAAACAGATATACAAGTAAAAACAATTTTTATCACTGGTTTGACTCCTAAGCATTTCCTCAAGAGCTGCGCTAATTTTCATATTAGTGCAATATAATGGGGCAAACAGATATCAACTATATGAGCTAAAGATCACATATAGACAGTGGAATTACATAACATTCACAAATATCTAGGTACCAGACAGCAAAATCCACAATAATCTCCTTGGTGTTCAACCAACTAATGGTGTAGCCCAAATATTTGTATACCGTATTTATCGGCGTATAACACACACTTTTTCCCCCTTAAAATCAGGGGAAAATCGTGGGTGCGTGTTATACGCTGTTCCCCTGCTGAAACGAGCAAGATACACAAAGCTGAAGTACACTCAGCTTTACTCGGCTCCTCTTGCAGTCCCGCCCATCTCCACTGATTGCGCCGCTGACATACAGAAAGCCGAGTGTACTTCGGCTAGTCTCGGCTCCTCTCGCAGTCCCGCCCCTGACTGTGAGCAGAGCCGAGTCTAGCCGAAGTACACTCGGCTTTCTGTATGTCAGCGGCGCAATCAGTGGGCGGGACTGTGAGCAGAGCCGAGTCTAGCTGAAGTACACTCGGCTCCGTTCGCTCCTCGCCGCTCGAATCTGCGCCAGTTTTAAAAATGCAAAGAGACTGGCAAGGCTGCAAAGGCACTGGGCAAAGGCTGCAAAGGCACTGGGCAAGGCTGCAGATGAACACTGGGCAAGGCTGCAATGATGGACAAGGCTGCATTTAAATGTAAGTTTTTTTCCTTAAACTTCCCTCCTAAAAGTTTTTTCCTCAAAATTCCCTCCTAAACTTGGGGTGCGTGTTATACGCCGGCGTGTGTTATACGCCGATAAATACAGTAATTCAGATCCAACAACCCTAAGGGATAGTGCCTTGAACAATACCAAGCTAAGCCCAATCGGGGTAAAACATGTCAGAGTGGCCTAAGGTGGGGACTGTGTCTGTGGAAATCAGCTTGTAAGCAGGTTGTGCCAATGTTAGCTCAGTAAGGCTGACCAGGCTGGGTTAAGTTAGGTGTGGTCAGTTCCTGGGCCTTTTGGTTCCAGCCAGCCCACTTGTGCTATAGAGAAGGCTGCAGTATTTGGTTCTTTGTTGGTTCTGTTCCCGCTCTCAGCTTGTGGTATCTGGGCTGCTGCCCCATGCAGTCTGCTGAAGGGACCAGAATTTTCAGAAGACATCCAAGTCATGGAGAATACCAGCATAGACTACCACCTCAAGGAGGTATGTCTGGGCAACCAGACTACTGTAGTTAGGGTTAGGGGATGGACATATTGTTCATATTGGACTGTAATGCTGAAGTTTCACCAGTAAAGACTGTAAGCTCTAACGAGCAGGGCGCTCTGATTCCTCTTGTATTCAATTATATTGTAACTGTACTGTGTAACAATAAAAATGTTACATTAAAGTGTTACTAAACCCACAACAGTAAAATCTGTCTGTATATGCAGAATAGCATGCTTGTTATACTCACTATGGAACTTAAGGGGTTAATCATCCGCATTGTGTAAAAAGGCTCTTTGATACTGTATGGACAGATACTCCCTCTCCTGTAGGGTCTCTCTTGGCAAGGCCAGATAATACGCAGTCAGAGTAGTAAAGCTGCACATGCTCAGTTTGGTCTCTATTGCTAGAGAGAATATTTCCTTGTTGAGCTGAGCTTTTCAGGTCACATGATATTGGCATCACACATGTGGGCGTGTATACAGATCCTAAGTTACAGCCCAGTCCCTCCCTCCTCCTCCATGCCCAGTAACTAAAAAAGAACACAGTGGGTGGGATGTCACATCTTAATTGATGGAGGCTCCGCCTCCCATAACAGCATGGGGACACAGGATGTAGTGGAAATCTCCTCCTACCTGAACACTCAGCACTTGGGCAGACCCTGCCGTTTATTATGTGACCAATGGATGCAGTTTAGCCAAAAAGGTGGGTTGAGTAACACTTTAACTATGTTAAGCCTGGTCTGAAGTCATTCAAAAGGTGCATGTAGGATCTGGCATATCTAAAGAACCAGGGCGTGTAAAGAACAAAGGGGTGTGCAGTGCAGTGATATGGGACAAGACACTTTTCAGAGGAACACTGAACGTTAATTACTGCACTCAGGGTTGGGCAACTGCCTTAATGTTGGGCAACTGCCTTAAAGTGGTTGTAAACCCACTTTTTCAACTTGCACCTACAGGTAAACCTAGATTAAGGCTTACCTGTAGGTGCAAGAAATATCTCCTAAACCTACACGGTTTAGGAGATATTTACTAAAAAGACAGGCGCCGCTGTCTACAGTGCATGCGCGCCGTAGACAACGGCGCATTCATGGGGTTAATCCCATTCACAAATTTGGCTAGGTCGTGTTGTGGAGATTTTTATGGAGATGTATTTAATATGTATTGTCATAGTGTCACCCAGTGTTAGTACTTCCGCAACCCGCTCTAAAAGAGCTGATTGGGGTAGTCTGAGGCTGGTTGAATCCCGTCTGATAGGGGAAAACGTTTTGAGTGTGATGTTTGCAGGGTGCGGATATGTCCGCCAACGGGGGCCCTCTGTGCATTAGCATGGACGATCGTTAAGGAGGGGATATGCTCGCTCTGCAATGACATCATTGGTTATAGGCGGATGGGCGCTCTTGTCTCTGCTATGTCTGATCAACATTGGTTGGAATTCGTAGCGTGCATCTGCAGATAGCCTCCCTCCCCCATTCAAGCACAGTATAATCTTAATATGCGTTATTCTATGGAATAGCGCAGAATAAGAATTCCTATCAACGGTAACTTTAGCCATCCTACGTTATTGTATTCATGTATGACATCTCCTGTTGGAAGGAATGTCCAGGTATTGTCATTCTCATGTGGAAGGAACATCCTGTGATGTTCCCGCCCATGGGGGGAGGTGACTGGTTGCTGCAACCAATCACCTCCTGTCTTGAGATCTTTTGAGTTTAATAAAAGCCTATGATTAGGCGTCGGCTGAACAGTCTATGCTGGGATGGCCTGACGATAAGATCTATGTGTGAGCCCTGCTTCTTGGATGGATGATGGGATGAACGGTGAGTGGATTTTAGCAAACTTACAGATAGCATTATTGTAAAAAGATGAATCTAAAGTGTGTGCTTATAGAGCACAGGAAATATAGGCTGTGTGCTCTGCAAACAACCCATATTTCTACGACAGAATGGCAACTCTGGTGGGACCAATTGCGGCCTCTTTGAGCATCAGATCAGCAGAGGAGGAGAGTGGACCTGTGATGTGATTGATGCGTAAAGAGGCTGTACTTTGAAACGAACAAAAAATTTTTTTTGACTTTTTGAAATAATGCTTGCAGTATGAGAGATGCGTGTGTGCGTGTATGTCTGTGAATCCGATTGTGTGTGTGTGCGTGTGTGTTTTTGTTGGGAGAGAGACCATATGATTCCTGGATGTTTGTGTGAGAGAAGCTGAAAATGGCTGCCCCTATGAGGTTCAGCGGGGGAGGGGCAGGCAACATGGCTATCACTGCCAACATGTTTGAAAGTTGTGTATCTATTGACTTTCCAATTTTCATTACAAAGTTGTGTGTAGTGTTTGTGCCTGTGTGAATGCTGATGGAAACTGTATATTGTGTATGAAATGAAGGTATAGATGTGGGATTATTCAGCCTGCAATGGTGTGTGTTTGGGTGAGCTTTTTGTATTTCTCAGAGGTTTGTTTGTGAGCTATGTGCTTGAATGGGGGAAGGGCTTGCCCACTGTTTTGTGTTGCTGGGGCTTTGCCCTGAGGGAAAGACACTCTAAGCAAATGTTACAAGCAACAATATACTGTATGTGTGTGGTGTTTGTGATTTCTATGAAAAATAGAAATGGTTAGATTGTGATTTTTGCCTTTATAGGGGACAAAGACACATGTCCCCATAAGTGTAAAAATATTTTAACAAAAGTGTTTGGGTTTTGAGTTGAAAGTTCCCGCCGCATATCCAAGTGGCCAGGCATTGCTAGAAGGCAGACATAGTATGTCTCTGCAATGGCTTGTTATGGAAGCTGAAGCCACTGTGTGTGTGTGAACTTTAGGTAGAGAAAAGTGGTGAATATCTCAGAGTATATGAACTTAGAGAAATGAATATGTTTTTAATATTGTCATGTAACTCACATTTATTGAATGTGCTGTTTAGTTGGCAAAAGGGAGGCTAAGTTTGTAAGTGTACATGTGGTCCTTGTAGAGTGTAGCTGACACCTTTTTCAATGGATTTTGATGATAATTTAGAAAAGTTTCAATGGTGTAGTCAGTCTTTGTGGAGAAAAACATTTTTGATTTTCTTTTAAAGAGATGCTGGTTTTGGCGGGAAAAAGTAATGGCGCCATTCTTGGCTTTTGTTAGCCTTGCAGGTTTGTCTGCCATTTTGAGGCACAGTTTTTCTTTAGCCTGTGGGTATCCTATAAGGGAAGGTGCAGCCACCTTTCTTTTGGGCACTATACCATGTGGCATTCGTCTGCTATTTCGCTGGTGGAATTTCTCAGCCTTTGGGGCAGATTTTGATGTTTGGTGCGAATATAGTGCGATCTTTTCTGCGTTGGAACCTGTTAGAGGCAATTTGTGTTTTTCTTTGTGTAGGGGAACCAATGTGGTGTTCATTGTGACGTCCCATGCTGGTTTTGGCGGGAAAAATTGCATGCGTCAATGGCGCAATTTTTGCTGTCCATGAGGTGCTGTGGTGGGTCATCCACCATTTTGTAGTCCTGGCTTGTCGGCCATTTTGAGAGACGTTTACAGTTTGAGATAGGAAGTTCCAGTTTAGCAAACACGGCTCCTGAATATGCTGTATTGGCATTTGTTGATTGGCGCAGTTTTGTCTCTGGTTTAAATTGCTTTTCTAAGCATCACCTTTTGAGGTGAGTTGAGAGGTATCTTAAAATAGCGCGGTTTTACCCCGAGGGGCCACAACGTGCTTGCGGACACACGCACATGCTGGGGCCTATTTATGGATGGGATCTGGCTGGCCTACCAGCAGTTGGAGTGTGGGAGGAGGCCAACGCAGACACAGGGAGGACATGCAAACTCCATGCACATGATGTTAGGTTGGGGATTTCTCTGTTTTCATTTGGGTGAGTGTGGGCTATTGCAGGATCGGCTGACTTAGCAGTATATGAGCAGGGGTTTGGGGGTTTGGGGTTTTGGATTTTGATTTTAAGAAAAAACTTCACTTTACACTGAATTTTGATAGATTGTAAGACTAACAGAGTTTTTGTACAATGATGTGTTTTTATGTTTAAATATTTGGGAGTTTCCCAGAGGGCAATTCATTTTTTTTGGATCTTGTACTGTATAGCCATCTTTTGGCAGGAGTTTGTATTTTGAGTACCAACTTATGGTTTGACTTCCAGGGAATGTGGGTCAGGGGGGATTCCCTCCCATTTGCAAAGGGGGGTTTACTCCATCATTTCCTTGACAAGGTTTTAAATGGTTGAAATATATAATGTGTAGCCATGGATTTTTTTGAAGTCTTGATAGACAAGGCGATTATGGCTAACGCCTCCCCTCCCCCTCCCTCTTCCTGAACAATTGATATGTAAATAAACCAGTTTGGGTTTTTTTAAGAGCTGAGCATAACCGGAAGTTTCTTTTCAGCATTTATATATCAGCAGAAAGTTAGTGGGAGGAGCTTGGGTTTTTTAAAGGTGAGCAATGAGATTTGTGTCTGGAAGGAAAATGGAAAGCATTTTTGCGTTAAGTCTTTTATATTTTGTTCCAGTTTTTTTTTAAGTTTTGTACTGTAATACAGTTTTGGGTAGAGAGAAAAACAGGGGGTATCACCATTATTTTATCATCTAGATACAGAGAGAAGCCACATTGTTCTGCAGGTGGTAAACTGGCGTAAGTGTTCTGTGAGGTTTAGTCTGACAACGCAGTGTATGGGTGTATAGCGGAAAATGCTTGTGTATGCTTGCACTGTGAGGGGTAGAGGCCTAATTCGGGGGTTGATCTGTGGTTGTTGCTGTAGTTCCAAAAGTGTTGGGACAACAAGCCATAGAGTTGACGCCTCGGTTAGGGTTTCTAGTTGGAGGACTTGACCATATAGTGGTTGTAGTTCTGCAATTCACCGTATAAGAAGACACCGGGTGGTGATCTCCGAAAATGGGTGCAACGGTTTAACCTGGACGCAGGTTTAAGACGATAAGCCGATTCGAATCGCCATGGACACAAGGAGGTCTGTGCAAAGGGAAGGAATGGAGGCTTCCCATAGTCAGACGGTCACACAGTGCACGAAGCCTAGTTTTGGGGCAAAGGCCTTTGAACCCCAAAAAGATTAACATAGGTGGCCCAAGGATACTATTTTGGGTATCCCTCTGGAATGGATGTAGTTGAGCTGCGGCTTCAGAAATCTGTAATGATGAGGAACGGTGGCTCATGCCCGTTTGTTTGAACTTTGTATGGCTGGTCCATGCAAGCTTCTCGAGTTGCTCTCATGTTCCCATTGTATTTTTTCCTATTGCTGAAAGAGTGAAGGTAGAATTCTGGCTGTTTTTGTTTTTTTTCATTTGTGGTTTTGGAAACTGGGAAGTATTTCCCCCACGTTTGTATCGGAATGTTTGTATGTAGTAACGTGAATATGTTCGAACTTACCGCGGCGATCCTTTGATGCGTCGCGGCTGTTGTATTTTTGTAGGAACGGGAAAAGTAAGGGTTACAGAGGGTTTTGTTTGAATCGGTTTTGAAAGAATGTCATTGACAATTTACCAATGTACAGGAATGTCATTATTATTTTACCATTCTTTGCAGGTTAAATATGAAGAATAGAGTAATGATTTTGCTTATAAGTATTTTTCAGGTCCAAGGAGTTTGTACACAGAGAACAGGTGTATGTAGACAGCTGTGCATATGGATAAATATGAGTCTAAGGCGGTAAAAGTATCATAGGTTATTTCATTGTTTCTTTTTTCCTGCACCACGCATTTCTTCCTTCAGTCTGTAATGAGGAAGAAAAGGGGGAAGAATAATAAATGTAAGAGTGACAGTTTTATTTTTTTATTTTTTGTCAAACTAATAATAACCTCTGTAATTCTAACCAAGTTTGTGCCAAGACTGTCTTTCTTTAATAGAATTTGAATCGGCAAGCAGCAGTCTGGTGAAGTAGGTTCCCATCCCAGAGGCTAAGAACCTTGTCAATGGTTCCAGGTATTGTAAGACACGCACAGGTTATGCAGTGACCACAGTCCCGACGTCTGGGTTATTGTCATATGAGGGTTGTTTGGAGGTCAATCAAAATCAGGGTCGTACTCTCCTCATTAGCTGTCACTTATATTCTCGGCTGATGGGGGAGGTGCGATCGTTGTGACATGAACTTCAAAATGTCCACCAAAAGGTTTTCACGAGTCCCTCCTGGACCCGACTCAATAATCAGTTTACATTCTTTCCAACCAGGTGACTGGGTCGTTGTAAAGAAGCTTGAGGGATGAGACCACGCCAGCCACTGCAAGAAGCGGCTCAACCACACCAAAGAATGAGGAGTATCTTTGTTTATTTATATTTTTGTTGTTTAGTAAATTTTAGCGAGGGTAACGGTGAAAAGCATCCCAAGTTATTATTTAAAGTGTATGTCCTGACTAGCTCAGAAAGCGAACAGGACAGATGGTCTGTTCTGAGTCTTCACCGAGTTTTAGTCCCCAGCGATGACAGCGGTACATGTCATTTATGATGTTATTATGGGTATGAGGAGTTTTAGTCCCCAGCGATGACAGCGGTACATGTCATTTATGATGTTATAATGGGTATGAGGAGTTTTTGACAAACTAGTGAAGACTCCAGACAGACACTTGTCAATGGAACCTAACGATGTATTTTTAGAGGGTAAAATTGGTTTTAGTTTTAATGGCTCTGTCTCTTGTCGGTTTGGGTATCTAGGCAGCCCACAAGTGTGTTTGAACTTTAGTTTGGTGTTTATGTGGATCTGCAGCTTATAAAGGTAATTCCCCCAAAGCAAGAGGTTCATGCGCGATGGTGAAGCTGTCCCAACATTTTAGGTCGCGGCCGATCGCGAGGATCTAATGGCGCAGGAAATTAAGAATGGCAGGGACAGCTAGAAGGGATTTGTTCACCAATCCCGACCAGGTCTGGGCATGGGGTCCTGCATGTACAAGGTGGGGGGGGCTCGGGCTTGGGATACGATTGAACAATTCTCATCCGTTAAGGATAGGGTTCTTCATGTAATTGTTGAAGCCAGAGCTGTAGCTAAGTGAAGGTTGGGAGTCCTTTTTAAGGGTCTGGGAATCTTTGGGGATCTAATTTTTTATTTTACAGCGGATCGTGGTTAAAGGAAGTGGGAATATATATACTCATGTCGTTTTTATTTCTATTCTTTCTATGTCGTGACGAGAGGCTCCTGTTGCCTGATTTGACGAGTGACCAGAGTTTCCTTGATGAGACGCCCCGAAGCCGGACCCACATACAAAACAGAGAATCACAGACGGATCGGCGATTACTACAGCTCACCATGTCGTGTCCTCCTTTATAAGTCATGCCCCTGAAGAGTAGAGTCTACATGTCAAGCCGTGTTTTCCTTTTTATGGACTAAGAACTGATTCATTTCCAGGTGTAAGAAGCATATCAACTCTCATCGATGGACACATGGGGTGCATATGACAAAAAAGGGAGGACTGTTGTGGAGATTTTTATGGAGATGTATTTAATATGTATTGTCATAGTGTCACCCAGTGTTAGTACTTCCGCAACCCGCTCTAAAAGAGCTGATTGGGGTAGTCTGAGGCTGGTTGAATCCCGTCTGATAGGGGAAAACGTTTTGAGTGTGATGTTTGCAGGGTGCGGATATGTCCGCCAACGGGGGCCCTCTGTGCATTAGCATGGACGATCGTTAAGGAGGGGATATGCTCGCTCTGCAATGACATCATTGGTTATAGGCGGATGGGCGCTCTTGTTTCTGCTATGTCTGATCAACATTGGTTGGAATTCGTAGCGCACATCTGCAGATAGCCTCCCTCCCCATTCAAGCACAGTATAATCCTAATATGCGTTATTCTATGGAATAGCGCAGAATAAGAATTCCTATCAACGGTAACTTTAGCCATCCTACGTTATTGTATTCATGTATGACATCTCCTGTTGGAAGGAATGTCCAGGTATTGTCATTCTCATGTGGAAGGAACATCCTGTGATGTTCCCGCCCATGGGGGGAGGTGACTGGTTGCTGCAATCAATCACCTCCTGTCTTGAAATCTTTTGAGTTTAATAAAAGCCTATGATTAGGCGTCGGCTGAACAGTCTATGCTGGGATGGCCTGACGATAAGATCTATGTGTGAGCCTTGATTCTTGGATGGATGATGGGATGAACGGTGAGTGGATTTTAGCAAACTTACAGATAGCATTATTGCAAAAAGATGAATCTAAAGTGTGTGCTTATAGAGCACAGGAAATATAGGCTGTGTGCTCTGCAAACAACCCATATTTCTACGACAGTCGCAACATTCGACGACGTAGCCAAATTCGACGGATCATGCGCGCATGCGCGGAGTCACGTCTTTGCGGCTCCAGCCAATCACAGCGCCGGAGCGGCGCTGTGATTGGCTGGTGCGGCGATACCCGGAAGTAACATTTAGTCTATCGCCGCAGTGATGTCTGGACAGAGGGACGCGGACCGCTTCGGGGGCCCCGATCTAAGGTAAGTGGTACATAATGAGCTAGTATGCTAGTCATACTAGCTCATTATGCCTTTCTCTTGCAGGTTGACAAAAAAAAAAAAAAAATAGTGAGTGGGTTTACAACCACTTTAATGTTAGACTGTTCACATGACCGCAGTCTCCACCTAGTCCCAGGCATTGATGAGCGTACTCCACGTGAAAGGTACCCCAGCGTGCAGGTTGAAGTAGGCCCCGCCCACAAGCTTCCTGGAATAATTGCTATGGAGGGATTTTGCAGAGTGCAGCTGTTTTAATTTTTTTTGCAGTAATAACATACGTTTTTACTTGTATATCTGTTTTCTTCTATGTGGTTCATCTAAAGTCCCACTTGATATACTTAACCCACGCCTGGGTCAAGCATTGGTTATATTTAATCAAGGGATGGTACCCATAGAAGTTGTATGCTTTAAAGGATAAGTTCACATTTTAGAAAAAAATAATAAATGCACATTTTATTGCAGGTAAATAAATGTGCATTTGTTTATTTATTTATAAATTTTTTGAAGCCTGGAAAGCATTGCACCAGTGATCAGCAGATCGCTGGTGCCATACAGGTCTACTGCAGATCTGTCAGTGTATCTATGTGCCTGAACATCCCATATGGGCAAGCAGATTCACTGGCAGGAAGAATCAATGATCTACTATGGTGCTCCACAGTGCCGTGGTAGTTCATTGAGAACTACAAGCCGACAACCGAAAAGGATGTTGGGGCTTGTAGTACATTCACACACAGAGCTGTGTGAATGAATGACGCAGCCACAATTTACAAAAGTGACAGCTAGTATGGGGAACTTCTTCCTATACTGCTGTCACAGGGGAGGGGAGGGGGGGTCAGGCAGCAGCTGCAACATTGGGAACATCTTACATGTTTCACCCTAACAACAAATATAAACAAAAAACAGCGACAATTTTGAAAAAAAAATAATAATTTTACTTTTAGTTTTGCCATAATAAATATCCCCAAATTAAATAAAAAAATAAAAAATTCTTCATCAATTTAGGACAATATGTATTCTTCTACATATTGTATCTTTGGTAAAAAAATATATTTATGGCATTTTTATTATTATTTTTATTTTTTTACTAGTAGTGTCGATGAGCAGCGATTTTTAGTGTGACTGCGACATTGCGGCGGAACATTCGGAAACTTTTGATATTTTTTGGGACCAGTGACATTTATACAGCGTCCATAGCTAAAAATAGCCACTGATTACTGTATAAATTACACTGGCAGGGATTAACACTAGGGGGCGATCAAGGGGTTAAGTGTTCCCTAGGGAGGTGTATCTAACTGTGGGGGCAGTGTACTGACTGGGAGTAGAGCAGGATCGCTGTTCCTGATCACAAGGAACAACAGATCTCTCTCTACTTCCCTGACAGAACACTTGTTTACATTGACAGATCCCCAGAATGATCCCAGAATCAGAATGTTTGTTTACATTGACAGATCCCCATTCTGGCTCTCTGTGGAGCGATTTTGGGTGGCCGGCAGACATCGCAGCCTCTGGTGTGGTGGATTGTTTCTAGTTTCTCCTTATTAGCAAATAATTCCATGTGCTAATAAGCGCCCTTTCAGCCTTTTGGTATAATACATCTTAACCACTTCAGGTCCGGCCCATAGTCAAATGACGTCCACAGATGGGATCTCCCATCCTGAGTGGACATCATATGACGTCCTGCGATTCCTGGCCGTCTAGGGGGCGCGCACCTGCCTGCGGCATCGCTTGGGACCCCGTGCGCGTGCCCGGCAGCCGCGATGTCCGCCGGGCACCCGCGATTGCCTGCAATCATGACAGGACCGTGGATCTGTAAACACACAGATCCATGTCCTGTCAGAGGTGAGGAGACAGATGTGTGTTCCCAGTACACAGAGGAACACAGATCGGTCTCCTCCCCTTGTGAGTCCCCTCCCCCTACAGTTAGAATCACTCACTAGAGAACATATTTAACCCCTTCAGTGCCCCCTAGTGTTAACCCCTGCCCTGCCAGTCACATTTACACAGTAATCAGTGCAGTTTTATAGCACTAATCGCTGTATAAATGTGAATGGTCCCAACAATGTGTCAAAAGTGTCTGTCGCAATGTCACGGTCACAATAAAAATCGCATATCTAGTAAAAAAATTAAAAAAAATAAAAATGCAATAAATCCAAGGCTTTTTTCAGGGGGAACTTGGTGGAACTCTGTTCCACCACCTCTGGCTCAGACCCTTTGGTGCCTGCTCACCACAATCACTTGTAAACACAGAAGTCCAGTTTCTGTGTTTACAAGTGACAGCTCTGCATTTTGTGTGTAACCCCCTGAACTCTGCACTCTGAATGTAAAACAAAAATGTCACTGCCCCAATCTATGACTGGTCTTTACAGCAAGGAGCACTGGATGGGCGGACGCATGTCAATAAAAAACACACACAGAATGTCCAAGCTCAACTTACCAACCAATCAGCAACAAAACAAATTCACCTGTCTAACAGTACGTTTAAAAACAGGGGTTTAGTTGCACGCATTTGCAAATACATGTGTAAGCTGCAGGCCCCGTCAAGGCTCCCTGTATGCTGCAGTCCTAACTCTAAAATTTAAGGTCTCCTCAATGGAAGCACATGTATGCTGATGGATAGATAAAGGGCAGATGACTGGGGGAGCCCACCCTCCATTAAAGGGGCAGGAGCACACTAAACACCCAGCACATGGAAGCAAAGGTGCTAGTGTGTTGCCTGACCACAATGACACCAATACATATAACAAAAATGTCACTGCCCCAATCTATGACTGGTCTTTACAGCAAGGAGCACTGGATGGGCAGACGCATGTCAATAAAAAACACACACAGAATGTCCAAGCTCAACTTACCAACCAATCAGCAAGAAAACGAATTCACCTGTCTAACAGTACGTTTAAAAACAGGGGTTTAGTTGCACGCATTTGCAAATACATGTGTAAGCTGCAGGCTGCATACTCTGTATGTAATGCAATCCTGGTATTTAATGCCCCTTTAAGACCCTCCTACTGTTCCTGAAATTTGACTGACCACACCCACTATTTGATGTGATTTGGAGGGTGTGTGTGGGTGGAGAGGTTTTGGGGAGGTTGTGGTTGAGTTCCAGCACCTATTGTTTTTGAAAAAAAGCCCTGAATAAATCTATCCCTTATTTTGTAGACGCTATAAATTTGGCGCAAACCAATCAATATACGCTTATTGCAATTTTTTTTTAACAAAAATATGTGTAAGAATACATATCGGCCTAAACTAAGGAAAAACATTGTTTTAAAAAAAAAAAAATTGTGATATTTATTAAATCAAAAAGTAAAAAATATTGTGTTTTTTTCAAAATTGACGCTTTGTTTGGGAGCCACGTCACACGACCGCGCAATTGTCATTCAAAGTGCGACAGCGCTGAAAACAAAAAATTGGTCTGGGCAGGAAGGGGGTAAAAATGCCCTGTATTGAAGTGGTTAATAAACCTGTTTCCCGTATAAGAAAACAGACATGACCACCATGCCTACGTCCTTTTTTTTTTTTTTTTCACAATCAAAGGTTTATTGAAAGAAAATTGTTACAAAATTTTTATTAGTGAAAATAAATCAATCAGAATCTGTACTCAACATTCGAGTTTAACATTCAAAATGTTCATAATGTAAAAAGAAAGAGTACCTTCAACATGGGTGTGAGCAATACTTCAGTCAGTTTGATCTTTATATATAGAAGTGGGGGGGGGGGGGGGAGGAAGAGGAGGTAGGGAAGGGGAGAGAGAAGAGTGGGGGAGGATAGAAGGGTGAGGGGGGGGGGGTGAAGGGGAAGAATGAGGGGAGGATAAAAGAGCTTTAGATGAGGGGGTCTAGCAGGGTGTATATCTACTATACAATTTCAATATCCGCATATCTTAGTTTTATCTATAATGAAACAGCAATCCAGTTTGTAGTCTATCACAAAATATAATATGTTTATGTTGTCAGACATGAGAAGAGAGGGTACTGTCAGTCTGCAGTCCTGTAGGCTGCAGGTGACGTAGAACTATAAGCATATTAGTCCAACAGGTTTTTGAATTCTGCAGAGTATATGAATACCACCCAAGGTTGCCAAAGAGCATGACAATTTTCAGTTGTCTCTCTCTTTATTGCCACTATCTCATCCATCTTGTATATAAACATTACTCTGTCTAACCAATCTCTGACCGTCGGTATATTAGTGGTTCTCCAGTGCAGGGGGATAAGTGTTTTAGCAGCTGTCAGTAGATGCCTTGTCAATGCTTTTTTGTATTTGCTAATCTTGAAGTGGTTGATATGTAGTAGGCATGCCGCTGCGTTTAGGTCGATCGTGGTATCTGTGATGTGTTTTATCCAAGAATTCACTTGAGTCCAATAGTCAAGGATAGGGGGACAGCTCCACCAAATGTGCAAGAAGGAGCCCGGTTCCCTATTGCACCTCCAGCATGTGTCAGATGAGAGGTTTGACCACTGCCTGGCTTTCACTGGGGTATTGTACCATTGGGTTAGCAGCTTGTAAGAGGTTTCCTGGTATCTCGTGCTTAGGGAGCATTTGTGAACAAAAATGCATGCCTTTTCCCACTGTGCATCACTAAGGGTAAGACCTAGATAAATCTCCCATTTATTTTTATGCTTGTTGCCTATATCTGCTTGTGTATGACCTAGCCAAGAGTAAGCTAGGGATGTGGTCTTAGTGATCTGTGATCTAGATAGACAGATATGCTCCAGTTGGGTCAAATTTTTGCAGTATGCCTTTTTATGTTTGCTATTGACCAGGAAATCTTTCAGCTGAAGATAGGACCAAGGTGACAGTGAAGACACGCCAAATTCATTTCTAAAGGTCTTCCAGAGTTTTGACCCTGTTGTCAGCCAGACAGTGGGTAACCAGTAGTTTACCAGTGGTAGAGGGAATTGGAAGTCTCGGTTGGTTTTCTCCCGGGGCAAAGTCTGGGTTGTCTGCAATTGGTGTCAATGGACCCGGGACCATGGCTAATTTGTGAGGAGTGGTTATTTAATGCCAGATATCAAGTGTAGCTGCTACAAAGGGGTTAGTAATTTTTCTGGTGTATTTGGAAGAAGCTGACCAGGGGAGATATAGGATGGGTTTCGAATTGTTATCACATTCTAGCTGCACCCAATCTTTATCGGCAGCGTGGCAAAGCCAGTCTATCAGTCTTGATATGTGAGAAGCTACAGTATGTGGTATTTCTTGTAGTCAGGTAAACCAATGCCTCCCCTGTTCTTTGGAAGTGTAAGGAGCTTCAAACTGATTCTAGGCTTTTTCCCTGCCCACAAGAAACGTCTCTGGATGGTCTGCAGTTTTACAAAAAAGGAGGAGGGTATTTTGATTGGTAAAGCATAAAAAAAATAGAGTAGCCTTGGGAGAATAGTCATTTTTAGGATAGACGCTCTTCCAAACCAGGAGAGGAGCTTAGGGGTCCATTTTTGTAGGTCTGTAGTGATGGATTGTAGGAGGGGAGTAAAATTAGCTGAGAAGAGACTATCTATGGATGGGGTCAGTTTAATTCCTAAATATTTAAGGGTGTTCGATTCCCATTTAAAATTGTGGTTGCTCTTGAGTAAGTCATAACTTTTGGAGTCTAAACTCAGATTAATGGCCTCTGATTTTGTAGGGTTGATTTTGAAGTTGGAAATGAAGCCAAAAGTTTTAAATAAATCCGTAAGGTTGGGGATAGATATGTGTGGTTGCGTGATGAAGAAGAGAAGGTCATCCGCATATGCAGCAATTTTGTATTCCTTCTCTAGTACTGTAAAGCCCCTGATGTCGCATGAATTATTTATGGACCTGATAAGGGGTTCTAGAGATAGGATAAAGAGTAGGGGAGAGAGGGGACATCCCTGACGTGTGCCATTGTGTATTTTGACAGGGTCAGATAGAACATTATTTAATTTTAATTCTTGCTTCGGGGTTTACATAAAGGACCTGTATCCAGTTTAGCATACTATTACAAAGGCCCACATGAGAGCAGGTAGCCAACATATAGTCCCATGAAACCCTATCGAAGTCCTTCTCCGCATCGGTAGACAGGAGGAGGCCCTCGATCTTCCTGCACTTTGCCTGATGGATAAGGTTAAGGGATTTGGTGATATTGTCTCTGGCTTCTCTACCCGGCATAAAGCCCACCTGTTCCGGACCAATGACCTGGGAAAGTAAAGGTTTCAGCCTATTAGCTAGAATTTTTGCCAGTAATTTAATGTCAACGTTCAATAAGGAGATTGGCCTATAATTAGAACACTCAGAATGGTCCTTGTCAGGTTTGGGAACAACAGCTATGTGCGCGTTAAGTAATGTGTTAGATTCATGTTTATTTTTGGACAGTTAGTTGAACATCCTATGTAAGGGGTTTGTTATTAGTTGGGTGAAAGTTTTGTAATACTGGGAGGTAAATCCGTCTGGACCTGGGCTTTTCCCTGTTTTCAATTCTTTAATTGCGCTTTGTATCTCAGCTGTTGTGATGGGGTCTTCCAGAGAGGAGACATCCTCACTATGGAGGGAGGGTAGTCCGCTATCAACCAGAAAGTCCCTGATCATCTCCTCTCTGGAAGTTGTTATGTGGGGTGGTTTGTGTTGGGAGGGTAAATTATAAAGTTTTTCATAGAAGTTACAGAATATCTTAGCAATTTTCTCTGGTTCATGTTCCAATGTGCCTTGCTTTGTGCGAATGGCATGGATATGGTTTGTCATCTTATTATCTTTCAGGGCTCTGGCCAGGTATTTTCCACTTTTGTCACTGTGTTCATAAAAAATGTTTTTTTTTAAACAATAAGGCTGTTTGGGTTTGTAGGTCTAGTATGCGTTTCAGGGATTGTCTATTGTAATTAAGTTCCGTTTCGACTTTGGCGGACAGTGATTTTTTGTGCTGTAGTTCCAGTCTAGCTATTTTGTTGGATAATTGGGTTATTTCTCTCTCCCTGTCTCTTTTTTTCTAGCTCCCCATTTTATGAGTTCTTCTCTTATCACAGATGTATGTGCTTCCCAGTTATTCAGGGGATTGGTATCCAAATCAACATTATTCTGGAAATAAGTCCTAATGGAGTCATGAATGCTGTCATGTATGGGCTGGTCCGTCAGTATGGCAGCATTGAGTCTCGAGTTGAAAGTCGAGCTTTTAGGTGGGTTAAATTGCAATGAAACTGCAGTAGGGGCATGATCAGATAGGGAGATGATGCCTATCTCCGCTCTGATCAGGTTGGGAAGGTCTCTTTGTGTGATAAATATTAAATCTATCCTGGAATATCTCTACGTCCTTCGTTCCATTGCTCGACTGCCCCTCCCGAGCACAGCCACTTGTTTTTTATTCATCGTCAACAAAAGGAATGACAAACAGGAAGTCATGGCCCCAACAGCTAATCGCTTCCTCCATGCAAAATGACATAACAGGATATGACAACACAGGATATGACAGTCAGCATGGAGCCCGTTCAATACTGCTCAGAGTAACCAGTATCTTAAAAGATCATCCTATTTGTTCTTACAGGCTTGAGAAGATCTGCGGGGACATTGCTACTGCTGTTGTCATTATACGGTACGAGTATACCGACAAGGCAGATATAAATGTCCTCTTATAAAAGCAGATATGTATCCAAAAGGGATAGCGTAGCCACAAGAGAGATTTAATATGTTTCTCTCGTTATGCAGACTTCGCTTCTCTAATGTGCATAGCCATATGAAGGCAAGAAGCCCAGCGCATTGCGCTTGATACCTACAAACCGGCAAATGCCCACACACACAGAGAACACGTCTCCAAGCCCATGAGAAGGTTTTCATACTGATGGTTTTACTGCTGGTCTTGATTCAACCCAAGTGCGCTCTGCTAGAGCGCTCCCCGCTTAAATCAGACACAGGGAGACAGATGACAATCTATAAAACACACACCCTAGAATAAAATGTCCACATGAGTCCATATAATAAAATGTCCACAACACTGGCCATCGGGTACGGCGTCGAGCTGCAGGCGCATGCCTGCTATTACCCTTAAAGTGTACACCTACAGCAATTCGCACAGCCGTGCCAACCTGTCACAGTATAATGACGGCGGCTGGTCGGCAAGCGGTTAAGAAGGTATAAACCCACCTTTGTCTTTACAAGCAATTTCAAACTGGGTAAGTGGAAAAACCAACACAAGAAACCAATCCCCCATTCTGCAGTGATAGGAGCACGCTGATAGAAGAAGAGAACAGAGTGACAAAGAGATAAGCCCATCAAAATGCTGATTCACTTTTCACTACTCAATCACAGGCTGGGGTACCAGAAGCCATTGGCTCCCAGTGCTGTCAATCAAAGCCAGTGACAAGGGAGCTGAGTCCCGCTGTCTGTGTGAATGGACACAGCAGTGGGGCTCAGGTGCGGCTTTCCATTGGGGCAATGGACAGAGGGGAAGGGCCAAAAGCACCAGCGGGGGACCCAAAAAGAGGAGATTTGCGGCCACTGTGGCAGGAAAGTATAGACATGTTTGTTATTTAAAAAAAAAAATGTACCTTTACAATCACTTTAAAGTATATGCAAAGCCTAAATGCCTAATATTTAATTTCCTAAAGTGTCACAAGTAGTTTTTTTTAATAGGATTCCTTTGTGGCATCTCAGTGCTGTGCATTTTCTGCAGACTGTTTGCAGCAACTTCCTGTTGCTATGAACTCCGGCCTGCTAACATGTTAAAACGTACTGTATATGGTCTCATATATCACTCAGGGCAAAGCAACAGATTTGTTGAAATCCCTTATTCCAATCACCTTTCCTTTGCCAAATGCTTCGGTCAGAAACACCATTTATATGGGCGTGGGCTTTAACACGAATCGTGGGCTTTAATGCGTTTTATTAAGGGTGCTATTTATGGACTGCTTTAAGTTTACTTTCTTCTGAAAGTTACTGTATAAGCAGATTCAAAACTTTGTTGGATTTTTTTTTTTAACTCTCACCGTCTGAAAGGTTGTTATTCTGTGCAAGTTTAAAACAAACTCATTTTCACCAGTAAAATAACTGTTTTCCCAGCTATCACAGTTGTATTGAGGGCAGTTACAGTCAGTCCTTTGCTGTGACTAGGGATGAGCTTGGAGTTCGAGTCGAACTCATGTTCGACTCGAACATTGCCTGTTCGCCCGTTCGCCGAACAGCGAACAAATTGGGGTGTTCGCGGCAAATTCGAAAAATCTATGGGAGAAATCTAAAGTGTTAATTATAAAGGCTAGTATGCAAGTTATTGTCCTAAAAAGTGTTTGGGGACCGGGGTCCTGCCCCAGGGGACATGTATCAATGCAAAAAGAAGTTTTAAAAACGGCCGTTTTTTCGGGAGCAGTGATTTTAATAATGCTTAAAATGAAAAAATAAAAGTGAAATATTCCTTTAAATTTCATGCCTGGGGGGTGTGTATGATATGCATGTGAAGTGGCGCATGTTTCCCGTGCTTAGAACTGTCCCTGCAAAAAATGTCATTTTTGAAAGAAAAAAAGTCTTTTAAAACTGACTCGCGGCTATTAATGAATTGTCGGCTCCCGGCAATACATACAAAAGTCATTGATAAAAAAAAAAAAAAAAGCGTGGGGGTTCCCCAGAATTCAATTACCAGGCCCTTCAGGTCTGGAATGGATATTAAGGGGAACCCCGCCGCAAATTAAAAAAAAATTGACGTGGGGTTCCCCCAAATATCCATTCCAGGCCCTTCAGATCTGGCATGGATTTTAAGGGGAACTCCACCCCAAATAAAAAAAAAAAATGGCGTGGAGTCCCCCTAAAAATCCATACCAGACCCCTTATCCGAGCACGCAACCTGGCCGGCCGCAGGGGAAAAGGGGGGGACGAGAGAGCGGCCCCCCCTCCCTCCTGAACCGTACCAAGCCACATGCCCTCAACATGGGGAGGATGTCTCCATGTTGATGGGGACAAGGGCCTCATCCCCACAACCCTTGCCCGATGGTTGTGGGGGTCTGCGGGCGGGGGGCTTATCGGAATCTGGAAGACCCCTTTAACAAAGGGGACCCCCAGATCCCGGCCCCCCCCTATGTGAATTGGTAAGGGGTACGTTGTACCCCTACCATTTCACGAAGAAAGCGTAAAAAAATGTTTAAAAAAACACACAAACACCTTGAAAAAGTCCTTTATTAAAAAAAAACAAAAAAAAAACATTCCAGCGGTGAAATCCAGTGTCCCGCGGCGATCCCGATGTCCAGCGCTGTCCTTCATTGGTTGTGCCTGAGCGGACCTGATGGGGAACTCCCTCTCAGTATTTTAAATGTATAGACCAGCCCCTTCTAAAGTTCCCCATCAGGTCCGCTCCCTCGGTATGTCGGACCCGCCTACGTCATTGGCTTGAGCGGGGAACTTCCTTCACTGTGTAATTTAAATTTACATAGTGAAGGAAGTTCCCCGCTCAAGCCAATGACGTAGGCGGGTCTGACATACCGAGGGGGCGGACCTGATGGGGGACTGCTCTCACTTTGGTAATACATGTATAGACCCGCCCCTTCTCATGTTCCGCATCTGGTCCGCTGAGCGGACCTGATGGGGAACTTTAGAAGGGGCGGGTCTATACATTTAAAATACTGAGAGGGAGTTCCCCATCAGGTCCGCTCAGGCAAAACCAATGAAGGACAGCGCTGGACATCGGGATCGCCGCGGGACACTGGATTTTACCGCTGGAATGTTGTTGTTTTTTTTTAAATAAAGGACTTTTTCAAGGTGTTTGTGTGTTTTTTTAAACATTTTTTTACGCTTTCTTCGTGAAATGGTAGGGGTACAATGTACCCCTTACCAATTCACATAGGGGGGGCCGGGATCTGGGGGTCCCCTTTGTTAAAGGGGTCTTCCAGATTCCGATAAGCCCCCCGCCCGCAGACCCCCACAACCACCGGGCAAGGGTTGTGGGGATGAGGCCCTTGTCCCCATCAACATGGGGACATCCTCCCCATGTTGAGGGCATGTGGCCTGGTACGGTTCAGGAGGGAGGGGGGGCCGCCCTCTCGTCCCCCCCTTTTCCCCTGCGGCCGGCCAGGTTGCGTGCTCGGATAAGGGGTCTGGTATGGATTTTTAGGGGGACTCCACGCCATTTTTTTTTTAAATTTGGGGTGGAGTTCCCCTTAAAATCCATGCCAGATCTGAAGGGCCTGGAATGGATATTTGGGGGAACCCCACGTCAATTTTTTTTTTAATTTGCGGCAGGGTTCCCCTTAATATCCATTCCAGACCTGAAGGGCCTGGTAATTGAATTCTGGGGAACACCCACGCTTTTTTTTTTTTTTTTATCAATGACTTTTGTATGTATTGCCGGGAGCCGACAATTCATTAATAGCCGCGAGTCAGTTTTAAATGCATTTTTTTCTTTCAAAAATGACATTTTTTGCAGGGATAGTTCTAAGCACGGGAAACATGCGCCACTTCACATGCATATCATACACACCCCCCAGGTACGAAATTTAAAGGAATATTTCACTTTTATTTTTTCATTTTAAGCATTATTAAAATCACTGCTCCCAAAAAAACGGCCGTTTTTAAAACTTCTTTTTGCATTGATACATGTCCCCTGGGGCAGGACCCGGGTCCCCAAACACTTTTTAGGATAATAACTTGCATATTAGCCTTTATAATTAGCACTTTAGATTTTGAACGTTCGAGTCCATTGTATTTAATAGGGTTCTAAAGTTTACACAAACATTTTGTCTGTTCGCAGGTTCTGGTGCGAACCGAACAGGGGGGTGTTCGGCTCATCCCTGGCTGTGACCTTTCCAGCTATAAATACTTGCCTGGCAGTTACCTGCACCTGAAGTAAGTATACACATTCCCCAGGAGGCAAAAGGGAAAAGTATTGGCAGCCTAATTAGCAGGCATGTGAAATGCTGCAAATTAATTATCAAACACATTTGGAGAAAATAGCCTGAAAGAACAAGTATATGTTATACCTGGAAAAGCATATTATAGAAGATGTCCTCCTTAGTTTATATATATACAAATTCTCTTTCTATCTATCTATCTATCTATCTATCTATCTATCTATCTATCTATCTATCTATCTATCTAGCTATCTAGCTATCTATATCTCTCTCTCTCTCTCTATACAGTATATATATAGATGTATATATATTGTGACAGCAGGAAGGTAAAGTTACCTGGTTGCATCCAGGGGGGTAGATATATTTCGCCCAGATTCAGGCTTTACGCCGACTTATACAACTAGGTGGAGAGTTGTATAAGCCCAGCTAAGGCTAGTGGGCTCATGGATGACTCATACCTCTAGGGAGAGGGCTGGGCGTCGTGCAGGCAGGGAGTTGATGAGGCCAGCTGAAGCCTGTCAGTTCGTTTAAGGCCTCTATAAAAACTCCCAGCTTCATTAGATGTTTGCTCATGCCTGGAAGCAGACCTGTGTGGACTGTCTAGGGAGAGTGAACCCCTGTGCGGTGAGACAAAAGCCTGTGTGGCTATTTGCTTGGACATTTAAAACCAGGGACTTAGGGACTAGGACAGCACTAGGCTGATCCCAGTTGTTAGTTAGGAAACCTGTATGTTTAGTCAGAGGTCAAGTTGACCAGGATTTATTTTGTTTATATGTTTCTTTTGGCTTTGCTGTGTTTTGTCACTGTAAATAGAAAATAAACCGCACCTTTTTTTTTGATTTTGAAAACCACAACCTCCGTTTGCTGGGCCTGTTTTTGTGTGGGGAGCCCATCCCGGGGGTCACACACACCCGCTGCCGAGCTAACCCCCTTACAGTTGGTGGAGAACCAGTGGCAGTTTTTTTTAAGCCAGCATGGAGGAGATACTGAAGCAGCTGGCTCTAGCAAATGCCAATCAACAGCAGACAAATGCAGGTTTGCAAAAGAGCCTTGCAGCTCAACAACAGAACTTCGCAGCCCAGCAGCAAGCTCACCAACAGAGTCTGGAAGCTCAGCAACAAGCCCAGCAGCAATCTGAGGCCCGCTTCATAGACCTGTTACAGAAGCAAGAGCAGAGACTACAACAAATGGAAGCAGTAATGCAGCAACGTCCGCAGACCAGTGAGGAAAGCCGTCCCACTAATACCGCGTCCTTTGGGGTGAGTCGTTTATTGACAAAAATGACTGGAGAGGATGATCCAGAGGTATTTTTGACCACATTTGAAAGGACTGCTGAAAGAGAAAAGTGGCCTGAGGAGCAGTGGGCTGGACTGGTGGCTCCTCTGTTAACTGGTGAATCGCAGAAGGCTTACTATGACCTAGAGCCTGACCAAGCAAAAGACTATGTGATGCTAAAAGCTGAGATATTGGCAAGGCTGGGTGTCACCCAGGCTGTCCGGGCTCAGCGTGTGCATAACTGGACTTTCCAGCTTGGAAAACCCCCCAGGTCTCAAATGTATGATCTCATTCACCTGAGCAGAAAGTGGCTACAGCCAGAGACTTTGTCCGCACCAAAGATTGTGGAACGTGTTGTAATGGATCGGTTTTTGAGAGCTCTTCCTACTGCCATCCAAAAGTGGGTAAGCCATGGAGACCCAGAGACGGCCGATGGTCTTGTGGATCGTGTGGAGAAATACTTGGCTACAGAGAACCTGACGGCCTCTTCCAGAGACACTCGGACTTTCCACCCTAAGACCAGACCATCCCCAGGGGCGGATAAGAGGATTCCAAGGGGTAAGGGTGGAGAGAGTGAGAGGGTGGGAGCTCTACCCCAAGTTTGGCGAGAACAGCCTGGGAAATCAGCGGCTCAAGAGGCGGCAAGAAGGATCGTTTGCTACCGCTGCCGGCAAGCGGGACATATTGCAGCCAATTGCCCGGTTGTGGAGGAACCCATGCAGTGTGACTTTCTGACGGGCAGACGTCAGTCGCTGTGTGCGACAGTCGCATGCACTGCCATTCGAGGAATTGAGAAACATTTATGCAAAATGTGTGTTAATGGTAGAAATGTTGTGGTATTGCTGGATTCAGGTAGCCTTGTGACCCTGATAAAGGCTGAGTTAGTTAAAACAGAGGTCTCTGGGAATAGCAAGGTAGCTGTTATTTGTGTGCATGGGGACACCCGAGAGTATCCAGTGACTACAGTGTGTGTCGAGACCCCCAAAGGTACCCTCTCTCATCCAGTGGGCTTAGTATCTCAGTTACCGTATGACGCCATTGTGGGAAGGGATTTTCCGAAGTTCTGGGAACTGTGGGATGATCCTGAGCCCCCCACTGGTGCCCCTATGTACCAGGAATGTGATAGCCAGAACTCCCCTGAGAGTGGTGAGGACTCTCCGGAATTTCCCTTATCAGTATTGGCAGGGGAGACTCAAGAAACTGGAGAGGAGCCCACCTCCTCAGACGAAAACCTACCGTCTGTGGAGTTTTCTGATCTTGAGGTTCACAGGGAAAACTTTGCCACAGAACAGTTGAAAGACCCCGCCCTAATAAAGGCACGCGAAAACGTAGTGAAAATAGATGGCGAGTTAGTGAACCCAGATAATACCTGCACTTACCCATACTTCAGCGTAGAGAAGGACCTACTGTATCGGGTGGCAAAAAGGGCAGAAGAAACCGTTGAGCAGCTTGTGGTGCCCAAACCTTACAGGAAGTTGGTGTTGGAGTTGGCCCATGGGCACATTCTTGGAGGTCATCTGGGGACAGAGAAAACCCGAGAGAGGGTATTACAGAGATTCTATTGGCCGGGGGTGATGAAGGACATAGAAAATTATTGTTCCTCCTGCCCTGTGTGTCAGAGGTCGGCCCCGATGCCACATTTCCGTAGCCCGCTGGTCCCTCTACCCATCATTGAGGTCCCGTTTGAGAGGATCGCCATGGATTCGGTAGGTCCTATAATCAAGTCCGCTAGGGGGCACCAGTACATATTAGTTATAATGGACTATGCCACCCGTTATCCAGAAGCGATCCCTCTCCGAAATACCTCGGCCAAAACCATAGCCAAAGAGCTATCTCTTGTGTTTAGCCGGGTGGGTATTTGTAAAGAACTGCTTACGGACCAAGGTACACCCTTTATGTCCCGGGTTATGAAGGAGCTGTGTAAATTGTTCAAAGTGACGCAATTACGTACATCTGTGTATCACCCCCAAACCGATGGGCTGGTTGAAAGATTCAACAAAACCCTAAAACAAATGTTGAAGAAAGTGGTGGATAGAGATGGAAAGGATTGGGACTGTCTACTTCCTTATCTGATGTTTGCTATTAGGGAGGTGCCCCAATCCTCTACGGGATTCTCCCCCTTTGAGTTACTGTATGGGAGACACCCAAGAGGGCTGTTGGATATTGCCAAGGAAACTTGGGAAAGTGAGAGTTCTCCCCACAGGAGTGTGATTGAGCATGTCGCCCTGATGCAAGATCGAATTGCACCGGTAATGCCCATCGTGAAGGAACATTTGGCCCAAGCGCAGTTGGCACAGCAGAGAGTGTACAACCGTGGAGCCAAGACCCGTACCTTTTCCCCGGGGGATAGGATACTGGTACTTGTCCCTACGGTTGAAAGTAAATTCCTTGCCAAATGGCAAGGCCCCTACGAGATAATGGAAAAAGTGAGCGAAGTGAATTACAAGGTCAGACAACCAGGAAGGCGAAAGCCCGAACAGATCTATCACGTTAATCTGTTGAAAGCCTGGAGGGATAGAGAGTCCCTAGTCGCAGACACTTGGTCACCAGCTCAAACTGGTTGCGTGATTCCTGAGGTTGGAATAGCAGCCACCTTGTCACAACCCCAACAACAGGAGGTTAAGGAGTTTGTGCTTCGCAACAAGGAGGTATTCTCTGAGCTGCCGGGACAAACATTTGGGGTAGAGCATGACATCATTACCCCGCCCGGTGAAAGGGTGAAGTTAAAACCCTATCGGATCCCAGAGGCCCGACGGGAGGCAATACGGGAGGAAGTACAGAAAATGCTGAACTTAGGGGTGATAGAGGAGTCCCAAAGTGATTGGTCTAGTCCCATTGTGTTGGTGCCTAAACCGGATGGGAGCTGGCGATTTTGTAACGATTTTCGTCAGTTGAACAAAGTTACAAAATTTGACACCTACCCCATGCCACGTATAGATGAGTTGATCGACCGGCTGGGAGCAGCCCGATACATGACGACTCTTGACCTCACAAAAGGGTATTGGCAAATCCCCCTGGCCAAATTGGCCAAAGAGAAAACCGCATTTGTAACCCCAGACGGGGCGTTCCAATATAAAAGAATGCCGTTCGGGTTACAGAATGCGCCGGCCACATTCCAGCGGAAAATGGACCAGATGCTGAGGCCCCATCGGAAGTATGCTGCGGCTTACCTGGATGACGTAATTGTCCATAGCACAGATTGGGCCTCACATCTGCCAAAAGTGCAAGCAGTCCTGGACTCTGTTCGGGAAGCGGGGTTTACGGCTAACCCCAAGAAGTGTACCATTGGGCAGGAGGAGGCCAAATATCTTGGGTACACCATTGGGAGGGGAGTAATAAAACCCCAACTCAACAAAGTCGAGGCCATCCAGAGTTGGCCACGTCCCAACAGCAAGAAGCAGGTACGAGCCTTTCTGGGAATCGCTGGGTATTATCGGCGATTCATTCCCCACTTTGCTTCTAAGGCTGTGCCCCTAACCAACCTAACGAAGGGGAAAGGGTCGGTCATGATTAAATGGACCCCCGAGGCTGAGGCAGCATTCCAATTCTTGAAACAAGCCTTATGTAGCCAGCCAGTGTTGTACTCACCTGACTTCTCTAAAGACTTTGTCGTACAAAGTGATGCGTCAGATGTGGGGTTAGGAGCAGTATTGTCCCAGGTCTGGAACGGGGAAGAGCACCCAGTCATTTACCTCAGCAGGAAGTTGAAGTCCCATGAGGTAAATTACGCCACCGTTGAAAAGGAGTGTTTAGCGGTGAAGTGGGCTCTAGATTCCCTTCGGTACTACCTGCTAGGTAGGCACTTTGACATGGTTACGGATCACGCTCCGTTAAAGTGGATGGCTCAAAACAAGGAAACAAATAGAAGAGTGAATAGGTGGTTCCTGGCCCTCCAGGAATTCAACTTCACAGTAAAGCATCGCCCTGGCGTTCAAATGGGGAATGTGGATGCTTTGTCTCGAGTACATGAATGCCTGATTGCTGGTGTTCCAACCCCGAGGTTAAAACAAGAGGGGGGGGTATGTGACAGCAGGAAGGTAAAGTCACCTGGTTGCATCCAGGGGGGTAGATATATTTCGCCCAGATTCAGGCTTTACGCCGACTTATACAACTAGGTGGAGAGTTGTATAAGCCCAGCTAAGGCTAGTGGGCTCATGGATGACTCATACCTCTAGGGAGAGGGCTGGGCGTCGTGCAGGCAGGGAGTTGATGAGGCCAGCTGAAGCCTGTCAGTTCGTTTAAGGCCTCTATAAAAACTCCCAGCTTCATTAGATGTTTGCTCATGCCTGGAAGCAGACCTGTGTGGACTGTCTAGGGAGAGTGAACCCCTGTGCGGTGAGACAAAAGCCTGTGTGGCTATTTGCTTGGACATTTAAAACCAGGGACTTAGGGACTAGGACAGCACTAGGCTGATCCCAGTTGTTAGTTAGGAAACCTGTATGTTTAGTCAGAGGTCAAGTTGACCAGGATTTATTTTGTTTATATGTTTCTTTTGGCTTTGCTGTGTTTTGTCACTGTAAATAGAAAATAAACCGCACCTTTTTTTTTGATTTTGAAAACCACAACCTCCGTTTGCTGGGCCTGTTTTTGTGTGGGGAGCCCATCCCGGGGGTCACACACACCCGCTGCCGAGCTAACCCCCTCACAATATATATATATATATATATATATATATATATATATATGTATATGTGTGTGTAGCACTTACTCCCATTTAAGGGACTGGCTGGTTTTGTTGGGTCTGCAAACTACCCCCAAGGCTTCCGTTGTCAGGGTATAGAAAAGTCTTTAGAAAGGCCAATGTCCACATAGATGTAAAACCCAACAATAAGGCTTTATTTACTTTGCTGAGGGAATTTGAGAGGAAAGTAGGAACAAAAGAAGAACAGGGGAAGGTTCAGGCACGCAGCACTAAAGGCACAACATCGTCACTCAAGCCTGAGTGGGTATTGCTCACCCGGATAGTCCCTCTCACTGGTCCTAGCAGCCAGGATGATGCACGGATACATTTTTGCTGAAAGAACGTAAGGATGCGATCAGGAATCCTCTGCCACAGGATTATTAAAGTCCTGAACCTCCCAGCCAAGCAATAATAGAGAACCTTTAGGCCAGATTGGCGTATTGCCAGGCTTGTAGTAATGGATCCCTCCTTAGGTGAGTCTCCAGGCCTCCTCCCGAGACAGCAGTACCGTCGCTAGTCTCCTCTGGGGCAGATCCTCCCCTGGCCTCCTTTCCCAAGAGTGGGCTTCCCACAGGTGGGTAGCCTGGGATCCTTTCCTGAAGTGTAGGCCTCAGCCAGCAGAGCTGGGCCTAACAGGTAGCGATGTAGCCTCGGGCTGAAGGTGCCTGGGGCCAGAACACACACACGCACCCCGTGCCACGAGGCGCGCACACCAACGGGTGGGCTCCAAGGACGGAACCCCAGAATGGACACCAATTAATGGCGTCTGCCCCTTTTGTACCCTCTCCCAGCATTCACAGCAGGTAGACCACACCCACTGCACGGCTGCCGAGAAAGGACACCCAAGGTGTTGTGATACCCCCTGTAGTTCAACCTATGCCGGTGGTGACAGTGCCACCTACAGGCGAACAGGGAACACTACTGCCAGGCAGTATCACACCCAGAGCAGAAGCAATTTTAGAACAATCAATTGGTCTGAGCCCAACTACTGGCTCAGACTATCCTTAAATTTAAGCATAGCGCCCCAAATATTTGGGGGGCGCTACACATATATATATATATATATATATATATATATGTAGCGGGTACTTCAAATTTAGGGGGTCGCTAGGTCCAAATTTAGGGGGATGACCCGAGCACTAGTATGGCTCTGGCCTTCTAATTGTGCTGGACTCTGCTTTGATGCTATGTGCCTATGTAGGGTTCCCTGTGGCCTGCAGGTGGCGCTGCCATGTTGGGTCAAGGTTGAACCATAGGTTGCATTGGCGTATTGGATATAAAAGAGGCAGATGCCATTATTCAGGGAGAGACCTGGGGACAAGTACCCGGAGGGGTGCGCCCCTAAGGAGGGGTGTGCGTACCCCGACTGAAGTGTCTCGGGCACATTCGGCCTGAGACCGCAACGTTCCGGGTAGGCCCAGTACCTTTAACTGGGTCTACAGGCAGAATCTCTGGGAGTCCTAGGATGCCCGGGTGAGGGTATCTGCTCCGACCAAGAGGAAGCCAGGGGAGGATCGGTCCCATAACAGGAGATGAGTGATAGTCAGATTGCTGTCTCGGGAAAGGCCTGGTGACCTGTCGGAGGGAAGGATCCTATGCTCCGCAGAACTGACCCTGCGGAGTGCTTCTGCTCTCCGAGGACATACTGAACTTGTCCTTGGAGGATTTAAATTGTTTGTTCGAGCTCCACATTGGCTGCTAGGACCGTTGAGGGACTATCCGGGTGAGCTGTACCCACTCGGGACCGAGTGGTGATAAATCTGGGAGTTCTGTGCCTGAATCTGCTTTAGTTCAACTACTATCTCTCTCATCTACTCTCTCTTACCTATCAAGCAAAGATACAAAATAAACTCAACGTTGGAGTTTAAGTGGTTTGGACATTGACTTTATTAAAGAAGGGAAAAGTACAGACTCGTCTCTACATCCTGGAGATGGGAACCAGTGGAAGGAGGTAACTCGTTGCACTCCCAGATACATATACACCGCCTGACCTCTAAACTAGAGGACACGGGCTTGTGGCATGGGTGCCTCTCTTCTTTCCCCTAGAGAGGAGAGGGTAGTGCTACATATATATATATATATATATATATATATATATATATATATATATACACAAAAGCATTGGGGCACCTGCCTTTGCACGCACATGAACTGGCATCCAAGCCTTAATCCGTAGGGTTCAATATTGAGTTGGCCCAACCTTTGCAGCTATAACAGCTTCAACTCTTCTGGAAAGGCTGTCCACAAGGTTTAGGAGTGTGTCTATGGGAATGTTTGATGGCCTGGCTCGCAGTCTCTGCTCTAAATCATCCCAAAGGTTTTCTTTTGAGTTGAGGGCAGGCCAGTCAAGTTCCTCCAGCCCAAACTAGGTCATCCATGTCTTTACGGACCTTGCTTTGTGCACTGGTCCAAATCTTTGGTAGAGGGGGGATTATGGTGTGGGGTTGTTTTTCAGGGGTTGGGCTTGGCCCCTTAGTTCCAGTGAAGGGAACCCTTAAGGTGTCAGCATACCAAGACATTTTGGACAATTTCATGCTTCCAACTTTGTGGGAACAATTTGGGGATGGCCCCTTCCTGTTCCAACATAATTGCGCACCAGTGCACAAACAAGGTCCATAAAGACACGGATGAGCGAGTTTGTGGTGGAGGAAATGAACTGGCCTGCACAGAATCCTGACCTCAACCCCATAGAACACCTTTGGGATAAATTAGAGCGGAGACTAAGAGCTAGGCCTTCTCGTCCACATCAGTGCCTGACCTCACAAATGCGCTTTTGGAAGAATGGTCAAACATTCCCATAGACCAGGGGTCTCAAAGTACCCGCCCGCGGGCCATTTGCGGCCCGCGGACTGGTTAAAAATGGCCCGCAGCGCCGATCCAGGACGTCTTTTTGCACAGGCACCGCAGAGGGGGAGGCGCCGAAGAGCATTACCTCTCTATCACCTCTGTCCTCTCCGTTGCACACTCCCGCAGCCCAGAGAGAGAACAGAGCGGAGGAAGGATCCGCCCATCGCCCCGCCCACCTAAGCACTGACGATCAGAGCCCCGATCCAGGGTCCTGCTGCTCAGAGCGGGAGATTGTGTTCTCTGGGTGCCCTGTCACTAGGCCTCTGTGGAAGCCAGGAGGAGAGGACTCGGTAGCCAGACGATCCTGACTGCCAGGAGAGGTGAGTGAGGCAAAGTCCTTAGTGGGGTGAATGGGGTATTTTATGGAGTGTGGAGGGGGGGTAATTGTGTAGTGTGGGGCTATTTGTGCAGTGTGGGGGGTATTTTATGGAGTGTGGGGGGTATTTTATGGAGTGTGGGGGGATTTGTGCAGTGTGGGAGTATTTTATGGAGTGTGGGGGGTATTTTATGGAGTGTGGGGGGATTTGTGCAGTGTGGGGGTATTTTATGGAAAGTGGGGGGTATTTTTGGAGTGTGGGAGGATTTGTGCAGTGTGGGGGTACTTGTGCAGTGTGGGGCTATTTGTGCCATGTGGGGGGTATTTTATGGAGTGTGGGGCTATTTGTGCAGTGTGGGGCTATTTGTGTGGGGGTATTTTATGGAGTGTGGGGGTATTTTATGGAGTGTGGGGGGTATTTTATGGAGTGTGGGGGGGATTTGTGCAGTGTGGGGGGGATTTGTGCAGTGTGGGGGTAATTGTGTAGTGTGGGGCTATTTGTGCAGTGTTAAGGGGTATTTTATGGAGTGTGGGAGGTAATTGTGTAGTGTGGGGCTATTTGTGCAGTGTGGGGGTATTTTATGGAGTGTGGGAGGTAATTGTGTAGTGTGAGGGGATTTGTGCAGTGTGGGGGTATTTGTCCAGTGTGGGGGGTATTTTATGGAGTGTGGAGGGATTTGTGCAGTGTTGGGGGTAATTATGGAGTGTGGGGGGTATTTGTGCAGTGTAGGGGGATAATGCTGGGGGTTAATAATGCGTTTGCTGACACCAGTGATGGTGGTTAATAATGCGTTTGCTGACACCAGTGATGGGGGTTAATAATACGTTTGCTGACACAAGTGATGGGGGTTAATAATGTGTTTGCTGACACCAGTCATGGGGGTTAATAATACGTTTGCTGACACCAGTGATGGGGGTTAATAATGTGTTTGCTGACACCAGTGATGGGAGTTAATAATGTGTTTGCTGACACCAGTGATGGGGGTTAATAATGTGTTTGCTGACACCAGTGATGGGGGTTAATAATACGTTTGCTGACACCAGTGATGGGGGTTAATAATGTGTTTGCTGACACCAGTGATGGGGGTTAATAATGTGTTTGCTGACACCAGTGATGGGGGTTAATAATACGTTTGCTGACACCAGTGATGGGGGTTAATAATGTGTTTGCTGACACCAGTGATGGGAGTTAATAATGTGTTTGCTGACACCAGTGATGGGGGTTAATAATGTGTTTGCTGACACCAGTGATGGGGGTTAATAATACGTTTGCTGACACCAGTGATGGGGGTTAATAATGTGTTTGCTGACACCAGTGATGGGGGTTAATAATACGTTTGCTGACACCAGTGATGGGGGTTAATAATGTGTTTGCTGACACCAGTGATGGGGGTTAATAATGTGTTTGCTGACACCAGTGATGGGGGTTAATAATACGTTTGCTGACACCAGTGATGGGGGTTAATAATGTGTTTGCTGACACCAGTGATGGGGGTTAATAATGTGTTTGCTGACACCAGTGATGGGGGTTAATAATGTGTTTGCTGACACCAGTGATGGGGGTTAATAATGTGTTTGCTGACACCAGTGATGGGGGTTAATAATACGTTTGCTGACACCAGTGATGGGGGTTAATAATGTGTTTGCTGACACCAGTGATGGGGGTTAATAATGTGTTTGCTGACACCAGTGATGGGGGTTAATAATGTGTTTGCTGACACCAGTGATGGGGGTTAATAATGTGTTTGCTGACACCAGTGATGGGGGTTAATAATGTGTTTGCTAACATCAGTGCTGGGTATAGTATATTATTGCTGGTGTAGCGGCCTCCTCACCCCGACCTCTTTAGCTAGGGGTATGTCGAGCGACAGAGTGAGGTGCGCTACGGCCCATGTCCTCCCCATGCATGTGGGTGAGGTGAAGGCCAATATCAATCTTTTCCTCGGGCCAAATGTGTGCTGGTTATGAGGGTCAGTCCTTCCGTGCCGGAATCTCCCTTTGTTCCCATCAACAGAGTCCATACACCCATCAAAGTCCAAACTCAGGTTTATTGCGTATCTTCACATACAGTCTAATGCAACGGCATGATACGATGGGGAAGCAGGTCGAGGCACTGTACAGGTTCCTAGTCCCTACACTCCCTGTGCTATGACCAGGGGTTGCAGGAGTCTTGATGAAAGCTCCTCCGCTGCGCTGTAGCCCCTATCAGGGGAAGATGTCCTCCAAGGGAGTTACCGAAGGCCCATCCGTCACCGGGTTGACACTGCACCGGGTCTTCGGACGGGTGACCTCCCCAGCCTCCTCACCTCAGATGCGGGTCCCCTCGCAAGGGGCACCCTGGAGCAACTTCACCCTTGCGGGACCCAGTCGGAGTCACCGGGTCCCAGGCCTCCTCAATAGTACCTCACCCCAGGGTGAAGGTGCCTGGGATGGACTCCATCTTCATTCCGGCCAGGCCTAGGGCGCCTAGGCCGGAACCTTGAACCGCCCGCACCCAGGCCTAGGGTGCCTGGGTGCGTGAAGGGGTGACCCCCCTCCCACAAGAACAACAGACAGGCGACAACGACCTCGTGGCGCGGGCGTCTCCCCCTTTTATATCCTCCCATCGACACCACGGTGGGTTCCCCGCCCCAGCCGTACCATCGCCAGGAAGGAACCAAAAAAGGGTAACACTGTGATAGCGATTCTACCTCGAGCCAGCAGGTACACTGACACCCACTGGTCAAAGAGAATATTATACCACCCAATCCTCCACAAATAAGAAAAGGGGTCTAATCCCTGACATAATTACACACCTGGGTCTCTCTACCCCCAGGTGTATCCCACTAACTTTGAAGACCCCGCTACACACTCCCCCTGGTGATTTGACGCTGGTCCCCAGCGTCAGGTGCACACCCATGTCTCCCAAGGAGGGGTGACATGAAGTGGGCCCCAGAGGCTATCCCTCAAATTCTGGATACTGTATGTGCCAAGACCTGCTCAACAGAAAAGGGAACTATAAAACATTAAAACTTTTGTATAAAACATCTGTCATGTACACATATACAATCCCTCCCGTCACTGTCTAAGAACCACCCCATACTCAGTAGCCTTGACCGACGAATCTCCTGCAGAAGGGAAACAACAAAAAAAAAAAACATCCTAACACTCTGTGTTAACTTGGCATGAGTGGGTCTGTCAGCCGAGAGACCCACTCACTCCAATAAGTAAGTAATGCATGTGTAACATTTTCAAACAACCGTTGCACAACACTGCCACCTGGTGACAGCGCTGTGGTAATGACACTTGGTGAGATCTTCATTCTTCCTGCTTTCCTACTCTAACTCTACCCCAAAAGTCTCTGCCTTTGGCACATGAAGAAAAGGGAGAAAAAAACAACAGCTCCCAAATCTCCAGTGAGTAAAAGAAAAGCCCAAATCAAAACAAAAGTAGGGCACAGTTCTAGGCGTCTGGGAATGTCTCTTCCAGAAAGTTTCAATAGCAACAAGATAGGAGCTCACTTCTCCTATAAATAGAACCTTGGATCCGGCAGAAACAGGGGCTTCAAGTGCCCGTCAAACACTTCCACCGAATACTCAACATCCTCTCCATCTTTCCTGCAGATGAGCACCTTATCGGCATGAATATGGCGCCCAAGTCTCCAATCAGCTCTGCAGTCCTTGAACTTTTTAGACACAGGCGGCGAACATGACAGGTATCGCCTGGCATGGGGTACTTTAAGCTTTTCCCATACAAACTCGTCATACCACCTTGGTCGCAGAACCTCGACTTCATACAATAAGTCCCGAGGCAAGTAAGGGTACTCCCACCCATATTCACGGGCGACTCTCTGGGAGAAAAGTCTCTGCAACCTGGCTAGAGGCGGCATCACATCTCGCTCACCTTCTCCTGGCTGTACGATGGCCTCCGGGTGCCGAGGTACCTTCACCATCTCGGGTTGCTTTGTCTTTGGTGCCCGCAACGAAGCACGCTGCATCCCCACCATCAGAGCGGGTGATGTAGTTGAATGAGGAAAGTTGGTCGGAGGACTAGATTTCCTCGGGAACTCCGGGGCCTGCGCCCGGAGCGTACTGTCTATGGACATGGGGGAATCCTGCGGTTTACTCAGCACAGGTAGTGGGCGTCTGTCCCAGCCCTTCCGGTGAAACAGTTCGTCTATCTCTCCTTCATCACCACAGTCCGACAATGACTCTAAGTCGGAGGTGTCATACATCTCAGCGGGAAGGTAGTCTCTAGTAGACGGAAGGCTACCCTCCCTTGCGGGCTCCACCGACTGGGGACCCCCGACACCTCCAACCAACACCACAGTCCCAGCCCCTGGCTCACCTGGACCTTCTGAAGAACTGGGATGTCCGGGACTCTCTTTTCTACCGGCGTCATCCAGGCCAGGCAAGCGGCGGGGTGAAGCTCGACCACGACCATAGGATGCCTGTACCAGGCCGACTTTCCTCTTCGGAGGTGAGAGCAGGGAGTCTGTAGTGACCAAAGCAGTGTCCTCGGATTTTTCTCTCTCAGTCTCTGGTTGGGCAGTCACTTCGCCCTGGTCAGCGCGCACGGGAAACTCCGCAAAGGCTTTGATCTCTCCCTCCGGAGTGGCGGTTCCTGTGATGCAGTTGAGGCGTAGGGCCCGGGGCCTTTCCGTGTGTGGTTCAACCTCAAAAAGAAACTCCTTGCATGCTTCGCATCGCCCGAATGGCTTTAGTTGGACCACCAGTCCCGAGCATCCGGGACAGATCACACCGAGGGCCTCTGTGTCTCTGCATGAATACAGAGCCAACTGTCCTCGGGGCCTGAGCCTTATCCCCGTGTCTGTAATGGATGCAGCAAATGCAGTCATCTTGAAAGGATAAGGTACCGTCATCCACGGAGAGCCTGAGTTCGCTCCGACCACTTGCTGCTCCATCACGCGCTGACCTCGCGCCGGAGTCTCCACGTGTATCTCCACACGTGGCCAGACTCCTCCCACGACTTGCACGTTTTCGCGGGCTTCCTTCAGTCTCCTCCCACGAATTGCGCAGTCATGGGGTGCCTCGTGGTGCAGTGCAGCAAAAGTCCCCACATGTAGTTCGTCACACGGCTGGACTCCTCCCTCTTCCCGCTCTTTCTGCATGGGCCTCTCCCAGTTTTTCAGGGAAATTTCCACGACTTCGAGCACAGGGATGCACTTTGGCCAGTCACATGGCCGACCTGCTCGGACCTCCTCCGGGCAGCAAAGTTCAAACACAGCCGTTCCAAACCTCAGGGTTAACACACATTTCATCCCGGACTCACGAGCCCCCACGTGTAGCGACCTCCTCACCCCGACCTCTTTAGCTAGGGGTATGTCGAGCGACAGAGTGAGGTGCGCTATGGCCCATGTCCTCCCCATGCATGTGGGTGAGGTGAAGGCCAATATCAATCTTTTCCTCGGGCCAAATGTGTGCTGGTTATGAGGGTCAGTCCTTCCGTGCCGGAATCTCCCTTTGTTCCCATCAACAGAGTCCATACACCCATCAAAGTCCAAACTCAGGTTTATTGCGTATCTCCACATACAGTCTAATGCAACGGCATGATACGATGGGGAAGCAGGTCGAGGCACTGTACAGGTTCCTAGTCCCTACACTCCCTGTGCTATGACCAGGGGTTGCAGGAGTCTTGATGAAAGCTCCTCCGCTGCGCTGTAGCCCCTATCAGGGGAAGATGTCCTCCAAGGGAGTTACCGAAGGCCCATCCGTCACCGGGTTGACACTGCACCGGGTCTTCGGACGGGTGACCTCCCCAGCCTCCTCACCTCAGATGCGGGTCCCCTCACAAGGGGCGCCCTGGAGCAACTTCACCCTTGCGGGACCCAGTCGGAGTCACCGGGTCCCAGGCCTCCTCAATAGTACCTCACCCCAGGGTGAAGGTGCCTGGGATGGACTCCATCTTCATTCCGGCCAGGCCTAGGGCGCCTAGGCCGGAACCTTGAACCGCCCGCACCCAGGCCTAGGGTGCCTGGGTGCGTGAAGGGGTGACCCCCCTCCCACAAGAACAACAGACAGGCGACGACGACCTCGTGGCGCGGGCGTCTCCCCCTTTTATATCCTCCCATCGACACCACGGCGGGTTCCCCGCCCCAGCCGTACCATCGCCAGGAAGGAACCAAAAAAGGGTAACACTGTGATAGCGATTCTACCTCGAGCCAGCAGGTACACTGACACCCACTGGTCAAAGAGAATATTATACCACCCAATCCTCCACGAATAAGAAAAGGGGTCTAATCCCTGACATAATTACACACCTGGGTCTCTCTACCCCCAGGTGTATCCCACTAACTTTGAAGACCCCGCTACACTGGTATAGTTTATTGTTTTAAAAGTTTGCATGCAGCCCCCATGGGCTATGAAAACTTGTCATGTGGCCCTAAGGCAATTTGAGTTTGAGACCCCTGCCATAGACACACTCCTAAACCTTGTGGACAGCCTTCTCAGAAGAGTTGAAGCTGTTATAGCTGCAAAGGGTGGGCCAACTCAATATTTAACCCTACGGACTAAGACTGGGATGTCATTAACCACTTCAATACCAGGCACGTACGCACCTTCCTGCCCAAGTCAATTTTCAGCTTTCAGTGCTGTCGCAATTTGAATGACAATTGCGCGGTCATGCTACACTGTACCCAAACACATTTTTTATCATTTTGTTCCCACAAATAGAGCTTTCTTTTGGTGGTATTTGATTACCTCTGTGATTTTTATTTTTTGCTCAACGAATAAAAAAAGACCGAAAATTTTGAAAAAAAAAAAGTTTTTATTTGTTTCTGTTAATTTTTTTTGTAAATAAATATGTTTTTTTCTTCGATGATGGGCACTGATATGGCGGCACTGATGGGCACTGATGAGGTGGCACTGATAAGCACTGATGATGGGTACTGATAGGCGGCACTGATAGGCGGCACTGATGGGCACTGATAGGGGGCACTGATGGGCACTGATAGGGGGCACTCATAGGCGGCACTGATGGGGACTCATAGGCAGCACTGATGGGCACTCATAGGCGGCACTGATGGGCACTTATGGGTGGCACTGATGGGTACATATGGGTGGCACTGATAAGTGGCACATATTGGCACTGTTAGGTGGGCACTGATGGGCATGGATGGGCACTGATTAGTGGCACTGAGGTACACTGATGAGTGGCACTGGTTACTGGTGGGTGGCATTGCTGGGCATCACTGTTTTTTTACTTCACTATTATGGTGCCAGTCAGTGCCCATTTGTGCATGTTTTTGAACATGTGGATGGCCATGGGGGATGTACCTGGCCATCCACATGTTGAAGGCTTTACTGGTGGTCCTGGCGGCTTCCCTGGTGGTCCAGTGTGGGCATCCGAGGGGGGGCTGCGCTGATGAACAATCAGGAGAGCCGCCGATCGGCTCTCCTCTACTCGCGTCTGTCAGACGCGAGTGAGGATGAGCCGATCAACAACTCTTCCTGTTTACATCGTGATCGGCCGTCATTGGACACGGCTGATCACGTGGTAAAGAGCCTCTGTAGGAGGTACTTTTTCCCGAGATCAGTGGAGCGGTGTGTCAGACTGACACACCGCACCACCGATCGACGTGATGCGCGCCCCCACGGGCGCGCGGCTGCTGTTATCCTGCAGGACGTCAATAGACGCCCAGTCAGGATAACGCAACCACCGCCCGACTGTCATTTTGCTATAGGCCGGGCGGGAAGTGGTTAAAGTTCATGTGCTTGTAAAGGCAGGCGTCCCAAGCAGGTTTGTACGGAAAGTCCATAGCATAAAGCAAACAGAAGATCTCGTCCAAGAAACTAACTAAACTCAAGGCAGTTCCTGACTAACAGATTGCCACCTAATAGGTTCCCCAAAACAAGCAAGCAGTTCTTGTACAACTTTAAGGCTGGGTTCACGCTAGTGTGAACATTGACATTACATGTGATTCACACCGCATTGCTGTGCAGATCACATGCAATGTCTTTGCAATGCAAATTCAGCCATACAAACTGTATGGTTAAAATCACAATGCATTCACATTAAAATGGTGCAGGACCTTTTTTTTTGGTCCGCACTGGAATCGGAACACCCATGCGATCCGATTCCTGTACCATTTGACAGTTTGCACTGCGATCTGCAAACTGATCTGGGGGTGTCAACCAATTAATGACCACCTCACGATGATATACTGTACGTCGGCAGAATGGCACAGGCAGGCAGAGTAACATACCTGTACGCTACTCCCCTCCCGCGGTCGGCATTGTGGCAGTAGCGATCCGTCCTGAGGGGGAGGCCACTGATTCATGGCCACCCCCTCATGATTTCTCCTGACGAATGACATGCTTCCTCTGCCTGTGAAAGTGTAAACACAGGCAGAGGAAGTGATGTCACTCTCTTCGTGTCGGTCTTTTCGACCGGTGCCCGAGGAGAGAAGACATCACAAGTAAGTGCACCAACAGTACACTGACACCAGTACACGTAGGCACACTTTTCACCCCCTCATCACCCCCCGATCACCCCCTGTACCCCCAGTCACAGTGTCACCGATTGCAGTGTTCATTTATTTACTGATCACTGCATTTGGTGTCATTTGTGACTGTAAAAAGTGTTAGGGCAGTTAGTGGTAGGCCCCTTTAGGTGTAAGGTACCCCCTAACCCCCCCTAATAAAGGTGTAACCCCTTGATCACCCCACAGGTAACCCTTTCACCCCCTGTCACCAGTGTCACTAAGCGATCTTTTTTCTGATCGCCGTATTAGTGTCGCGGGTGACACTGTTAGTTATTTGGGTTCACCGTCAGGTACCCCCATATACTACCTAATAAAGGTTTTAACCTCCTGATTGCCCCCTAGTTAACCCTTTCACCAGTGATCACTGTATGAGTGTTACGGGTGATGCTGGTTTGTTAGTTTATTTTTATAGCGTCGGGGCACCCCGACGTTTATTACCCAATAAAGGTTTAATCCCCTGATCGCCCTGGCGGGTGATATCAGTTAGGTTTTAGGGTCAGTTAGGGTCGGCGTCGCCCCAGGCAACGGCAGATTAGTGCCAGTAGCACTAACAGCCACACACGCAGCATACACCTCCCTAAGTGGTATAGTATCTGAACGGATCAATATCTGATCTGATCCGATCTATACTAGCGTCCCCAGCAGTTTAGGGTTTCCAAAATGCAGTGTTACCGGGATAAGCCCAGATACCTGCTAGCACCTGCGTTTTTCCCCTCCGCCCAGCCCAGCCCAGCCCACCCAAGTGCAGTATCGATCAATCACTGTCACTTACAAAACACTAAACACATAATTGCCGCGTTCGCAGAGTCAGGCCTGATCCCTGCGATCGCTAAGTTTTTTTGGTAGCGTTTGATACAGTTGCTGACAGCCTAGGAGCTTTTTTACCCGTGAATCCCACTAGTTGTACCAGTAAATTTAGAGCCCAAAATGGCAAATCGAAGGTACACTAGTGAAGAGGCCTATATGTTTCTGAGCATGACAGATAGTGAAGAGGAGGTCACTCATCTGTCAGATTCAGGCTCAGAATACGATCCTGTAGACGACAGCGGCTCCATGACAGATAGCACTGATGACGGAGTTGTGGTCCCTGCCAAGGTCACTCGTACCCGACCCCATTCTTCTTCTGCTGTTGCTAAGGTGCAAAAACCGCAGGGCTCTCATATGGAGCAGAGAAGTACTAGTGCCGCTCATCCTTCTGGTGAACTGACAAGCACCAGCGGCCTAGTACACCCTGGTCGTACATCCAGCACTGCAGTATCACGTGGTGACGTCCCATAAGTGCAGTTCAAGCTGGCGAGGTGGCAAGCACAAGTAGAGTCCCCCTGCCACCAAGAAGACAAAGACAGGTCCGTCGTGCTCATAGTGTCCTTGCCAATCCTAATTGGGAGCCCACCACTTCTGCAGCACCCGTACTTCCCCCATTCACTGGCCAACCCGGAATTCAGGTGGAAACAGTTGATTTTACGTCACTTGATTTTCATTCGCTGTTTTTCACGGAAGATCTCTATAGATCTATTGTGGACCAAAGTAATTTGTATGCTGGTCAATTCATCGCCACTAATCCCCAGTCCTCCCTTGCCAGAGAATGGAAACCAATTACGGTTTCTGAATTTAAGACCTTTCTGGGCCTATCCCCTGAGATGGGCATAGTTAAAATGAGTAAGTTGTGGTCATATTGGTCCATTGACCCAGTTTACCATTTGCCCCTCTTCTCTGCCTCCATGTTCAGGGCACGATACAAGCAGATCTTGCGGTTCATGCACTTCAACAACAATGAACTCTGTCGTCCTTGTGGAGACCCTGGATACGATCGGCTCTACAAAATTTGGCCCCTCGTAAACCACTGTTCTGGTTGATTCTGGGGTTCTGTGGCTAAATTTAGCAAAATGACTCTAGGAGGAGTATATGGAGTGGATTAAGAGACTTGCTATAACTCTAGAAACATGAACCCACCCCTAATTTAATTTAAAAGTAGATGTGAATATAGAGTACTCTAAGGTAAATTTTTTCTCGAATATTTGCATGATGCTAGATGAGAGGAACATAATTCAGATGTCCCTAGGGCAATATGATGTGTAAATACAACAGTGGTCAGGTTGGGCATGGACATACACTATATTGCCAAAAGTATTGGAGCGCCTGCGTTTACACGCACATGAACTTTTATGGCATCCCAGTCTTAGTACATAGGGTTCAATATTGAGTTGGCCCACTCTTTGCGGCTATAACAGCTTTGACTCTTCTGGGAAGGCTGAACACAAGATATGGGAGTATGTCTATGGGAATGTTTGACCATTCTTCCAGAAGCGCATTTGTGAAGTCAGGCACTAATGTTGGACGAGAAGGCCTGGCTCGCAGTCTCTGGTCTAATTCATCCATGTCTTTATGGACCTTGCTTTGTGCACTGGTCCAAATCACTTGGTGGAGGGGGTTATGGTGTGGGGCTGTTTTGCAGGAGTTGGGCTTGGCCCCTTAGTTCCAGTGAAGGGAACTCTTAAGGCGTCAGCATCATGGGTGTCCGCTGAATTTTTTTCAGGGGGGGGGGCGCTTCTGCAGCGTCGATACACAGTCGCATTTTACCCTTTCATCGACCGCTAGTGGGGGTTAAAAGAACCCCCCCCCCACGTTAAAATGTAAAAACACCCCACTGTGCCCCCTGCATCTTTCAATATCCCTTTGTCCCTACAGTGTACCCCCTCTCCACAACTGCACCTCTGGCCCCTTTACATTGCACAGCACCCCACAGCTCTAGACCCCTTTACATTACACAGCACCCTGCATCACTGGACCCCTTTACATTACACAGCACCCTGCATCACTGGACCCCTTTACTTTACACAACACCGTGCATCACTGGACCCCTTAACATTACACAGTACCGCACAGCTGGACTGGACCCCTTTACATTACACAGCACCCTGCATCACTGGACCCCTTTACATTACACAGCACCCTGCATCACTGAACCCCTTTACATTACACAGCACCCTGCATCATTGGACCTATTTCTATTATTACATTGTTATACAAAATGAAATGGTTCAACTCACCATAATGCAGAATCAGTCGGAGCCCTGAGTGTGTCACTTGCCACCATCGCCTGCCACATGTTGCGGATTGTCACTTGCCGCAAGTTGCGGATTCTCACTTGCCACGTCACCTGCCACACATTGCAGATTGTCGCTTGCCACGTCGCCTGCCACATATTTATCACTTGCCACAAGTTGCAGATTGTCACTTGCCACGTCACTTGCCACATGTTTATTACTTGCCACAAGTTGTGGAGTGTCACTTGCCACATCGCCTGTCACATGTTGCGGATTGTCACTTGCCACATCGCCTGTCACATGTTGTGGATTGTCACTTGCCACATACAGTAGCCTGTCACACATTGTGGATTGTCACTTGCCACATCGCCTGTCACATGTTGTGGATTGTCACTTGCCACATGGCCTGTCACACATTGTGGAATTGTCACTTGCCACATCGCCTGTCACATGTTGCGGATTGTCACTTGCCTGCTCCAGTTGTCCCCTGCCGTGTCCCAGAGTCAGGGGCCAGGGCTGTCAGGCAGCAGAGAGATTATTTAATCTCTCTGATTCCCACGCTGCCTACACAGTGAGGGCAGAGCTGCAGGGCGGGCGGTGAGAGATGATGTCATCTCTCTGTTCCCCCCCACTCACCAGCTCGCTGATTGGCCAGCACTCGCTCAGACACTCGCCAAGCCGCCCAGCTGCCTGGCCCACACGCTCTCTCACCCGACACCCGTCAGCGGAGCCGCCTGGTCTTTTAGCTGGCAGAGCCGCACGCTATGTCACCTGCCCACTGAGCCGCTCGATCCCTCACCAGCCTGCCCAGCTGCCCACAGCCCGGCTCGCTCGCTCTCACCCACCCGCGGAGCGCTCTCTCACCCATACACAGCACTTACCCGCCATCCGCTGTTAGATTCCAGGGGGGGTCAAATGCCCCCCCTTGCCCTATAGAGCGGACACCCATGGTCAGCATACCAAGACATTTTAGACAATTTCACTCTCCCAACTTTGTGGGAACAGTTTGGAATGGCCCTTTTCTGTTCCAACATGACTGCGCACCAATGCACAAAGCAATGTCCATAAAGACATGGATAAGTGAGTTTCGGGTGTCCTGACTTCAATCCGATAGAACACACTCCTAAACCTTGTGGACAGCCTTCTCAGAAGAGTTGAAGCTGTTATAGCTGCAAAGGGTGGGCCAATCTAAATTTGAATGCTAAGGACTAGGACTGGGATGCCATTAAAGTTCAGTGCCTGTAAAGGCGATATTTTGACAATATAGTGTATAAATAAAATTCAGCTCTGGTAAATATTACAAGCCTACAGAAACACAAGAAGAACTCAATACTGCAGTCAATGGTGGATTTAGGAACTCCACTACTAGCAAACATCATTGTCTTTAACTGCATGTGTCATGTACCTTGTTGTGTTACACTATGTGATTATTCTTGCTCTGTGTCTTTAAGATCTGTCCCCTTCTTTCTAGCTGAACTCTCTCTCTCACCGTAGTTCTTTATATATCTCCTCCACTTCCTGATTCTGGTCATTACTCCTGTATTTCTTCCATGCTAAACATCTTACATGTTGCTTACAACTGCAACGTTTTTCTATCTATGAATATCCATCATTAAACGGAACATTCGAAAGGATTCATCGTCTGTCGTCCTAACTGTGAGTTTATTCATTGAGTTAAACTGCCTGTATCGATGCAAGGGATGAATATCAAACCAGCTTGAGTAAGGCCTACTTAAACCTGGAGATGAACTTTATCGCTTTGTAGTTGAAACAGAACAGTAGAAAAACTGAGTTTCACAGCCTAATTACAAGATTTCTGCATGTCAGTACTGAAACAGACAAGATTTACTGCCCTCATAGCAAGACAGAAGGGACAGAGCAGCACATGGCAGCCTTATAGCCGGAGACAATCTGCACAGTGTCATATTTCAGCACACAGATCCTGACTGCTTTCACAGTCAGTCTGCTATCATGAGTGACCAAGCTTCTGCATGTGAACTCACATCTCCTTCCTCACAAGTTCCTGAAGAAACTGAGTTACCCAAACGCTCAGTTAAACCCACTTGGAAAGTAATGGAGAATTATGAAGCTTCAAGGACTGAATTGTCAAATAGCTTGGAATTAGTCTGGGAGAAAATCCTTGCTGAAGCCAATACAGTGTCTGTCTTACAAAACATGAAGTCAGAAAATGTGATGATGCAATTAAAGCGTGTCCATGCTCTCAATATTGAAAGAGACAGTTTTATCCAGCAAACCAGATTAAAGGCAGAAGCAAAAATAAAGCTGTTACAGGACACTGCATCTCACAGATCTGTTTCCACTAGACGTTCTAAAAACTCGCCAAGATCCCATAGTTCAAGATACTCAACACTCAGTGAGCGACTTATTAATGCCCGCGCTGAAGTGGAAGCCAGCAAAGTGCAGGTGGCATATGCAGAAAAAAGAGCAGAGTTGGAAGCGCAGTCAGCACGTCAAAGGGCAGAGTTGGAAGCGCAGTCAGCACGACAAAGAGCAACAATGGAAACCTTAAATGAACAGTGTAAACATGACGCAGCTATGGCAAAGCTAAGGGTCCTACAGCAAGCTATCAGTGCAGACGAAGGTGCAAGTGAGAAAGACAGCATTAACCTAAACATAGCAGATATGGAAGACCCCCTCAAACACACTAAAGACTATGTCCTAAGCCACTGCAGTGCCACTCCATTGTCTCCAATGCTCCCGACTACATAGAGACTCCTTCACAGCTTCAAGTTAAAGAGGTTCCAGCAACTTCCTGCACTCAAAATCACTCCACTGCATTTCCTACCTGCCTACCTTGCCTGCCTTCATACGTCACAGAGCATCAGCGCAAGCTTCAAGCAAGTCATCAATCTCCAGTCATTGGTACAGCCTTGAATCAACGTACCATTGGAACAACTGACTTCAAGCAAGCAACTCACCTGGATGCATCTGCTGCACCATATTTCCCTGTGTCCTTTAACAACAATGTCAAAGATAACGCAATCAGCACCATACAGCCAACAGCATCTCACATAAAGGCGGAGACAACTGAGACAGAAGAGTTTGTGAGGTACATGCTTCGCAGAGAGCTCACAAAGACTGGTCTTACAAGTTTTGATGACCCACCTGAGAACTACAGAAGTTGGAAATGTGCCTTCAGAACTACAATCAGCAATATTGGCATTACAGCTGATCAAGAATTGAATCTGCTGATCAAATGGCTTGGTCCTCTATCTGCTGCACGTGTTAAGCCATTAAGATCGGTTTTCATGGACAATCCTACTGCAGGCCTCACAGCTGCATGGGAGCGACTAGAGCAAAGTTATGGCAGTCCAGAAGCTATAGAAAATGCTTTGTTCATGCGTCTGGAAACTTTCCCAAAGATATCCGGTAAGGACAACAAGGAGTTCCAGAGACTGAGTGACCTTCTCCTTGAGCTTCAGCTAGCCAAGACAGACCCAAAACTACCTGGACTCAGTTACCTTGACACTCCAAGAGGGGTAAACCCAATTGTCTCCAAGCTCCCGTATGGTTTGCAAGAGAAATGGACTGCACTAGGGTCATCATACAAAAGAGAGAACAAGGTTTCCTTCCCTCCATTCTCTTTCTTCTGTGAATTCATCAGGGAAATTGCAGAGACCAAGAATGATCCAAGTTTTTCCTACGGTGAGTACAGCCTCTTCTCACCCTTTTCTAAGAGTACCAGTCTTCAGGGCAACTATAGAAACCATAGAGGCCCAGTGTCCGTGAAAAAGACTGACATCCTTCCCACTCCTACCACAGTTCTGGCCACGAACAAACAGAGTAGGAAGATTGAAAACCCTAACAGAGAGTGTCCCATACACAAGAAGCCACACCCCCTCAATAATTGTATCGGCTTTAGGAAAAAGCCTCTGGAAGAGCGCAAGGAGCTTTTAAAGACATTTAGGGTATGTTTCAGGTGCTGTGCTTCTACAGAACATTTTGCAAGGGACTGTAATGTGTCCATCAAGTGCATAGAGTGTGGCTCTGAAGAACATGTGCAAGCCCTCCATCCTCTTGAACCCAGCTCTGCACAACCTGCCAACACTCCTCCCAGGTTAACGCATGGCGGGGAGAATACAGACCAAGTGCCTAATTCTACCATCATTTCTTCATCCTGCACTGAAGTTTGTGGAGAAGACCGCTGTGGTAAGTCCTGTGCTAAGATATGCTTGGTGAACATATACCACAAGGATCAACCAGAAAAGTCTCTAAAGGCATATGCTATCTTAGACGATCAGAGCAATCGATCACTTGCAAAATCAGAATTGTTCAATCTATTTGAAATAAAAGGCGAAGCTCATCCTTACACCTTGGGTACCTGTAGTGGAACTATAGAGGTTTCTGGAAGAAGGGCTCATGGACTCATGGTATCTTCTCTCAAAGGTAACTTGCAATTACCCTTACCTACACTTGTTGAGTGCAATCAGATACCTGCTAACAGGGAAGAAATCCCTACTCCAGCTGCTGCTTTCCATCACCCTCACCTCAAGGTAATAGCAAATGAGATACCGCCACTTGACAAAGATGCTCAGATCCTTCTTTTGTTAGGAAGAGACATTCTAAGAGTTCACAAGGTACACAGACAAGTCAGTGGACCCCCAGATACCCCATTTGCCCAGCGCACGGATCTAGGGTGGGTCATCATAGGCAATGTCTGCATAGGCAAAATGAAAAGACCTACCAACATTTCGTCATTCAAGACAAATGTTCTGCCAAATGGCCGAAACACTTACTTTGAGCCATGCCCACATCACTACTGGGTGAAAGAGAAGATAGCCAGCCACGAATGGTAACATGGTATCTCAGGTGACACAAGCCCTTTCTCCTGCCATGATGGCGACTTCGGCTCTACAGTGTTTAATGCAACCAGTGAAGATGACATACTGGCTCCTTCAATGGAAGACAAAGAATTCATCAAGGTAATGGACAAGGAGTTCTTTCAAGATGACTCCAATAACTGGGTAGCACACCTACCCTTTCGTCTCCCAAGAGAGAGATTGCCCAACAACTTACAGCAGGCCATCAGTAGATTCTCCTCCTTAAAGCGAAACTTAAGCAGGAAACCAGAGATGCAAAAGCACTTTGTGGACTTTATGCAAAATGTATTTGACAGAGATCATGCAGAGCCTGCTCCCCCACTAAAGGAGGGAGAAGAATGCTGGTACCTTCCATCCTTTGGCCTGTATCACCCACGCAAACCAGACCAAATCAGAGTTGCCTTTGATTCCAGTGCTCAGCACGAAGGTGTTTCTCTTAACAACATGCTCCTTACTGGACCCAACTTGAACAACAGTCTAATAGGAGTCTTGATTCGTTTCAGACAAGAGCCTGTAGCAGTAATGGCCGACATTCAACAGATGTTTCACTGCTTTATCGTCAGAGAAGACAACAGAAACTACCTCAGGTTTCTATGGCACAAGGACAATGACCTCAACAAGGAAGTTATAGATTATCGCATGAAGGTACATGTCTTCGGTAACAGTCCTTCCCCAGCAGTGGCAACTTATGGGCTAAGGAGAACAGCTCAGACTGGAGAAGTTGAATATGGATCTGATGCCCGTCAATTTGTTGAAAGAAACTTCTACGTTGACGACACACTTAAGTCCTTTCCAACTGTTAAAGAAGCAATTGATCTTCTCACCAGAACAAAGGAGATGCTGTCTGTAGCAAACCTTAGACTGCACAAGACTATATCCAACAGCCAGGAACTTATGAATGCCTTTCACTCTGAGGACTATGCCACTGGTCTAAAAAACCTTGACTTAGGTACAGATGTGCCTCCTGTACAGCGATGTCTGGGTTTGTTGTGGAACATCAAGCAAGACAAATTCACCTTCCAAGTGTCAACTTGTGACAAACCCTTCACTAAGATAGGAGTCCTGTCCGTGGTGAATAGCATCTATGACCCACTGGGTTTCCTTGCTCCAGTTACCATTCAAGGTAAGATTTTACTAAGACAGTTGTCTACTGAGAACATAGACTGGGATACTCCCTTGCCTAGTGAGAATCAACACAAGTGGGAAAGGTGGAGATATTCTTTGAAGTCACTAGAAAAACTTCAGATTCCCCGTTGCTATGTTCCAGGTTCCACTTCAACTGCTAACCGGAGAGAGATTCATATTTTCTCTGATGCATCAGTTGAAGCTATTGCTGCAGTAGCCTATTTGAAGACCTCTGAACTGAATGGAGAATCACACTGTAGTTTTGTCCTAGGCAAGGCAAAACTCACTCCCAAGCCTGCACATACCATACCAAGACTTGAACTTTGTGCAGCCGTGCTAGCAGTAGAAATTGCTGAGGTCATACGAAGTGAAATGGACACTAGAATTGATTCTTTCACTTTCTATACAGACAGTAAGGTAGTACTTGGTTACATAAACAACCAAACAATTTTATGTGTACGTCAGCAACAGGGTTGAACGTATCAAGAGATTCTCTCTACCAAGTCAATGGCATCACGTTCTCACTGAACTCAACCCAGCTGACTGTGGGACCAGAGCCGTGTCACCTGCCGCTCTTCAGGACAGCTTATGGCTGTCACCTCCAAGGTTTCTGCGTGAGGACTCTTACTTACTCCCTATTGACACCACCTATGGGCTAGTAAACCCTGAAGATGATAAGAAAATAAGAACTGTGAACACCTCACTCCACACTTCTGTAAGTACAAAACAGAAGCTGCGGTCACACCGTTACAGGCATCAATGGAAGCAGGTGCAGCATCTAGCCAATGTGTTCTGGCATCGCTGGAAGAAAAAGTATCTTCACCACCTTCAAGGTTGTAACAAATGGCAAGCATCTAAGCCGAATCTTAAGGTTGGAGACCTCATCCTTCTAAAAGACAAGGAAGTTTGTCGAAATGAGTGGCCTATGGGTCTTATTACTAAAGTTATGCCCAGCGACGATAACAAAGTCCGGAAGGTAGAAGTCAAGGTAACCAAGGGAGGATCGACACAAACCTTTAGTCGACCAATTACAGAGTTAGTACTCCTTTTGCCAGGTAAATGACTTGTGCAAGGACTAGTCATGCTGTTTGCACGGCGGGGAGTACATTGCTGCCATCTACAGGTTCTACTCAGAACTTTGGAATTATTTGAAGACATCATACTGTGACTTTATGTTCTTCATCCTGTTGAACTTACGTTTATTATTTGCTTGTTGCATGTTTTTCATTACAGGTTCCAGGACATTCGTCAGTATTGGACTTTTTGAAAATATATATTTTAGTTTAAGGTTATGAAATCTAAATATTTCAGACGGGGAGTGTTGTGTTACACTATGTGATTATTCTTGCTCTGTGTCTTTAAGATCTGTCAACTTCTTTCTAGCTGAACTCTCTCTCTCACCGTAGTTCTTTATATATCTCCTCCACTTCCTGATTCTGGTCATTACTCCTGTATTTCTTCCATGCTAAACATCTTACATGTGGCTTACAACTGCAACGTTTTTCTATCTATGAATATCCATCATTAAACGGAACATTCGAAAGGATTCATCGTCTGTCGTCCTAACTGTGAGTTTATTCATTGAGTTAAACTGCCTGTATCGATGCAAGGGATGAATATCAAACCAGCTTGAGTAAGGCCTACTTAAACCTGGAGATGAACTTTATCGCTTTGTAGTTGAGACAGAACATACCTGGTAGAGAGCGAGGTGAGGAGGCAGCTTCTCTTGCACCATTTGTCCAAAAGGGACATGGACAGAAACAGTCAGGTTACAATCTGAAGGTCATTAACAGCTGGGCAGCAAGTTATCAAATGAGAATACAGGAACAGCGTCAGGGTACAGGCCAAGGTGAGCAGCAGGCGGATAGCGAGGTACAGGGACATAAGGCAGAGTCAATTAAAAACTGGGTAGCACGGTGCCAAAATTAGAAGTCAAGATGCAGCCTCCAAAACACAGTCTGAGGTTACAATGGGTGGACAAGAACATAGACACATGTCAAAGGCAAGCCGGGTCATAAACAGCAAGGTAGAAGTTGCAGGTCAGGCCACAGATAAATCAGGAACTAGCTGAAGACAACTCAAACAAATTGTCCATATCCCACATCAGTCCATTTAGGCCATTTGGTGCCAATAACAGTGTGCTAATACATGCGTGGTAGTGACATTACACCAGGAACACATTCATGCACATGTCTTCTGGTACTGGAACAAAGTGTACCTTCCTTGCAGCACAGTTACTTCTGTTTACCGCTGTTTACACATTACTGAAGTATTTATCACTGTTACAATTAACAAAAATCTAAAAAATATCAAAATCTTTTCTGACAATTGGTGACAATAGCCTAATCCAGACTCAGCACAATGCAGCACTGACAGTAAGGCTTAGAATAGTTAGATCAGGGGTCTCAAAGTACCGGCCCACGGGCCATTTGCGGCCCGCGGACTGGTTAAAAATGGCCCGCAGCACCGATCCAGGACGTCTTTTTGCACAGGCACCGCAGAGGGGGAGGCGCCGAAGAGCTTTACCTCTCTATCACCTCTGTCCTCTCCGTTGCACACTGCCGCAGCCCAGAGAGAGAACAGAGCGGAGGAAGGATCCGCCCATCGCCCCGCCCACCTAAGCACTGACGATCAGAGCCCCGATCCAGGGTCCTGCTGCTCAGAGCGGGAGATTGTGTTCTCTGGGTGCCCTGTCACTAGGCCTCTGTGGAAGCCAGGAGGAGAGGACTCGGGAGCCAGACGATCCTGACTGCCAGGAGAGGTGAGTGAGGCAAAGTCCTTAGTGGGGTGAATGGGGTATTTTATGGAGTGTGGAGGGGGGGGTAATTGTGTAGTGTGGGGCTATTTGTGCAGTGTAGGGGGTATTTTATGGAGTGTGGGGGGGATTTTATGGAGTGTGGGGGGGATTTTATGGAGTGTGGGGGTGATTTTATGGAGTGTGGGGGGATTTGTGCAGTGTGGGAGTATTTTATGGAGTGTGGGGGGTATTTTATGGAGTGTGGGGGGATTTGTGCAGTGTGGGAGTATTTTATGGAGTGTGGGGGGTATTTTATGGAGTGTGGGGGGATTTGTGCAGTGTGGGGGTACTTGTGCAGTGTGGGGCTATTTGTGCCATGTGGGGGGTATTTTATGGAGTGTGGGGCTATTTGTGCAGTGTGGGGCTATTTGTGCAGTGTGGGGGGTATTTTATGGAGTGTGGGGGGGATTTGTGCAGTGTGGGGGTAATTGTGTAGTGTGGGGGTAATTGTGTAGTGTGGGGCTATTTGTGCAGTGTTGGGGGGTATTTTATGGAGTGTGGGAGGTAATTGTGTAGTGTGGGGCTATTTGTGCAGTGTGGGGGTATTTTATGGAGTGTGGGAGGTAATTGTGTAGTGTGGGGGTATTTGTGTAGTGTGGGGGTATTTGTGCAGTGTGGGGGTATTTGTGCAGTGTGGGGGGTATTTTATGGAGTGTGGGGGGATTTGTACAGTGTTGGGGGTAATTATGGAGTGTGGGGGTATTTGTGCAGTGTAGGGGGATAATGCTGGGGGTTAATAATGTGTTTGCTGACACCAGTAATGGGGGTTAATAATGTGTTTGCTGACACCAGTGATGGGGGTTAATAATGTATTTGCTGACACCAGTGATGGGGGTTAATAATACGTTTGCTGACACCAGTGATGGGGGTTAATAATGTGTTTGCTGACACCAGTGATGGGGGTTAATAATACGTTTGCTGACACCAGTGATGAGGGTTAATAATGCGTTTGCTGACACCAGTGATGGGGGTTAATAATGTGTTTGCTGACACCAGTGATGGTGGTTAATAATGTGTTTGCTGACACCAGTGATGGGGGTTAATAATGTGTTTGCTGACACCAGTGATGGGGGTTAATAATGTGTTTGCTGACACCAGTGATGGGGGTTAATAATGCATTTGCTGACATCAGTGCTGGGTATAGTATAGTATATTATTGCTGGTATAGTTTATTGTTTTAAAAGTTTGCATGCGGCCCCCATGGGATATAAAAACTTGTCATGTGGCCCTCAGGCAATTTGAGTTTGAGACCCCTGAGTTAGATGATGGTATCATTTCCATAGGGAGAATGACCCCTCTGGTGGGGAACTCTGAGAATACAGCATTTGCAGCACTAACCACAGGAAGAGGCTGATTTTCATATTTTACAGTGGTTAGCACTGAAACCAACAATTTGTGAGTATAGATGAGTAGGAGAAATTCTTACCATGTTATTATTCTTAGGCCTTGTACACACGACCGATTTTCTCGGCAAGAACCAGCAAGAAACTTGCTGGCAGAGATGTCTTGCCGAGTAAATCGGTCGTGTGTAACCTGCTCTCTATTTTCTCGTCGAGATTCTCGTCAGCCTGTTTCTCGACGAGAAAAGTGAGTGTGTGTACACTTACCTGTCCGCCGGGAAGCCCGCGCATGTTCGAAATGAATTCGACGCATGCGCGGTAGCTTCCTAGGCATACGTAGGGTATACCAAGATGGCGGCGACCGCATCGAATGTGACGAGCGCATGCTCGTCGTAGTCGATGACGTCACCGCGTACGCTCCATTCAAAGAACCGCGGGTTCTTTGAATCGAGCGTGTGTACACTCGGCCGGGACAATTTTCTTGTCCAAGAATCTCGTCGAAAAAAACGACATGTTTTTTTCGACGAGAATCTCGGCCGTGTGTACGAGGCCTAAGAGTTAATCATTCCTAGTGCTCCTCAGATTCAGTAGTGCATTGCAATGATTTCTGATCTGGACAGCTTTTGCCATTTGAGATAATATTGACATGGCAATATATATTTCTTTCTGAACATGGCATATAATTAGCATATTAAAAGTCATGAATTAATATATAGATTTAACGACACAGTCAGAAAATACATTTATAAGATGAATAGTTATAAATCTGCTTTTTTTTTTTTAACTATCCCATAACCTTCAATGGAAATGAAGTTGGCTCAGAAAATGGCCCTGTGAGATTTGGACGGCAGCCAGCCATTACATGCAATATCATTTCATCCAACAGTAAAACCTCCTGTCCTTCCCTTTACATAACCTAGGCCTCAGCTGTTCAGAACTGATTTGAAACCTTCATTGCAGTTATTTCTGAGCAATAAAGGCCAGTTCTGGGCTTCCCTCCCTTCAGTGCTTCACCCTTACCCCCCTGGGAGACCCCCTCCAATTTGTATCTTATAATTTTTAAAACATATTTTTTCCCGGATGTGTTGAGGCCAGTGTTTTCCTTTCACAAGAATAATGCAGATCGCTGTTAGGGCACAAGGAAAATTGTTTTTTATGTGCCTCGTTCACACTATAAGGAAGAGTTTCTGTGTGGAAAAACACAGTTATGTTGCATGATTCCGCAGTAAAAAAAAAAAAAAAACAGGAGATATACATTACCATTTACCACCAAATGAAAGCCCAATTTGTCCTGAAAAAAACATTGTATATTCCACCTGGATGGACAAACTAGTTCATCGGAAGCCTGATGAAGGAGCACGCATGCTCTAAACGCACGCTCCTCCCCGTTTTCTCTCCAACCGGAAGTGACGTACACCACTGTCTGTGAGCCGTCCTGAGTGTCTGAAAGTGCTGGAAACCACTGGCGTCCCTGGACCCATCAGCTGCCTCTTCACCAGTGAGAAGATTGTCTTTCCCACGAGTGGATGAACCACATTATTAATCTCATACATCTTGTGAGTTACCAATTGTCTTTTATGGAATACAATGTCTTATTAATAGATTTGTGAATGAATTGCGCTAACTTATACCTGTGCGTGCCTAATTTACTACTACTTTTGTGAACTGTAAACATCAATGTGTGTCATCTGCTTCATTAGAAACCGGAGGCAGTGAGTCCCCCATTGATTACTGGCACTTCCTTATTAATCACAACTTCCTGCCACGAAACCGGAAGTAGCGGAGCCGCCATTTTAGGTACTGGCACTTTTCCATTCATTGCGACTTCCAGGTGTAAAACCGGAAGTGCAGTGATCACCATTATGGTTTTACTTCCATTTTACTTCTGGGTTTCGCGGCAGGAAGTTGTGATTAATAAGGAAGTGCCAGTAATCAATGGGGGACTCGCTGCCTACGGTTTCTAATGAAGCAGATGATAGGATAATAGGCAGAACAGGTAGGTATATAAAGCATAACGAGGATCAATAGGACAGCTTCCTGATGACGCAATTTTTGTTGCGAAATGCATAGAGGCTACAGTGCTATTGCCAACTCGTTTTGTCCAGTCTGAGTACAAGCGGAGCAGGGTTACAGGCTAGAAGTGAGGCATCACACGTGCGGACCAGACATCCATTTGAGTACCTTTTATATGGCTGGATCCGCTCAGTGCCGCCTCAAGGCACCCTAATATGTGAGTGCATAGTAATATATGTTTTTAATTTTTTTTATAATAAATGTTTTGATATACTGCGCCATGATGGTCTTTTATATGATTACATGAGCTGAAATAGAACGTAACTGCTGTAGAATCAGAGAGAGGGAGTGGTTATCCATATGAACCAAAGGCAAAATTATCTGGTCTATGTGGTGAGTGGCCATTTCTTCTGGTGTCGGTTTATGCACGTTAAGTGGTGAAGGTGAAATAACAGCTGATCACTATTGAAAGGAATCACCTAAAGAACTTTTTCATATTGTCATCTGCTGCTTGACTCATTTTGTTGTGGTGATCACACCTTGAATTGGGAATAAGAACTGCAGTTTGTCCATGACTTTTTAGTTTATTGGGAAACCCATATGATATCATTTGCACATTTATAGGAACATTTTTGGAGACAATTATTATTATTTTTTGAAATAAGAATTTTTTGCACGTTACTAATTGGTAATTTATGATATTTGCAAGAATTTGAGACACACATTGATGTTTACAGTTCACAAAAGTAGTAGTAAATTAAGCACGCACAGGTATAAGTTAGCGCAATTCATTCACAAACCTAGTTTTCATATCCAACCCACCAGGGCTGTACATCACTTTATTACAGCAAGACTTAAAGGAATTTAAAAAATTTTATAAAATATCTTGGCGCCGGTGACACACAACACAAATGTCTTAATAATGCTGCACTTAGATGGCGCTGCTCTCCTTCTATCTATTTCTGTGTGTTACTGCACGTTTGACGCAGTATATTGCAGTGCATCGGTGCAGTTTTACTGCAGTATATTATAGTGTATCAGTGGAGTGTATCTGTGTAGTGAGTACACAAGCTAACGTGCACCAAACACCACTTTTCATTGATTAAAGTGCATCCACTTACACATTTCCACATCTTTATTGTGGAATGTGGGATGTGGAATCTCTGCAGGACTTCTAGGCTGCCTAGCGTTGTGGGTGTTGGTTTCATCTGGAAGAATGTTTTTGGTGTAGGTTTCATGGGCACAATTAACACCCAAAGACCAAATTTTCAGCACCTGTTTGACAGGTGCATATCATTGCAATTTTGGACAGCAAGGCCAATTATTGCTTTCATCAAGAGTACCTCTTATAGGGTTACAATGTAAAGATGCCACCAACACTCAAAGACCAATTTTTCCACACATGTTTGACAGGTGTATATCATTGCAATTTTGGACAGCAAGGCCAATACTTGCTTTCACCAAGAGTACCTCTATAGGATTACGGTGTGAAGGTGCCACCGTTACCAAAAGAACAATCTTTCCGCACCTGTTTGACAGGTGCCTATCATTGACAGGTGCATATCATTGCAATTTTTGACAGCAAGGCCAATTGTTGCTTTCATCAAGAGTACCTCTATAGGGTTACGGTTTGACACCCAAAGACCAATTTTTCCACACCCGTTACTTCTATACAAAGTCTCTAATCTTGTTCTCAGTGCACTACACTGTGGCCTCATCATACACACTGGCTCCCCGAACCGTTGCAGGGAAAACATAATTTTTTTTGGCTTTATAAATTTAATTATTTCTGCAGTAGCTTATATAGACAGTACAGATGTGCCACTTTACAGGTAGACTAACTGGACCCCCCAGGTACTATATTGAAAGGAATTTTTCATTTTTATGCTTTCACTTTAAGCATCAATAAATCACTACTCATTTAACCACTTAAGCCCCGGACCATTTCGGGCCATTAGGACCAAGCCTGTTTTTGGGATTCGGCACTGCGCTGCTTTAACTGTAAATTGTGCGGACATGCAATGTTGTACCCAAATGAAATTTGCGTCCTTTTCTTCCCACAAATAGAGCTTTCTTTTAATGGTATTTGATTGCCTCTGCGATTTTAATTTTTTGCGATATAAATGGAAAAAGAACGAAAATTTTGAAAAAAAAAGATATTTTCTACTTTTTGTTATAAGAAAAATCGAATAAACTCAATTTTAGTCATACATTTAGGCCAAAATGTATTCAGCCACATGTCTTTAGTAAAAAAAATGTCAATAAGCGTATATTTATTGGTTTGCGCAAAAGTTATAGCGTTTACAAACTAGGGTACATTTTCTGAAATTTACACAGCTTTAAATTTATGACTGCCTATCTCATTTCTTGAGGTGCTAAAATGGCAGGGCAGTACAAAACCCCCCCAAATGACCCCATTTTGGAAAGTAGACACCCCAAGGAAATTGCTGAGAGGCATGTTGAGCCCATTGAATATTTTTTTTTTTGTCCCAAGTGATTGAATAATGACAAAAAAATAAAAATAAAAAAAAAATTACAAAAAGTTGTCACTAAATGATATATTGCTCACACATGCCATGGTTATATGTGGAATTGCACCCCAAAATACATTCTGCTGCTTCTCCTGAGTACGGGGATACCACATGTGTGGGACTTTTTAGGAGCCTAGCCACGTACGGGACCCCGGAAACCAAGCACCGCCTTCAGGATTTCTAAGGGCGCAAATTTTTGATTTCACTCCTCACTACCTATCACAGTTTCGAAGGCCATAAAATGCCAAAATAGCACAAAACCCCCCCAAATGACCCCATTTTGGAAAGTAGACACCCCAAGCTATTTACTGAGAGGCATGTTCAGTCCATGGAATATTTTATATTTTGCCACAAGTTGCGGGAATATGACAAACTTTTTTTTTTTTGCACAAAGTTGTCACTAAATGATATATTGCTCACACATGCCATGGGCATATGTGAAATTACACCCCAAAATACATTCTGCTGCTTCTCCTGAGTACGGGGATACCACATGTGTGGGACTTTTTGGGAGCCTAGCCGCGTACGGGACCCCAAAAACCAAGCACCGCCTTCAAGGTTTCTAAGGGCATAAATTTTTGATTTCACTCCTCACTACCTATCACAGTTTTGAAGGCCATGAAATGCCAAGATGGCACAAAACCCCCCCAAATGACCCCATTTTGGAAAGTAGACACCCAAGCTATTTGCTGAGAGGCATGTTGACCCCATTGAATATTTTTTTTTTGTCCCAAATGATTGAATAATGACAAAAAGAAAAAAAAAATGTACAAAAAGTTGTCACTAAATGATATATTGCTCACACATGCCATGGTTATATGTGGAATTGCACCCCAAAATACATTCTGCTGCTTTTCCTGAGTACGGGGATACCACATGTGTGGGACTTTTTGGGAGCCTAGCCGCGTACAGGGCCCCAAAAACCAAGCACTGCGAACGCTGCAGTTATGTGTGTTGTGTTTGGTAAGTGACAGTGATCGATCGATACTGCACTTGGGCTGGGCTGGGCTGGGCTGGGCGGAGGGGCTAAACGCAGGCGCTAGCAGGTATCTGGGCTGATCCCGCTAACACTGCGTTTTTGGGAACCCTAAACCGCTGGGGATGCTAGTATAGATCTGATCAGATCTGATCAGATACTATACCACTAAGGGGGGTGTATGCTTTGCGCGTGGGCGTTAGCGTTACTGTCACTAACCTAACACTGCCTGGGGCGACGCAGACCCTCTCTGGCGCTAAAACCTAATTGATCTCACCCGCCGGGCGATCAGGGGGGTTAAACCTTTATTGGGTTATATACGGCGGGTGCCCTGATGCTATAAAAAGCAAACTAATCAACCAGCGTCACCCGTAACCTTTATATGGTGATCACTGGTGAAAGGGTTAACTAGGGGCAATCAGGGGGTTAAAACCTTTATTAGGTTAAATATGGGGGTACCTGACACTATATAAAAACCTGACGGGTAACCTAAATAACTAAATAACTTACTGGCTAACCAGTGACACCAGTGACGCTTATACGGCGATCACTGGTGAAAGGGTTAACTCTAGGGGCAATCAGGGGGTTAAAATAATATATGGGGGTACCTGACACTAATAAAAACCTGCGGCGAACCTAAAAAAAAATAACTGCCTATCTAAAACACCAGCGACACGAATACAGCGATCGGAAAAACAATCGCTTAGTGACGCTGAAGTTAGGGGGTGAAAGGGTTACCTGGGGGGTGATCAAGGGGTTAAACCTTTATTAGGGGGGGTTAGGGGGCTACCCTGGACCTAAAGGGGCCTAATCCTAACTGCCCTGCAACTTTTTACAATCACAGATGACACTAAATGCAGTGATCAGTAAAATAAATGATCACTGCAATCAGTGACACTGTGATTGGGGGCTTTGGGGTGACCTGGGGGGTGATCTGGGGGTGACTGGGGGGTGATTTGTGTGCCTATGTGTACCTACGTGTCAGTGGACTGTTGGTGCACTAACCTGCTTCTTCTCTGCTCGGCGCCGGGAACGGAAAGACCGCGGCGAGGGAGATGACATCACTTCCTCCAGCCTTGTTTACATCACATGGCGGAGGAAGCATTTTCATTGGCCGGGAGCGATCGCGAGGGGGGGGGCGGAATCGAGCGCCCCCCCTCATGCCTGATCGCTCCCGAACACTTAACGGCCGCTCACTGCAGTGAAGGGGGGTCCGGATGGACCCCCCAACTGCACAAAGGCGATCACGTAGATCTACGTGATTCTGCCTGTCCGTGCCATTCTGCCGACGTAAATCGGCGGTGGGCGGTCGTTAAGTGGTTAAATTACATTTTTTACAAACTTTTTTTCATTGATACATGTAACCCAGGGCACTACCCAGACCCCCAAAACCATTGTATGCCCAATTACTTCCATATAAGCCTTCAAAATGGGCACTTTTGATTTTTCTAATTTGGGTCCCATAGACTTCAATGGGATTCGTTATTCGGTTCCTAATGCGATGTTCAAAAGTTCTGGTGCAAACCAAACAGGGGTTTGTCCAGCCCATCCCTAATTGTGACATTTTAATCAGGTTACAAGAAAAAAATACAGGCAATACTTTTTTTGTTTTTTTTTAAACGTAACTAAGCTTTATTTGTATAGAAAACTTTAACAATTTTTACTTGCGTTTAGGAAAGTTGTGTGTGCTAACATGTATTTACATGCATTGTGTTGTGTTGCTCTAAAAAAAGCAAGGCATGTTCCAAAATACAGGTGTGAGTAGCTCTTGTTGAAATACATTGATTTTACAATGTATGCAATGGGGTTGATTTACTAAAACTGGAGCGCACAAAATCTGATGCATGCAGCTGTGCATGGAAAACAATCATTCAGTTTTTTTTGGGTTTCTTCGTCAAAGCTTCATTGAACAAACGTTAGAAGCTGATTGGCTACCATGCACAGCTGCACCAGATTTTTCACTCTCCAGTTTTAGTAAATCATCCCCAATATGTATGTACTGGCATGCGCTGCCAGCACATCTGGCGTGAATGGACACTTATGAAGGTGCAAGCAAGCTTCCACAATACAGATGTGCCAAAGCTTTGCTTGTGAGAACAGCCTAAGATTCAGCCATAAAAGAAAGGTTCGAGAGGCCAAAGCAAGTTCTTGATTTTTTTCCACTGATGGAGTTTCTTTCAAAAAGTGTATCCATGCTATCAAAACATAGTGCAAACAGCCATGCATAGTATTCATTAACCTCCCTGGCGGTATGATTCTGTCAGATTTTAGGTGCTGAAAGCGGTACAATTATTTTGCATGGAAATTTGCCGTTTTATATTGTAGGTCTGTAATTCTTAGGAATAACTCACTTAAATCTGTCCAAACAGGAGTCTAGTAGACATCCCGGGTATGATAAAGTTTTAAACACAAAATCATAAATTATAATTCAATATTGTAATCAAATCAAAAACACTGAAATTTGCTCAGTTGCAGAATTGTTGCTGTCATTACTTTCAGTGTTTGATGACGAATTTCCCCACTATCGCTCAATTCTGCAAGTGATTCTAATTTATTATCGCTGTTTTCTAGCTGGTCTAAAACCACTTTTGACATAAAGGGACACTTTTTGGTTGCTATGGACAATCTCCAGTTTCCAGGCAGAAAGAACAGTTTTTATAATATACAGACCACTAGCGACAAAGGGGATGTGTAATTATTTTATACAGTACTGTATTCTGTAAGATTACAGTAAACTGTATCTATACTGTGTTTTTCACTTTTTGAATTTGACGCTGAACTCCGTCCCCTTGCGTCGCAACGTCGCAGGGAACGGAGCTCGGCACTCGGCAGTGTAAATCGAGCGAGACACGGCTCGCACACACTCAGCGGGGAGACATTGCAGGATCCAGAGAACAAGCTAAGTAACTCTCCCTGGATACTGCGATGCAGCCCAAGTCTGGCTCGGGGCTACCGCTTTTGGTAGTAAAAACTCACCCCGAGCCTGACTCAGGATTACCGCCATGGAGGTTAAAGTGAAACAAAACTCTGGTTTCCTGAAAATATATTCTAATTAAGCATGTATTCTTAACTCAGAAAGTCCTTCTACTGGTTTATTACTCTCGGTCTTCTCTAAATATCCAAATTTTATTTATTTTTTGCTGCTGTGATCTATCTAAAGTGGATATGAAAAGGCTACACATGTCAGGTTTCTGTAATGTAAAAAAATATGACAACGATAAATAATTTCAGAACTCTTAATGTGACCTATAAACTGTACAACTCAATTGAAAAACAAACAAAAATATTTTAGGGGGGGGAGTAAAAATAAAATAATGTGGTTGCATAAGTGTACAACCACTAATAGAAGAAAAAATCAGACAGCGCAAAACCCAATCCTAACCAGCTAAACACTGAAGGTCAATATAAAACAAATCCTTATGTAAAACGTATATAAAAAGCAGTGCAGCGCTCAAAATATTCTAAAGTCATATAAAACACAAAGAGTCCAAGAGTGTAAAGTTCAGGAATCAGAGAGTGTCAACAGCTGGCACACCGACGGGGAGACAGAGAGATTCTTTGGCAGTGGAACAGGGTGCTTGAAAACAATCACTTGTGCAACCACTTCCGTGCTTTTCCGCCACCAGAAATACAGGCCGCTCACCTCAATGCATGGACCTCTGTTTTACCAGAAAGGTCATATGTGCAGTCCCTTAGCAAGGGTAATGGTAAAGATGAGAGGGCTGTCTTCATAAATGGTCCTTCAATCAGAATTCTCATTCATTCAGCAACCCCAAAACAAACTCTTAGACTTGCGTTTATACATGCAAAAATTTTAGAAGATAAACATAGTGCTCTCCGTGTATTTAAAAGACACTGATTTATTGTAAAAAAACGTTACTCACAAACGCGGAACAGAGTCCCTGTGCTTGGATACCAGTCATGAAACATGTAGATGGCTGTCCTGACATCACATAGCCCCTTGCACGCATATCGTCCATGGGTAAGGACTTCCTCAGCGAGATTAGATTAGGGGTCAGTGTGTCAGTTCCTTTTAAAAGCTATATTCCTGGTTCATGCATCATCCAAATAGAAAAAACCCTGCCCACCCTGTGGTAAAGAGATTCATGTCTCGTGCTCCACCATTGGTAGCCTAGAGAGATGCCAAAGAAGTAACAAGCCATGTTATTGGTCTGGAGGGACGCCAACAGTACACAAGGTACTTCTGGGTTGGAGCCCCCACATGACCCGCCGTAGCTCCAATCAGCAGCGGCATCATGAGGGATAATCCATCCCTCTCTTGGTACTTCCGGGTTAGCGCCACCCACGTGACCCGTTGTCACAGCAACCAACAGCGGCGCTGTGAAACACAGTCCGTCCCACCCACTGCACCTCTGTGGGACAGGGGGCAGGGTGGAGGGGTCACATGACACATAGTATACACAATGTGTAGAGATATTATCCCCCGGCAAGTGAGCTGCATATAGCAACACTAATGAACAGTCAGACCCGCCCACATGTCTAGCATAATCGTGACTTCTAAGCACAGATATCTTTCACAGATGGGGACATAAAAGATTGCTAACAGGCAGTGTAAAATAGCATACCAAAGTAAAATGGTTGCCAAATAGCCAACAAGGGGCATCACAAGGTGCCAGTCGGTATTTATAGCCCTGTTGCACATGTTAAATTAAATAATTTTTTTTTAAAGTATAAATGGCCTCAATGCATGTGCCATAAAACATAAGGTAAAGGGTACCTAGCAGATTCACACAATGCATAACTGCTAATATAAATTGCAAAGCCACACGTACCAGTCTGACCATATAAAGGGCACAATGATCAGATCACTGATATGTATGGAAAATCGCAAGAACACCCCCCTCTCACAGGGCAAAGGATCCCCGAAATTTTACAACAATTACACTCTTAAAGGGCCAAAGATACATAAAGGTATAAAAATAAGGTCATGTCTAGACCTTAATAATTATCAATATGGACATCAGCACAACCACCTATCCTGTTTAACAGACAACAAATGTCACAAAAATAATAATATCAGAATAAAAACTGAAACAATACAATAAAACAGTAAAATTAAAATGTTTAACGATCTGAAATAAAACAGTTGAGATCAAAATCAACGTTCAACCCCAACGGAACCCCCACCTTTAACTCATACACCCAAAAAGATTTGCGTCGGCTAAGCTGCTGAATAAATTGGCCTCCTCTCAAATGGTTTGTCACCTTCTCAATCCCCCAGAACTGCAACCCAAAAGGAGAACTCAAAAGAGTAAAACCCCAGTAGGTGCGGTGATTTACAATTTGAGTGGTACAACCCTTAATGGAGATGAAATTAAAGTACTTGATAAGGGTCTCAAATATGCCCCTACTCGTAATTTAAATAAATTCCAAACATATGTCAACCTGCAAAAATTCATCCGATGTTTTAACTTCAAATAATACTTCCTGAATACTCCTTCCACTATAACAATGAGTGCACCAGTAAACCAGGCTAGCCATCATTCCAATCTGCGGAATAAATCCGTCTTTAACCCCCCTACCTCTGATACTAAGCATCTTGAGGTGTTTAGAAACAAAGCGAGGGATTTGAAATTGTTAAAGGTCCGTAAGGTTAATGATCTTGTTTATATCAAGAACGGCATTAAATCATTGACAGATAGGAAGGATTTGGTTATACGCCATGCTGATAAGGGGGAGGGGGGGGTTGGTGGTACTCAGTAAGGCCTACTACAAGAACGAGTTGGAGAATCTTCTTAGTGACACCAACACTTATAGCATAATGACCAAGGATCCTATGCCTGAATTGAAAGGAGAACTTGACTTCTTAGTAGAGGGGGGAAGCATATAGGGGTGTTAGGTACAAAGGAGGCATTATATCTGGACCCCTTGTTCTGTCGTACACCCATTATCTATTTTCTTCCTAAGGTTCATAAGGATATCGTCAACCCCCCGGGAGACCTTTAGTGAATGGGATCGACTCGGTCACTTCGAGACTTGGCCAATATATAGATTCTTTCCTTCAGTCGTTAGTGATTAAAACCAATGCATTTCTTAAGGACACCAAGCATGTCATACAAATTCTGGAGTCTTTGACAATCACGTCCTCTTGCCTTCTGATCACGGCTGATGTTAGTTCATTATACACGATCATCAGTCATGAGGACGCTTTATCCTCGGTCAATTGGGCATTGGGAACATCTGGTTTATTCAGAAGACACCGGAATTTTTTGATTGACAGCTTGACTTTCTGTTTATCAAAAAACTATTTTTGGTATGGAAAGCAATTCTTCCTTCAAACTAGAGGGGTGGCAATGGGGGCTCGGTTCGCTCCCAGTGTTGCCAATTTATTCATGGCACACTGGGAGGAAGAGGCCGTATTTAAGAACAAACCCTCGGAATTGATATGCTACCAGAGGTACATAGACGACCTTATTATGGTTTGGGATGGAGACAGAGCAAGCTTGGATGTCTTTGCATCTAAACTGAATGCTAATAACAAGAATATCATCCTGACATGGAACATCAGTTCAGACAGATTGGTCTTTTTGGACCTCAAACTAGCTAAGGATGGTGGGAAAACAGAAAGAGAGACAAGCTCTCACTAACGGGATTTTGCAGGGAAAAGACAGTTCTGATAGCAGGTGAGTGTACTAGAAACAACAATGTAAGAAAAATATAAATTTATTTGTAGCATCATAAAAATGTACATAATACAGATTCATAAGCTTGGAAAATAAAGATCTATGTTGTGCAATTAGCCGACATGTTTCGCACTGTATGCGCTTCGTCAGGGCTTAGCACGTGTCTTTATTTTAATGGTGTCTGTATAAGACATAAAAATATATATAATTAATATCATACACAACAGTACATAGATTGATATGATTAAAAATATACTACATATTCACAAATTTTATAAAGATATGTCATGCTCACCCAATCTGATTATGAAATAACTGAAATAGGATACCTAAATTTATATTTTTCTTACATTGTTGTTTCTAGTACACTCACCTGCTATCAGAACTGTCTTTTCCCTGCAAATCCCGTTAGTGAGAGCTTGTCTCTCTTTCTGTTTTTCCTTATATTTTTCACGTGGGATTGGGAGATCATACAGTATCTGTATCTGGCCTATATCCAATATTCCCTATATATAGCTAAGGATGGTGATAGGATTAGGATGACCACACACTTCAAGGCCACAGATCATAATGCCTTTATCCCTATTGAATGCTGCCACCATTCCAAATGGTTGTGTAATATACCAAGAGGGCAATTTATACTGTACGCCTGAGGCGCAATTGCACCAAAGGTGATTTTGTCTCCCAGTCACAGGATTTGGCCTCAAGATTCATAGAGAAGGGATATGACAGGAACAGCTTGGATATAGAAATGGAGAATGTCCGTAAATTGGATAGAAAAGTGTTGGTGTCAAATGCCCCCAAAGTTAATCTGAATGATCCCATAAGGACACAAATGATTTTGGATTTTAACATTCAGTACAGGAAGTTTGAGAGGATAGTGCAGAAACACTGGCCAATCCTTAAACACAATAGGATTTTAGGCCCCTTATTACCTGACCGTCCACAGTTCAGTTATAAAAAGGCACCTTCCCTGAGGGATAAGTTGGCCCCTGGGGTTATAGACCCTCTATTCATTTTGAGAATAGGATTTTTGATTTCTTAACTGGCTTTCATACATGTGGTCTATGCCCACCATGTAGACAAGCCAGAAAAACAATCAAGAAACCTAAGGAATTTGTGGCATCGGCAACTGGAAAAGTTACAAAAACAAGGATTTGATCACTTGTGATACCACTGGGGTCGTGTACATGCTGCAGTGTGAGTGCGGCCTATGTTGGCAGGACCTCCATGCCCCTCCATGTGAGGATAAGGGTGCATGTTAACAATATTAAAAAGGGGTTAGTCACACACAATGTTTCAAAAATATTTCCGACTCCACCATAATCATAATCCTGTTGGGTTGCAGTTCTGGGGAATTGAGAAGGTGACGAACCATTGGAGAGGAGGCAATTTTATTCGGCAGCTTAGCCGACGCAAATCTTTTTGAGTGTATGAGTTAAAGGTGGGGGTTCTGTTGGGGTTGAACGTTGAGTTTGATCTCAACTGTTTTATTTCAGATCGTTAAACATTTTCATTTTACTGTTTTATTGTATTGTTTCAGTTTTTTAGGTTTTTATTCTGATATTATTATTTTTGTGACATTTGTTGTCTGTTAAACAGGATAGGTGGTTGTGCTGATGTCCATATTGATAATTATTAAGGTCTAGACATGACCTTGTTTTTATACCTTTATGTATCTCTGGCCCTTTAAGAGTGTAAATTGTTGTCAAAATTCGGGGATCCTTTGCCCTGTGAGAGGGGGGTGTTCTTGCGATTTTTCCATACATATCATTGATCTGATCATTGTGCCCTTTATATGGTCAGACTGGTACATGTGGCTTTGCAATTTAAATTAGCAGATATGCATTGTGTGTATCTGCTAGGTACCCTTTACCTTATGTTTTATGGCACATGCATTGAGGCCATTTATACAAAAAAAAATATTTAACATGTGCAACAGGGCTATAAATACAGACTGGCACCTTGTGATGCCCCTTGTTGGCTATTTGGCAACCATTTTACTTTGGCATGCTATTTTACACTGCCTGTTAGCAGTCTTTTATGCCCCCATCTGTGAAAGATATCTGTGCTTAGAAGTCACGATTATGCTAGACATGTGGGCGGGTCTGACTGTTCATTAGTGTTGCTATATGCAGCTCACTTGCCGGGGGATAATATCTCCACACATTGTGTATACTATGTGTCATGTGACCCCTCCGCCCTGCCCCCTGTACCACGGAGGTGCGGTGGGCAGGACGGACTGTGTTTCACAGCGCCGCTGTTGGTTGCTGTGACGACGGGTCACGTGGGTGGCGCTAACCCTGTTTTCATTTACATGTTTCATGACTGGTATCCAAGCACAGGGACTCTGTGCTGCTCTTGTGAGTAACATTTTTTCCACTAAATTATAGTCTTTTAAATACACAGAGAGCACTATGTTTTTCTTCTGAAATTTTTGCATGTATGCATGCAAGTCTAAGAGTTCATTTTGGGGTTGCTGAATGAATGAGAGTTCTGATTGAAGGACCATATATGAAGACAGCCCTCTCATCTTTACCATTACCCTTGCTAAGGGACTGCACGTATGACCTTTCTGGTAAAACAGAGGTCCATGCATTGAGGTGAGCGGCCTGTATTTCTGGTGGCGGAAAAGCACGGAAGTGGTTGCACAAGTGATTGTTTTCAAGCACCCTGTTTCACTGCCAAAGGATCTCTCTGTCTCCCTGTCGGTTTTCCAGCTGTTGACACTCTCTGGTTCCTGAACTTTACACTCTTGGACTCTTTGTGTTTTATATGACTTTAGATTATTTTGAGCGCTGTACTGCTTTTTATACACCCTCCTAAAACTGGGGATGTAGCTGTGTTCAGAATAAAGCAATCACATTCAAACTTACCATCATTTAATGTGCCTCTGATTAACCCTAAATAAAGTTCAGCTGTTCTAGTAGGTCTTTCCTGACATTTTCTTAGTCGCATCCTACAGCAAAAGTCATGGTCTGTGGAGAGCTTCCAAAGCATCAGAGGAATTTCATTGTTCAAAGGTATCAGTCAGGAGAAGGGTACATTTTTGGGCTCCAAGGCATTAGATATACCATGGAACACAGTGAAGACAGTCATCATCAAGTGGAGAAAATGTGGCACAACAGTGACATTACCAAGAACTGGACGTCCCTCCAAAATTGATGAAAAGACGATAAGAAAATTGGTTAGGGAGGTTGCCAAGAGGCCTACAGGAACATTAACCACTTAAGCCCTGGACCATTTTGCAGCTAAAGGACCAGGCCACTTTTTGCGATTCGGCACTGTGTCGCTTTAACTGACAATTGCGCGGTCGTGAGACGTGGCTCCCCAAAAAAATTGAGCTTTCTTTTGGTGGTATTTGATCAACTTTACTTTTTGCTATAATAAATACCCCCCCCCCCAAAAAAAAAACAAATTTTTTTTCCTCAGTTTAGGCCGATACGTATTCTACATATTTTTGGTAAAAAAAATCTCAATAAGCGCTTATTGATTGGTTTGCGCAAAAGTTATAGCGTCTACAAAATAGGGGATAGTTTTATGGCATTTTTATTAATATTGTTTTTTTTTTACTAGTAATGGCGGCGATCAACGATTTTTATCATGACTGCGACATTATGACGGACACATCGGACACTTTTAACACTATTTTGGGACCATTGTCATTTTTACAGCGATCAGTGCTATAAAAATGCACTGATTACTGTGAAAATGACACTGGCAGTGAAGGGGGCGCTGAAGGGGTTAAGTGTGACCTAATGTGTGATTCTTACTGTGTGGGGGCATGGCTTGGCGTGTGACGTCACTGATCCACGTTACCTTTGACAGGGAACAGACGATCAGTGATAGTCTCACTAGGAAGCACGAGGAGAGGTGTGTTTACACTTACCTCTCCCCGTTCTTCAGCTCTGTCACCCGATCGCGGGACACCGGTGCGATCGGGTCCCGCGGATATGGTCACAGAGCTCAGGACCGGGTTGCAAGCGCTCCGCCGGCTTCGCGCACGTCCCACGGCTGGGCTTTTTAAAGAGGACGTACAGTAGGTGACCGCGAGAATGTATTTCCATCGCGATCCCATCGCGCAGATTCTCGGCGACAGGGTGTCGACATCTCGTGCTCGCTGCAATAGCGAGAAGGCTCAGGCCGTGTGCGACGCGACACTGTATTGAACGGGGATCCGACGTGGATTCCTGCCAATACCAGACACTGTGTTTGGTATGAATCCTGAAGGGGAACTCCACGCTAAATTTTAAATGAATGGGTTCCTTCGGTCTGGTATGGATTTTAAGGGGAACCCCGAAGCCGAAAAAACGGTGTGGGGGTCCCCCCAAAATCCATACCAGACCCTTATCCGAGCACGCAGCCTGGCCGATCAGGAAAGGGGTGGGGACAAGCGAGCACCCCCCCTCCTGAACCGTACCAGGCCGCATGCCCTCAACATGGGGGGCGGGTGCTTTGGGGCAAGGGGACGCCCTGCGGCCCCCCCACCCCAAAGCACCCTGCCCCCATGTTGATGAGGACAAGGGCCTCTTCCCGACAACCCTGGCCGTTGGTTGTCGGGGTCTGCGGGCGGGGGCCTATCGGAATCCGGGAGCCCCTTTTAATAAGAGGGCCCCCATATCCCGGCCTTCCACCCTATGTGAATGAGTATGGGGTACATCATACCCCTACCCATTCACCTAGTGGGGAAAAAATGCTCTCCGGTGCCTTCTCCACGCTCTCCGGTTCTTTCTGCCTTCTGCCGGGCGCCTCTGCTATCTTCTTCCAGCTCTTTTGCTAGCGGAGCGCCTGGCAGAAGGCATAAAGAACCACAGAGCGTGGAGAAGGCACCGGAGAGCGGGAGAAGAACCAGAGAGCGCAGAGATGACACCGGAGAGCAGAAGAAGAGACCCCCGAAGTTGGAAGAGACCCCCAAAGTCGGAAGAAGACCCCCGAAGTCAGAAGTAGACCCCCAGAGCTGCCTAATAAATTACTTTAAAAACCTGTGTAGTGTTTTTTTATAGATTTTTTTTCCACCAGGTGAATGGGTAGGGGTACGATGTACCCCATACTCATACACATAGAGTGGGGGGCCGGGATCTGGGGGCCCCCTCCCGGATTCCGATAAGCCCCCTGCCCGCAGACCCCGACAACCAACGACCAGGGTTGTCAGGAAGAGGCTCTTGTCTCCATCAACATGGGGGCAGGGTGCTTTGGGGGCACCCCCCATGTTGAGGGCATGCGGCCTGGTACGGTTCAGGAGGGGGGGGAGCTCATCACCACCCCCTTTCCTGACCGGCCGGGCTGCGTGCTCGGATAAGGGTCTGGTATGGATTTTGGGGGGACTCCCATGCCGTTTTCCCCCTCAGGATTCATACAAAATTCATACTAAACACAGTGCCTGGTATTGGCGGGAATCCACGTCGGATCTACGTTCACCGGCCTCAATGTCAGCAATGCTTGTCGCTCATTGCGAAAGGAAAAACAAAATTTTTCCTTTCCCGATGAGGAGCCAGCTCGGCGCTGGCTCTCGCGACGGCGCTCGTAGGGTGTCAATCTCGCTGCTATATTGGCGAGATTGACACAATATCGCGGACACCTACTGTACCTGTACGTGCTTGTGCCCAGCCGTGCCATTCTGCCGACGTATATGTACAGGCGGCGGTCCTTAAGTGGTTAAAAGAGCTGCAGGAATATCTGGCAAGTACTGGCTGTATGGTAGTACATGTGACAACAATCTCCCGTATTCTTCATATGTCTGGGCTATTGGGTAGAGTGGCAAGAGGGAAGCCTTTTCTTACCAAGAAAAACATCCAAGCCCAGCTAAATTTTTCAAAAACACATCCGAAGTCTCCCAAAAGCATGTGGGAAAATGTATGGTCTGATGAAACCAAGGTTCAACATTTTGGCAATAATTCCAAAAGATATGTTTGGTGCAAAAACAACACTGCACATCACCAAAATAACACAATACCCACAGTGAAGCATGGTGGCGGCAGAAACATGCTTTGGGGGGGGTTTTCTTCAGCTGAAACAGGGGCCTTAGTCAAGGTAATGGGAATTATGAACATTTTCAAATACCAGTCGATTTTGGCACAAATCCTTCAGGATTCTGCTAGAAAGCTGAACATGAAGAGGAACTTAATTTTTCAGCATGACAACGACCCAAAGCATACATCCAAATCAACAAAGGAATGGCTTCACTAGAAGAAGATTAAAGTTTTGGAATGGCCCAGCCAGAGCCCAGACCTGAATCCGATTGAAAATCTGTGGGGTGATCTGAAAAGGGCTGTGCAAAGGAGATGCCCTCGCAATCTGACAGATTGGAGTGTTTTTGCAAAGAAAAGTAGGCAAATTTTGCCAAGTCAAGATGTGCCACGCTGATAGACTGATACCCAAAAAGACTGAGTGCTGTAATAAAATCAAAAGGTGCTTCAACAAAGTATTAGTTTAAGGGTGTGCAGACTTATGCAACCATGTTTTTTTATTTTTTTATTTTTACTTCCCTCCACCTAAAAGATTTCAGTTTGTTGTTCAACTGAGTTGTACAGTTTATAGGTCACATTAAAAGTGGAAAAAGTTCTGAAATTATATCTTTGTCTCATTTTTTACATCACAGAAACCTGACATTTTAACAGGGGTGTGTAGAAATTTTATATCCACTGTGCCTGTTAAAATGTGACTATATTCATTCTCCATGATCTCAATGTAAGTAAGGCAGCACATATATTAATATTTTTTTTCATTCAACCAGCAAATTGAATGAAAAAAAAAAAGATCCAATTCCCCCATATACACATTCAAGGTGGATGGAGGAATCACTCCTACTATTCTATTGTGTTCTGGCGGCAGAGACGAAGAGGAGGCTTCCCTGCTATCAGAATACAATGATCAGTGCTGCTGGCTATAGACAACAACACTAATCAATCAGGAAAAACCCGACAGGCTGGTTGTAAAGAAGTAGTTTGGTAGATGGATTTCTGTACAACTAGGATGCCCATACATGAATCGATATGTGTCTGGTCCCTGCTGAACAGGCCAAATTTCAATCCATGTACCGTATGGCTGGTTTAAGAGCATAGCAACCCTCTCTTAATCACTTTTAGGATAAACTATGAGCTATAGGATTTGTAGAGTGCATGGAGCAGTGCACATGACTGCAACCAATGTACACTGCTCATTCCAAATAAACAAGTGAGGGGAAGAGGACAGGTTTGAGAGCTCATGCAGGATGTTACAAGGAGGAAGAAAAACACAGTAAGCAACGATTTTATGAAAAACAAATTACATGATCCTTAAAGTGATATTAAAGGCAATATAAAAAAAATAAAAATAACAAACATGTTATACTTACCTGCTCTGTGTAGTGGTTTTGCACAGAGCAGCCCCAATCCTCCTCTTCTCGGGTCCCCCCGCTGGTGCTGCTGGCTCCTCCCTCCTGCTGAATGCCCCCAAAGCAAGCCGCTTGCTATGGTGGCACTAGAGCAGGCTTACTCCTGAGCCGCTGCTCTGTGGGTCCATTCACACACAGAGCCATGGCTCGGCCTCGCTCCTCTCTCTTCTCATTTGCTCTCGCTGCTGTCTCAGCCAATGAGGAGGTTGAGTCCCCGAAGAGCCGAGGAAGAAAAAAAAAACTGAAACCTTTACAACAACTTCAAGGGTAACTCCACTTTCACGGGGAAAGAAAATAGCAAAAAAATAATAATAATATAGCGTATACAATGGCGACACAAGTCATATTATAATTGAATGTTATTCAAAATTATCTTTCCCCTATAATCTGCGGCCAATGTCATTTTCTGAAAATGCAATGCAGAATGGCTACCTGGAGGTGTTCTGTGCACAGACTGTGCACAGAACGCCCCCCAGAAACATAATTTACTGCTTTTGTGATTGGCTCACCGAGTTTCCTAGAAGTCTGCACTAAGACACAAGTCAGATTTTTTTTTTAAACCTAATTTATTATGACAAAATGTGGGGGCCGAGTCCGCCAGGTATAACAGTGTGTCATCTGCATACATGCTGATCTTTTCAGTCAGAGTGCCTGAACTCAGTCCCCTGATCTCTGGATTAGCTCGGATGGACATGGCTAAGGGTTCCGCGGCCAAGGCATATAGTAGTGGTGAAAGAGGGCAGCCCTGTCTCGTGCCTCTACTGAGGTCAAACATTCGAGACCGGCCAGCCATTGGCCACCACCTTGGCCATGGGCACCTGATACAGCAGTTGGACCCACTTGATGAACCGTGGTCCAAAGCCATATCCCCCCAAGCAGCTCCAGAGATATCCCCACTCCACCGAATCAAACGCCTTTGCCGTATCTAATGTCACCACCACCTGTGACCCAACTTCTGCATGCGTAGCTTGGAGGTTGATGTACAGTTTGCGTAGATTAACCACTTAAGCCCCAGACCAATATGCAGCATAAGGACCAGGCCCCTTTTTGCGATTTGGCACTGCGTCGCTTTAACTGACAATTGCGCGGTCGTGCGACGTGGCTCCCAAACAAAATTGGCGTCCTTTTTTTTCCACAAATAGAGCTTTCTTTTGGTGGTATTTGATCACCTCTGCGGTTTTTATTTTTTGCGCTATAAACAAACATACAGTAGAGCGACAATTTTGAAAAAAATTCAATATTTTTTTTACTTTTTGCTATAATAAATATCCCCAAAAAATATATATATTTTTTTTTCCCTCAGTTTAGACCGATATGTATTCTACATATTTTTGGTAAAAAAAATCACAATAAGCATTTATTGATTGGTTTGCGCAAAAGTTATAGCGTTTACAAAATAGGAGATAGTTTTATGGCATTTTTATTAATTATTTTTGTTTTTACTAGTAATGGTGGCAATCAGTGATTTTTTTCGTGACTGCGACATTATGGCGGACACATCGGACACTTTTGACACATTTTTGGGACCATTGTCATTTTCACAGCAATCAGTGCTATAAAAATGTTACTGTGAAAATGAAAATATAGGAAAAGGTGTATACCGCGTTTAAATTACTGGAAATTAATAAATGTAAATTGTAACCCTAAATGTGCAGCAAACTCATATATGTGAACCAAACACTATTATACAAAAATAAAAAAGGGAGGAAAAGTTGTGCAACCTAAATAATAAATACCAAAGTGCAAAATATACCAAATATGACTTAGTAAAAGTATGTATACAACATAGTGAACAAACCAATTCAGTGAAAATAATTCCCAATGATTAAATTGATGAATCAATATGAATGTCCACATAAGTCCATATAATCCACAAACCCTGATCAGTGAAACAACTTTCAATCCAGAGTATCAAAAAGGAAAAAATTGTGACTTCCTATCCACAACAGAATGCACACGTGCACCACCACCATTATAGTTTGCTTACCAGAGGCAAGCTTAACCACTTAAGCCCCGGACCATTTGGTAGATAGAGGACCAGAGGTGAATTCAGAATTTTGCACTGCGCTGCTTTAACTGTAAATTGTGCGGACATGCAATGTTGTACCCAAACGAAATTTGCGTCCTTTTCTTCCCACAAATAGAGCTTTCTTTTAATGGTATTTGATTGCCTCTGCGATTTTTATTTTTTGCGATATAAACGGAAAAAGACCGAAAATTTTGAAAAAAAATGATATTTTCTACTTTTTGTTATAAGAAAAATCGAATAAACTCAATTGTAGTCATACATTTAGGCCAAAATGTATTCAGCCACATGTTTTTAGTAAAAATAATGTCAATAAGCGTATATTTATTGGTTTGCGCAAAAGTTATAGAGTTTACAAACTAGGGTACATTTTCTGAAATTTACACAGCTTTAAATTTATGACTGCCTATCTCATTTCTTGAGGTGCTAAAATGACAGGGCAGTACAAAACCCCCCCAAATGACCCCATTTTGGAAAGTAGACACCCCAAGGAAATTGCTGAGAGGCATGTTGAGCCCATTGAATTTTTTATTTTTTTGTCCCAAGTGATTGAATAATGACTAAAAAAAAAAAAAAAAAAAAAATTACAAAAAGTTGTCACTAAATGATATATTGCTCACACATGCCATGGTTATATGTGGAATTTCACCCCAAAATACATTTTGCTGCTTCTCCTGAGTACGGGGATACCACATGTGTGGGACTTTTTGGGAGCCTAGCCGCGTACGGGACCCCGGAAACCAAGCACCGCCTTCAGGATTTCTAAGAGCGCAAATTTTTGATTTCACTCCTCACTACCTATCACAGTTTCGAAGGCCATAAAATGCCAAAATCGCACAAAACCCCCCCAAATGACCCCATTTTGGAATATAGACACCCCAAGCTATTTGCTGAGAGGAATGGCGAGTATTTTACAGCTCTCATTTGTTTTTGAAAATGAAGAAAGAAAATATATATATATATATATTTTTTTTTTTCAATTTTCAAAACTTTGTGACAAAAAGCGAGATCTGCAAAATACTCACAATACCTCTCAGCAAATAGCTTGGGGTGTCTACTTTCCAAAATGGGGTCATTTGGGGGGGTTTTGTGCTATCTGGGCATTCCATGGCCTCCGAAACTGTGATAGGCAGTGAGAAGTGAAATCCAAAATTTACACCCTTAGAAAGCCTGAAGGCGGTGCTTGGTTTTTGGGGTCCCGTACGTGGCTAGGCTCCCAAAAAGTCTCACACATGTGGTATCCCCGTACTCAGGAGAAGCAACAGAATGTATTTTGGGGTGTAATTCCACATATGCCCATGGCATGTTTGAGCAATATATCATTTAGTGACAACTTTGTGCAAAAAAATAAAAAAAAATTGTCGTTTTTCCACAACTTGTGTCAACATATAAAATATTCCATGGACTCGACATGCCTCTCAGTATATAGCTTGGGGTGTCTACTTTCCAAAATGGGGTCATTTGGGGGGGTTTTGAACTGTTCTGGCATTTTATACACAACATTAGGAAGCTTACATCCACTCTTCTAACCACTTGAAGACAAAGCCCTTTTTGACACTTTTTGTTTACATGAAAACATTTTTTTTTTTGCAAGAAAATTATGTTGAACCCCCAAACATTATATATATTTTTAAAGCAAAGGCCCTACAGATTAAAATGGTGGGTGTTGCATTTTTTTTTCTACACAGCATTTGCGCAGCGATTTTTCAAACGCATTTTTTGGGTTAAAAAATACACTTTTTCTTAATTTTAATGCACTAAAACACACTATATTGCCCAAATGTTTGATGAAATAAAAAAGATGATCTTAGGCCGAGTACATAGATACCAAACACGACATGCTTTAAAATTTCGCACAAACGCGCATTGGCGACAAACTACATACATTTTTAAAAGCCTTTAAAAGCCTTTACAGGTTACCCCAGTAGATTTACAGAGGAGTTCTACTGCTAAAGTGATTGCCCTCGATCTGACCTTCGCGGTGATACCTCACATGCATGGTGCAATTGCTGTTTACATATGACGCCAGACCGACGCTTGCGTTCGCCATTGGGCAAGAGCAGGGCAGGACAGGGGTGCTTTTTTTTTTTTCTTTTTTTTTTTATTATTAATTTTGCTGTTTTATTTTATTTTTAAATTGTTCCTTCCAAGTATTTTTTTTTATCATTTTTATTGTTATCTCAGGGAATGTAAATATCCCCTATGATAGCAATAGGTAGTCACAGGTACTCTTTTTTTGAAAAAACTGGGGTCTTCTAGACCCTAGATTTTTCCTCTGCCCTCAAAGCATCTGACCACACCAAGATCGGTGTGATAAAATGCTTTCCCAATTTCCCAATGGCGCTTTTTATATCCGGGGGGGGCATTCCCTCCCACTGCTTGTAAAAGCAGTCCAGAGGCTAATTAGCCGCTAGGATTGCTTTTACATGAAAGCCGGCCGCAGGCTGAAAAGAATGATACTAAGATGATACCTAAACCCGCAGGCATCATTCTGGTATAAACATTCAAAGTCCAGCAACATACCAGTACGTTGCTGGTCCTTGTTGGACATGTATTGTAATCTTTTTATTTCATGCAGCCAGTTGGCTGAACGAAAAAAGAGATTGATCGGTGGGTATGCCCACCATTAGAATACCGCCCTTCATCTACCCACTTCCAATGATGGGCATACACGCACCATTTATAAATGCCGAAGCATGGGGGCATCCTCCCGCAAAAAAGTTATGCCGCACACACATGGTCGGACTTTTCCACGGGCAAGCCTCCGTCGGAATTTCGACCGTATGTACGCGGCATTAGGAGCAAAATCGCTCCTCCACCCCTGCTGCCCCAATGCTTCGGCATATTTGCTTTTTTTTTTTTAACTGTGGTGGTGAAATCACCTCCTACAGCACTGGAGTCGCAGGGATCAGGCCTGTCTCTGCGAACGCTGCAGTTATGTGTGTTGTGTTTTGTAAGTGACAGTGATCGATCGATACTGCACTTGGGTGGCCTGGGCTGGACGGAGGGGCAAAACGCAGGTGCCAGCAGGTATCTGGGCTGATCCCGCTAACACTGCGTTTTTGGGAACCCTAAACTGCTGGGGACGCTAGTATAGATCTGATCAGATCAGATATTGATCTGTTCAGATACTATACCACTAAGGGGGGTGTATGCTTCACGCGTGGGTGTTAGCGTTACTGGCACTAACCTGACGCTGCCTGGGGTGTGACTCAGACCCTCTCTGACGCTAAAACCTAATTGATATCACCCGCCGGGCGATCAGGGGGTTAAACCTTTATTGGGTTATATACACGGCGGGTGCCCTGACACTATAAAAAGCAAACTAACTAACCAGCGTCACCCGTAACACTTATATGGTGATCACTGGTGAAAGGGTTAACTAGGGGCAATCAGGGGGTTAAAACCTTTATTAGATAATATATGGGGGTACCTGACGCTATAAAAACCTGCGGCGAACCTAAAAAAAATTACCAGCTACCGATCTGCATCACCGACACTAAGACAGCGTTTAGAAAAACGATTGCTTAGCGACAGTGGTGATGGGGGTGAAAGGGTTACCTGGGGGGGGCGATCAAGGGGGTTAAACCTTTATTAGATAATATATTGGGGTACCTGACGCTATAAAAACATGCGGCGAACCTAAAAAAAATTACTGGCTACGATCTGCATCACCGACACTAAGACAGCGTTTAGAAAAACAATTGCTTAGCGACAGTGGTGATAGGGGGTGAAAGGGTTACCTGGGGGGCGATCAAGGGGGTTAAACCTTTATTAGATAATATATTGGGGTACCTGATGCTATAAAAACCTGCGGCGAACCTAAAAAAAATTACCGGCTACCGATCTGCATCACAGACACTAAGACAGCGTTTAGAAAAACGATCGCTTAGTGACAGTAGTGATAGGGGGTGAAAGGGTTACCTGGGGGGCGATCAAGGGGGTTAAACCTTTATTAGATAATATATTGGGGTACCTGACGCTATAAAAACATGCGGCGAACCTAAAAAAAATTACTGGCTACGATCTGCATCACCGACACTAAGACAGCGTTTAGAAAAACAATTGCTTAGCGACAGTGGTGATAGGGGGTGAAAGGGTTATCTGGGGGGCGATCAAGGGGGTTAAACCTTTATTAGATAATATATTGGGGTACCTGACGCTATAAAAACCTGCGGCGAACCTAAAAAAAATTACTGGCTGCCGATCGGCATCACTGACGCTAAGACAGCGATCAGAAAAATGATCGCTAAGCGACAGTGGTGATAGGGGGTGAAAGGGTTATCTGGGGGGTGATCAGGGGGTTAAACCTTTATTAGGGGGGGTTAGGGGGCTACACTGGACCTAAGACTAAACTTTGGTGACACTTTTACAGTCACAAATGTCACTGATTGCAGTGATCACTAAATAAATGGTCACTGCAATCAGTGACACTGTGACTGGGGGCTGGGGGGGTGATCTGGGGGGTGATCTGGGGTGTCTGGGGGGGGCCTGGGGGGGCGATTTATGTCCCTATGTGTCCTGGTGTCAGTGTAGTGTTGTGTGCACTGACCTGATGTCTTCTCTTGTACGGCGCTCGGTATATGTGAGCGCCGCACCAGAGATGACATCACTTCCTCCTGCTCCCTCTGTCTGACACAGACAGAGGGGGCATTTCCATTTGCCGGGAGTAATCGCGAGGGGGTGGCCAGAAACGAATGGCTGCCCCCTCATCCCGGAACCCTCCCGGACACTTAGCCACCGCTCACTGTACAGAAGGGGGGTCCGATTGGACCCCCAACTATACAAAGGCGATCACGTACACTCTACGTGATTGTGCCTGTCGGTGCCATTCTGCCAACGTGTAAATATACAGTGAGCGGTCGTTAAGTGGTTAAACAATGCCAGACTGCAAAGTAGCCCACTTCCTCGTAGCAGATGGACCCTCAGGGATGGAACTCCTGCGCTGTTTTGAACTCAATACAGTACCCGCCAATCATGGAAATGAAGAGGGGAAAACACATAGTGTGTACCGTCCAACAGCAATTTTATTAGATAAAAGGATGTCTACTTACATCAAACTATATAAAAACAAGCATGAGAGAAGCCGGCCGGCATGCACTCTCCCGTTCAGCGATGACGTCAGCACGTCAGCCTCCCGACGTACGTTTCGCTATAGATAGCGTCGTCTAGGGAACGGGCGACGCACTGACTCATCGCAACTTTATACCATGGAAACCCCGCCTTGATCTGAGTCACGGGCAGCCCCGTCACCTGGAAGCGGAACTCGACAGCTCACGAAGCGGAACCAGGATATACATACAACTAAAATACTAATAATGCTATTATTAATTAAAACAAAAGCATAAAATAAAAAGGGGAAATTTTAATAGATAATATTTAAGAGACTAAAAATAAAACTAAGAAACACTTCTAACTAAAGAAGTGTATCAAGGACAGAGAACTTATTAACCTAAGCATGATCAAAATAGGGACAGCACCATCAAGTGGCCAAAAAAGAGAAAACGGTATAAATGAATTACAACGTCATCTAATCGTATAGGAGGACAGGGATTCTAGTAAGGGCACAGACATAGATCACAAAAAATGAATAAAATGATATAGACCCATAATGCTACCCGGGACTCAGATCAACTCTATCAAGATCTAAAATGCTAACATTCATCTTATGTAAATGTATATCAATTCAAGTATACATTAAACAAAAAATATACTAAACATTAAAGACATAAAATCAAGAATTGTCTATAAATGCATTGAGGTCTGTATCAACATTTAACCCAAAGGGGGCATAACATTTTATTTTATGTATCCAAGACATCTCTGACCTGGAAATGCTCCGCACTAGGGAATCACCCCTCCATTTGGGGGTATACCTTTCAATGCCCAAGAAAAGGGTCTTAGCAGGATTTCTATTATGTACCTCTAAGTAATGACGGGACACAGGGTGTTTGGGGAACCCAGTCAGAATATTCCTGACGTGTTCATTGAGTCTTACTTTGAGGGGTCGTTTTGTCCTGCCCACATATTGAAGCCCACAAGGGCATTGCAGGAGATAAACGACCCCCTCAGTAGAGCACGTCACGAAAGACTTGATGGTGAATTCAGATCCAGTGCTGGTGGAAGTAAAAGTATGGGTGCGTCTATGTAAACAGCCACTCAGAGAACACACCCTACATTTCCTGCACTGATAAAAACCCACCAATCCCTAAAAGAAGCCCCTCCTAACAGGGGGGGATCCAAAATATTGGGAGCTACTCTTCCTCTGAGTGATGGAGCCCCCTTATAAATGACACGTGGTCTATCAGGGATGGTAGACCCCAAAACCAAATCATTTGTAAGGATATGCCAATGCTTGGCTATGAGGTTCTTAACATCCTGATGTTAAGTGGAAAAAGTTGTTATAAACGGGACAGAAGGGGACCCCCCAACTCTGGGTAACCTATCCGTAAGAAGCTCCCTTCTATCTAGGCCCGCCACACTACTAAGAGTATGTTTCAAGGAGGTATGTGTATACCGTTTATCTAAAAACCGTTGTGTCAAAACCTCAGCCTGGAATAGGAACTCTCTGTGATCAGAGCAGTTCCTTTTCAGCCGGAGGTACTGGCTCTTGGGCACTGAATCAAGCCAGTTTTTATGATGGCAACTACCGACAGGGATGTAGGAATTCCTATCAGTACCTTTGAAAAAAGTAGAGGTAGTAAACTGGTTATCTCAAATGCCAATACATAAGTCCAAAAAATTAATCTTGATCTGGCTAGCCTCAAAATGAAGGGAAATACCTCTGGTATTCTGATTAAGCTCAGCAAAAAATCTATCAAGATCATCCCGATCTCCATCCCATAGGAGGAGGATGTCGTCTATATATCTAGCCCACAGCGCCACCTGGGGTCGCTGTTGGGCATAAACGACATCCTCCTCCCAAAGAGCCATAAACAAATTCGCCAAACTGGGGGCAAATTTTGCCCCCATGGCGACCCCTCTATCTTGTCTGTAGAACTGCTGGTCAAACTGTGAAAATGACACTGGCAGTGAAGGGGTTAACCAGGAGGGGGCGCTGTAGGGGTTAAGTGTGCCCTGATGTGTTTTACTTACTGTGGGGGGCGTGGCTTAGCGTGTGACGTCACTGATAGTCGTTCCCTATGACAGGGAACAGACGATCAGTGACAGGCTCACTAGGAAGCACAGGGAGAGGTTTGTTTACACTTAGCTCTCCCCGTTCTTCCTCTCTGTGACCCGATCGCGGGACACCAGCGGAAATCGGGTCTGCTGTTCCCGCGGGGACGGCGGCGCGCTCGCAACCCATGGCTGGGCTCTTAAAGGGGACATACCTGTACGCCCATGTGCCCAGCCATGCCATTCTGACAACGTATATCGGAGTGCAGCGGTCCTCAAGTGGTTAAAAGAAGTGTTGCGGCCCAGCACAAAGCCTGCCTGATCTGCATGTATAAGGGACAGAATGACTTGGTTTAATCTGAGGGACAGCACTTTGGCTAGTATTTTCATATCTACTTGCAGTAGAGAAATGGGACGATAGGATTCGGGGTAACCCGGGTCCTTCCCAGGTTTGGGGATAAGAACTATCGTCGCTTCCAGCATAGAGGGGGGCAGGGTGAAAATTTCAAATAGGTGATTAAATAGTGCAAGCAGTTTGGGAGTTAGTAGTTCACTAAATTGGGAGTAAAATTTAACAGGGAGACCGTGGGAGCCCGGGGATTTGGATCAAGCGAAACTGGCGATCACAGTATCTATTTCTTTCGTGGTAAGGGGTGCCTCAAATGAATCTACCAGATCCTTCGTCAGTTGGGGGAAGGTGATGCTGTGAAGGAAAGCAGTCTGTAAGTCCGTCGGGTCAGTCACTGTCGTTTTATATAGGTCTGCAAAAAAATCCCTGAACTTAGAGGTTACGCTGCTTGGATCCATGATTTGTCTACCCCCTGGTCCGTGAAGGGTGATGACAACTGGGGGTCTGTCTTCGCTATGCACTAGGTATGCTAGGAGCTTGCCTGCCTTTTCCCCATATTCAAAGAGTTTCTGTTTAGTAAAAAAGATCTTCTGACGAGCCTTCGTATACTGTAGTTCGGTTACCACTCTAGTCTGCATTTTAAGCTGGGCTGCTGTTGCCGGGGTGGGATTGGCAACGTATTCTCATTCAGTAGAGACTAGCTCTGACACCGCCCTGTCAAATGCACCAGCGGAGTCCGTTTTGATTTTAGTTATGTGTGAGATCAGGGTAGTACGGGCGTATATTTTAAATGAATCTCAGATTGCAGCTATAGAGGCCGTGTGATCGTTTTCCAAAAAATATTGCCTCCATTAGGCGATGAGCTCATCATCCTCTGGCAGCAGTGAGAGCCAGAACGGGTTTGGTCTCCATGGCATCTGCGGTTTGTCAATAGGGATACTGAGGGTGGTCCAATATGGACTGTGGTCAGACAGTAACCTGGGGCAAAATGCAGTTTCCAGGATCCGTGGTGCCAGGGTGTGGGACACAAGAATAAAATCTATGCGGGACATAGAGTTGTGTGTAGGGGAAAAAAAGGAGTATGCTCGAGTATTTGGGAAGTTGTGCCTCCACGTGTCTACAAGGTGAAAGGTGGAGAAGAGTTTAGAGAATTTAGTCGCATCAGCACTAGCGCCTGATGTCTGTGCCTTTTGGAGTCTATCAAGGGCCAGGCATAGTGTAGTGTTGAAATCGCCTAACCATATTGCTGGTACTGTGGGATTACGAGACATAAAGGTAAAGCCTTCCAGAACCACAGTTGCGCTAAAGGGAGGAGGTATGTAGAAAGCCATGAGAAGGAACTGTTCACCATATAACTTAGCATGGAGAAATACATACCGGCCATTGGGGTCAGTGAGGAGCTCACACAGTTCAAAATGTACCAATTTGGCAATTAATACAGAAACATCCCTAGTGTGAGTCGTGTGGGTGGAGTGATACGCCCACCCAACCCAAAGGCGGTGGAGGACCATTTGGAGTCTACCCTCGACATGCGTCTCAACCAGCACCATCACATCTGCACGTTGCTTTTTAAGGAATGTGAGGGCGGCCGAGCGCTTAATTTTCTCGCGCAGGCCCCTTATATTCCATGTAAGGCATTTTATAGTTGCCATAGTGCTGTACATGGGACATAACCTCGCCTCAGTAAAACACAAATCCTAAGGTCTAGTGAAAAATATAGTATGTAACATAACTGAAATACATTAAACACTGTATGAGGCATCCATTCAACATATACACATTCCCCCATGATCGGGTCCTGAAACACTGTATGCACACGTAAAAATTGTAAAAATAACTGTTCAACACTCCCCTCCCCCCTCCCCAACCTTACACCCAACCCAACTTGTGCAGGCATGATCCCTTAACAACTCTGTACTGCCATCTAGGAAAAAAAGTAGCTTCACATGTAAGAAGAAAATGAGGAACATTCTTAGCCACTGGGTCAAGTAGTGGTTCCGAGCCAGCCCCCACTGACAAGGATGAGGGGGGGCCTAGTTGTGCTCCCAGCAAGTTAGCATAAGAAAAAAGCAGTTAGACCCAGTTTCTCTGTTCATCTGCATAGTCATGGTTCCCAGTGGTTAGTGGGGCATAAATTTGCTGCACTGTGCATGCAGCTTGTAGGACTAACGTGTCCCCACAGCTCTGTGTGGTAATTAAATTCAGGGGTATGAAAAAGACCCCCATGGAGGGGGCAGTGAAATGCAGTAAGTCGAAAATAGGCCAGTTCTCTGAATGATATTTAGAAGGTTGCAGAACAGCGGTTGTGGCGGCATGTTTAGCGGAGGTACAGGATTCCACTTGCCCCCTCGACCTGGCAAAGGTATATCAACGTGGAACCGCCAAAGTGTGGTGCAGGTCACAGTAGCAATGCAACAAGGATAGTTAAGTCAGGCCAAGTAGTAGTGTAAACAGGAGACAAAATTATCTCGCCATATGGCTCACCTGGTGTGCGGTCGGTCATCTCTTCCGGGCGCAGGCCTGCGCTCTAGCCAGGAGATGACCTCTGCAGGATTCTCAAAGAACGATACGCGGCCATCATGTTCCACTCTCAGGCATGCCGGGAAAAGCATAGAATACTTCAGGTGACGGCTGCGCAGCCTGCGTTTGGCCTCCATGAAGCTCTGCCGACGTTTCTGTATCTCAGCCGAGAAATCAGTGAATATTGCCACTTTGGCGTTGCCTACTGGGATGTTACCCTTCTCCCTCGCCAGCTTCAGCGCAGCATCCCGGTCTTTATAGTTTAAAAGTTTTGCAATGAAGGTGTGGGGGGGAGCCCCCTGACGAGGAGGTTTAGCAGGCATCCTATGCGCCCTCTCCACCATCAGCATGGGGAGAAGGCCTCCTGGCCATGTGTGGTTACCAGGAGCTGTTCCAGGAACGATGTCAGGTCCCTACCTTCTGACCACTCCGGGAGACCGATGAAGCTGAGATTAAACCTGCTCAGGCGATTCTCCATGTCATCTTGCTTGGCGAGCAACTGGTTAATCTGCCTCTGCATATGTTCAGATCCGGCCTGTAGTGGCGGCAGGATGTCCTCCACCGTGCTGATGCGGGTTTCTGTCTCAGTGACCCGTTCGCAACGTTCTTGGAAATCCTGCCTAATCAGAGAAATGTCCATCTTGACCTCCTCAATCTGGGCAGTGAGGGAGGTCCTGCAGAGTGTAATCGCCTCCAGCAGTTTGTCCGTGTCTCCCTGCCCGCGCTCTCCTCCTGTCTTCTCAGCGCCACCATCTTCTTCGGTCTCCTCACCCTCATTCCGGCGGTACTGTGCAAGCTTTGCCGCGGCGGATTTTTTACTTTTTGGGGGGGACATGGTACCAGGTGTGAGGGGTGGCAGTCAGAGCCAGTCAGGGTAGGCAAGGCAGGGTGGGAAGATGGTCTTCAGGCCGGTATCAGGGATGGGGCCCAGTGCTGGTTTGGGGATCAGGAGAACCAAGATGGCCGCGGACCTCCGTGTATAGGCCGAAGCTGCGGACTTGCCTGAGTGCGGCCGCCGTGCGGGAGGATTAACGCTCCGTTCAGGCCGCCGGATAGCTGGATGTCTGAGGAGGGCAGGAAGGGCGTGAAGAGGGACTCCAGGCCTGAAACAGGAACGGGGCCCAGCGCAGGATCGGGGATCAGGAGGACCAAGATGGGCGCGGACCTCCATGTGTAGGCCGAAGCCGCGGACTTGCCTAAATGTGGCCGCCAAGCAGGAGGATCGCCGATCCGTTCGGGCCGCCAGATGACCGGAGATCAGGGAAGGTCAGGCAGGGTATGCAGAGGGTCCCCAGGCAGGTAGTCGACGTGGATGTCATGATTAGCAGCAGAGGAGTAATGGTTAGACAGGAGTAATGGACGGAGCTCAGGGTACACACGTCCTACTCCATGCTGTGTAAGGCCACGCCCCACACAAGTCAGATTTTAAAGGTATCCCCTGTGACAAAAATTTCATTTTTGGTGAGATGTTCCCAATACGAACTAAAGGAATGCAGGCCCTGCAGCTTTCCTCATTAGAGCCCTGCAGCTGCTGCAGCTGATTGATAATTATAAAACCACTCCCATTAGACTCACTCAGAAAATGGACACAGACAAACACACAGGGATTTCTTCAGAATAACAAAAGGCATGAACCTGCAACAAAGTTTGTTATAATCCTTCAAATGTACAGAGATCACCCAGAGTGGAATGTTTTTTTCTCAACAAAAGTGAAGTCACTCTTTAAAGTAGTGTATGTGTAAGGATTATTTTTGAAAAATAAAAATATAATTTAGTGTCGCTTTAAGATATATACCTTTTTAGTGTACATATACAACAAAGGCTGATTTGTTGCTTAAGATTACAGCATAATGGGTGTATGTTCTTCTAGTACAATTATATTAAATAATCCCCTTTGTTCCACATAAGTATTCCAAACTATGGAATATTTCTACTTTCATCAGCAGTATGTTCAGCTGAGGTCTTAATGTGCACCTGTCACTGTGAATGAGCACTTTCTGATTCAGTAAGAAAGGGAAAAAATAAATAAAACCATACATCAAGCTTGTATGTTCTAGAAATTTGATTTTTTATTATTTATCTAATCTTAAACATGTCTCCTAAATTTCCCACTGGCATTTTCAGCTTTAATGCTTTTTTTTTGTATGTATGTAAAAGGGGAGTAGCAAATTCAGCAAAACAAAATCCTGCTCTGGTATGGGGATTCATAGAATGATGAAATTTAGGAATTTACAATGTATTTTTTCAAACAAAAGAGCTGTTTTTATTTCCATTGTTTTTAGGAAGCTCTGGTCCACACATAATCACCATAACAGTTTATTTTCATCTTAGGGACCTTTTACACATCTCATCAGTTCAGTCATGCCTGCAGACATAAGCTGACACTGATGTAAGAGACATACTTCCTTTTACATCCACTTGCCCATAGACATACACTATATTGTCAAAAGTATATTCCCAACTTTGTGGGAACAGTTTGGGGATGGCCCCTTCCTGTTCCAACATGACTGTGCACCAGTGCACAAAGCAAGGCCCAAAAAGACATGGATGAGCGAGTTTGGGGTGGAGGAACTTGACTGGCCTGCACAGAGTCCTAACTTCAACCCAATAGGGCACCTTTGGGGTGAATTAGAGCGGAGACTGCGAGCCAGGCCTTCTTGTCCACATCAGTGCCTGACCTCACAAATGCACTTCTGGAAGAATGGTCAAACATTCCCAAAGACACACTCCTAAACCTTGTGAACAGCCTTCCCAGAAGAGTTAAAGCTAATATAGCTGCAAAGGATGGGCCAACTCAATATTGAACCCTACAGACTAAAGCCTTGTACACACGGTCGGACTTCCATCTGACTTTTCCGTGGATTTTTGTCCGAACGGAGTTGGCCGGGCACACCCATAGCATACACACCACAGGACTTTTCTGCAAACTTTCCCAAAACTTTTTCCAACATCACATGGTTTTTCTGCTCTTTTCTGCTCTTTACCGCCACCCTTTGGTCAACTTCTGCTATTGTTGGTTGATTTTAACATTATTTGTTTTGTCCATCGGACGGAAGTCCGATGGTTTCTGTACACACGGTCGGACTTTGCTCCATCGGACTTTTGTTGGCCAAAAGTTTGTCCGTTTGCAGACCGAACTTTTGTCAGATGAAAACAAAAAAAAAAAGTTTGTCCGATGGAGCGTACACATGGTCGGATTGTTGGTCCAACTTGCTCAAAATGAAGTTTGTTGGCCAAAAGTCTGACCGTGTGTACGGGGCTTAAGACTGGGATGCCATTAAAGTTCATGTAAAGGCAGGTGTCCCAATACTTTTGGTAATATAGTGTATATGTGATTTGGCGGCAAGTGGTTATAGTTCCCCCATTACCAAATTACACAAACCATATGCATATACACTTTAAGTCCAGGTTCCACATTGCCATCTTCTTTTCTGAGGTCATCAGGAGCCAACTGTCTCTTCCCCTGATTACTCAGACAAGTCTGATCACTGGCTGCTGTGAGTCCTGCTCTGCAGCTTCTTGGGATGTATAAACCTGGATATCCCAGGAGGCTGCAGGAGCAATGGCACGTCATTCTCACCTAGGCCAGAATGGTGTTGGGTGGCTGAGGCAGAAGAAACAAAATCACAAAAGGTTTTTTTATACTTATGGAGGGGAGTGCGAAGAGGTACATTCATTCAGGGGAGTGAAGGTCTGCTTTAAGGTGAATTGAATATAAATCAATTTTGAAACAAATGTGTCAGGAAGCCCTTTAATATACTGCAGTATCTTCAGTCATGGACGTACAGTATGTCAGAAAACATGTCTCAGATTCAACTTATTTGAAAGACATTTACAAGACTAAACAAAACATACCGGTATGTAATTTTCAATACACTTAAAATACACAATTAGACCAACCTCATCTGCTTGGTCATCACTATACAGAAATAAAATCACCACTGACAGCTCTCACAGGATAAACATATGATTGAGAGCCTATGAATACTTGATCCCATGCTTGTCAACTCAGAAATGGGCAGAGAGAGGATTAAACTTTAATATGGAGGACTTAGGGGAGGGGAATTTCAGCACTACAAACCCCCTACGTCAAACAGAAGCGCCCCAAAGGATTTGGAAATTTTCTCACAGTAAGCTCTCTAAAATGCTGAAGGTATCTCCTTCTTCTATTGTTATATAAATCAGAGCCTGATAGACAAAAAGCTAAATTCCATGTTTAAATTGGAAAAGGACCTACCGTATATACCAGTGGTGGCTGGTGCTCAAAATTTTTTGGGAGGCGCAAACAAACTGAAAAAAAAAACATCAATTGCCGCCACTGTGCCCATTAAACGCAGCCACTGTGCCCAAACGCCATCAGTTTGTCCCCTCAAATGCAGCCAGTTTGTCCCCAAATGCAGCCAGTTTGTCCCCCATATACAGCCAGTTTGTCCCCCATATGCAGCCAGTTTTTCCCCCATATGCAGCCAGTTTGTCCCCATATGCAGCCAGTTTGTCCCCATATACAGCCAGTGTGTCCCCCATATACAGCCAGTGTGTCCCCCATATACAGCCAGTGTGTCCCCCATATACAGCCAGTTTGTCCCCCATATACAGCCAGTTTGTCCCCCATATACAGCCAGTTTGTCCCCAAATGCAGCCAGTTTGTCCCCAAATGCAGCCAGTGTGTCCCCCATATACAGCCAGTTTGTCCCCAAATGCAGCCAGTGTGTCCCCATATACAGCCAGTTTGTCCCCCAAATACAGCCAGTGTGTCCCCATATACAGCCAGTTTGTCCACAAATGCAGCCAGTGTGTCCCCCATATACAGCCAGTGTGTCCCCATATACAGCCAGTTTGTCCACAAATGCAGCCAGTTTGTCCCCAAATACAGCCAGTTTGTCCCCCATATACAGCCAGTTTGTTCCCAAATGCAGCCAGTTTGTCCCCAAATGCAGCCAGTTTGTCCCCCATATACAGCCAGTTTGTTCCCCATATACAGCCAGTTTGTCCCCCATATACAGCCAGTTTGTCCCCAAATGCAGCCAGTGTGTCCCCCAAATGCAGCCAGTGTGTCCCCCATATACAGCCAGTTTGTCCCCCATATACAGCCAGTGTGTCCCCCATATACAGCCAGTTTGTCCCCCATATACAGCCAGTTTGTCCCCCATATACAGCCAGTTTGTCCCCATATACAGCCAGTGTGTCCCCCATATACAGCCAGTGTGTCCCCCATATACAGCCAGTGTGTCCCCCATATACAGCCAGTTTGTCCCCCATATACAGCCAGTTTGTCCCCCATATACAGCCAGTTTGTCCCCAAATGGAGCCAGTTTGTCCCCAAATGCAGCCAGTTTGTCCCCAAATGCAGCCAGTGTCCCCCCCATATACAGCCAGTTTGTCCCCAAATGCAGCCAGTTTGTCCCCCATATACAGCCAGTGTGTCCCCATATACAGCCAGTTTGTCCCCCAAATGCAGCCAGTGTGTCCCCCATATACAGCCAGTGTGTCCCCATATACAGCCAGTTTGTCCACAAATGCAGCCAGTTTGTCCCCAAATACAGCCAGTTTGTCCCCCATATACAGCCAGTTTGTCCCCAAATGCAGCCAGTTTGTCCCCAAATGCAGCCAGTTTGTCCCCAAATGCAGCCAGTTTGTCCCCCATATACAGCCAGTTTGTCCCCAAATGCAGCCAGTGTGTCCCCCAAATGCAGCCAGTGTGTCCCCCATATACAGCCAGTGTGTCCCCCATATACAGCCAGTGTGTCCCCATATACAGCCAGTGTGTCCCCCATATACAGCCAGTGTGTCCCCCATATACAGCCAGTGTGTCCCCCATATACAGCCAGTGTGTCCCCCATATACAGCCAGTGTGTCCCCCATATGCAGCCAGTTTGTCCCCCATATACAGCCAGTTTGTCCCCCATATACAGCCAGTTTGTCCCCCATATGCAGCCAGTTTGTCCCCCATATGCAGCCAGTTTGTCCCCCATATGCAGCCAGTTTGTCCCCCATATGCAGCCAGTTTGTCCCCATATGCAGCTAGTTTGTCCCCAAATGCAGCCAGTGTGTCCCCCATATACAGTCAGTTTGTCCCCATATACAGCCAGTTTGTCCCGTATACAGCCAGTTTGTCCCCATTTACAGCCAGTGTGTCCCCATATACAGCCAGTGTGTCCCCAAATGCAGCCAGTTTGTTCCCAAATGCAGCCTGCCCCCCCCAGCCCTGCACTTACCTTCCTTGGGTCCGTGCTGTCCTCGATGTCTTCTCCCGCCCTCGATGTTGCTTCAGCCAATCAGGTTACCGGTAACCAGATCCGGTGAACCTGATTGGCTGAAACCCCCACAGTTTTCTCCAAGGAACGCACCCCCGTCCGTACCTTGGAGGAGTTTTTGGAAGCCGATTACAGCGTGAGAGCTGTATTCGGAAAGCCTATCAGAGCCGCTGGCTCTGATAGACACTTCCAAGTCACACCCACCGCCGGCCACCGCTCTAATTCATATGGCCGGCGCTCACCAGGAGGCCGGCCATATGAATAGTGGGCAGCGCGGCAGCGGCGAAAATACACAGATTCATGCAATGCATGAATCTGTATATTGTCTTTCAGTGGCGGTGCAGGAGCGAGAGGGGGCGGCGCTCCGGCGCCCTCTATGGACGCACCGCCACTGGTATATACTCGAGTATAAGCTGACCCGAATATAAGCCGTGGCACCTAATTTTACCACAAAAACCTGGGAAAACGTATTGACTCGAGTATAAGCCTAGGGTGTCCATCTGCATGCCTCACTGTGTCCATGTCCATGCCTTACTGTGCCCATGCCTCACTGTGCCCATGCCTCACTGTGCCTCACTGTGTCTATGCCTCACTGTGCCCATGACTAGACTTACGTTTAACATGGGAGTATATGGAGACCTACGGCCGGCCGGTACCGGGTCCCCAAATTTACCAGAGAAATTACCGTTTAACATGGGAGTCTATGGAAGGGGTGCCCAGCTTTGAAAAATCGGTGCTCCCCGGCCGTAAGTCCCCTGTGCAACAAACTTTGCAGACTTGTAGAGGAAGAGTGGGGCTACATGTTTGTCAAGTTTGGGGTCCTGGAGACCTACGGCCGGCCGGTACCTGGTCCCAAAAGTCCGGGAGATCAGGCGCTGAAAGGTGACTCGAGTATAAGCCGAGGGGGAGGGGGGGTGGGCATTTTCAGCACAAAAAAACATACTGGAAAACTCGGCTTATACTCGAGTATATACGGTAAATCAATATTTCTCGTTAACACAATGGTCACAGGCCAATAGGGCCAATAGCAGTTCTTCAGCTAGTATAGACCACTGAGACAACTGCCAGAAAGTCCTCCATAGATGGTACATGACTCCATCAAGACTTCATAAATTTCAGCCATAATCCCCCCCCCCTCCCCCATGTTGGAGGAGTTGTCACCAAGGAGGGAACATATTACACACCTTACGGGGCTGCAAAATTCTCCAGAAGTTCTGGAAGGAAGTTTCCCTACTTATCTCGGATATTAGGGGTATACACATACCTATTACACCAGCTTTAGCACTTCTTAATGCCTCGTACACACGACCGTTGGAAAAACTGCGATAAGAGCTTTTGGCCGGGAATTCCGACCCTGTGTATGCTCCATCGCAGTTTTTCCAACGGGAAAACTGCCGGAAAAAAAAATAGAGCAGGATCTCTTTTTTCCGTCAGTTAAAAATCCTAGCGGGAAAACCGTTTGTCTGTATGCAATTTCAACGCGCAAAAAAACGTGCATGCTCGGAATCAAGTCGACGCATGCTCGGAAGCATAGAACTTAATTTTCTCGGCTTGTCGTAGTGTTGTACGTCACCGTGTTCTTGGCAGTCAAAAGTTCACTGGACTTTTGTGTGACCGTGTGTATGCAAGGCAGGCTTGAGAGGAATTCCGTCGGAAAAACTTTTTTTTTTTTTCCCGACGGGAAAACCGCTCATGTGTTCGTGGCATTAGGATTGGATTGGAGTCCTACCCACAAACCACTAGAACTGTAGTAATTCACATTTTATTCGCTGCTAGAATTACTGTACCATCACTAGAGAATGGCAATCAATACCCCCACCTAGTATAGAGTTAGTGGTTAATAAAGTTAATACTCAATGTCTTTTGAGAAACTGATAGCATATAAAGAGCATAGAGCTCATATTTATCACAAGAAATGGGATGTCTGGAGGAGCTATTCTAAATCCTTGTCACATATTTGATTCAAACCTATTGTTAGTTTATGTTTACACATCTATGTTTAAAAAATAAAGGAACAGGGGAAATGGAGTGAAAAAGACAGTTCATTCTGATTAACACCTTACTGGGAATTGAATATCGAGAGCCTGATCATAGTGTGTACCCAAGAGGGGTGACAGGCTCCGACCCTCCCTAATAGAGTTCTCCCCTGCTATAATTATAAGTGAATGTCAAATGTTTCATTGTTGTTTTTGTTTGTGTTTATTATTATTATGTAGCGGGGCTTTGGAATTTAGGGAAATGTTTGAGCGGTAGTTGTGCTCAAACACACATTTGATAGGGTTCAGCAAACCCAATTTTAACTGCAGGCGGGATACTGGTGTGTAGTTCCCCGTGGCCTGTTGGTGGCGCTGTCATCGGAGGCCAGGGTTGAACTGCTGGTACAGTGCTGTGCCTTGGATGTCCCTTGTCGGCGGTGGTATGGTGGGTGTGTTTGCCCGCTGTGCATCCCGGGAGGGGATATAAAAGGGGCAGACCCTGGCTGTCGGGTGTGAGTTCTCGGGGGTCCGACCCCGGGAGCGTGTGGTTCTGTTCGAGGCCACCCCAGGCACCTTTAGCTCTGGGGTGGAGTTGCTTGTTCGGTACACTGGCGAATCAGTCCCAGGCACCTTTAGCCCTGGGGCTGCAGCTGGAGGCCTTGGGCTCAGAACCTTTGGCTGAGGCCCACAGAGGATCGAGGCATCCCAGGGTGCTGCCTTGCAAGGAGACCCGTATCTTAGATGAGGAGGCCGGAGGAGGACCGTTCCGAGGGACTGGTGAGGAACGCACAGTGAAGGAAGGGGCCTGGTAACTCTCTAGAGGGATGTCATCTCCCTGAAAGAGGCTTAACGTTGCAACTAAGTTCGCCAGGTCTGTGGCAGAGACCCAAGTTTACCAGGTCTGTGGCAGAGACCCAAGTTTACCAGGTCTGTGGCAGAGACCCAAGTTTACCAGGTCTGTGGCAGAGACCCAAGTTTACCAGGTCTGTGGCAGAGACCCAAGTTTACCAGGTCTGTGGCAGAGACCCAAGTTTACCAGGTCTGTGGCAGAGACCCTAGTTTACCAGGTCTGTGGCAGAGACCCAAGTTTACCAGGTCTGTGGCAGAGACCCAAGTTTACCAGGTCTGTGGCAGAGACCCAAGTTTACCAGGTCTGTGGCAGAGACCCAAGTTTACCAGGTCTATGGCAGAGACCCAAGTTTACCAGGTCTGTGGCAGAGACCCAAGTTTACCAGGTCTGTGGCAGAGACCCAAGTTCATCAGGTCTGTGGCAGAGACCCAAGTTCATCAGGTCTGTGGAAGAGACCCAAGTGTATCTAGTCTGAGCATCATTCAGGCTGCTAGGGCCCGTTTCGTGGGGAGACTATCCGGATGAGCTGAGTCTACCTAAAAATATGCGTAGTTATTAATAATTTGTTTGTGCCTGGACCAATTCCCACACCTTTTACTGTCCTGCTCTTCTTCCAACCTTCTCCTGTTCAGTTGTGCATAACAGAAGAAATAAACTCTAGGTTGGAGTTGCAATCAGTGTGGACTTTGAAGTTATTGGGGAATAGAGACTCGTCTTTGTTACAGTGAAGACGGGAGCCATTTCTCTGAGGGAACCTGATCACAGAGACCCAGGTACATTACACCGCTCAACCTCTTCATACAAGAGGGTACGGGCACATAGCAGGTAAAGGGTCCGTGTGCTACATTATTCAGCATTTATATAGTGCCAACAGTTTACGCAGCTCTTTACAACATGGGGCAAAACAGTACGGTTACAATACAAATCAATACAGGAGGAATCCGAGGGCCCTGCTCGTTACAGCTTACAATCTAGAAGGGAGGGTCAAGTGGAACAAAAGGTAATAACTGTGGGGATGAGGTGATGGAGAAAATGAAAATACAGTTGTTAAGTGTGGGTAGGATAGGCTTCTGTAAAGAGAAGTGTTTTCTGGGATTGTCTAAAAGCTAATAGAGTATGAGATAACCGGACAGATTGGGGTAAGGCATTCCATAGGATTGGAGAGGCTCTGGAGAAGTCCTGGAGGCGAGCATGGGAAGAGTTGATGAGGGAGCTAGAGAGCAGGAGGTCCTGAGAGGAATGAAGAGGAGGAATAGGTTGGTATTTAGAGAATAGGCTAGTGATATAGCTGGGGGCAGAGTTGTGGATGGCTTTGTAAGAAGTTAGTATTATGAATTTAATTTGGTGGGTGAGCGGAAGCCAGTGGAGGAATTGACAGAGAGGAGTAGCAGACACAGAGCGATTGGTAAGGTGGATGAGTCTGGCAGCAGCATTCATGATGGACTGAAGGAGGGATAACCTATGTAGAGGTAAGCCAATGAGAAGGGAGTTACAGTAGTCGAGGTGAGAGATGACCAGGGAGTGAATTAAGAGCTTTGTTGTGTCATTGGTTAGAAAGGGGGGTATTTTGGAGATGTTACGGAGGTTGAGGCGGAAGCTTTGGACAGTGATTGGACGTGGGGCTTAAAGGATAGTTCAAAGTCCAGAACTACACCTAGGACCTTGGCAAGTCTGGGATGAGCTTATAATTTATGTTATTATGTTACTATTTTATGTTACATATGTAATATTTCAAACTATGCACATATGCACATACAAGTAACGATTGCTGCGCCTCTTATTCTACCTAATAATAAACCAATTTGTGGTTTAAATACTTAATAATAAAAACACAATTAGACAAAAACACAATTCAATTTATATACGTTTCATCAAGGTGTTTGCTGGAAGAAGAAAAAGTATGTTTTAGTGCAAACAAGCTTGAAGGCAAAACAAAATGAAAATTGAGGTATTACTTCCCTCGCTGAAAACTATAGGTGATAACATATTCAAAATGCTAATATATTTTAATTCACGGTGTAATAGCAGTATGTACATATCAGATGTGAATATTGTGTTACAAATGTAATATAGGTATGTAAGGGAAATGGAAAGGTCTTATTTTATAAGGTTATTAGCATTTTAATGAAGGGGGAAGGGAGGAACCAGGGAGGGCAAAATATAAAATGATTAAACTTCATCTGTAATCTTAACTTGAAGAGAAATCACTGTGCAGAGCTTTGACTCAGGATGCAAGGGGCTCATTATATAAAGGCTACGCTTATTGTGTGCTTTCTTTTTATTTTCCATGACTAATGTGAGCTGGAATAACCCCAGAGGACCTGGCATGGCCCATGCTATCACAAGAAAAAAAAGTGCCCCCCCTCCCATGCTCACCCACAAATGTGAACATAGACGTAGATTCCACATGCATATGTAAAGGGTGATCGCACCACACATGTGAGGTATCACTGTGAATGTCATAGTGTGGGCAAGAATTTTTGCACCAGACCTTCTGTGTAACTCTAAACTGGTAACCTGTGAAGGTTTTTAAAACATTGCATATGGATAATTGAATGTACCTTACTTTGTTGTCATTCCACATGCGCAATTTTAAACCGTGACCTGTTGGGTATCTATTTTCTTGGCATTACATCATCTTCTATATTGTACCCAAAATTGAGTATTATGCCTCGTACACACGATCGCGATTCCCAAAGAGAAAAGTGCGACGTGAGCTTTTTGTTGCGAATTCTGACTGTGTGTATGTTCCATCGCACTTTTTCTGTGAGAATTCTGGCCAAGAAAAGATTGAGAGCGGGATCTCAATTTTCGTGACAGGAAAAATTCCTATCGGGAATCGCGGTCGTCTGCATGCAATTACGACGCGAAAAACCCACGCATGCTCAGAATCAAGCAGAAGAGCCAAACTGCCTATTGAACTTCATTGATCTCGGCTCGTCGTACGTCTTGTACGTCACCGCGTTCTTGACGGCCGGAATTTCGTCCAAGATTAATGTGACCGTGTGTATGCAAGACAAGTTTCGGCCGTTTTCCTGCTGGAAAAAAAAAACTTGGTTTTCTTCTCGGAAATCGCGATCGTGTCTACGAGGCATCATAGTGTGTTTGTATGCACTAAAATTCATTGAAGTGTATTTTTTCCTGAAAATTTGTGTTTGATAAACCGCTGCTCAAATTTTGTGCAACAAAACAACCATTTTATTCTCCAGGGTTCCTGCTTAAAAAATATATAATGTTTGGGGATTCTAATTATTTTTTAGCAAAGAAAAAAAATGCTGATTGTTATACGTATAAGAGAAAGGTCTGAATTGGCCCAGACTGGAGGTGGTTAAAATGCCATTACATAATGACAGTTTGAGAATAGTGATATGAGCTGAAATTCAAGACAAAAAATATGGACTGCACAGATTTCACATAGATTTAGCTAAAACAAAATGGTCTCCAAGATGTAGGACTGGACAGAAAACATTTTTAAAAGTGGAGTTTTTCTTTAGGCTGGTGGACGTAGGATTGTTATGCACTAAACATTCTTTTCCTCCACTGCTAATTGTCATCCAGCTTACTTCTTAGAACTATGTATCACAATATAATAACAGCAGGACCTTTTTGTATTTGTTTCTCGCGTGAGCATTGTTCTTGAGAAGGTCATTCCAAGGAGACCTTGATGAATGATTTAATACATTTTTATTGATTATCATTTTACCTACAACTTTTCATACTAGACTACTATATGACTTCTGACCCCTTTACTTTTATTATGTTTTGAAACACATTACCTTTAAGCAAAAGTAAAATAGAGCATTACGTGTAGTATATTACATTTTGTTTTTTCATTTTACAAAATTGAAATATATAGCTGTCAGTGTGGAAAATGTTTCTGTGTTACATGAGCTGTATTCATTTTAGCTTTTTGGAAACAACAATTCAGATCAAAGTGGTAAGGTATAATTAGTCCGTGGGATCAATACGCAAAATAATAGCTTAAATGTATTGATTTAAAATGTTATTAGTCAGATCAGTTCTTTTTTTACTGCATGTTTTACTGGGTATATATTTACATTTCTAGTAATTAAATTATATATATATATATATATATATATATATATATATATATATATATATTGTGAGGGGGTTAGCTCGGCAGCGGGTGTGTGTGACCCCCGGGATGGGCTCCCCACACAAAACAGGCCCAGCAAACGGAGGTTGTGGTTTTCAAAATCAAAAAAAGGTGCGGTTTATTTTCTATTTACAGTGACAAAACACAGCAAAGCAAAAGAAACATAACCAAAATAAATCCTGGTCAAGTTGACCTCTGACTAAACATACAGGTTTCCTAACTAACAACTGGGATCAGCCTAGTGCTGTCCTAGTCCCTAAGTCCCTGGTTTAGTAAAAGTCCAAACAAATAGCCACACAGGCTTTGCCTCACCGCACAGGGGTTCACTCTCCCTAGACAGTCCACACAGGTCTGGTTCCAGGCATGAGCTAACATCTAATGAAGCTGGGAGTTCTTATAGAGGCCTAAATGAGCTGACAAGCTTCAGCTGGTCTCATCAACTCCCTGTCTGCACGACGCCCAGCCCTCTCCCTAGAGGTATGAGTCATCCATGAGCCCACTAGCCTTATACAACTCTCCACCTAGTTGTATAAGTCGGCGTAAAGCCTGAATCTGGGCGAAATATATCTACCCCCCTGGATGCAACCAGGTGACTTTACCTTCCTGCTGTCACATACCCCCCCCCTCTTGTTTTAACCTCGGGGTTGGAACACCAGCAATCAGGCATTCATGTACTCGAGACAAAGCATCCACATTCCCCATTTGAACGCCAGGGCGATGCTTTACTGTGAAGTTGAATTCCTGGAGGGCCAGGAACCACCTATTCACTCTTCTATTTGTTTCCTTGTTTTGAGCCATCCACTTTAACGGAGCGTGATCCGTAACCATGTCAAAGTGCCTACCTAGCAGGTAGTACCGAAGGGAATCTAGAGCCCACTTCACCGCTAAACACTCCTTTTCAACGGTGGCGTAATTTACCTCATGGGACTTCAACTTCCTGCTGAGGTAAATGACTGGGTGCTCTTCCCCGTTCCAGACCTGGGACAATACTGCTCCTAACCCCACATCTGACGCATCACTTTGTACGACAAAGTCTTTAGAGAAGTCGGGTGAGTACAACACTGGCTGGCTACATAAGGCTTGTTTCAAGAATTGGAATGCTGCCTCAGCCTCGGGGGTCCATTTAATCATGACCGACCCTTTCCCCTTCGTCAGGTTGGTTAGGGGCACAGCCTTAGAAGCAAAGTGGGGAATGAATCGCCGATAATACCCAGCGATTCCCAGAAAGGCTCGTACCTGCTTCTTGCTGTTGGGACGTGGCCAACTCTGGATGGCCTCGACTTTGTTGAGTTGGGGTTTTATTACTCCCCTCCCAATGGTGTACCCAAGATATTTGGCCTCCTCCTGCCCAATGGTACACTTCTTGGGGTTAGCCGTAAACCCCGCTTCCCGAACAGAGTCCAGGACTGCTTGCACTTTTGGCAGATGTGAGGCCCAATCTGTGCTATGGACAATTACGTCATCCAGGTAAGCCGCAGCATACTTCCGATGGGGCCTCAGCATCTGGTCCATTTTCCGCTGGAATGTGGCCGGCGCATTCTGTAACCCGAACGGCATTCTTTTATATTGGAACGCCCCGTCTGGGGTTACAAATGCGGTTTTCTCTTTGGCCGACTTGGCCAGGGGGATTTGCCAATACCCTTTTGTGAGGTCAAGAGTCGTCATGTATCGGGCTGTTCCCAGCCGGTCGATCAACTCATCTATACGTGGCATGGGGTAGGTGTCAAATTTTGTAACTTTGTTCAACTGACGAAAATCGTTACAAAATCGCCAGCTCCCATCCGGTTTAGGCACCAACACGATGGGACTAGACCAATCACTTTGGGACTCCTCTATCACCCCTAAGTTCAGCATTTTCTGTACTTCCTCCCGTATTGCCTCCCGTCGAGCCTCTGGGATCCGATAGGGTTTTAACTTCACCCTTTCACCGGGCGGGGTAATGATGTCATGCTCTACCCCAGATGTTTGTCCCGGCAGCTCAGAGAATACCTCCTTGTTGCGAAGCACAAACTCCTTAACCTCCTGTTGTTGGGGTTGTGACAAGGTGGCTGCTATTCCAACCTCAGGAATCACGCAACCAGTTTGAGCTGGTGACCAAGTGTCTGCGACTAGGGACTCTCTATCCCTCCAGGCTTTCAACAGATTAACGTGATAGATCTGTTCGGGCTTTCGCCTTCCTGGTTGTCTGACCTTGTAATTCACTTCGCTCACTTTTTCCATTATCTCGTAGGGGCCTTGCCATTTGGCAAGGAATTTACTTTCAACCGTAGGGACAAGTACCAATATCCTATCCCCCGGGGAAAAGGTACGGGTCTTGGCTCCACGGTTGTACACTCTCTGCTGTGCCAACTGCGCTTGGGCCAAATGTTCCTTCACGATGGGCATTACCTGTGCAATTCGATCTTGCATCAGGGCGACATGCTCAATCACACTCCTGTGGGGAGAACTCTCACTTTCCCAAGTTTCCTTGGCAATATCCAACAGCCCTCTTGGGTGTCTCCCATACAGTAACTCAAAGGGGGAGAATCCCGTAGAGGATTGGGGCACCTCCCTAATAGCAAACATCAAATAAGGAAGTAAACAGTCCCAATCCTTTCCATCTCTATCCACCACTTTCTTCAACATTTGTTTTAGGGTTTTGTTGAATCTTTCAACCAGCCCATCGGTTTGGGGGTGATACACAGACGTACGCAATTGCGTCACTTTGAACAATTTACACAGCTCTTTCATAACCCGGGACATAAAGGGTGTACCTTGGTCCGTAAGCAGTTCTTTACAAATACCCACCCGGCTAAAAACAAGAGATAGCTCTTTGGCTATGGTTTTGGCCGAGGTATTTCGGAGAGGGATCGCTTCTGGATAACGGGTGGCATAGTCCATTATAACTAATATGTACTGGTGCCCCCTAGCGGACTTGATTATAGGACCTACCAAATCCATGGCGATCCTCTCAAACGGGACCTCAATGATGGGTAGAGGGACCAGCGGGCTACGGAAATGTGGCATCGGGGCCAACCTCTGACACACAGGGCAGGAGGAACAATAATTTTATACGTCCTTCATCACCCCCGGCCAATAGAATCTCTGTAATACCCTCTCTCTCGGGTTTTCTCTGTCCCCAGATGACCTCCAAGAATGTGCCCATGGGCCAACTCCAACACCAACTTCCTGTAAGGTTTGGGCACCACAAGCTGCTCAACGGTTTCTTCTGCCCTTTTTGCCACCCGATACAGTAGGTCCTTCTCTACGCTGAAGTATGGGTAAGTGCAGGTATTATCTGGGTTCACTAACTCACCATCTATTTTCACTACGTTTTCCCGTGCCTTTATTAGGGCGGGGTCTTTCAACTGTTCTGTGGCAAAGTTTTCCCTGTGAACCTCAAGATCAGAAAACTCCACAGACGGTAGGTTTTCGTCTGAGGAGGTGGGCTCCTCTCCAGTTTCTTGAGTCTCCCCTGCCAATACTGATAAGGGAAATTCCGGAGAGTCCTCACCACTCTCAGGGGAGTTCTGGCTATCACATTCCTGGTACATAGGGGCACCAGTGAGGGGCTCAGGATCATCCCACAGTTCCCAGAACTTCGGAAAATCCCTTCCCACAATGGCGTCATGCGGTAACTGAGATACTAAGCCCACTGGATGAGAGAGGGTACCTTTGGGGGTCTCGAAACACACTGTAGTCACTGGATACTCTCGGGTGTCCCCATGCACACAAATAACAGCTACCTTGCTATTCCCAGAGACCTCTGTTTTAACTAACTCAGCCTTTATCAGGGTCACAAGGCTACCTGAATCCAGCAATACCACAACATTTCTACCATTAACACACATTTTGCATAAATGTTTCTCAGTTCCTCGAATGGCAGTGCATGCGACTGACGTCTGCCCGTCAGAAAGTCACACTGCATGGGTTCCTCCACAACCGGGCAATTGGCTGCAATATGTCCCGCTTGCCGGCAGCGGTAGCAAACGATCCTTCTTGCCGCCTCTTGAGCCGCTGATTTCCCAGGCTGTTCTCGCCAAACTTGGGGTAGAGCTCCCACCCTCTCACTCTCTCCACCCTCACCCCTTGGAATCCTCTTATCCGCCCCTGGGGATGGTCTGGTCTTAGGGTGGAAAGTCCGAGTGTCTCTGGAAGAGGCCGTCAGGTTCTCTGTAGCCAAGTATTTCTCCACACGATCCACAAGACCATCGGCCGTCTCTGGGTCTCCATGGCTTACCCACTTTTGGATGGCAGTAGGAAGAGCTCTCAAAAACCGATCCATTACAACACGTTCCACAATCTTTGGTGCGGACAAAGTCTCTGGCTGTAGCCACTTTCTGCTCAGGTGAATGAGATCATACATTTGAGACCTGGGGGGTTTTCCAAGCTGGAAAGTCCAGTTATGCACACGCTGAGCCCGGACAGCCTGGGTGACACCCAGCCTTGCCAATATTTCAGCTTTTAGCATCACATAGTCTTTTGCTTGGTTAGGCTCTAGGTCATAGTAAGCTTTCTGCGATTCACCAGTTAACAGAGGAGCCACCAGTCCAGCCCACTGCTCCTCAGGCCACTTTTCTCTTTCAGCGGTCCTTTCAAATGTGGTCAAAAATACCTCTGGATCATCCTCTCCAGTCATTTTTGTCAATAAACGACTCACCCCAAAGGACGCGGTATTAGTGGGACGGCTTTCCTCACTGGTCTGCGGACGTTGCTGCATTACTGCTTCCATCTGTTGTTGTAGTCTCTGCTCTTGCTTCTGCAACAGGTCTATGAAGCGGGCCTCAGATTGCTGCTGGGCTCGTTGCTGAGCCTCCAGACTCTGTTGCAAAGTTGCATTTGTCTGCTGCTGGGCTGCAAGGCTCCTTTGCAAACCTGCATTTGTCTGCTGTTGATTGGCATTTGCTAGAGCCAGCTGCTTCAGTATCTCCTCCATGCTGGCTTAAAAAAAAACTGCTACTGGTTCTCCACCAACTGTGAGGGGGTTAGCTCGGCAGCGGGTGTGTGTGACCCCCGGGATGGGCTCCCCACACAAAACAGGCCCAGCAAACGGAGGTTGTGGTTTTCAAAATCAAAAAAAGGTGCGGTTTATTTTCTATTTACAGTGACAAAACACAGCAAAGCAAAAGAAACATAACCAAAATAAATCCTGGTCAAGTTGACCTCTGACTAAACATACAGGTTTCCTAACTAACAACTGGGATCAGCCTAGTGCTGTCCTAGTCCCTAAGTCCCTGGTTTAGTAAAAGTCCAAACAAATAGCCACACAGGCTTTGCCTCACCGCACAGGGGTTCACTCTCCCTAGACAGTCCACACAGGTCTGGTTCCAGGCATGAGCTAACATCTAATGAAGCTGGGAGTTCTTATAGAGGCCTAAATGAGCTGACAAGCTTCAGCTGGTCTCATCAACTCCCTGTCTGCACGACGCCCAGCCCTCTCCCTAGAGGTATGAGTCATCCATGAGCCCACTAGCCTTATACAACTCTCCACCTAGTTGTATAAGTCGGCGTAAAGCCTGAATCTGGGCGAAATATATCTACCCCCCTGGATGCAACCAGGTGACTTTACCTTCCTGCTGTCACAATATATATATATACATACATAATTTATACAAATTATGCTTTTGCTCCTTAGAATATAACTTACGTCTGACTATAGATTGTTATGGAGTGTTTACCAAAGATTACTGAAAATGCAGCCATTTAAACACTTGCCTGCTGGGCACTTTTACGCCCTCCCTCCCCAGGCCAATTTTAATGCTTTCAGCACTCTCACACTTTGAATGACAATTGCGCAGTCATGCAACACTGTACCCATATGACATTTTATCATTTTTTTCACACAAATAGAGATTTGTTTTGGTGGTATTTAATCACCACTGTGTTTTTTTTTTTTTTTGCTAAACAAACGAAAAAAGACCAAAAATTTTGAAAAAAATATATCATAGTTTGTTATAAAACTTAGCAAACAGGTAATTTTTTTCCTTTACTGATGTGCGCTGATGAGGCTGCACTTATGGGCACTGATAGGCTGCACTGATTGGCTCTTATGGGCACTGATGACACGACACTGATGAGGCAGCACTGATGGGCACTAATGAGGTGGCACTAATGAGCACTGATGAGGCTGCACTGATAGACGGCACTGATGGGCACTGGGCAGCACTGATAGATGGCAACATTGAGGGGGCACTGATTGGCAGCACTGATTGGCAGCACTGGTGAGCACTGATTGGCAGCACTGGTGGGCACTGATTGGCAGCACTGGTGGGCACTGTTGGGACTGCACTGATAATCAGGACACTGATAATCAGTGCCCTGATTATCAGTGCCGATGTCCTTTAATACAAGCCAGCTATCAACTCACTTCTCCTCTCCTCATGCTGACAGCATGACAAAGAAAAGCCGATAATTGGCTTGTGTCTACATCCGTAAACAGCTGCCATTGGACACAGCTGATAAAGGGCCGCTGTGATTGGCCCTTTACCCCGATCTGTGATCAGCTGAGTCCTAAGGACCAAGCAATAACAGAGCACACAGCAGGGGGCGTGCGAGCAGAGCAATCATGGGAGGACATCATATGATCCCGGCACAGTAAGTCTACTCGGTTGGGTTTGGGTATAGCGTGGGCAGAAAGTGGTTAAGGTCGAGATGATAGAAGGATTTATGAGAAATAATGGCTGGAAACACTTCAATAACAGTAACAGAGACACTGTCACTTTTCACATTGAGGGCAAAGTGACAGTGTCTGTGTAAAGCCCTCTGGCCTACTGACATCTCTCCAACTATTCACCACCTCTTGTCGTGAAGTGATCTACTTGGGAGATAAGACTTCATGTTGGAGGGATACCTTACCCGCAGGACTGGGAGAGTTGGGACTGCTGAACAAGTCTGCAGGACTGAGCCATCTACCCAGGGTTTATTCTTATGATCTTCTGTGCAAGCAAAGGCCTTGGCTAGGCTATAGCCACATGCCTGGTTTTGCTTGCCATCTGGTAAGCAAGCTTTTCTTATGGCGGCCGTGCACTTCATGGAGTGATTCACTGTGGTGTCAGTACTAGAAGAATTCATCTCACCATTTTTAATCACTGAAGCATGATATATGTTCTTTAAACACTTGTCCACCAAGGACGTCATATGACGTGATTGACTTTCGGGGGGGGATATCTGAATGATGCCTGCAGCTACATGCATCATTCAGATATCATTATTTTCTGACAGCGATTCTGCGCACCATAAGAATGATCATAGCGGCATTTCCACCGCTTGATGGTTCTTATAGGCGGCGGGAGGGGACACCCCCCCCCCCGCCTCCATCCGGTGCTTCTCCGGGCTCTCCCGTGCCATCGGGGGTCTGGAGAACAAATCGGCCAGCGCCGGCTCACGACGATAGAGATCTCTATGACCGTCGGAGTCCCGGGTGTGACGTTGTGATGTCACGCCCGGTACCCGGAAGTAAACAAAGCCGCCATTGCAGCTGTCAGCATGAGATCGGTGGAGAGATGTGGGGTCTTATTGACCCTGCATCTTTCCATAAAGAGGACCTGTCACAATGATTCCTATTATAAGGAATGTTTACATTTAAAAGTGTCAAAATAAAAAAAAATCTGTAAAAAAAAATGAAAATAAAAAATGTAAAACGCCCCTGTCTCCAGTAGCTTGCGCTCAGAAGCGAACACGCATGTAAGTCCCGCCCACATATGTAAACGCCGTTCAAACCCCACATGTGAGGTATCGCCACGTGCGGTAGAGTGCGAGCAACAATTCTAGCACTAGACCTCCTCAGTAACTCTGTAAAAAAATTTAAAGCATCGCCTATGGAGATTTTTAAGTACCGAAGTTTGGCGCCATTCCATGAGTGTGCGCAATTTTAAAGTGTGACATGTTAGGTATCTATTCGTGGGAACAGCATCTTTCACATCATACAAACAAAATTGGGCTAACTTTACTGTTTGGTTATTTTTTAATTTGTGAAACCGTTTTCTTTCCCAAAAAAGCCGTTTGAAAAATGATTGCGCAAATACAGTGCAAGATAAAAAGTTGCAATGACCGCCATTTTATTCCCTAGGGTGTCTGCTAAAAAAATATATATAATGTTTTGGGGTTCTGATTAATTTTCTAGCAAAAAAATTATGATTTTTACATGAAGGAGAGAAGTGCCAGAATAGGCCCGGTGGAGAAGTGGTTAATCAATTATTTTGACTTATTATTTGGACTAATTTAGCGCGGCTTCTCCTATTTATAACATGAATTGCTTATTTCCCCATTTCCATATCATACTGACCTTTCAATCTCTGATAATAAATACTCATCTAATAAATGACCATGGTCTAAATGCTGAGAAAGAAAAATACAAGTATATGAGTTATCAGTATGCATTGTTTCAAACTGATTAGGCATGATTGTGTTTAAGTAGTCCTTGCTGTCGTAGCTTATAATTTCCTCAAAAGATGTTTAAATAATATGTTGATAACAAGATGAAGGAAGATGAACTACCGTCTTGTCGTTCCGTCTCAGTTTGTGAATTTTGACAATATTTTTTTTACATATTTACCAATGAATACAGTTAAAGGGAAAGTACAGCATATTTTCACAGAGTGCAGTTGAGTTGGTATTCTAACGTTTGCCTTATAACAATGTCTGATGTATAAGAAGACCCCACGTAATCATACTGCTACGACTAAGGTTGTTTAGGCTGAAAAAAACAGCATGATGAGTGAAAGTTGTTGCTGTTTATTATAATAAATCTAATACCAAGTAGATGGTTCATTGCCAACTTTCAACTTACACTTCTAAGCCCTCGTACACACGGCCGAGATTCTCGTTGAAAAAAAACATGTCGTTTTTTTCGACGAGATTCTTGGACAAGAAACTTGTCCCGGCCGAGTGTACACACGCTCGTTTCAAAGAACCCGCGGTTCTTTGAATGGAGCGTACGCGATGACGTCATCGACTACGACGAGCATGCGCTCGTCACATTCGATGCCGTCGCCGCCATCTTGATATACCCTACGTATGCCTAGGAAGCTACCGCGCATGCGTCGAATTCATTTCGAACATGCGCGGGCTTCCGGGAGGACAGGTAAGTGTACACACACTCACTTTTCTCGTCGAGAAACATGCCGAGGAGAATCTCGACGAGAAAATAGAGAGCAGGTTCTCTATTTTCTCGTCGAGGTTTCTTGTCGGTTTTCTCGACGAGAAACCCGATAGCCGCGTACACACGACCGATTTACTCGGCAAGACCTCTCTGCCAGCAAGTTTCTTGCTGGTTCTTGCCGAGAAAATCGGCCGTGTGTACGAGGCCTAAGAGACCTGCACCATGACCCTGGAATTCCTGTTTGTTCGAGCGCTCAATCAATCGTTGGACTTTTGCTATGTCTTATGTGACTTTCACAATTTTAAATGCATGCTCTTCCAAATTTTATTGTTATATTGAATAGAGTTTTTTTTTAGACGAACTACATCCTAACCACCCACCCACAATGTACTGTGACAGGCGGACAGTATAGGTACGTCTCTATCTGTTTCTGGATTTAGGGTGCAAGCGCCCCCCCCCTTCCCCCTCCGGCCAACACCCACTGTGATTGTACACAGCAAAAGTTTGTCAGCAGGTCCCAACCAATGATTCATGGCTGGGACATGCTGATTGACTGTGTCCAATCACAGCCCAGAGCCCTGTGTTGACGATCAACACAGGGCTCTGTACAGAGGGAACAATCTCTCTGTTTCTTCTCCTTCACACATCTAACCCCTTGATTACCCTGAGATGTTAACTTCTTCCCAGCCAGTGCCATTAGTACATTGACAATATATAGTATTATCAATGATCACTATATTAGTGTCACTGGTGATGTCAGTGGCAGTTAGTTCCCACTTATTGTTAGTGTCAGATTGCAGTCCCATTATAAGTCGCTGATAACCGCCATTAGTAGTTTGTAGACGCTATAACTTTCACACAAACCAATCAATATACACATATTGAGATTTTTTTTTATCAAAGACCTACATCACAACACATTTTGGCAAACATTTTTGAAGAATGTTTTTATTTACTTAAAAAAAAAATGGGTATCTTTTATAGCAAAAATTAAAAAAATATATATATTTTTTTTCTTTCCAAATTTTTTTTTTTTCATTTATATCATAAAAAATAAAAGACCCAGAGGTGATCAAATACCAACAAAAGAAAGCTCTATTAATGTGAAAAAAATTATATAACTGTAGCACTAACCCCCGAAGGAGCTGCTGGTTTAATTTGGGACTTGCACGTTACCTTAATGTTCGTTGTCTAGGGGAATAAAGTCTGTAAGAACTCCAATGTCCACACAGGATGTAAAACCTTATACTGTTAGGTTTTATTTTCTTTTGCATATAACATATGAAGAATAGTAGAAGGATGAAGGGAAAGGGGTAGGTTCAGGTACGCAGTACAGATCACTGGGGAAAACTCCTCAACTATAAAGTCATTCACCACTCCTCCTCGAGTGGATATTGCTCACCCAGATAGGCCCCTCTCACCTGGCTTAGCAGCCGGAATGATGCACGGACAATGATCATGACCAGTCTCTGCCACAGACTGGTTGTGCACAAAATTGCATAATCCCGGATGCTCTGCCACAGGACTTAGTGCCCGAACTTCCAGCCAAACAGTCAAAGAGCCTTTAAACCGACCCGGCAGGCTGCAAGGTGAACTTTAGCTACGGTGCATCCTCCAATAGAATTACCAGGCCCTCCTCAATACACCAGCCTTCCGCTCTGTCTTTTCCAGGACAGGTCCTCCCCTGGTTTACTCCATTGAGTGGCTTCCTCCCGCAGGACGGACAGCTCAGGATCACCTTCAAAGTGTAGGCCCCAGTCAGCATAGCTGGACCTACTTGGTAGAGTTGCAGCCTCGGACCAACATGGTCCCGAGGCCAAAATCACACACACACTTCTCGTGCCAGGAGGGCCACGAGGGTAAGAAGGACCCCAAAATATGGCGTCTGCCCCTTAAGTACCCTTCCCCAGCATGCTCAGCGGGTAGACCAGGCCCACTGAACTGTTCCCGGGGAAAGGCACCCAATCCACTCTGGCCTGTCATTCTTCCACATTGGCCCGGGGTGGTAACGCCACTTACAGGTGAACAGTGGGAAGTCTTCCAACACAGCCAGCATATTAGCAGACTGTACCCCTACATCAGGAACACATGTTTTTTTTAAACATCCATGGATGGTATGTACCTCTTACTTACTTAACTTTAAGTCCTGCCACTTTTGTTGTAAGCCCTTTTGGCATTTGCCGCCACTACTGCGAAAAAATAGGTCTCTATACATGCAGTGTATTTCTTTGTCAAAGACTTTCTACTGATACGCCAAGTGGATCAATACATTCATTCAAATTCATTTTTGGCAGATGCCATGATGTATCAGGTAAGGGAATATAATTTTGCATCTTTCTCTTGCTTTTAGTTCTGATAGGATATATCACCAAAATAACAGTCAGTTATATATTAACTACTTCCAGCCCAGGTCATTTCTGGCATTTCCCTCTTACATGTAAAATCATAATTTATTTTCTAGAAAATGTATTTAGAACCCCCAAAAATTTTATATATATATATATATATACTTTTTAGTAGAAAATAAAATGGTGTCCTTGCATTTCGTTACATCACACCGTATTTGCGCAGCAATTTTTCAAACGCAATTTTACTTTTATTTTTAAATACACTTTAATGAACTTTAATGCAAGAAAACACAATATATAACAAAATGTTTTGGTAAAATATAAAAGAGGATGTTACGCTGAGTAAATAGATACCAAACATGTCACGCTTTAAAATTGCGCACACTCGTGGAATGGCGCCAAACTACGGTACTTAAAAATCTCCATAGGCGACGCTTTCACAAATGTTTGAAGTTACAGAGGAGATCTAGTGCTCTCACGCTCATGATTACAGCAATACCTCACATGTGTGGTTTGAATGTCGTTTATGCAGGCGTGACTTACGTATGCGTTCCCTTCTGTGTGCGAGCACAAGGGGACAGTAGTGTATTTAGGTTTTGTGCTGCCCTAGGCCTGACTAAACTCATGCACCCCCTAATTTAAATATGACCCACCCCTTCCTGTCAAGACCACACCCCTTTCCGTTTAAGACCCACCCTGAAATTTTCGAGTGGGGACACTAGTTCTTAGGGCCTGGGGGCGTGGGGGATGGAGCAATGGATTCCCTTAATTTGCATAGATTTACTCTCCCTTCCTGTTTGGCTATGGGGCAGGAAGTGAAGGGAAATCTCTGCAATGGGACAGGGATGGTAAATAATAAACTGACAGGGGCTATAACCCTCCCTTACTCCATCCAAAATGAAAAAAAAAAGTGTTGCCCATAGTTCTACTTTAAGCACACATTTCTGATAATTTTATGGAGAGGACTAAGGTGATATAACCATGCCAATGGTGCAGCAGAAAACATATAGCACAGTAAGGAATGTTTGTTGTTCAGACAGTGTAGCACAAGCCGGCAGGGACTCTTTCCGTGCTGCCCCCCTGCAAAGTGCTGCCCTAGGCCTGGGCCTTGTTGGCCTAGGCCAGGATACAGTGTTGCAAGGGGGTGGAGGCCCTTTAAACATTTTTTTTTTTTTTTTACACTTTCCTTAAATTTTTTTTTTTTTTGATCACTTTTATTTCTATTACAAGGAATGTAAACACCCCTTGTAATAAGGATATGGCATGGCAGGTCCTCTCTACAGAGAGATCTGAGGTATGTAAAGCCTTACATCTCTCATCTATTCTGGAAAGCCTGAAATAAAAATAAATAAACTATCTCAGACCTTCCAGCAAAAAAATGGCAGTGTTTACTAGCCAGAGCCGATGTCATGACGTCGCTTCCAGCCTAAGAATGTCATAGAGGTGGGTGGGAACCATCTGGTCTACGGCCAGCTCAATGGTAAACTGCCGCCACTGCCAGATCCATTCTTCGACTCCACAATAGCACGGGAGACCCTGGAGAAGCATCGGAGGGCGATGGGAGGGGGGGGGGATGTCCCCTCCTGCTGCCTCTGAATTCAATCAACGGCTCAACTGCTGCTAAGATGGCTTTTACATTGTAAGTAATCGCTGGCTGAAAAAAAAGATATCTGGATGATGCCTGTACAGTAGCTGCAGACATCATTCAGATATCTCCACTCAAAGTCCGGGATGTCATATGACATCTTTTCGAGGGAAGTGGTTAATACATTTAAAAAACATTAATTAAAAGTGGGAATGAAACTATATTATTTTAGCTAAGGTTATACAAAATATTGTTAAGGGGATGGCTCTTGCATGAACATTTTTTTTGATTTGTCTGAGGTATAGTTTTTGTCTATGTCAATCCATTTTCTGTCTAGGATAGTGTATGTTGTGCTGCATTAATAACAGCATATGCTGTTTAGGGCAACATACAGGCATTAATATACTGATACATAAGTGTATATCAAGAGTAAAACATTAAACAAGCATAACCTAAGCCCCTTTAAAGTGGATGTAAACCCTCTCCTATACCAAGTGAAGTGAATAGCCTCAGATGATACACAGATATAAAAACAAATCTCCCTACATAAGTTTTATATGTACAGTATATCTGCTGCCTTCATCTTCCTGTTTCGATTCTGGGCATACACTGTGTGTGAGCTGATTGGAGGAAAGGCACCCCCCCCCTTCCACATAGGCAGCGGAACAAACAAACTTGCTGTGAATAGACAAGCTCTCTACTAATCTATTTATAGCACCCTCCCCGACACAAATTTTCAGCTGCTTTTATTTCCTGTGTTGGAGAACTTGTCAGAAGTTATCATGCTGATGACTAAGGAACGGAGCAGCAGAAAAACACGGGACTTATGACTTTGGAGAGAGATAAGTAAACACTACAGATACAGTATCTCACAAAAGTGAGTACACCCCTCTCAAATGTCTATTTCCCAAAGACAACCTCTGGATACATCCACTTTAGCTTGCAATCTCTATTTATTCTTCCTCCCCTTTCTTCTTTTTACAGACATACAAGGTGTGTCTATTAAATAACGAGTCTGTGATCGCATCTAGTAAACAAAGTAGTTAGAACCGGTTATAACTGCATGCGTGGTGACCTTGAACATGTTTGAACCTGCATGACAAGCAATCACACTCTATGACGTTCAGTTGATTGTGAGTCGCCATTTAGTTTGGTTGTGTTTTCTGTAGTGTGCCGAAAAAATGCTACGTTTAAAAGTTGAACAATGTGTCAATTTAAATTTTTTTGTAAAATTGCACAAAACACCAACATAATGTTTTCAAATGCTTACTATAGCTTATGGCAGGGGTGCCCAACCTTTTGAAGCACGAGGGCCACTTTATCAACTTGGTAACTGGTCGGGGGCCACAATCAGCGGAGCGGGCGGATGGCAGGTCCATGTCTGCTCTGCATATGCAGAGCGAACGTGGACACAGCCGGATCGGATTAGAGGTCGGACACAAGTCAGTTTACATCTGCCACTCCTTATAGGTGAATGGAGGGTCCAATTGGGTCGGACTGACTGTGTGAAAGGGGCCCATGGCTGCGCACCACGGGTACAACGCTGTGTACCTTTGGCTTTTCTGCACTTTGCAATAGACTTTTATTATATTCTGCAGGTTTGGTGCACTTTCAGAAAGCTCACCAAACTTGCATGTAATACCAGAAGTCTATGGCTCAGTGCAGGTAACCCGCAGGTGTGCTGCTCTGCATCTGCAGATTAGGTTGAAAGCAGCCCAGTAACCACTGCAGAACAGATATGCCTATATATACACTGTGATTTTAGTAATAAACTGACCTTTAATAACAATATTCTATTCCATCCCAGAGCAGGAGCTCGCGGGCCACATCAGAGGGCTCCGCGGGCCACATGGTTGGGCACCCCTGGCTTAAGGGAATGACGGCCTGTTTCGTGCACATGTGTTTGAGTGGCACAAAAGATTCAGCGAGGGACGTGAGAATGAATTCCCAAAAGTTAAATCAGTGCTTAAAGGGATACATTTTGAGTCACTTAATGCTGTAAAGAAGAAAACAGCGGATGTGTTGAAACAGCTGACAGAAATTGATTTTATCTATGCCTTCGACCAGTGGAAAACAAGACTGCAGCAATGTATTAGTGCAAATGGGGAATATATTGAAGGGGACAAGCATTAAATTTGTAATTCATACAAATTATTTAATCAGTCTCGTTATTTAATAGACACCTCATATATGTAAACAACTGTGCAACAAATAATCCTAAAACACAGTGATTGCTGCAATTATATAAAACAGTGTAAATCAGTCCAAGCAAAAAAAGCAAACACTTGTAGTGACTTGGCAGTACATTGTGCTGTCAAATAAACAAGATGCTCTGATCTTCCACCTCCATGTTATAAAGTATTCTTGTGCTCATAAATAATCCTCCACCAGTGAATGGATGGCCGCTCACCTTGTACTTAGACCACTTTTTTAACAGCGGGTCCAAGTGAGCAGTCCCTAATGGGGTTAAGATCAGATGATTGCTTCTGCTCCGCTCTTTTAATCCCCAGCACCTCCTGTCAGTGCTGCTTACTCTTGGTCAGCGGTATGTAAAAATAAACAAAGGTCATCTAGTGCTCTCTGTCGCAGTTTTAATGTAATATAAAATATAATGGTAGCACACATACATAAAAGGCACTCAGCCGTGCCAGCATATCAGACAGATATCAGGCTCCCAACGTGCTTCAGCATAGACGATGGTAACCGCAGCATGATAACCGAGGGTCTGGCTCCTAATCCCAGACGCGTGTCGTCCTGAGTATGGATTTCATCAGTGGGTGGCACCTCACCCTCTGTCCACCACTTATATCAGTTACACCCAACCTAATTAACCATTCATAGCCGCTGTCAATGGTATGAATGGTTAGTTAGGATGGGTGTAACTGATATAAGTGGCAGATGGAGGGTGAGGCTCCACCCACTGATTAAAGTTAAGGTTTAATTGTACTTAAAATTAAACGGCTATTAAATCTCCCCCACACGTTATATCTCTGTGTAGATCCCCCTGAGCTCTATTGCTCCAGTCCAGGTGTTTACCCGCATTTTTCCCCATGGGGCTTTGTCTTGGTCCTCCTTGCACCTGGCTCCAGACAGGTAAAAACGAGACTATGCATAAATGTTATAACTATATCGGTATTCTGTTATGCTATCATAATACTCTATGCATGTTTTCTTTGCATCTAGTGAAGTATATGTAGCACCCTGTAGTATGTGCTAGATGTAGTATAGGTAAATGTATTTAGCTCAGGGCTAAGCTGTTTATCTTCTACTAGTAAAAATACAAGGATTTCTTTAACCACTTGCTGATCACCCTATAGCAGTTTTACAGCTATGGGGTGACAGCTTTTTGAAGATTCCTTGTACATATACGCGATCCTGCACTTCCGCCTGCAGGGGGCGCACGCGAGCTGCCGGCGGGCTGTTTCTGTTGTGATTCTTCACAGCAGAAGACGATCTGTTGGTTCCTGGCACTCAATGTCCTCTGGCACCCACCGATCATCTGTAAACAAAACAGAGCAGTAATCTGCCTATGTAAAGAAGACAGATTGCCGTTCTGAAAGTGGGAAAGGGCTGGATAGTGTGTTCCTACAAAGCAGGGACTAGAATCCATTTCTTCCCCTAGTAAAAGCAGCACATACAGTACACATAAACACAGGCTAGGCACACAGTTAACCTTTTGATCGCCCTAGATGTTTAACCCCTTCCCAACCTGTGTCATTAGTACATATTTTTAGCACTGATCACTGTATTAGTGCCACTGGTTCCTGCAGAGTGTCAAAAGTGTCAGTGTCCGATTGTCCGCCACAATATCGCAGTCCCGCTATAAGTTGCTGATCGCCGCTATTACTAGTATAAAAAAATTAATAAATAAAAAATCTATAAATATTTACCAGGTAAATCAATCATTATATGCGCTTCAGAATTTTCTTAACAAAAACATGTAGCAGAAAACATATTGGCCTACATTTATAAAGAAATTTTTTTTTTTTTATTAATTAAGTAAAAAATATAGTTTGTTTTCTAAATTGTTGGTCTTTTTTTGTTTATAGCGCGGTGGTCATCAAATACCCCCCAAAAAAAGCTCTATTTGTTGAAAAGAAAATTACATAAATTTTATTCGGGTACAGCGTTGCATGATTGCTTAATTGTCAGTTAAAGTAACACAGTGCCCTATCGCAAAAAATGGCCTGGTCCAGTGGTGGCCCATCCATAGGGGGCGCCCGGGCGCCGCCCCCCCTCCTGTGGTCACCAAAAAAAAAACGGGCCCTTTAAGAGTTTTTTTTTTTTTTTTTGTAAATGTCCTTTTCCTGACAGACTCCATGGCAGCCTACGTGTGGGGTTAATCCCGCCCCTCATACCTCATAGGACCCTTCTCCCATAAATCTTTGCTCTGGGCCAGAGGCCGTGTTCCTTTTTTTGTCCTCCTCCTAGGACCAAGATATAGTCTTACCTTTTCATGAAGTTTTCCTGTAATCCAGGCCTGGCGGTGTGCACGGCGATACGTTGGTGGTTAGCGGTGATCCTCTCTGCAGTCCAGCAATCCTAGCTATTAGCAGGTGGACATGGGCGATATGATGTGATACCATGAAGGGCTTACTAACCTGGCCATTGGCAGGCAAGCGGCAATATGGCCAAACGTCCCAGCTATTAGCGGGAGGCTTTGTAAACGCCCGATCGTGCGGTGGGTCGAGCGAACAGCTCCCCAGTCCCAGGTTCTGGTCCGGATCATGCCGTGGTGGTGGTAATGTACAAAGATATTCCTTTTATATGGCAGCCGTATCTCTGTGTTTTGTGTGTCTCCTTATTTTCTATCAAGCTCCAGTGAGTGGCCACGGCGGCTGGAGCGCAGCTGCGTTCCAGCTCGCCGTTTCAGGAAGTCGCTGCGCATCCGCAAGCCGCGAACGAAGATTCTGTGCTTGGCTCGTGCAGGCGCAGTTTCGCCAAAATGGCGGCGGCGGTCGCGAATGCGATTGGCCGCCACCGGATGGCAACCGCTATGGGGCGGTGACATCGTTAACGGTGGCAGATTTAAATAGCTGTCAAAGCAGCTATTACTTGGGATGACTTGCAGGCTTATGCGGTATTTACCCAGGCACTGGGCTCTGGTTTACAAGGTAAATTGTTTGCTGCAGGCTCCCTGGGTGCTGGCTATGTTTTATCATGTGCTCTCATGCCTGTTGTCACTCCTGTTTCTTATAAGGCTGTAATGATTCATTTCACTTTCAAACTGCCTTGCCATGGATCTGTCACCGCCCTCTTGTGGCCAACCCTTGCGCTGCAGGTAGGATTTATTTATTTTCTACCTGTGATGCTTGGGTTCACTCATTCAGGAGCTCTTAACCCTTTCTTTTTCACTCAGCTTTTCTAGGTCTGAACACCAAAGCACGGCAAAGACCGTCCTAGGTCTCAACGTTGTCACTCCAATTCAAGGTCCAGGCGTCAGATCTTCCTTTAGATCTAGGTACCACAGATAGGAGTCTAAAACCACCTCTGGGCGTCACTCTCACCGCCACTCCAGCCGCTCTGTGAGGAAAGCCTGCTGGGTATGCGGGGCCCAGGTTCCTGAAGGCAAATCGCTCTGCAAGCGATGCTTTTCTAAAGTCGCATAAGAAAGAGAGGGTGGAGACCAACAAGTGGAAGCACTGGTCAGAAAGGTGGTCCATGAGTCCCTGAGTAAAGGGGATTCTGGTCATACCCACAACCCTGCTGGCGACACTATGTCAGTCCCTATTAGGGATGATCTCAAGGCTCCAGGCCCTTCACAGCCGAGCCATTCCTCAATTGAAGCCTCAGACAGTGAGGTGGAGGTAGATGACCCTGGTGCAGGTTTTGAATTTGCCCTAGTACCACAGCTGGTCAAAAGCTGTCAAAGAAGCTTTGAGATGGAAGAGCCAGTGGAGGCACCCTCCAAACAGAGGAAATATTTTAAATACCTCAAAAAAAGAACACCCTAATTTCTCCTTTTTGGGTGAACTCAGCGCAATAATTACCGACAAATGGGGTGGTGTTGAAAGGAAGAATTGCCTGTTAATGAAGGTATCAAAAATGTACCCATTTAAAAGCAAGGATGTAAAACACCTGGAGTCGGCTCCTGTCATTGACTCAGCCCTAATGAGGATGGTGAGGCATGTCACACTCCCATTGGAGGATACTGTTTCCTTTAGGGATTGCCTGGAGTGGAAAATGTATACCGACCTCAAGCAGATCTACATTACAGCGGGTATGACCTGCAAACCAGCTCTAGCTCTCGCAGCCCTTTCTAAAGCGATGGAAGTCTGGGCAGACGACGTAGATGCTTCTCTGAGGAGCATCTCGGAAGAACTGGCCAGGAGCTCACCTATTCATGGGCTAAGGTTGACGTTGGCTTTTCTCGTGGGGCTGCCCTAGACATAATTCGCCTGGTGGCTCGGATCATGCTGACATCTGTCACGGCTAAGCGTGCCTTGTGGCTGCGCCCATGGGTAGCTGACCCTGCCTCCAAGCAGGCATGGTGCAGGATTCTATTTGGGGGTTCGTCTCTCTTTGGGAACATATCGGACAGTGCCATCACCCGTGCCACAGGGGGCAAGTCGGGGTTCCTTCCCCAGGATCGCCGTCTGCTAAACCAGAAGAGAACACAGCCCAGGCAAAGTTCAGATCGAGCAAGGAATGCTCGCTACTATAGGGCTGGCCGTGAGTTCAAGAAGACCTGGAAGAAAAAACAGCCTTCAGGCCAGAAGTTTTCAAAAGGGGCATCTTCCGGTGGACAAGAATCCCCTAAGTCTTTATGATGTTGCACCTGCCTAAAACAGAGCGAGTCGGCATCCTTGCCTCTCTCGGAAGAGAAAAAGCGAATTCTCCTGTCTCTCTTGTGGCTCAGGGCGCTGCAATTCCAGTTCCAGATGACAAAAGGTTTTAAGGGGTCTACTCGCCCCTCTTCATGGTGTTGAAGAAAAACGTCTCCTGGAGGCCAGTTATAGACCTAACCCACTTGAATTCTTTTATCTAGAAGGAGAAGTTCAAGATGGAGACACTACTCATGATCAGTCAAGCAATCCAACCAGACGATTGGCTTGTCTCTATAGACCTGAAGGACGCCTACTTCCATGTTCCGATAGCGTCAGAATTCCAGAAATACCTTTGCTTTGCTGTCGATCAAATCCGTCTGCAGTTCACCTGTCTCCCCTTCGGGCTTACAACATTGCCTCGTGTGTTTTCAAAACTTGTTGGCTGTCGTGGCTCTGATCAGGACCAGAGGTATCCGTCTGTATCACTATCTAGACCTGCTGTTGTCTCGGGACAAGGAGCAGTTGCTAATCCACAGATCCCAGGTCATCTCCACTCTACTAGAGTTTGGTTGGCTTCTGAATCTGGAAAAGAGCCATCTGGATCCTACGCAGTCCCTGGTATTCCTCGGGGCACACTTCAACGCTATCAAGAGCACCATCTTGTTACCCCTGGAAAAATCCCAGTGATCCGGGACAGAGTTTGGCTTGCAATGTCGTCCTCATCTCCAAGCCTCTCAATGACTAAAGATCATTGGCACCATGGTGGCAACGACACCCATGGTAAAGTGGGCTCAGTGGAAAATGCGGCCCTTCCAGAAGGGTTTCCTCCAGCAGTATAATCCAGGGCTTCGGGATCACTTTATCCAAATAACCTCATCCATGCGGGAGAGCTTTCCTTGGTGGCTACAACAGAGGAACCTCCTCAATTGTCACTCCATCGCACCTGTGTCTTGGGTCACCATCACTACAGATGCCAGCAACAGGGGCTGACAGAAGTAGCCCAAGGCATATGGAATTTTCCCTCTCACAGGATAGTCTCCAATGTTCTGGAACTCCGGGCAGCGTTCTGCACTCTGCAGGCCTTTCACCACTTAACAGCAGGAGACTCAGTCCTCCTAAGACTGGACAACACAACTGCAGTCGCATACATCAAGAGACGGGGGTACTCGCAGACTCTCCCTGTCAAAGGAAATAGAGCCCATCATGATCTTGGCCCAGAAAAACCTGGCCAACCTGACAGCTGTCTATCTCCCTGGAGTCCCGAACGTTCAGGCAGATTTTCTGTTGAGAGTTTCTCTGGACAACGAGTGGACTTCCCCCCCGAAGTCTTCAGGTGGGTCCTGTCCCTGGGAGTCATTCCGGAAGTAGACTTGTTTGCCTCCCCATGCAACTTCAGACTAGAGAGATACTACACGAGGTCTTGGTATCCCAGGCTTTTGGGTAGATGCTCTGACAGACCATTGGCGGTTCCACAGGGCCTATGCCTTTCCCCCGGTTCCTGTCATTCTCTGTTTTTTGTCGAGGCTCAGGATGGAAGAAGCAGAGATAGTGGCAATAGTCCCCTACTGGCCAAACAAGCCATGGTTTCTACTGCTGATGCAACTCCGCTTCCGGGACCCAGTTCCTCTACCCTCCAGACCAGATCTCCTATCACAAGGGGCATTTCTACATCCATGCCCGGCCCATCTACATCTGATGATCTGGTTCTTGAGATCTTGAGAGGGGAAGGTTGGAGGCCCTAGGCTGTCAAAGTAGGGCCATCTCCACAATATTAAATGCCAGAAGAATAGGCACCAACAGGGTCTACCAGAGGATTTGGAAAAAGTTTTCAGACTACACCTCTTCCACTGCAGGTTCTTGCAAAAACCCAAAGATACATGATATCCTGGGCTTCTTACAATCAGGATTGGATCTCTCATTGTCAGTCAGCTCGCTGCGAGTCCAAATCGCTGTAATCTCTGCATTTACCGGTGTTTCCTGGGCTAGACACCCTCTTACTCAGTAGTTTTTCAGAGGAGCAATAAGGCTCAGACCTCAGAGCCAAGTTTTTCTAATTGGGATCTTCCCCTTGTCCTGGATTTTTTCTTAGGTAGAGAGTTGGAACATGAAGATCAATCTGTCAAATGACTCTCTCTAATAGTTGTCTTCTTGGTGGCTATAACATCGGCTAAGAGGGTCTCTGAAATCAGCTCTCAGGGATGCAAGGAGCCGTTTCTAAACCTTTTAATTCCTATGTTGGGTTCAGACCCCAAAGTGGCATCTGTGTTTCATGACAATCAGGAGATTGCTCTTCCAACGTTCAGATCTACCGAGGATTCCAGTGTTTATCCCTTAGATGTTGGAAAAGCTGAGTCAGTATCTTGAAGCTACAGCTTCTTTCCGTCAGACTGACCACCTGCTCGTTCTTTTCACAGGAAGTATAAGGGAATGCGTGCCTCTTCCAGATCTATCGGAGCATGGATTGTTCAGGCCATTCAGTGGGCCTATAAAGCCAAGGGCTTGGCGCCTCCAGAAGCGGTGACTGCTCACTCAACTAGAAGTGTCTTCATCATGGGCGGCATCACGTCACGTGCCTCCAGAAGTTATTTGCAAGGTGGCCTTGTGGTCTTCAATTAACACGTTCATGGCACACTACTGCGTAGTGGTTTACATATCTTGTCTGTTGATGGTGCCAATTAAACATTTTTTCTTTTGTCCAGCACTCTGCCCACCCGGGTGTGTATGGCTAGTTATTTCCCACACGTAGGCTGCCATGGAGTCTGTCAGGAAAACTGAAAATTTATATCAAATACTTACCGTAATTTTCCTTTCCTGATGGACTCCATGGCAGCAGGAGTTCCCTCCCAGTGGCTGGAGTAGGCTAAATTATGGAACACGGCCTCTGGCCCAGAGCAAAGATTTATGGGAGAAGGGTCCTATGAGGTATGAGGGGCGGGATTAACCCCACACGTAGGCTGCCATGGAGTCCATCAGGAAAGGAAAATTACGGTAAGTATTTGATATAAATTTTCAGTTTTCTTCACACAATGAGTGGCGGTGCATCCATAGTGGGCGCAGAAGCGCCGTCGCCGCTCGCTTCTGCACCCGGCCGTCACTCACAACAATACATAGGTTCATGCATTGAATGAACCTATGTATTGCTGCCGCCCACTATTCAGATGGCCGGCCCCTTGAGCGCCGGCCATCTGAATAACAGTGTCTGGTTGGCCTTTAGAAGTGCCTATCAGAGCCAGCGGCTCTGATAGGCTTCCCGACTACAGCCTGAGGGCTGTAATCGGCTTCTAAATATCAAATGAGAGGACGCACAGGGGTGCGTTCCCTGGCCAATCAGGTTCACCGGGTCTGGTTACCGGTAACCTGATTGGCTGAAGCGACATCGAGGGTGGGAGAAGACATCGAGGACGGAAGAAGGACAGCGCTGACTCGAGGAAGGTAAGTGCAGGGCTGGGGGGGACAAACTGTCTGCATTTGGGGACAAACTGGCTGTATTATGAGGAAAAACTGGCTGTATTTGGGGAACAAACTTGCTGCATATTGGGGACAAACTGGCTGCATATTGGGGACAAACTGGCTGTATTATGGGGGACAAACTGGCTGTATATTGGGGGACAAACTGGCTGCATACGGGGGACAAACTGGCTGTATATTGGGGGGCAACTGGCTGCATATTGGGGACAAACTGGCTGTATTATGGGGGACAAACTGGCTGTATATTGGGGGGGAAACTGGCTGTATTATGGGGGACAAACTGGCTGTATATTGGGGGGGAAACTGGCTGCATACAGGGGACAAACTGGCTGTATATTGGGGGCAACTGGCTGTATATTGGGGGGCAACTGGCTGTATTATGGGGGACAAACTGGTTGTATTATGGGGGACAAACTGGCTGTATTATGGGGGACAAACTGGCTGTATATTGGGGGGGAAACTGGCTGTATTATGGGGGACAAACTGGCTGTATATTGGGGGGAAACTGGCTGCATACGGGGGACAAACTGGTTGTATGTTGGGGGACAAACTGGCTGTATATTGGGGGACAAACTGGCTGTATATTGGGGACAAACTGGCTGCATATGGGGGACAAACTGGCTGCATATGGGGGACAAACTGGCTGTATATTGGGGGACAAACTGGCTGTATATTGGGGGGCAACTGGCTGTATATTGGGGGACAAACTGGCTGCATATGGGGGACAAACTGGCTGCATATGGGGGACAAACTGGCTGCATATTGGGGACAAACTGGCTGTATATGGGGGACAAACTGGCTGTATATTGTGGGGCAACTGGCTGTATTATGGGGGACAAACTGGCTGTATTGTGGGGACAAACTGGCTGTATATGGGGGGAAACTAGTGGCGTTTGGGCACAGTGGCTGCGTTTAATGGGCACAGTGGCGGGCAGCAATTGATGTTTTTTTTTTTATTTAATTTTTTCAGTTTGTTTGCGCCCCCCCAAAAAATTTGAGCACCAGCCGCCACTGGCCTGGTCATGAAGGGGGGTAAATCTTGCGGAGGTCAAGTGATTAAAGCTACATTTCATTCATCAGCATGCGATTGCTGAGAAATAAACACAGCCAGCAGAAGTAACATCTGATGTAATATAAAATGTACTGTATGCTGTGTGTTGTTGGCCTTGGGTGAAACTAACTTAACTCATAACAGAACTCATGGGAAATCGAAGATGTCCATCTCAACAGCAGACCTCTATCAGTAGAGTTGCAAAAATTAAGGGTATGTTTTTTCGGCACACACAGTAGCCACATGTAAAAAGATTTGCACTCCCATGTGCATTATATAACAAACATTACAAAAAAATGCCAAATGTATGTATACAGAACATAATAAATTATGTATATTATTTTTTATGTTGTTTCTGCATATTTGCTTAGTTCCCTAGCTTGGAGCTTTTTTTAAACTTCATTATAAACCAAATTTATCAGCACCGCTGAAAGGTTGAAATCCTCTCTCTGAAATCTGAAGGCTTTCTTTAGCCCAGAATAAATCATTATGGATTGAGAAATCAGACAATTACAAAGTCACTGTTTGGCTTGGCGGTATTGATTCTCAAATGCAATTTTAAAACTACACAGGATAGATCAGCCCATTATAAAAGCTCTAAATCTCAGTCTACCTCTTTGTTGCTTTGAATGTTTTCATCACCCTGCCATACGAATAAATCTACCCATAGGCATGCTACCATGGTCATACAGTAGCGGACAATCCAACCACTGAAAGGTATTTACTCCCTCGCCCAATTTCACATAGAATGCAGAAAGGAATGTAAATGTTGGAGTTTTGTCAAATTAAAAGTAGCTCTAGAACAGCAAAATGCAACAATACATGTATGTCAATTTAAGGGTTGCAATTCACGATAGCATGCTGTAGCTGCAGTCCATTTTAGTCCATATGTCCTGTTTATATTTTGTATGTACGTGGTGTTAAATGAATGTAAGAATTTAATAAATGCACTTTTACAAATGTTTACATGCATTTTTAATATATAATAATAAAAAAACTCACATAAACAGAGTTTTTTGACAGCTGCCAATGCACAAATATGCTTTAACAATGCTTGTAGAAATGAATGCAAAACGTCAGCACTGATGTACAGATGTGGGGCTTTAGCACCATCCCTACCAGGTGCCTAAAACTTTTACAACTGAAGTTTAATCTGCTTATATTTTGCCTGATTTGGTTCCTCCCCTCCCCGATCATGTACATGGTAATGACATTTTTAAATAAACCTGTTTTCAGTACATACCATTTTCATACCCAGTGAAATCACCAATGCTGGTAGATCATGGCTGGTGGGAAGGGCCGCAAAGTTCTGCTTTTTTAAGCGTAGCTTCACAGTACCCTTTTTCAGTACCCTGTTCAAGAGCCCTCAGCACTGATATGAGCAGTGAACTTGCTAAGCAAATATCAAAATGCCTTGACGGATGACTGTTAGTAGAGGAGTAGGCATAGCTAGGCAGACATTGTTTCCATGAAGACCACCCAAGGTAATGTCCACATGTGCAGCTGAACTTCCATAATTGAAAGAACTAAATAAAAGAGATAGGCCAAGAACAGTCAAGCTGGGAAGAAAAAAAGCTAGATAATATTGTACATCCTCTAGTCGGGAAATGAGATGGGCTCTACTGACTTGACGTAAATTAGAATGCACACTGTGAGACCATTTTTCACCTGGCTCCTTTGATTGCTTAATTGAAAGATATCGGGTGGGAAGGGGCCATCAGAGCCACCCATATTCAGAGTTTTGTACAGTTCCTAAAACTAGTGCACTCAGAATCTGGTGAACCTGCAGATGGTAGCCAATCAGCTTCTAAAGTCAGCTTGTTCGTTTAAGCTTTGACAATAAAACCTGGAAGCTGATTGGTTTCTATGCATGACTGCACCAGATTTTGCACTCTCCAGTTTTAGTAAATCCTCCCCTTTACATCCAGCTATACATTTCCCCACCACCTAAAGACTGTTTTCATTGTGGTCTATATTGTCATTTGGTGGGAGGACATTTTTAAAAAGGCAATGTCCATATGTGCAGCTGAAATTTCATGACTGAAAGAACCAAATGAAATTGACAGGCTAAGGACAGCCAGGCTGGGAAGAAAAAAAGCTAAATGATATTGGACATCGCTCAGTCGGGAAATGAGGTGGGCTCTACTAACTAAAGCAATTTTCAAGGCCCACCGTGAGATAATTTTTCGCCTGGCTCCTTTGATTGCTTAACCTCTTTGCACCAGTGTCTACTAGCCCTTTAAGAGGTTTCAGATGTCAGGGCTGCCTTTATGATCATATGACTGCCGTGATTTGCAAGAAGCAATGCAATTATTTTAATAAATATAAACTGATAAATACCTTTTTTATCAGCAGTATATAGCAGTCGTGTGATTTATATCAGTGTCCGGTTAAAGTTTGTAGGAGGAGTTTTTATTCTGTCCTATGAGGCTGTCCTCATACCCCTGACCCTCTGTCAGGACAGTGCTGATTGGCCCTGTGCTGATCACATGCACCCTCCCAAGAAAAAAAAACTGTACAGCAATACACACCAAACTGAGTATGTGAAAAGTGACTCCAAAGACTGTCTTATCAGGAGATGGATTGGAAAGTGTGGAAGAAGGGGAGGATCAGAAAAGACAGGATCAAGCAGTCTTTTTACACAATGCAGAGGGTTAACCCCTTAGGTTCCACAGTGAGTATAACAAGCATGCTTTACTGCATATACAGACTAATTTTACTGTTGTGGGTTTAGTAACACTTTAATTGAAGGATGTCGAGTGGGAGGGGTCCATCAGAGCCACCCATGTTCTGAATTTTGGACAGTTCCTGATGAAATTCAAGTAATACTAAAGCTTACATTTTTATTTTTTTTAAATAACAAACAAGTCATACTTACCTCCACTGTGCAGCTCATTTTGCGCAGAGTGGCCCCGACTCTCGTCTTCTGGGGTCCCTCAGCGGCTGTCTCGGCTCCTCACCGCTTCTGATAACCTCCTCTGGGAAGCGCTCTCCCAAGTGGGTTACTTTGCGGGCGTGCTCCCGAGTCCTGTAGTCGGCGTCCATAGCCGTCGACTACAGGACTCTGCCCCGCCCCCCGACCCTCGCGCAATTGGAGTTGATTGACAGCAGCGCGAGCCAATGGCTGCGCTGCTTTTAATCTATCCAATAAAAAGCTGAGAAGAGCCGAGAAGCCCGGGCAACGATCAAGCGCGTTCGTGACGCGGGACTTTCGAGGGCTCAGGTAAGTAAACCGGGGGGCTGGGGGCCGGTAATCATCAGATGTTTTTTTACTTTAACGCATAGGATGCATTAAGGTGAAAAAACATGAACCTTTACAACCCCTTTCATACAGTGTTTACTAAAACTGGTGCACTCAGAATCTGGTGCACCTGCACATGGTAGTCAATCAGCTTCTAACTTCAGCTTGTTCATTTAAAGAGTTCCAACTTGTATTAAAAAATAAGTAAAAGTCAGCCATTACAAATACTGTAGCTGCTGACTTTTAATATTTATTTATTTTCTTTATTTCAGGTACTTATATAGCGCCATCAATTTACGCAGCGCTTTCCATAATATCTTTACATAATATAAGGGCACTTACCTGTCCAGGGAGCCAGCAATGTCGGCACCCCAAGCTAAATGGACAGGTGCCGGCATCCTTACTAAGGGAAACAGGAAGTGAACACTTGTGGCTTCACAGCCTGTTTCCTACTGTGCATGTGTCTCGCTGCACTTTCTGAATGGTCTCGCTGTCTACTAGGACCGATATGTGTCTCACAGAAGGCAGTGGGGGGGGGAGGAGGAGGGGCTGTAAATAACGTAGGTTGCCGGGTACCAGTGTTTGACAGGTATCCGCTCCCCTCCCAAAAGTGCCAAATGTGGAAATGGAGGGGGGGGAGCAGATAAGCAGAGCTTCCACTTGTGGGTGGAACTCCGCTTTAACCACTTAAGGACCGCCTAACGCCAATATACGTCGGCAGAGCGGCACGGCTGGGCATAAGCACGTACAGGTACATTGCTTTTTAAGTGCCCAGCCGTGGGTCGCGCGCGCTAAGCCGGGGACGCGCAAGCGACCCGGCCCGAAGCTCCGTGACCGCGCCCGCGGGACACGCGGACCTGATCGCCGCCGGTGTCCCACGAACAGGTCACAGAGCTGAAGAACGGGGACAGGTAAGTGTAAACAAACCTTTCCCCGTTCTTCCTAGTGAGCGTGTCACTAATTGTCTGTTCCCTGTCATAGGGAACGACGATCAGTGACATCACACACCAAGCCACGCCCCCACACAGCAAGAATCACACATTAGGTCACACTTAAACCCTTCAGCGTCCCCTACAGGTAACCCCTTCACTGCCAGTGTAATTTTCACAGTAATCAGTGCATTTTTATAGCACTGATCGCTGTAAAAATTACAATGGTCCCAAAATGGTGTCAAAAGTGTCCGATGTGTCTGCCGTAATGTCGCAGTCACGATAAAAATCGCTGATAGCCGCCATTACTAGTAAAAAATGTATTATTCATAAAAATGCCATAAAACTACTCCCTATTTTGTAGACGCTATAACTTTATCGCAAGCCAATCAAAATACACTTATTGCAATTTTTTACCAAAAATATGTAGAAGAATACGTATCGGCCTAAACTGAGGAAAAAAAATTATATATTTTTTGGGGATATTTATTATAGCAAAAAGTAAAAAATATTGCATTTTTTTCAAAATTTTCGCTCTATTTTTGTTTATAGCGCAAAAAATAAAAACCGCAGAGGTGATCAAATACCACCAAAAGAAAGCTCTATTTGTGAGAAAAAAAAAGGACGTCAATTTTGTTTGGGAGCCACGTTGCACGACCACGCAATTGTCAGTTAAAGCGACAGAGTGCCGAATCGCAAAAAGGGGCCTGGTCCTTTAGCAACAAAATAATCCGGGGCTTAAGTGGTTAAGCTTTAACCATAAAACCTGGAAGCTGATTGGTTTCTATGCAGAATTGCAGCAGATTATGCACTGTCCATCTTTAGTAAATATTCAGCTATACACTTCCCCACCACCTAAAGACTGTTTTTCATTGCGGCCTATATTGTCCTTTGGTGGGAGGACATTAAAAAAAAAAAAAGCTTTGGCCAGAGGAAACTAGGATAAAAATAAATATAATCTCTCTGTAAGGCTTTGCATTTTCTTTGTTTTTGTCCCTGTGAGGGGCGAGATATTTTCACCCGTTTTCAACATATTGCTTTTCCACAAGAAACAGAATCTTTGCAGAGATATGTAAATGAAAACATTCAGAGGGAATGTTCAATTGCTACAGAAGAAAGTATTCAGAAAGTAATTTAGAGAATAGAGGATCTTGACGATGTAGCTGTGCATAAGCACAGCATGACAGAACTAATTTCCTGCAGAGTCTAGAAAACTTTTCTTTTTTTTATTATTTTCTTGGCTTACCTATTCACACATTTCAGATTTTCATTCAGGGTTACCACAACTGCTCAATAGCAATGTGCAGGAAATTTCAATGCGCAATATCAATTTGTGTTTTAAAAATATGAATATATAAAAGAAATTTAGCTTACAGATTGTATGAAAATAAAAATTTTGGTGGGCAAGGGTAAGTGGACATGGAATTTTTTTTGTGGTCTGTGTCCCGGCTGGAGAGATTTTCCCCTCACTTCTAGGAATAAGCCAAACTGCTCTGGCTTAAGCCCCGTACACACGGTCGGATTGTTGGTCCAACTTGCTCAAAATGAAGTTTGTTGGCCAAAAGTCTGACCGTGTGTACGGGGCTTATGGTCTGAGCAGGGTTTGGTGAACTTTAACTACTTCAGCCCCGGAAGATTTGGCTGCTCAATGACCAGAGCATTTTTTGCGATTCGCACTGCGTCGCTTTAACAGACAATTGCGCTGTCGTGCGATGCTGTACCCAAACACAATTGACGTCTTTTTTTTCCCCCACAAATAAAGCTTTCTTTTGGTGGTATTTGATCACTTCTGCGGTTTGAATTTTTTGCGCTATAAACAAAGAAAGATTGTCAATTAAAAAAAAAAACACAATATTTTTTACTTTTTGCTGTAAGACCCCTTTCACACTGGAGCAGTTTGCAGGCACTATTGCGCTAAAAATAGCGCCTGCAAGCCGACCCTAAACAGCAGCTGCTGTTCCTCCAGTGTGAAAGCCCGAGGGCTTTCACACTGGAGCGGTGCGCTAGCAGGACCACTCCAAAAGTCCTGCTAGCCGCATCTTTGGAGCGGTGAGAGGAGCGGTGTGTTTACCGCTCCTTCCCATAGAAAGCAATGGGAAACCATGGCTATACCGCCGGCAATGCGCCTCTGCAGAGTATTAACCCTTTTTCGGCCGCTAGCAGGGGTTAAAACTGCACTGCTAGCGGCCGAATACCGCCGCAATTCAGACGGTAAAGTGCCGCTAAAAATAGCGGCACTTTATCACCACTGCACCTCCTGCCCCAGTGTGAAAGGGGCCTTATAATTAGCCCCAATTTTTTTGTTAAAAAAAGCTAATTTATTTCCTCAGCTTAGGCCGATATGTATGCTTCTACTTATTGTTTGGTAATAAAAATTACAAAAAAACGTTTTTTTACTAGTAATGGCGGCAATTGCGATTTTTATTGGGACTGCGACATTATGGCAGACATATCGGACACTTTTGACACATTTTTGGGACCATTGGCATTTATACAGCGATTAGTGCTATTAAAATGCACTGATTACTGTGTAAATGTCACTGGCAGGAAAGGGGTTAACACTAGGGGGCGATCAAGGAATTAATTGTGTTCCCTATTGTGTGTTCTAACTGTAGGGGGATGGGACTCGCTATAGGAGATGAGAGATCGTGGTTCCCAGCTTGTAGGAACTCACGATCTGTCATGTCCTCTCAGAACAGGCATGTGTGTTTACACACACACGTCCCTGTTCTTCTCTCGTGCCCGCAATCGTTCGTGGCCGTCGGTCATCAAGACTGCCGGTCACGAGCATCAGCACCCCCGCTGTGCAGCACGCCCGCTATCCCGCTTAAAGGGACCGACGTACAGCTACGACGATCCATGGGAACGAACCGACCTGCCGCAGTATAATGGCGGCGGCTGGTCGGCAAGCAGTTAAAGAAGTTTGAATGCCAGACTTCTTTAAAAGCAATGAAAGCTGAATCTGTTAAATCTACAATGCCCTTTTTTCGGGGGCTAATAGGCAAGAGGTTGTCAAAAATAGCATTGGTGGTTAGGCACTGCCCTAGGGAACATATACCAATGCAAAAAAAAATAAAAAATAAATCCACTCAGCTTGGAACAGTGTTTTATCTTTAATGCTTAAAGTGAAACATTAAAAATGCCCAATTCCTATAACCACTTCAGCTCTGGAATATTTACCCCCTTTCATGACCAGGCCATTTTTTGTGCAACGCTGTACTTAACCACTTCAATACAGGACACTTATACACCTTCCTGCCCAGACCAATTTTCAGCTTTCAGTGCTGTCGCACTTTGAATGACAATTGCGCGGTCATGCTACACTGTATTCAAATAACATTTTTGTATTTTTTTCCCCACAAATAGAGCTTTATTTTGGTGGTATTTGATCACCGATTTTTATTTTCTGCTAAACAAATAAAAAAAAGACCAAAAATTTGGGGAATTTTTTTTGTTTTGTTTCATTTACATTGATGGGCACTGATAGTGCTCCTTCACTGATGAGCACTGATGGGGCTGCACTGACGGGCACTGATAGGGCGCAACTGATGGGCACCGATGAGGTGGCACTGATGAGGTTGCACTGATGATGGGCACTAATATGCGGCACTGATGGGCACTGATAGGTGGCACTGATATTTGGCACGGATGGGCACTGATCGGTGGCACAGATGGGCAATGATCGGTGGCATATATAGGCACTGATCGGCGGCATGGATGGGCACTGATAGGCGGCATGGTTGGACACTGATCGGTGGCATGGATGGGCACTGATCGGCGGCACGGATGGGCACTGATAGGCGGCATGGATGGGCACTGATAGGTGGCACGGATGGGCATGGATGGGCACTGATAGGTGGCACTGATGTACTGTAATGTATTGTACTGATGGATGCCAATCAGTGCCAAACAATAATGCCTGCCAATCAGTGATGCCCATTGTGGGCACTGATTGGCATCAATTGTGGGCACTTTTTGGCATCCATTGTGGGCACTTTTTGGCATCCCTGTTGGTCTAGGGTGGCATACCTGGTGGTGACATCCCTGGTGGTCCTAGTGGCGTCCCTGCTGGTCCAGTGTGGGCATCCTTGGGGGGGGCTGCACTGATAACCGATCAGCACAGACCCCCCCTGTCAGAGGAGCAGCCGGTCGGCTCTCCTCTACTCTGACAGACGCGAGTGAGGAAAAGCAGATCACCGACTCTTCGTGTTTACATCGTGATCAGCCGTGATTGGACATGGCTGATTACATGGTAAAGAGTCTCCGTCAGAGACTCTTCACCTAGATCGGTGTTGCGGGGTGTCAGACTGACACCCCGCAAAAATGATTGCCGCCATGCATGTCCCGGGGGCGCGCAGCGGCTCAATATCCTGATCACGTCATATGACGTCTGGTCAGGATATAATAACCACTTTGCTACCATCATTTTGTAATAGGGCGGGCAGCAAGTGGTTAAACACATTTATGTCCTTTTTTCCCACAGAGTTTTCTTTTGGTGGTATTTGATTTGCTCTATAAACAAAAAAAGACTGACAATTTTGAAAAGAACAAAACAATATTCTTTACTTTCTGCTATAAAACATATCCAATAAATTTGGTAAAAAAAATCTAATTTCTTCACCACTTTTTGGCCAATGTGTATTCTGCTACATATTTTTGGTAACAAAAATCCCAATAGGTGTATATTAATTGGTTTGCGCAAGAGTTATAGTATCTACAAACTATGAGATTTTTTTTTAAATCTTTTTTTTTTACTAGTAATGGTGGCGATGATCGACATATAGCTGGTCTGCGGAATTGGGGCGGACAGTTGGGACACTAACTGACACTTTTTGGGGACCAGTGACAGTAATACAGTGATCAGTGCTAAAAATATGCACTGTCACTGTACTAATGACACTGACAGGGAAGGGGTTAACATCTGAGACAATCAAAGGGTTAAATGTGTGCCTGACCAGTGCTTTAATACTGTGGGGGAGGTGCTTGTACCAGGAGAAGGCATGGATCGGTCTGGTAGAGATTTTAAGAAGAATCCTCATACCAAAAAAAAAAGTGTGGGGGTCTCCCCAAAATCCATACCAAAAGCATGCTTCCCTCCTTTCCGAAACTTACCATCCCATATGCCCTCAATATTGGGGTTGCCTCACCTTGTCCACATGTTGATGAAAAAAATAAGGGGTCCCCCAGATACCATCCTTCCTGAATAAGGGGCAAAAATAGAAATTAAGTTATATAAAAAAAAAACACAAAGGTCGTTTTCCACTGACTTGTCAAAAGTAAAGACCTGGATGCACATGACCGATGTGCATGCTATTCTTTGCCAAATAAGAGCTACCCAAGATGCCATCAGCTATATAAGGGAAGAGACGGGAATAGTCAATGTCTGGTCAATGTCAATGGTCGTATCTGGTCAATGTCATTCCCTAAACATGGCTAGTGGGGGTGATGGCAATGATGTCACTGTTATGCCCACCTTTTGCTCACAGAGATACCCACCCGTGTAAGTCAATGTCAAGACATCAGCTACTGCTAGGGATGTGGCAGTGCTAGTTCCTGTTACTTTTGCAACCATTGACTGCTTCTGTATATGATGTTCTTCTTCCAATGAACAAGGGTCAAACTGGCCAAAGTTTGGTGCCGAACCTAATTTTGGACTGAACCAATGGTTATCCCTACTCACCTCCTGTTCCAGTGAGAAGTGTAACTAGAACAAGTAGTGAAGAACATCTCTCCAATGGAAACAGACCGCCAAATGAAACCTGACAGCAGTTCTAATTCTGACATCAGCACCAGTTTCTGCACCATTTTACGGTGAGCACAGGGTATCATAGAAAACCCCCCTACCCACAGGGCAGGCCCATGACCTCCTGCACTCACAAGAAGTGGATGTTATTTAACCTGGTGACATCTAGTGGTACAAAGGAATACTGCAAAGGACAACACCGAAAAGAAGATAAGTAATGCATCAAGAGCTGAATTTCTATTTTTACAATGGCTGGGATGAGCTTTAATTTTCACCTTTCCCATTGACTCCAATGTACTTCATCATAATACTTAATTTCACTGATATGTCCAGATTTTGTGCTGAAATTACCACAAAGTGAAAGAGGTATAGAACGATGTTATGTACAGCAACAGAATCATGGTACACAAAGATAGTGAGCACATGCGCAGATTCTGACATATCTGAACATGCAAATCAAGTAATCATAAAATAGCAACAAACAACAAACTCACCAATACAAAGCACACATGATAAAATCTTAAAGGGGTTGTAAAGGTTTGTTTTTTATTTTATAAATAGGTTCCTTTAAGCTAGTGCATTTTGGTTCACTTACCTTTTCCTTCGATTTCCCTTAAATGTTTTTTAACCACTTGACCACTGGGCACTTAAACCCCCTTAATAACCAGACCAATTTTCAGCTTTCGGTGCTCTCACATTTTGAATGACAATTACTCAGTCATACAACACTGTACCCATATGAAATTTTTGTCCTTTTTTTCACACAAATAGAGCTTTCTTTTGGTGGTATTTAATCACTGTTGGGTTTTTTATTTTTTGCGCTATAAGAGAAAAAAGACTGAAAATTTTGTAAAAAAATGATTTTTTTTTCGTTTCTGTTATAAAATTTTGCAAATTACTATTTTTTCTTCATAAATTTTGGACAAAATTTATACTGCTACATATCTTTGGTAAAAATAAGTACAAATTGGTGTATATTATTTGGTCTTTGTGAAAGTTATAGAGTCCACAAGCTATGGTGCCAATATCTGAAAATTGATCACACCTGATGTACTGACGGCCTATCTCAATTCTTGAGACCCTAACATGCCAGAAAAGTACAAATACCCCCCAAATGACCCCTTTTTGGAAAGAAGACATTCCAAGGTATTCAGAAAGAGGCATTGTGAGTTTTTTGAAGTTGTCATTTTTTCCCACAATTCTTTGCAAAATCAAGATTTTTTTTTCTCTTTTTTTTTTTTCACAAAATTGTCATATTAGCAGGTTATTTCTCACACACAGCATATGCATTCCACAAATTACACCCCAAAACACATTCTGCTATTACTCCCGAGTATGGCGGTACCACATGTGTGAGACTTTTACACAGCGTGGCCACATACAGAGGCCCAACATGCAGGGAGCACCTTCAGGCGTTCTGGAGCACCCAGGCCAATTCTGACATTTCTCTCCTACATGTAAAAATCATCATTTGTTTGCTAGAAAATTACATGGAACCCCAAAACATTATATATGTTTTTTTAGCAAAGACCTTAGAGAATATAATGGTGGTTGTTGCAACTTTTTATCTCGCACGATATTTGCGCAGCAATTTTTTTAACGCGTTTTTTACGGAAAAAAAATGTTTTGTGCTTAAAAAAAAAAAAAACAGTAAAGTTAGCCCAATGTTTTTGCATAATGTGAAAGATGAAGTTACGCCGAGTAAATAGATAAATAGATACCTAACATGTTGCCCTTAAAAATTGCACACACTCGTGGAATGGCGCCAAACTTCGCTACTTAAAAAATCCCCATAGGCGACGCTTTAAATATTTTTACTGGTTACATGTTTTGAGTTACAGAGGAGGTCTAGGGCCAAAATGATTGCTCTCGCTCTAACGTTCGCAGAGATACCTCACATGTGTGGTTTGAAAACCGTTTTCATATGTGGGCGGGACTTACGTATGCGTTCGCTTCTGTATGCGAGCTCACGGGGACAGGGGCGCTTTAAAAAAAAAAAAAAAATTTATTCTTCATTTTACTTTATTTATTTTAGTTTGACATGTTTTTCCGCCCTAAACATTTTTTTGATCACTTTTATACCTATTACAAGGAACGTAAACATCCCTTGTAATAGGAATATGGCATGAGAGGTCCTCTTTACAGTGAGATATGGGGGGGGGGGGTGTCAATAAGACCCCACATCTCACCTCTAGGCTGGGAAGCCTGAAAAAAATACAAAAAAAAAACAACAATCCTGGCTTTGATCGTAGCGGTGAGTCGGTAGAAGCACCGGAGGGCGGCGGGGGGGGGGACATCCCCTCTCGCCTCCCGTAAGAATGATCAAGCGGTGGAACAGCCGCTATGATTGTTCTTATGGTGTAGGGAATCGCCGGCTGAAAAAGCTAATATCTGAATGATGCCTGTAGCTGCTCCCATCATTCAGATATCCCAGCACAAAGTCAAGGACGTCATATGACGGCCGGAGGGCGGGAAGTGGTTATTGCAGAGTATTGCCGGGCATTGCGGAGTATTGCCGGGCATTGCGGAGTATTGCTGGGCATTGCGGAGTATTGCAGGGCATTGCGGAGTATTGCGGACTATGGCAGGGTATTGCGGTGTATGGCAGGGTATTGCACGGGTATTGCACAGGGTATTGTGGAGGGTATTGCACAGGGTATTGTGGAGGGTATTGCAGAGTATTGTGGAGGGTATTGCAGAGTATTGTGGAGGGTATTGCAGAGTATTGTGGAGGGTATTGCAGAGTATTGTGCAGGGTATTGCAGAGTATTGTGCAGGGTATTGCAGAGTATTGTGCAGGGTATTGCAGAGTATTTTGCAGAATATTGCGCAGGGTATTGCAGAGTATTGCGCAGGGTATTGCAGAGTATTGCGCAGGGTATTGCAGAGTATTGCACCAGAGTATTGCAGAGTATTTTGCAGGGTATTGCGCAGGGTATTGCAGAGTATTTTGCAGGGTATTGCGCAGGGTATTGCAGAGTATTGCGCAGGGTATTGCAGAGTATTGCGCAGGGTATTGCAGAGTATTTTGCAGGGTATTGCAGAGTATTGCGCAGGGTATTGCAGAGTATTGCGCAGGGTATTGCAGAGTATTGCACCAGGGTATTGCAGAGTATTGCACCAGGGTATTGCAGAGTATTGCACCAGGGTATTGGCAGGGTATTTTGCAGAGTATTGGCAGGGTGTATTGCAGAGTATTGGCAGGGTATTGCACCAGGGATGGCTGAGCAGGGATGGATGGATGGCTGGATCTGTGACTGCAATTGTCACAGATCCAGCCCACAGAGCTGCTGCTGCCATCCGCTCCCTCCCCCTCCCCTCTCACACTGTACCGATTGGTACAGAGAGGGGAGGGAGGAACCGGCGTCATCAAATGACGCCGGTCTGTTTACAAGTGATTGCTCCGTCATTTGACGGAGCGATCACGTGGTAAACGGCCGCTATCAGCGTCCTCTGGACCCGGCGGTCACGGAGTTTCCCGTGTGCGCGCCCCAGGGGGCGCGCGGGAGCGCGATTCTGGGAGGACGTTATATAACGTCCTCCCAGAGTTAAGCAACCACCTTGTCGACGTTATTTGTCGGCAGGTGGTTGTTAAGTGGTTAATGTTTTTTTTCTTTGTCTGAATTTCTCACTTCCTGTTCCTCCTCAGTAAGCTTGCCCACATCATCCGTGTCGTTCTGGCTAGGGGTTATTCAGCATGCTCGCCCCCTCCCTTGGGACTACATCCCTGCGGGGAGACACTGTGAAAGTCCCAAGGGAGGGGGCGAGCACGCTGAATAACCCACAGCCAGAACGACACGGATGATGTGGGCAAGCTTACTGAGGAGGAACAGGAAGTGAGAAATTCAGACAAAAAAAAAAACATTTAGAAGGGAAATCGAAGTGAACCAACAATGCACTAGCTTAAAGGAACCTATTTAGAAAATAAAAAACTAACCTTTACAACCCCTTTAAATCCTGATAAAAAAAAAAAAAAAAACAATCATTATGAACTTTACAATTCACATCGGCAAACCAAAGCTCCCACCACTCTCAGCGCCTTAAAAACAAATAAAAACACCAAATGGATACATAAAATTTATAACAATAATATACATAAAAAACTTATTTAGTTGCTAAATGATTCTGTAGTGATGCAATGACATACGTTTACACAATTTTAAGCTAAAGTTACACCATGCAGACTTATTAAAACATTTCCTACAACTCTATCAAAAATAGAAGGCAAAAACCTGTCTCCAGGGGATTCGTAACATTTCAATATGTTATTCCTGAAGATAAAATATATGCCATTATTTCATACATCCCAAATGCCAATAAGGATGTCCAAAGTAAAATAAATGAAAATGCTTAAGGAATAAGAGCCTTCTGTTCAGCCACAATGGATGATTATCCTTGGGGCACTTTATTTTTGCATTAACACTAATCTGTTACAGAAAGGCATTGCTATCTCCTTATTACATTTTAGAAGGTTTGTGCGAGATTTGTATTGATTTAAAATAAGTTGACTGACACTGTAGCAATAAATTTTTCTAGTTAGCACTGATAAATCTGGATTTTATAGGGCTTATCTCAGGATAGCAGTTATTTTATGGCTGAATATGGGGTCAGCTTGTTAGAAAGTCAATAGCTGTGTATTTTAATGTTGGAGGTTATAGCCAATATGACTAACTTAATGCTGTACAGTCCCACTTGCATATTATTTTTTGTTGCATTTTATTTCTTTTTCTTGGGGAACTGAATCATTTATGGTACAGTATATATCTAAAACAAACAATTTTTTATTCATGTATTGATCCAAACCAGTGTATAAAAGGCATAACACTCCAGGAAAAATGCAGATAAATATATGCATGCTCGAAGCCTTGTCTGAAATCAATATTACCATGTTTGATAAATGTTTAGAGTACTTTTAAAAAAAATAAGGTGATATAGTAATCACATATGAGGGGGAAGATACTGTCAGGATTGTACCCAGTGTATCTTCATACAGTATCTCACAAAAGTGAGTACACCCCTCACATTTTTGTAAATATTTTATTATATATTTTAATGTGACAACTAGGGATGAGCTTCGAGTTCGGGTCGAACATGAGTTCGACTCGAACATTGGCTGTTCGATCGTTCGACGAAGATCAAACATTATGGGGCGTTCGCGCCAAATTCGATTGGCGCGTCACGGCCCATAATTCACTGCGTCATCGCAGTGCATTGCTGGCTGATGATTGGCCAAGCATGCACTATGACCCGCATGCTTTGGCCAATCACAGCGCCGTTTGCACAGAGAGCCATAATTGGATAAAGGCAGGGTGCCTTTGGCCAATTTTGTCTCGGGATTAAGTACACGCTCCACACTATAAAAGGCCGCCTGCACGTCGGCCTTGTGTAATGTGTTGTGGCGTTGTGAGAGAGATAGAGAGAGAGTCAGAGTGTCATTTCATTTCATTTAGATAGATTGAGCAGGCAGGCGATTCAGTTAGCTAGATTGAGCAGGCAGTTGATTCAGTTAGCTCCAGTATATTTAGTATATATTGGCATTCCAGGCTTTGTATATATATATATATATATATATATGTGTGTGTATTGTGACAGCAGGAAGGTAAAGTCACCTGGTTGCATCCAGGGGGGTAGATATATTTCGCCCAGATTCAGGCTTTACGCCGACTTATACAACTAGGTGGAGAGTTGTATAAGCCCAGCTAAGGCTAGTGGGCTCATGGATGACTCATACCTCTAGGGAGAGTGTGGGGCGTCGTGCAGACAGGGAGTTGATGAGACCAGCTGAAGCTTGTCAGCTCATTTAGGCCTCTATAAGAACTCCCAGCTTCATTAGATGTTAGCTCATGCCTGGAACCAGACCTGTGTGGACTGTCTAGGGAGAGTGAACCCCTGTGCGGTGAGACAAAGCCTGTGTGGCTATTTGCTTGGACATTTAAAACCAGGGACTTAGGGACTAGGACAGCACTAGGCTGATCCCAGTTGTTAGTTAGGAAACCTGTATGTTTAGTCAGAGGTCAAGTTGACCAGGATTTATTTTGTTTATGTTTCTTTTGCTTTGCTGTGTTTTGTCACTGTAAATAGAAAATAAACCACACCTTTTTGACTTTGAAAACCACAACCTGGACTGGTGGCTCCTCTGTTAACTGGTGAATCGCAGAAGGCTTACTATGACCTAGAGCCTGACCAAGCAAAAGACTATGTGATGCTAAAAGCTGAGATATTGGCAAGGCTGGGTGTCACCCAGGCTGTCCGGGCTCAGCGTGTGCATAACTGGACTTTCCAGCTTGGAAAACCCCCCAGGTCTCAAATGTATGATCTCATTCACCTGAGCAGAAAGTGGCTACAGCCAGAGACTTTGTCCGCACCAAAGATTGTGGAACGTGTTGTAATGGATCGGTTTTTGAGAGCTCTTCCTACTGCCATCCAAAAGTGGGTAAGCCATGGAGACCCAGAGACGGCCGATGGTCTTGTGGATCGTGTGGAGAAATACTTGGCTACAGAGAACCTGACGGCCTCTTCCAGAGACACTCGGACTTTCCACCCTAAGACCAGACCATCCCCAGGGGCGGATAAGAGGATTCCAAGGGGTAAGGGTGGAGAGAGTGAGAGGGTGGGAGCTCTACCCCAAGTTTGGCGAGAACAGCCTGGGAAATCAGCGGCTCAAGAGGCGGCAAGAAGGATCGTTTGCTACCGCTGCCGGCAAGCGGGACATATTGCAGCCAATTGCCCGGTTGTGGAGGAACCCATGCAGTGTGACTTTCTGACGGGCAGACGTCAGTCGCTGTGTGCGACAGTCGCATGCACTGCCATTCGAGGAACTGAGAAACATTTATGCAAAATGTGTGTTAATGGTAGAAATGTTGTGGTATTGCTGGATTCAGGTAGCCTTGTGACCCTGATAAAGGCTGAGTTAGTTAAAACAGAGGTCTCTGGGAATAGCAAGGTAGCTGTTATTTGTGTGCATGGGGACACCCGAGAGTATCCAGTGACTACAGTGTGTTTCGAGACCCCCAAAGGTACCCTCTCTCATCCAGTGGGCTTAGTATCTCAGTTACCGTATGACGCCATTGTGGGAAGGGATTTTCCGAAGTTCTGGGAACTGTGGGATGATCCTGAGCCCCCCACTGGTGCCCCTATGTACCAGGAATGTGATAGCCAGAACTCCCCTGAGAGTGGTGAGGACTCTCCGGAATTTCCCTTATCAGTATTGGCAGGGGAGACTCAAGAAACTGGAGAGGAGCCCACCTCCTCAGACGAAAACCTACCGTCTGTGGAGTTTTCTGATCTTGAGGTTCACAGGGAAAACTTTGCCACAGAACAGTTGAAAGACCCCGCCCTAATAAAGGCACGGGAAAACGTAGTGAAAATAGATGGCGAGTTAGTGAACCCAGATAATACCTGCACTTACCCATACTTCAGCGTAGAGAAGGACCTACTGTATCGGGTGGCAAAAAGGGCAGAAGAAACCGTTGAGCAGCTTGTGGTGCCCAAACCTTACAGGAAGTTGGTGTTGGAGTTGGCCCATGGGCACATTCTTGGAGGTCATCTGGGGACAGAGAAAACCCGAGAGAGGGTGTTACAGAGATTCTATTGGCCGGGGGTGATGAAGGACATAGAAAATTATTGTTCCTCCTGCCCTGTGTGTCAGAGGTCGGCCCCGATGCCACATTTCCGTAGCCCGCTGGTCCCTCTACCCATCATTGAGGTCCCGTTTGAGAGGATCGCCATGGATTTGGTAGGTCCTATAATCAAGTCCGCTAGGGGGCACCAGTACATATTAGTTATAATGGACTATGCCACCCGTTATCCAGAAGCGATCCCTCTCCGAAATACCTCGGCCAAAACCATAGCCAAAGAGCTATCTCTTGTGTTTAGCCGGGTGGGTATTTGTAAAGAACTGCTTACGGACCAAGGTACACCCTTTATGTCCCGGGTTATGAAGGAGCTGTGTAAATTGTTCAAAGTGACGCAATTACGTACATCTGTGTATCACCCCCAAACCGATGGGCTGGTTGAAAGATTCAACAAAACCCTAAAACAAATGTTGAAGAAAGTGGTGGATAGAGATGGAAAGGATTGGGACTGTCTACTTCCTTATCTGATGTTTGCTATTAGGGAGGTGCCCCAATCCTCTACGGGATTCTCCCCCTTTGAGTTACTGTATGGGAGACACCCAAGAGGGCTGTTGGATATTGCCAAGGAAACTTGGGAAAGTGAGAGTTCTCCCCACAGGAGTGTGATTGAGCATGTCGCCCTGATGCAAGACCGAATTGCACAGGTAATGCCCATCGTGAAGGAACATTTGGCCCAAGCGCAGTTAGCACAGCAGAGAGTGTACAACCGTGGAGCCAAGACCCGTACCTTTTCCCCGGGGGATAGGATACTGGTACTTGTCCCTACGGTTGAAAGTAAATTCCTTGCCAAATGGCAAGGCCCCTACGAGATAATGGAAAAAGTGAGCGAAGTGAATTACAAGGTCAGACAACCAGGAAGGCGAAAGCCCGAACAGATCTATCACGTTAATCTGTTGAAAGCCTGGAGGGATAGAGAGTCCCTAGTCGCAGACACTTGGTCACCAGCTCAAACTGGTTGCGTGATTCCTGAGGTTGGAATAGCAGCCACCTTGTCACAACCCCAACAACAGGAGGTTAAGGAGTTTGTGCTTCGCAACAAGGAGGTATTCTCTGAGCTGCCGGGACAAACATTTGGGGTAGAGCATGACATCATTACCCCGCCCGGTGAAAGGGTGAAGTTAAAACCCTATCGGATCCCAGAGGCCCGACGGGAGGCAATACGGGAGGAAGTACAGAAAATGCTGAACTTAGGGGTGATAGAGGAGTCCCAAAGTGAGTGGTCTAGTCCCATTGTGTTGGTGCCTAAACCGGATGGGAGCTGGCGATTTTGTAACGATTTTCGTCAGTTGAACAAAGTTACAAAATTTGACACCTACCCCATGCCACGTATAGATGAGTTGATCGACCGGCTGGGAACAGCCCGATACATGACGACTCTTGACCTCACAAAAGGGTATTGGCAAATCCCCCTGGCCAAATTGGCCAAAGAGAAAACCGCATTTGTAACCCCAGACGGGGCGTTCCAATATAAAAGAATGCCGTTCGGGTTACAGAATGCGCCGGCCACATTCCAGCGGAAAATGGACCAGATGCTGAGGCCCCATCGGAAGTATGCTGCGGCTTACCTGGATGACGTAATTGTCCATAGCACAGATTGGGCCTCACATCTGCCAAAAGTGCAAGCAGTCCTGGACTCTGTTCGGGAAGCGGGGTTTACGGCTAACCCCAAGAAGTGTACCATTGGGCAGGAGGAGGCCAAATATCTTGGGTACACCATTGGGAGGGGAGTAATAAAACCCCAACTCAACAAAGTCGAGGCCATCCAGAGTTGGCCACGTCCCAACAGCAAGAAGCAGGTACGAGCCTTTCTGGGAATCGCTGGGTATTATCGGCGATTCATTCCCCACTTTGCTTCTAAGGCTGTGCCCCTAACCAACCTAACGAAGGGGAAAGGGTCGGTCATGATTAAATGGACCCCCGAGGCTGAGGCAGCATTCCAATTCTTGAAACAAGCCTTATGTAGCCAGCCAGTGTTGTACTCACCTGACTTCTCTAAAGACTTTGTCGTACAAAGTGATGCGTCAGATGTGGGGTTAGGAGCAGTATTGTCCCAGGTCTGGAACGGGGAAGAGCACCCAGTCATTTACCTCAGCAGGAAGTTGAAGTCCCATGAGGTAAATTACGCCACCGTTGAAAAGGAGTGTTTAGCGGTGAAGTGGGCTCTAGATTCCCTTCGGTACTACCTGCTAGGTAGGCACTTTGACATGGTTACGGATCACGCTCCGTTAAAGTGGATGGCTCAAAACAAGGAAACAAATAGAAGAGTGAATAGGTGGTTCCTGGCCCTCCAGGAATTCAACTTCACAGTAAAGCATCGCCCTGGCGTTCAAATGGGGAATGTGGATGCTTTGTCTCGAGTACATGAATGCCTGATTGCTGGTGTTCCAACCCCGAGGTTAAAACAAGAGGGGGGGTATGTGACAGCAGGAAGGTAAAGTCACCTGGTTGCATCCAGGGGGGTAGATATATTTCGCCCAGATTCAGGCTTTACACCGACTTATACAACTAGGTGGAGAGTTGTATAAGCCCAGCTAAGGCTAGTGGGCTCATGGATGACTCATACCTCTAGGGAGAGTGTGGGGCGTCGTGCAGACAGGGAGTTGATGAGACCAGCTGAAGCTTGTCAGCTCATTTAGGCCTCTATAAGAACTCCCAGCTTCATTAGATGTTAGCTCATGCCTGGAACCAGACCTGTGTGGACTGTCTAGGGAGAGTGAACCCCTGTGCGGTGAGACAAAGCCTGTGTGGCTATTTGCTTGGACATTTAAAACCAGGGACTTAGGGACTAGGACAGCACTAGGCTGATCCCAGTTGTTAGTTAGGAAACCTGTATGTTTAGTCAGAGGTCAAGTTGACCAGGATTTATTTTGTTTATGTTTCTTTTGCTTTGCTGTGTTTTGTCACTGTAAATAGAAAATAAACCGCACCTTTTTGATTTTGAAAACCACAACCTCCGTTTGCTGGGCCTGTTTTTGTATGGGGAGCCCATCTCGGGGGTCACACACACCCGCTGCCGAGCTAACCCCCTCACAGTATGTATACTGTATACAGTTTAGCTAGATCTCACTGCAGGCCGTTCCTGTTGTGCTCTTCCTAATATACTACAGGCAGGCAGTTGATTCAGTTCGTTGCAGTATATTCAGTCAGTATACTGTATCCTGTGCAGCTATATCTAACTGCAGACTGTTCCTGTTGTGCTCTTCCTAATATACTACAGGCAGGCAGTTGATTCAGTTAGCTGCAGTATATTCAGTCAGTATACTCTGTACAGTTTAGCTAGATCTCACTGCAGACTGTTCCTGTTGTTCTATTCCTAATATACTACAGGCAGGCAGTTGATTCAGTTAGCTGCAGTATATTCAGTCAGTATACTGTATCCTGTGCAGCTATATCTAACTGCAGACTGTTCCTGTTGTGCTCTTCCTAATATACTACAGGCAGGCAGTTGATTCAGTTAGTTGCAGTATATTCAGTCAGTATACTGTATCCTGTGCAGCTATATCTAACTGCAGACTGTTCCTGTTGTGCTCTTCCTAATATACTACAGGCAGGCAGTTGATTCAGTTAGCTGCAGTATATTCAGTCAGTATACTCTATACAGTTTAGCTAGATCTCACTGCAGACTGTTCCTGTTGTTCTATTCCTAATATACTACAGGCAGGCAGTTGATTCAGTTAGCTGCAGTATATTCAGTCAGTATACTGTATCCTGTGCAGCCATATCTAACTGCAGACTGTTCCTGTTGTGCTCTTCCTAATATACTACAGGCAGGCAGTTGATTTAGTGATCTGCAGTGCCTAAAATATATACTGTGCCCTACATATATATATCCACTGCATCCAGTCTAACCAAACCTATATCTGACTGCAGGCCATTCTGTGTGTACTTTTTCTAGTAAACTTCAGGCGTTGTTTTGCTACTCTAAGTTTACAGTATGTCTGGAAGGCCAAGGAGAGGCAGACGCTCACAGGCCACTAAAAGAGGGCAAGCAGGCTCTGTGTCTACAGCCAACAGTGCTGGTCGTGGACACGGTGCATTCTCAGCATGTGGCCGTGGGGCACGCTTGTCCTTTTTTTCGGCAGCTGGCAGTGTTGAGCCACAACATGCAGAAGACTTGGTAGAGTTGATGATCAAGCCTTCCTCATCCTCCTCATTCTCTGTCACCCAGGCTCAGAGTACTTTGGTTGCCAAAGCAGCTGCCAAAGCGGCCTATTCCACCTGCTCCAGGTCATCAGTACTCCTTCCCTAGCCCCACCTTCATGCACGGAGGAGTCCCCCGAACTGTTCGACCACAGTGTTGGGTACATGCTGCAGGAGGATGCGCAGCGTTTTGAAGGCTCTGATGATGGTACCCAGCTTGAGGAAGGCAGTAACGTGAGCCCAGAGAGAGGGGGTGCCCAAGAAGGACAACAAACTGGCAGTCATGTTCCCCCAGCTGCAGCATACTGCCAGGGTTGCTCCAGTGACGAGGAGGGAGGGGATGATGAGGTCACTGACTCTACGTGGGTGCCTGATAGGAGAGAGGAGGAGGAGGAGGGGAAGGAGGAGGCACATCTCCAATGAGGCAGGATGCCCTCCAGGGGCCAGCTTAAGGGCAGCCAACCGACTGCATCACACCGCAGAGCTCCGCATGTGCAGGGCGCTGCTGACTCTGCGCGTTTTTCCAAAAGTTCTTCGGTGTGGGCCTTTTTTGAGACGTGTGCAGCAGATCGCACCGTTGCTGTTTGCAAGATATGTCTGAAGCGTATCAAGCGTGGCCAAAACTGCAGCTGCTTGGGCACCACATGCTTGATCAGACATATGTCGACCTGCCATGCAATCCGTTGGCAAGCGTACTTAAAAGACCCACACCAAAGAACAAGGTGGACCTCTCCTTGCTCCTCATCAGCTGGGATCTCCAACCCCACTATACCTTCAGTTCTCTCAGAAACCTGCACTGAGAGGAATGAAGATGCAGAATTAGGTGTGCCAAGTACTTGCGGGCAATCTGTTATCGCTACACCAACGTCCGATTGTAGCAGGCAAATTTCCCTACCCCAGTTGCTAAACCGGCGAAATAAATTTGCTCCCAGCCATCCACATGCCCAGCGGCTGAATGCTAGCTTGGCTAAATTGCTAGCACTCCAACTGCTGCCTTTTCAGCTGGTAGACACTTCCCCCCCCCCCCCCCCCGTTCGTGAATTTGTGGAATGTGTGGTACCTCAGTGGCAGGTTCCCAAACGCCACTTTTTTTCACCGAAGGCGATTCTGGCTCTCTACCGGTATATGGAAGGCAATGTCTTGGCCTCGCTGGACAGGGCAGTCAGCAGGAAGGGGCATATTACCCATGACTCATGGTCCAGCAGGCATGGACAGGGACGTTACCTATCTTTCACGGTGCACTTGGTGACTCTGCTGGCAGCTGGGAAGGATGCAGGACAGGGTGAAGTATTGTTGGAGCTTGTTCCGCCACCACGCTTCCAAAATGCTACTAGTGGTGATTCTGACACACCTCTCTCCTCCACCCACTCTTCTTCTTCTTCCTCCATGGCCTCTTCCTCTATAGATTTGTTCAAGGAATTCCTTTTGGAGGTCAGCCAGCTGAAGGGGTTAAGTGTGACCTAATGAGTGATTCTTACTGTGTGGAGGCGTGGCCTGGCGTGACACGTCACTGATCGTCGTTCCCAATGACAGGGAACATACAATCACTGACACTGCCACTAGGAAGAATGAGGAAAGGTTTGTTTACACTTACCTCTCCCCGTTCTTCAGCTCTGTGACCCGATCGTGGGACACCGGCGGCGATCGGGTACGCAGATCCCACGGGCGTGGTTCACGGAGCTCAGGACCGGGTCGCGAGCGCGTCGCCGGCTGCGCGTGACCCATGGCTGGGATCTTAAAGGGCACGTACCTGTATGCCCTTGTGCCCAGCCTGGCCATTCTGTCGACGTGCATCGTCGTGCGGCGGTCCTTAAGTGGTTAAAGGAATATTTCACTTTTATTTTTTTACTTTAAGCATCATTAAAATCACTGCTTCCGAAAAAACGTCAGTTTTTCAAACTTTTTTTTGCATTGATACATGTCCCCTGGGGCAGGACCCGGGTCCCCAAACCCTTTTTAGGACAATAACTTGCATATTAGCCTTTAAAATTTGCACTTTTGATTTCTCACGTTCGAGTCCCATAGACTTTAACAGTGTTCGAAAGTTTGCGGGAACTCATGTTCTGGATGCGAACCGAACCGGGGGGTGTTCGGGTCATCCCTAGTGACAACACTGAAGAAATTACACTTTGCTATAATGTAAAGTAGAGTGTACAGCTTGTATAACAGTGTAAATTTGCTGTCCCCTCAAAAGAACTTAGCACACAGCCATTAATGTCTAAACCGCTGGCAACAAAAGTGAGTACACCCCTAAGTGAAAATTTCCAAATAGGGCCCAATTTGACATTTTCCCTCCCCAGTGTCATGTGACTCGTTAGTGTTACAAGGTCTCAGGTAGGAATGGGGAGCAGGTGTGTTAAATTTGGTGTTATCACTCTCACTCTCTCATACTGGTCACTGGAAGTTCAACATGGCACCTCATGGCAAAGAACTCTCTGAGGTTCTAAAAAAAAGAATTGTTGCTCTATATAAAGATGGCCTAGACTATAAGAAGATTGCCAAGACCCTGAAACTTAGCTGCAGCACAGTGGCCAAGACCATACAGCAGTTTAACAGGACAGGTTCAACTCAGAACAGGCCTCGTCATGGTCTACCAATGACGTTGAGTGCCCCTGCTCAGCATCATATCCAGAGGTTGTCTTTGGGAAATAAACATATAAGTGCTGCTAGCATTGCTGCAGAGGTTGAAGGGGTGTGGGGTCAGTCTGTCAGTGCTCAGACCATACGCTGCACACTGCATCAAATTGGTCTGCATGGCTGTTGTTCCACAAGGAAGCCTCTTCTAAAGATGATGCACAAGAAAGCCTGCAGTTTTCTGAAGACAAGCAGACTAAGATTACTGGATTACTGGAACCATGTACTGTGGTCTAATGAGATCAAGATAAACTTATATGGTTCAGATGGTGTCAAGCATGTGTGGCAGCAACCAGGTGATAAGTACAAAGACAAGTGTGTCTTGCCTACAGTCAAGCATGGTGGTGGGAGTGTCATGGTCTGGGGCTGCATGAGTGCTGCCGGCACTGGGGAGCTACAGTTCATTGAGGGAACCATGAATACCAACATCTACTGTGACACACTGAAGCAGAGCATGATCCCCTCCCTTCGGAGACTGGGCCGCATGGCAGTATTCCAACATGATAACGATCCCAAACACACTTTCAAGACAACCACTGTCTTGCTAAAGAAGCTGAGGGTAAAGGTGATGGACTGGACAAGAATGTCTCCAGAACTAAACCCTATTGTGGGGTATCCTCAAACGGAAGGTGTAGGAGCGCAAGGTCTCTAACATCCACCAGCTCTGTGAGGGTGGAGGAGTGGAGGAGTGGAAGAGGACTCCAGTGGCAGCAACCTGTGAAGCTCTGGTGAACTCCATGCCCAAGAGGATTAAGGCAGTGCTGTAAAATAATGGTGGCCACACAAAATATTGACACTTTGGGCCCAATTTGGACATTTTCACTTAGGGGTGTACTCACTTTTGTTGCCAGTGTGTTGAGTTATTTTTAGGGGACAGCCAATTTACACTGTTATACAAGCTGTACACTCACTACTTTACATTGTAGCAAAGTGTCATTTCTTCAGTGTTGTCACATGAAAATATATAATAAAATATTTACAAAAATGTAAGGGGTGTATTCACTTTTGTGAGATACTGTGATATATATATATATATATATATATATATATATATAGCGCCCAGCTACTTTTAAACAGGCGCTATTCTGCTATTCTGTAAATTTAGGGGTATCTGAGCTGTAAATAGCTCAGAGTGATTATGTAAATTGTTGGTTTCTGTTCCAGCTTTGGCTGTTTGTGCGCATTTCCCACGGTCACAGGCCAGTGTGAGAAATACAGCCAGCTGAAGTGTATGGGATATTCTTTTCCCCAGAAAACAGCCCAATCAGGAGCTTCTTTGTAGCTGGGCATGCTAGGGAAGGATATTTAAGGGGCAATGCCATGTGCTTCGGGGTTCGTTCCTGCCTCATGGCCCTCCAGGCCTGAGGCCACGCTGCTGGTCCTTCTACCTCGGGCCCTGCTGGCTCGAGGCTATGCTGCTACAAGTAGGCCCAGAAGTCTGTCTGGGGCCTACTTAACTGAAGGTGGTCCTGTGCTGTCTGTCCTGCGGGAAGAAGCCACTCAAGCGGAGAATATTCCAGGGGAGGACCATACTGGAGAGGACCGAGCTGAAGGCTGGTATCTCAGGAAGGGCCTGGTGACTCGTTTGGAGGATGCACCCAAGTTAACCTACCTCACAGTACTGCCGGATGGCTTAAAGGCTCAGGTACTGTGCAGCTGACCTAACTGACTAATGGATACACAATCATGTGGCAGGGGATTATCCAGGAGTTTCCACTTTTCACTCAAGTCTGTGGCAGAGACTTTGTCCGTGCTTCATACCGGCTGCTAGGTCGGTGTGAGAGGCCTATCCGGTTGTCGCAAGAACCAAAGGCAGAGGGCTGTTGTCACCTGGATTCAAGAACCCGCATTAGTGATCTGCAAAACCAAGATATCTGAACTTCCCCTAACCCTCTATCCCCTACCTGAAATTGAGAAAAGAACTGACGTGACTGACAATCACCTCTATTCTAATTACTTAACATAGACTCTTAAGTTCTGGGACGGTGAAATGTGGGGTAACGGCAGGACCCAAAATTAATCCAGCAGCCCCTTCGGGGGTATCGCTACATATATATATACAGTATATGCACAGTATATATATATATATATATATATATATATATATATATGTATATATATATATATATATACTGTATATATATTCATTTTAAATAAAGAATGTAACTGCAAAAGTCACCTGTATAAATAAAGTAGGCAGAAGAAGATAGAAGACCTATGGATATCCAAATAGCCACGCACAAATGTCTGAGAAGTAGTTATCTTTCCTTTACATATACATTTGCAGAAAAAGTAAATGTGCTTTTTAGACCTTCATACATGAATAAGAGAGTGTGAAGAAGAGCTCAGACCTGTTACATCTTTATCCTGAAGCAATTTTTTATCAAATAATGGAGACAAATTTTTTTAGTGATAGATGTCAAAACCTTTTCAAAGATCACAATTCTCCACTGATTAAAAATGTCAAATTTTTCACATTTTGTTGAAATGGATTAAAAGTCTTTGCAGTATAGGACTCTACAAAGGCAGTAGATTTTAGATAAACTGTCACTTGCACTGAAGGTAACCTCTCCAAGTTCTACTGTCACTGTGACTCAGGAGGGGACGTGTTGTGTTGGTGAGGTGTCATCATCATCTGTGCTGCTGCACATTGCTGTCAGTGTCACCGTAAGAGTCAATTTCATGCGTGTGTGCCGCCCATTCTAATTTCTTGCCCTCCTGAGTCCTGTCCCTGAGCTACTTGCTTACTATATCAAAAACAAAATAAGAAATATATGTTTTTCTGCCATAATATCTACTTTAAATCACATTGCTAATTGCATATTGTACTTGTTTGTAGCCTAAATTCTGAAATGTGCACTTGAAACTGTAGTTTTGTAACTTTTGAAAATGGCAATAAAAACTTGGCTGTGCCAGTAAATTTTGGGTGTCCTGTCAGTAAATTTCAATCTGGTAGGCTGGTAAGAGGCCAACACCAATCCATATTCAAATCTGATCATCTATTTCCCAAATTTACATTTACTCCTCAAATAAGTTTACAGTCTCTTAGCCAAGTAGCTTACCAAACCAGTATGATCTTTGTTTGTGTAAGTTCATGCAAACGATAAAGTATAGGCTTTACAATTGGGGTTGGAAGCTATCCCTGGTAAAAAAAGAATGCAAGGCAATAAATGTTGACCAGTTTGTAACTATGCTGCCCAGTTAGCCAACTGTATCAAATGCCAATTAACCACTTGCCGACCACCTAACGACTATATAACGTATTTATCGGCATATAACACGCACAGGCACATACAATACGCACCTTAACTTTAAGAGGGAAGTTTCAGGAAAAAAACTTTCCACAGCCCCTGCGTATAACATGCAGGGACAGTTTACCCTCTATTTTCAGGGTAAAAAAGCGAGTGTTATACGCCAATAAATACAGTACATACCCGTATGTCGCTTTGAATTTCCCACCATGCGGGCGCGCGCCGCGAGCTCCGTGACCGTGCCCACGGGACCCACGGACTCGATGTCTGCCGGTGTCCCGCGATCATGTCACGGAGCTGCAGAACGGGGAGATGCCTATGTAAACAAGGCATTTCCCTGTTCTTCCTAGTGACAGGACAGTGATCTACTGCTCCCTGTAATCCGGAGCAGTGATCACTGTCGTGTCACTTGTAGCCCAGCCCCCCCACAGTTAGAATCACTCCCTAGGACACACGTAACCCCTTCATCGCCCCCTAGTGTTTAACTCCTTCCCTGCCAGTGTCATTTAAACAGTAATCAGTGCATTTTTATAGCACTATAGATGACAATGGTCCCAAAATAGCGTCAAAAGTGTCTGATCTGTCTGCCATAAAAATCGCTGATCGCCGCCATTACTAATAAAAAAAATAATAAAAATGCCATAAACTATCCCCTATTTTGTATATGCTATAACTTTTTCGCAAACCAACGCTTATTGCGATTTTTTTTTTACCAAAAATATGTAGAAGAAAAATTCAAATTATTACTTTTTTTTCTTAATTGTTGCTATTTTTTTGTTTTTAGCACAAAAAATAAAAACCGTAGAGGTGATCAAATACCACCAAAAGAAAGCTCTGTTTCTGGGAAAAAAAGGACATCAATTTTGTTTGGGTACAGCGTCGCACGACCGCACAATTGTCAGTTAAATTGATGCAGTGCCAAATCACAAAAAGTGCTCTGGTCTGGAAGAGGCTAAATTCTTCTGATGCTGAAGTGGTTAAAAAAGAGAAAACAAACAAACAAAAAAAACTTAAATGTAATTTCAGTTTACTTGCATTTTATATAGATATGTATATATATATAGATATCTATATATATATATATATATATATATATATATATATATATATATAGAGATATATATATATATAGAGATATATATATATATAGATATATATATATATATATATATATATATACACAGTGGAACCTTGAATTACGAGCATAATCCGTTCCAGGAGAATGCTTGTAATTCAAAGCACTCGCATATTAAAGTGAGTTTTCCCATAGGAGTCAATGGAGACGAAAATAATTAGTTCCACATTGACTTATATGGTATGCAGAGGTGGGGGGGGGGGGGCGCCGGAGAGACTCAGAAATACTTGGAGACCCTTCGGCTGCATTTGGAAACCCTCAGACAGGCTCGGAAAACACTCTGGAACTGAGTATTTCCGAGGATTTCCAAGTGTTTCCGAGGATTTCCGAACGGCTCTGATCGGCTCCGATCGGCTCTGGCTAAATGCAGTACTGCACATCCTGCTCGGTTTGTGAGACAACATTTACAAACCGAATCAGGAGTACAAAAAAAGAATTGCTGGTATTGCGAAACACTCGTTAACCGCATTACTCACAATCAGAGGTTCCACTGTACATAGAAATCTGTTTAAATTCTTATATATATATATATATATATATATATATTAATTTTATAGTACTTAAATTCTCTGCATTAAGGTATTAAACCTTTCAATACCGGTTTCACCCACCCCTTCCCTAAACATTTACAAGAGTCCTCTCTCAATCCAGTGCTGTGCCTATCTGCAATGCTGCGGCTCTCCTCCTGTTCTCATAGGAGAATCTGAGAGCAGTGCTGCTGTCAGTCAAATGTTGTTGGGGGGTGTGTCCAAGCTGTGTCTACAGATGCACAAGCCTGGCTTGGGAGCGCATCCACACAGGCACCCCCTTAGCATATGGCTTGCTGAGTGAGGAGGCATCTGCAGGGAAGGAGGAGAAGACAGCATCAATGGGATACTCCAGAAGGGGAGGTAAAGGACTGTTCTGTGTAAGTATAATATTTTTTTTTATATAAAAAAAATGACTTTAAAAATAATTTTTGAAAGAAATTATACACTCTGACGAATTCATGCTGGTTAAATAGGCCACCACTGCAACACACCGAATTCAGGGGAGAGCAAATGACACGTGAAACAGGCTTGTGTGATCATGAGTTCTCCAGCTTTAATGAGGATTGAAGAGTTTTTATAAACAAGCGGAACCAACAAAAGAGAAGGGGCTGAATATAAAGCACACGTATCTTAACCTTACACAGTATTTCCTTGTCACAAGTTTTAAACTGTTAGCATGTAAGAAGAAATAGCCTGTGTCTTCATAAAGAGGGAGTTAATCCAGGAAATGTCTCACCACAGTTTTAACCACTTAAGGACCGCTCACTAGCGTTGCTAGCCAGGCGCGGGGGGGGGCGGGCCACACCCGGGTGACACCCACCAGAGGGGTGACACCCGCGGGTAGCGCAGCGGCACCACACTGACATTGCCCGCGCGCCCGCTGCCCTGTGCCTTAGGCTCACGCTGCGGCTGTGTCCCTCAGCGGAGCGGAAGGAAGCCGCCGCCCCCTCTGTCTCCTCTCTGTTTACATCCACAGAGGAGGAGGAGCCCGGGCTCGAGAGACACACCGCTGTGTGTATCTGCCGCTCTGTTCTGAGGTCTGTAAGGTAAGGGGGGCATCTTTACTGATGGGGGGAGGGGGTGTCTGTACTGCTGGGGTCTGCACCAGGGGGGGGCTGTAAATGAGGGGGTGTCTGTACTGAGGGGGGTGTCTGTACTGAGGGGGGTGTCTGTAATGAGGGGGGTCTGTTACTGAGGGGGTCTGTAACTGAGGGAGGGTCTGTAAGTGAGGGGGTCTGTAAGTGAGGGGGTCTGTTACTGAGGGGGGTGTCTGTACTGAGGGGGGTGTCTGTACTGAGGGGGGTCTGTACTGAGGGGGGGTCTGGTACTGAGCGGGGGTCTGTAACTGAGGGGGGATCTGTAACTGAGGGGGTGTCTGTTACTGAGGGGGGATCTGTAACTGAGGGGGGTGTCTGTACTGAGGGGGGTGTCTGTAACTGAGGGGTGTCTGTAACTGAGGGGGTGTCTGTAACTGAGGGGGTCTGCACTGAGGTGGGGGTGTCTGTACTAATGGAGCAGTCTGCACTGAGGTGGGGGTGTCTGTACTGAGGGGGAGGTTCATACTGAGGGAGGTGGGTCTATATTGATGGCCGGGAGTCTGTACTTAGTGGAGCGGGTTTGTACTGAGGGAGGGGATCTATACTGTGGGAGTGGGGTCTGTAGTTAGTGGAGGGGGGTCTGTACTGAGGGGGGACTATAGTTGTTGGGGGGTGACACCATTTTTTTTCGCACCGGGTGACACCAACCCTAGTGACGCCACTGGGATCGCTCACGGCATATATACGTCGGCAGAATGGCATGTACAGGCACAATCTCGTACCTGTACGTCCCCTTTAACTGCCTGCCGTGTGGTCGCGTGCGCACCGCCGGTGGCACGCTCGCAACCCTGCAGTCATCCCCGTGAGTCGGACCGCGGGTCCCGCGGACTCGATCGCCGCAGTATCCGCGCGATCGGCTCGCAGAGGGATGGAGCGGGGAGATGTTAGTGTAAACACAACATCTCCCCGCTCGCCTACTGACACTGTCACCGATCTCCGCTCTGTGTAATCAGAGCGGAGATCGGTGACATGTCACTCGTAGCCACGCCCCCCTCAGTTAGAAACACGCTCCTAGGCACACTTAACCCCTTCAGCGCCCCTAGTGGTTAACCCCTTCACTGCCAGTGTCATTTTTACAGTAACCAGTGCATTTTTATTGCACTGATCGCTGTAAAAATGACAATGGTCCCAAAAATGTGTCAAAAGTGTCCGATGTGTCCGCCATAATGTCGCAGTCACAAAAAAAATCGCTGATCGCCGCCATTACCAGTAAAAAAAAAAAAAATTATAAAAATGCCATAAAACAATCCCCTATTTTGTAAACGCTATAATTTTTGCGCAAACCAATCAATTAACGCTGATTGCAATTTTTTTTTACCAAAAATATGTAGAAGAATACGTATCGGCCTAAACTGAGGAAAAAAAAATGTTTTTTATATATTTTTTGCGATATTTATTATAGCAAAAAGTAAAAAATATTGCATTTTTTTCAAAATTGTCGCTCTATTTTTGTTTATAGCGCAAAAAATAAAAACCGCAGAGGTGATCAAATACCACCAAAAGAAAGCTCTATTTGTGGGAAAAAAAGGACGTCAATTTTGTTTGGGAGCAACGTCGCACGACTGTGCAATTGTCAGTTAAAGCGACGCAGTGCCGAATCGCAAAAAGGGGCCTGGTCTTTATGCTGCGTATTAGTCCGGGGCTTAAGTGGTTAACTGCCAAATTTTAGTTCTATGAAAACTTGAGTTAGGCCTCTTTCACACTGAGGCGCTTGAAAAACTGCCAGTAAAACACTGAGCGCTTTTGAATCGCTTTTCAGGCGCTTTTGAATCGCTTTCAATTCACTCCAATGGAGAGGGGCGTTTTTTCAGCGCACTGCCCCAGTGTGAAAGCATTCATTGATTTTAATGGAAATACGTTTTCGTAAGCTTTTCAGGCGCTTTTTTTATCGTGAAAGCGCTGGAAAAGCGCCTCAGTGTGAAAGTGGTCTAAAGTTTTGCTATAGTGAAACTCATACATACACAGATTCATATATATTTAGTCTGCCATGAGGGGGGAACTTTAAAATGGAGTAACAATTGTTTTTTACATTCTCTTACAATCCCCTCTTTAAGTCATAAAAAAACATGACTTACTTTCTCTCAACGGTAACATAATTAGTTTCCTTATAGTACATGCTAAGGTAGGCTTTATTAGCAGCAGTGGGGTCCGGGGTTTGTGTAGCTCTAGAAATGATACACATTACAAGTTTGAAACATGCATATAAAAATTTTCTTGGTTAGCTCACCCCTATCCTGTTATCTCAATGCAGAGCTATGCACATTACATGAGTTGCATTGCCATTCATTTGCAATGGCACCCCAATGCACTATAACAACTCACTGCAACACAAAGAAATAAACCATAGTGCATTGCGTTTAATGACAACTACACATTTTGAGACAAACCATATTGGGTTGCCTTTACAAAATGTATGTTAACAAATGACATAACACGTGTTTTTGCATTGCAATAATGTTAATAAAGTAAAAATACTGTGCTATACAAATATATAAACCATAGCAGCCAGCACTACAATCTTAACAAAAATTGTGTGAATGGATAAAGTAAAAACAGTGCAGCACTAATAATCAATTGTTGTGTATAGGGATGAGCCGAACACTCCCGGTTCGGTTTGCATCCAGAACATGCAAACGGACCGAAAGTTTGCGCGAACTTTCGAACCCCATTAAAGTCTATGGGACCCGAACGTGAGAAATCAAAAGTGCAAATTTTAAAGGCTAATATGCAAGTTATTGTCCTAAAAAGGGTTTGGGGACCTGAGTCCTGCCCCAGGGTACATGTATCAATGCAAAAAACAGTTTTAAAAACGGCCGTTTTTTCAATAGCAGTGATTTTAACCACTTGACCACTGGGCACTTAAACCCCCTTAATAACCAGACCAATTTTCAGCTTTCGGTGCTCTCACATTTTGAATGACAATTACTCAGTCATACAACACTGTACCCATATGAAATTTTTGTCCTTTTGTTCACACAAATAGAGATTTCTTTTGGTGGTATTTAATCACCGTTGGGTTTTTAATTTTTTGCGCTATAAGAGAAAAAAGACTGAAAATTCTGTAAAAAAATTAATTTTTCTTTGATTCTGTTATAAAATTTTGCAAATTAGTATTTTTTCTTCATAAATTTTGGCCAAAATTTATACTGCTACATATCTTTGGTAAAAATAAGTACAAATTGGTGCATATTATTTGGTCTTTGTGAAAGTTATAGAGTCCACAAGCTATGGTGCCAATATCTGAAAATTGATCACACCTGAAGTACTGACGGCCTATCTAATTTCTTGAGACCCTAACATGCCAAAAAAGTACAAATACCCCCCAAATGACCCCTTTTTGGAAAGAAGACATTCCAAGGTATTTAGAAAGAGGCATTGTGATTTTTTTGAAGTTGTAATTTTTTCCCACAATTCTTTGCAAAATCAAGATTTTTTTTTTCTTTTTTTTTTTTTAACCAAATTGTCATATTAGCAGGTTATTTCTCACACACAGCATATGCATACCACAAATTACACCCCAAAACACATTCTGCTATTACTCCTGAGTATGGCAATACCACATGCGTGAAACTTTTACACAGCGTGGCCACATACAGAGGCCCAACATGCAGGGAGCACCATCAGGCGTTCTGGAGCACCTAGGCCAATTCTGACATTTCTATCCTACATGTAAAAATCATCATTTGTTTGCTAAAAAATTACATAGAACCCCAAAACATTATATATGTTTTTTAGCAAAGACCTTAGAGAATATAATGGTGGTCGTTGCAACTTTTTATCTCGCACGGTATTTGCGCAGCAATTTTCTAACGCGTTTTTTACGGAAACAAAAAATTTTTGTGCTTAAAAAAAAAAAACAGGAAAGTTAGCCCAATGTTTTTACATAATGTGAAAGATGAAGTTACGCTGAGTAAATAGATACCTAACATCTCACCCTTCAAAATTGCACACGCTCGTGGAATGGCGCCAAACTTCGCTACTTAAAAATCCCCATAGGCGACGCTTTAAATATTTTTACTGGTTACATGTTTTGAGTTACAGAGGAGGCCTAGGGCCAAAATTATTGCTCTCGCTCTAACGTTTGCAGAGATGCCTCACATGTGTGGTTTGAACACCGTTTTCATATGTGGGTGGGACTTACACATGCGTTCGCTTCTTTATGTGAGCTCACGGGGACAGGGGCGCTTTAAAAAATATATATATATTTTATTGTTCATTTTACTTTATTTATTTTAGTTTTACACGTTTTTCCGCCCCAAATTTTTTTTTGATCACTTTTATTCCTATTACAAGGAATGTAAACATCCCTTGTAATAGGAATATGGCATGACAGGTCCTCTTTACAGTGAGATATGGGGTCAATAAGACCCCACATTTCACCTCAAGGCTGGGAAGCCTGAAATAAAAAAAACAAAAAAAACAATCTTGGCTTTGATCGTAGCGGTGAGTCGGTAGAAGCAGCGGAGGGCAACGGGGGGGGGGGATATCCCCTCTCGCCTCCCGTAAGAATGATCAAGCGGCGGAACAGCCGCTATGATTGTTCTTATGGTGTAGGGAATCGCCGGCTGAAAAAGCTAATACCTGAATGATGCCTGTAGCTGCACCCATCATTCAGATATCCCCCACAAAGTCAAGGACGTCATATGACGGCCGGAAGGACGGGAAGTGGTTATTGTAGAGTATTGCAGGGTATTGCGGAGTATTGCAGGGTATTGTAGAGTATTGCAGGGTATTGTGGAGTATTGCTGAGTATTGCAGGGTATTGCAGGGTATTGCTGGGTATTGCGGAGTATTGCTGGGTATTGCGGAGTATTACAGGGTATTGCGGAGTATTGCAGGGTTTTGCGGAGTATTGCAGGGTATTGCAGGGTATTGCAGAGTATTGCAGGGTACTGCAGGGTATTGCGGAGTATTGCAGAGTATTGCAGGGTATTGCGGAGTATTGCAGGGTATTGTAGGGTATTGCGGAGTATGGCAGGGTATTACACAGTATGGCAGGGTATTGCAGAGTATTGCAGAGTATGGGCAGGGTATTGCAGAGTATTGCACAGTATGGGCAGGGTATTGCAGAGTATTAAAACACTACTGCACCCTGTCCTGCATCCTTCCCAGCTGCCAGCAGAGTCACCCAGTGCGCCGTGAAAGATAGGTAACGTCCCTGCCCATGCCTGCTGGACCATGAGTCAGCGGTAATATGCACCTTACTGCTGACCGCCCTGTGCAGCGAGGCCAAGACAATGCCTTCCATATGCCGGTAGAGAGCCAGAATCTCCTTCCGTGAGAAAAAGTGGCGTTTGGGAACCTGCCACTGAGGTACCGCACATTCCACAAACTCACGGAAGGGGGCAGAGTCTACAAACTGAAAAGGCAGCAGTTGAAGTGCTAGCAATTTAGCCAAGCTAGCATTCAACCGCTGGGCATGTGGATGGCTGGGAGCGAATTTCTTTCGCCGGTGTAGCAACTGGGGCAGGGAAATTTGCCTGGTACAATCGGACGTTGGTGTACCGATAGCAGATTGCCCACAAGTACTTGGCAGTGACACACCTAATTCTACACCTTCATTCCTCTCAGTGCAGGTTTCTGAGAGGACTGAAGGTATAGTGGGGTTGGAGATCCCAGCTGATGCGGAGCAAGGAGAGGTCCGCTTTGTTCTTTGGTGTGGGTCTTTTATGTACGCTTGCCAATGGACTGCATGGCAGGTCGACATATGTCTGGTCAAGCATGTGGTGCCCAAGCGGCTGATGTTTTCGCCACGCGAGATATGCTTCAGACATATGTTGCAAATAGCAACGGTGCGATCTGCTGCACACGTCTCAAAAAAGGCCCACACCAAAGAACTTTTGGAATAACGCACAGAGACAGCAGCACCCTGCACATGTGGAGCTCTGCGGTGTGATGCAGTCGGTTGGCTGCCCTTAAGCTGGCCCCTGGAGGGCATCCTGGAGATGTGCCTCCTCCTCCTTCTCCTCCTTCTCCTCATCCTCCTCCTCCTCTCTCCTATCAGGCACCCACGTAGAGTCAGTGACCTCATCATCCTCTCCCTCCTCGTCACTGGAGCAAACTTGGCAGTATGCTGCAGCTGGGGGAACATGACTGCCAGCTTGCTGTCCTTCTTGGGCACCCCCTCTTTTTGGGCTCACGTTACTGCCTTCCTCAAGCTGGGTACCATTATCGGAGCCTTCAAAACGCTGTGCATCCTCCTGCAGCATTTACCCAACACTGTGGTCAAACAGTTCGGGGGACTCCTCAGGACATGGTGGGGCTAGGGAAGGAGTGACTGATGCCATTGAGCCGATGGAAGAGGCCGCTTTGGCAGCTGATTTGGCAGACAGAGTTCCCTGAGCTTGGGTGAGAGAGGATGAGGAGGATGAGGACGGCTTGGTCATCCACTCTACCAACTATTCTGCATGTTGCTGCTCAACACTGCCAGCTGCCGAAAAAAGGACCCACGGCCACATGCTGATGAGGATGCACCATGTCCATGACCAGTACTGTTGCCTCTAGACACAGAGTCTGCTTGCCCTCTTTTATTGGCCTGTGTGTGTCTGCCTCTCCTTGTTGGCCTTCCAGACATACTGTATTTGATGTATTGGAATAGGTACACAAGGAAATGTCTGCAGTCAGCTTTAGCTGCACACTGTGCCCAGTATACAGTACACTGACTTAATATACTGCAGGTTAGCTCAATCAACTGCCTGTATTATTAGGAATAGAACAGGAATAGTCTGCAGTCAGCTTTACCTGCACACTGTGCCCAGTATACAGCATACTGACTTAATATACTGCAGGTTAGCTCAATCAACTGCCTGTATTATTAGGAATAGAACAGGAATTGGCTGCAGTCAGCTTTACGTGCAAACTGTGTCCAGTATACAGTACACTGACTTAATATACTGGAGGTTAGCTCAATTAACTGCCTGTATTATTAGGAAGAGAACATGAATTGGCTGCAGTCAGCTTTACTTGCACACTTTGCCCAGTATACAGTCCACTGACTTAATATACTGCAGGTTAGCACAATCAACTGCCTGCCTGTATTATTAGTAGGAATAGAATAACAGAAACGCTCTGTAATGAGATCTAGCTAAACTGTATACAGTGTATATATATATATATATATATACAAAGCGTGCAATGCATATATATACTAAATATACTGGAATACTGGATCTAACTAGCTCAATCAACTGCCTGCTCAATCTAACTATTGCTAACTGAAATAAAGCCACAATCTCTCTCTCTCTGAACGCCGAACACACTACACAAGGCCCACACGCAGGCGGCCTTATATAGTGTGGGGCGTGTACCTAATCCCCTGAGCTATGATTGGCCAAAGGCACCCTGACTGTGCTGACGGCGCTGTGATTGGCCAAAGCATGCGGGTCATAGTGCATGCTTGGCCAATCATCAGCCAGCAATGCACTGCGATGACGCAGTGCATTATGGGCCGTGACGCGCGACACGAATTTGGCGCGAACGGCACATAATGTTCGATCTTCATCAAATGAGCGAACTGTCGTTGTTCGAGTCGAACATGAGTTTGACTCGAACTCGAAGCTCATCCCTAGTTGTGCATTGACATATCAACATACTGTGATAAAAAGGCTTTACATAGATTCCAAGATGTTTTGCATCAAGTAAAAAATCTCCTCTGTGATTACAAAAGCATAAAATTCAAAAAGGTGCAATGGCATGGAAAGGACCTTAGAATCTATGTAAAGCCTTTTTATTCCAAATAAACCCGTAACCATACATTTTTTTACTATGTGGAGGCTTTCTGTTGTTTTTTATGGCTGCTATTAACCATAAACCTAACAAACAGTTCTGTGGTGGAAGAAGATTTTCTACCATCTGGAATATTACCATCCTGATCCATATTCTCACATGCCGGGTCAAAGCTGCCTGAGGTGGCTCAGCTGAGGAGGAGAAATTGCACCACTCACTATCCAGAGCTTTGATATCACATGCCTGATTGATGCTAATCTTCTCTCCTGGGTGGTGGATGCACACACGGTAGTGACTCCTTTAGTCCTACACTCCTGGATTCCTTCCCATCAATATATACTAATGGAATGTTTTAAACACCAATGGGACTATACTACCAATGTTGATTTCCAATTTGCACAATGCACTTAAATTTAGAGACCCTATATGTATATGCTAATCACAATTTATTTTGTATATCACAGTATGGTGATGTGTCAATACTCAACATTGGATTCTTAGCGCTGCACTAGTGGTTTTCACTTTATAGCAAGAATGTTAACAGGCCCTAAAAGAGCCATAAGAAAAATTGTATCTCACAAAAGTGAGTACACCCTTCACATTTTTGTAAATATTTTATTATATCTTTTCATGTGACAACACTGAAGAAATGACACTTTGCTACAATGTAAAGTAGTGAATGTACAGCTTGTATAACAGTGTAAATTTGCTGTCCCCTCAAAATAACTCAACACACAGCCATGAATGTCTAAACCGCTGGCAACAAAAGTGAGTACACCCCTAAGTGAAAATGTCCAAATTGGGCCCAAAGTGTCAATATTTTGTATGGCCACCATTTTTTTCCATCACTTCATTAATCCTCTTGGGCATGGAGTTCACCAGAGCTTCACAGGTTGCCACTGGAGTCCTCTTCCACTCCTCCATGACAACATCAAAGAGCTGGCGGATGTTAGAGACCTTGCGTTTCTCCAACTTCCGTTTGAGGATGCCCCACAGATGCTCAATAGGGGTTAGGTCTGGAGACAGGCTTAGCAAGTCCATCACCTTTATCCTCAGCTTCTTTAGCAAGGCAGTGGTCATCTTGGAAGTGTGTTTGGGGTTGTTATCATGTTGGTATACTGCCCTGCGGCCCAGTCTCTGAAGGGAGGGAATCATGCTTTACTTCAGTATGTCACAGTACATATTGGCATTCAAGGTTCCCGCAATGAACTGTAGCTCCCCAGTGCTGGCAGCCCTCATGCAGCCCCAGCCCATGACACTCCCACCAACATGCTTGACTATAGGCAAGACACACGTGTCTTTGTACTCCTCACCTGCTTGCCGCCACACACGCTTGACACCATCTGAACCAAATACGTTTATCTTGGACTCATCAGACCACAGGACATGGTTCCAGTAACCCATGTCCTTAGTCTGCTTGTCTTCAGCAAACTGTTTGCGGCTTTCTTGTGCATCATCTTTAGAAGAGGCTTTCTTCTGGGATGACAGCCATGCAGACCAATTTGATGCAGTGTGCGGTGTATAGTCTGAGCACTGACAGGTGGACACCCCACCCCTTCAACCTCTGCAGCAATGATATTTCCCAAAGACAACCTCTGCATATGACGATGAGCACGTGCACTCAGCTTCTTTGGTCTGAGTAGAACCTGTCCTGATAAATCACTGTATGGACTTGGCAACCGTGCGGCAGCTCTGTTTCAGGGTCTTGACAATATTCTTTTAGCCTAGGCCATCTTTATGAAGACCAGTAGAAAATAAAAGGCCCCTGCCCCCACCTATAACTGGCATTCACAGCAAGGAGCACATGGATGGGCAAACGCCTGAAAGACAAAACCAGAGAAAATTCCAAGCTCAACTTACCAACCAGTTGGCTGACCAACGGAAATAACCTATCCAGCAGCCTACGTTAAAAACAGGGGCTTAGATAGCACACATCTGAAAAAGCATGCGTAAGCTGCAAGGCCTCGGCAAGGCACCCTGTGTATAGCTTGCAGTCCCACCACTACTAAATTTATGAGTGTATCCACAGTGGGAACACATGCATTCTAATGGCTAGATGAGGGGCAGATGGGCCAGGAGGCCGCCCAGTCCTCCTTAAAGGCAGAGGGGGCACACTGGACACCCAGCAGACAGCACAATGGCAGCAAAGGTGTCCAGTCTGTGCCCTGACCAAATTTACACAAGTAACAAAGAAAAGACCCATGCCCCCACCTATAACTGGCCTTCACAGCAAGGAAAACATGGATGGGCAAATGCCGGAAAGACAAAACCAGAGAGGACTGGCTGGACATCCATTTAGGCCGGCCATAGAGGGTTCGAATCTTGGCCGGTTCAGCAGGAATCGATCAACTTGGGCACAAACAACCTGCCGGATTCACCTGGGATTGTCGCTAGCAGCTACTATAGCGCTAGCAATAATCACTGTCTTTTCCTGGTAGGGACGGATTCCCTGGACCCCCGGCTGGGAGCAGACAATTGCTTGGCAGGTGGAATTCCCCTGTCAGCACTGTGTGTGTTGATGGGGGAATCGTGATAATTGCTGTCCTGCAACCCGTGGTTGCAGGACAGAAATCTGCATTGCCTATGGTCGGCCTGCAGAATTTTGTAAGAGTCAGCTTTAACCTCTTCAGATCCGGGCCATTGACAAATGACGGCCTCAATGTGGATCTATAAATCCGGGAGGACGTCAATAGACGTCCTCGGCTATTTCGGCCACTGGGGGGCGCGCGAGCGCCGCCAGCGGCACGCGCGCGCGCCCGGCGCATCACTGAGATGCCGATGTGCGTGCCTGGCGGCCGCGATGTCCACCAGGTACCCGCGATCGGCGTGTACACAGAGCAGGGACGTGGATCTCTGTGTGTAAACACAGAGATCCACGTCCTGTCAGGGAGAGGAGACCGATGCTGTGTCCCTTGTACATAGGGACACAGATCGGTCACCTCCCCCAGTCAGTCCCCTCTCCCACACTGTAGTAATCACTCCCAGGGCACACATTTAACCCCTTCCTCGCCCCCTAGTGTTAACCCCTTCCCTGCCAGTGTCATTTTTACAGTAACCAGTGCATTTTTATAGCACTGGTCGCTGTAAAAATAACAATGGTCACAAAATGGTGTCAAAAGTGTCCGATGTGTCCGCCATAATGTCGCAGTCACAATAAAAATCGCTGATCGCCGCCATTACTAGTAAAAAAAAAATTATTAATAAAAATGCAATAAAACTATGCCCTATTTTGTAGACGCTATAACTTTTGCGCAAACCAATCAATAAACGCTTATTCCGATTTTTTTTTACCAAAAATATGTAGAAGAATACATATCGGACTAAACTAAGGAAAAAAATATATATTTTTTTTTTTAAATGGGATATTTATTATAGCAAAAAATAAAAAATATTGTGTTTTTTTCAAAATCGTCGCTCTTTTTTTGTTTATAGCGCAAAAAATACCACCAAAAGAAAGCTCTATTTGTGGGAAAAAAAGGACGTCAATTTTGTTTGGGAGTCACGTCGCCCGACCGCGCAATTGTCATTCAAATCGTGACAGCGCTGAAAGCTGAAAATTGGCCTGGGCAGGAAGGGGGTTTAAGTGCCCAGTAAGCAAGTACTTAAGAAAGTTTCCAGACCCTTTTTACTTCACTTTAATGAAAGGAGAACAATGAAAACTGGACTTTCTCAAAATAAATGGTCTCCAAGTATCTACTTACTTAACTGGATAACTAACTATTTTTACTCTAAGGACAGTACAAAGAAAGAGGGGTATGTAGGAAAGACATGGTTACCAGCAGGATGGTGGGGGGTCTTTCGAGCAAAAGTGATACAGTTAGGCTTCATTTATTCCCAAGTAAACATTCAGATACCTTGTTTGGATAATGTTTTGCAGATCTTTTGTTTACAAAAGTTTATTGGAAAAAATAGATAAGGCAGTTACAAAAAATAGTGCATGTAAGGTTATGACAAATATAAGGCAGTAGATATTGTAAGATACAGCGTTGGTTGTGTGGATACAGCATATAGAAGATATTCTCTATATATGTGGATGCGAAATGCAGGAAGAGGAGAAGGAGGTGTAATGATCAGGGGGGGGGGCAGAGGTGGACTAGTGTGTTTTTTGTTTTTTTTCCTTCTTTTTTGGGTTATCCGATGGGGATCTGGTCTATGATAGGGATATCCCAATAGGACCATTTTAGTATGTATATGTGTAACGAGTCGTTTAGGGTATGGAAGATTTTTTCTGAGAGTTTGAGCAACTCCATTCTGTCAAGTACCTGGGACCAGAGCAGCGTTTGTGATTTCCAATTAAGGGCTACCATCCATTGAATGGAGCTGCATAGAGAGTGAAGCAGTCTTAGGCAAGGTTTGGGGATGTTAGGGTGTTTACCATAAAGGAGATATAACTGAGGGGATGGGGAGATAGTGTGTCCAGAGGAATATTTAAACCTGTCCAGAGCTGTGAGCCAAATCCTGTTCACTTGCGGGCAGCTCCAGAAAATATGAAGGATAGTTCCTTGTTCAGGGCAGCCTCTAAAACAGAAGGGGGAGATAGAGGGGTAAAAGGAGTGTAGCTTGGTAGGAGAAAGGTACCATCTAGTAAAGAGTTTTAAAGGAGTTTCTCTGAAAGCAATTGCTTTATTGCTTAGGCGAAGGTTATTCGACATGGTGTTCCACTCCTCAACTGGGATGGAGATATCAAGGTCGGATTCCCAACGGAGCATTGGGTTGGATTTGTCTTGTAGTGTAGAGTTGTTAAGGTATTGGTAGAAACTGGAGATTAGACCTCTGTCTCTGGGGGAAGAGATACATATTTTTTCAAATAGGGTGTTAGAGGTGTCTGTTGAGAGTACATAATACTTAAGAAAGAAGGATTTAATTAGTCCATATTGTACCCGTTCGGATAAGGGTAGGTAAAATTTTTCCTGTAAGGTTGGAAATGTTATGAATTCCCATTTGGATTGTAGGGATTTTAGTGTGGTCAAGTTATTCATTAACCAAGGTGAGAGAGGAGATCTGTCTCTAAAGGCAGTACCGAGTCTAACATCACCTACATATGATGCCAGCGGTGGGGGAGAGGAGGAGAGAGTGAATATGTCTTTGATTTTAAGCCAGAGTTGGTAAAGGTGTGCAACTATGATATTGTGTTTAATGAGGTTTCGATATAGGATTGAATTGGACCACTGGATACCCTGCAGGTGATATAGTAATATGGATGAGGATTCAAACCTGAGCCATGGTATGTCTGAGTTCTGAGTATACCACTGGCACATTTGAGAAAGCTTTGTTGCGATAAAATAAAACCAGACGTTAGGAAGGCCAAAACCGCCTTTTGGTTGAGGTCTATGTACAAGGATATAACTATGTCTGGGTTTTTTATCTGCCCAGATAAACTTGTTTATTTGTCTTTGAATAAGAGTTATTTTAGATTTGGGGATGTTTATGGGGAGGGCTCTAAAGTAGTATAGAAGTTTGGGTATTATGGACATTTTAACTGCGCATATTCTTCCGAGAAAAGAGATGTGATAGGAGGACCAAGCTTTAAGTAGGGAAGATATGTGATTAAAGAGGGGAATATAGTTGAATTTATATAGAAGGTTGTGGGAGTGTGAGATATGGACTCCTAGATATTTAAATGACTTTGGGCATGTTTTGCAGATCTTGTTCCAGAATCATAGCTTAAATCGTAAGTGTGGATGTTTCAAACTGGAAATTTCTTATGCAGCTCTGAAAGTGCTTAGAGTTTGAAAAACATGATCTGTCATGGGTTTGTAATAGCTAAATCGAAAATGTAGTTAAAAAAAACATAGTGTTGTGCTGCAGTACCTACAATTGATAATACTGTAGGATCTTATGGTTATATTTTGATTTAGAAAATGTAATCAATGTGAAAGTAAAATGTGAAAAAAAAATTAGCAAAAAATAAAAGACAGAATCTTAGACCATGGCTTCCACCCCTTTTCTGTAGGAAAAACACTGATTATACTAAAAGATGGACTTTCAACGGCACATGGATAATATTGTAAAAAATCTAGGGGTATTTTATTCATAGAAAAACTGTAAAATTACATTTATACAAAAATTTGGACTTGTAATAAACATTAGTACATGACCCGGGGTAGTGCTGAAATCTCACTTCCAAAATCTACAGTGGTACAGATAAAATCAAAGATATTTGTAAAAGATATATATCTAACAATCAAAAACATTTTTTGCATTTGGTGAAATGATATATATAGAGGAAGTGGATAGCCTTAGTCCTGGGTCCAGTATACAGAAACGTAGTCTTGCTCTGCTCTACATGTTTTGTGTGGCATGGCGCTTCTTCAGGAGCATAATAGTAAACAGGTCATATTGAAGGTGCAAAACGGTCCTGAGTACCAGTACACTGGCACTATATCTATAGAAGGTAGCCAGTTGGGTAAGTAAAAATCATATTAGACAGCAGCAGGGTAATTTATTGCAGCACAGGCTGCTGGTAAGCAGAAAAAGCACAACAGCCCACAGGTTAGGCTCCTGACAGGTCTGCAAATTAGATGAACGGCCAAAGATTCAAGCTTGGCCACGTTACCACACCAGGGGGTTTACTGTGGATAGATTACCGTACTCTCTGCCCAGTTTTTGCACTAGGCATTGACCGATGCATACCCCTTGGCGTCTATAGCCCTACATACCTGAAAGAATTTCCTTTTTCTGCTTACCAGCAGCCTGTGCTGCAATAAGTTACCCTGCTGCTGTCTAATATGATTTCTACTTACTTTTAGTATACTCAGTGTTTCTGCAATAATATCGGGACGTTGGCACATTTATACTGGTGCATCCACAGTGTCACCCTGTGAGGATGCACATTTAAGCATTCTTTTTTCCTTTTCTGTAGGAGCCAGTGATGTCATTTAGCCTCACTTTGGAATCCTAAAAAAGGGTGCAGGGGAAGGGGGTATATGAATTAGTATGACCTTGTATTTCCATGCAAGATATGATTTTAAGATTTTTTTTTCCCTGTGGGGCACAATTTGGCTATATTTGCACAGTAAGTTTTATGCTATCCTTATTTAAACTAAATTACTAAATGTTATTAAAGGATGAACTCTGTAGACATTACTCTTTTTTTAACCAAGTTGACTAAATACACTAAATATATGGAAATATTTTGGGGGTTTAAACATGTCTGGATAACAATTTGTTATACAGAATGACTGCCAAGCTTATAATTGTACACAGTTGTTTTTCTGTGACATAAAATTGTTTCTGTGTTGATTCATTTATTACTTTATCTCTGCATTTTTTTATTGTCTTATCAGTAAAAGAATACAAGTCACCATGACCTTTGTTAACATGTTGTTAATTAATTCTAAGCATAACATTCCGATATTTCTTGCTATGATTGGCTTTTGGAAAATTAATTATAAGAACTACATGTAGAATGTTTGAAATGGCTCCAAAGCTGCCTGTGACTGTAATGCCAACTATTTTCATGAGGGAAATGTGAGTGACATACTTTGATAAAGGAGATGATATGAAGACAGGTGGTCTGGGATTGTTGGGAACAACAGAACATCTGGTCTTTAGAGTTTGACATTGTTACATTTCATTGTGTTTTTTCTTCTAACCCTTGCTGGTGTTAAAGCTAAAAGACTGGGTTGAAACCATTTAAAAGCACATCCCTTTGGAGGGTAATCTAGATAAAGGGACAAATTTATATATTTAACAAAAATGCAAACTGTCTTACAGTTAACTAAAACAATATTATAATATGCATATTATAGAATATATATATATATATATATATATATATATATATATATATATATTTCTGTTAAAGGAATCCTATGGCTTAGATAGAAAAGTTGATTAAGAGACACCCCGCAAGGCTGGGTTCACACGATCCCCGCATGTGGCTCCCAGGAGGGTTTTCGGTGCGTCCTGGTTCACTGTTTCAGGTTTGATTTCAGCCCAATTTTTTGGGCTGAATTTGGACCTGAAACAGATCAAAAGACGCACATGGCTCCTGTGCAAATTTACACCAGAGCCGCAGCGGAGATATGTGAAGCGGCTCCACAGAGAAAATCTCCTGCCATTGTGAATTCACTGCATCCAATGCGCAATGGTGTGAACCCAGCCTAAATTAATATGTTGAATGCTCACCTGTCCAGCAAGTACCTGTAGTGAGTCTTCTTTCTCTTGCCGAGACATGCAAGAGCTGTCCAACACTTCACTACACTACACGGGAAAAATAGTGGCTGGTGGATCAAAAACAGCACATAGCTGAGGAAAAGCTGTCTGACACGCCTTGAAGGTTCAAATAGCAACTTCACCCAAAGCTTTTACATAAGATCAAAGATTGGACTCACTACCCATCAGCTACGTAAGTATTTAATATACGGTATACTTTTTTACAAGGCAGCTCTTTTTCATTTTCTCTATCCCAGGTTACTATAGAAAAAAAATCCACAAAAATGGGACAAAATTGAAGACAGAAGTTATTCCTTGAGCTTAGTGTCTTTGAAATGAGTGGCTAAAGGTGGTAAATTAAAGGTGAGATTTCTTAGAAGAAAATAGATATAAACCTAATTATAGATTGATTAGAAAAATGGGCTTTGCTATGATAATGTTGCAGCAAAAGACGACCAGCAAAGTATTAGAAAAACTGTTTTTGCTTTCTAATTTAAAGTGGTAGGTAAGCCCGCTTTGTGATTTTTACCTACAGGTAAGCCTATAATAAGGCTTGCTCGTAGGTAAAATTAATATTTCCTAAATTTGCATAGTTTAGAGATATTCACACTGGATGCAGCCAGTGACATCATGGCGCATGCGCTCTGAAGGTCCATCATACTGTGCCAGACCTTTAGCGCTTTGCGCTGGAACCAAGGGCTTCCACACACATGCATGGGAGTGACGTCATTGCAGCTCTGGCCTCTCACAGCCCCGCAAACCCAGAAGACTGGGAGAAGATGTCAGCCCTCTTAGCGATGACAGCGCATGGCTGGAGGACTTTGTTCTAAGGTAAGTATTTTATAACGTGCTAGTATGCGATGCATACTAGCACATTATGCCATTGTCTTACAGATGTTTTTTTTTTTTACCTCTGCAGTGGTTTACTACCGCTTTAAAGGTCAGAAAAATCTATGCATACCCAAATCCTGATTTTACTGATTACAGGCAAAGCTGGAAATGATTGGGGCATAATAGTTAGGGGCTGGGCTTGACTCCAATATTATAAAGTAAAGCTGACAACACACACATTGAATTTCACCTGGCTCCTGCTGACTGCTGAAATTTGCTCTGTGGGTGGCCCTGTGGGCAACGCTCAGATTGGTAAAAGTTGTTTTTCTCAACTCTTGTTGAAAGATCCAGGAATGGAAAATTGTTGGCAGAACATTTACTCAGATGCAGGCAGGGGATATTTATTATAGCAAAAAGTTAAAAATATTAATTTCTCTTCAAAATTGCCAGTCTTATTTTGGTAATCAAATACCACCAAAAGAAAGCTCTATTTGTGGAGAAAAAAGGCAGCCATTTTGTTTGTGTACAAAGTTGCATGACCACGCAATTGTCAGTTAAAGCGGCGCAGTGCCGTATCGCAAAAAATGGCCTGGTCATTAAGGGGGTAAATCCTTCCGGGGCTAAAGTGGTTAATGAATATCCCAGTGTTTGTATAACCCCCTCACTCCCCTGATTCGATCCAAGTGTCTGTCTGCAGAAGCTCTCTCCTCTCTATCTGCCCACAGAGGGAGCTGCAGTCATTGGTTCCTGCTGCTGTCAATCAAATCCTGTGAGCAGAGAGCAGCTGTGCCGTATGTGTCAATAGATGCACACAGCTTGGCTCAGGATCAAGCCCACAGGTGTGCCCTATAGTCCCATCAGCTTACAATGGGGACACACAAAGAAAAGGGACGAGCAAAGAGCACTGACAGAAGACCCAAAATGAGGAGGTTCTGGCCACTCTGTGTGAAACCATTGCACAGAGCAGGCAAGGATTACATTTTAAAAATTCCTTAAAAATGCTTTAAGTTTGACTTTTTAAAAGTTTAAAATGTTTGAAAGTTTCACTTTAAGTTGTGACATTTATATAATCCCCATTCACAGCATTGCTCTTTAACATAGTAACAGTTGTGATGAGAAGCTGAATAGTGTGATGAGCGGTTATGTATGATTACCGCTATTAAGGAAGAGGACACCTGAGAGTGCATTAACCTCAAACCATTTTCTTAATTGCTTTGGTACACAAGAGGCCTGTGCTGGAACTTGACAAGCAATTATTAAATAGCAGTAGAGGTTAGAGGTTGATTCAAATGATTTGGGTGGCACTTTTTAAAGGTAGTGACATAACATATATTTTTATTTGTTTTATGAAAAGTTGTATCAGTCTTGTCATGTCCCATTCCAACAAGAATTTTTTTTTTAATTTACATTCCCATAATTATTGTGCGAATATAGTTCCTGTGTTGTAGTAATGTTTTTGGGTTTTCAATAAATAAAAAGTTAATAGGGAAAAGATCAAATACAGTAAACCCCAGTTATATCGCGGTTCAGTTTTCGTGGTCCCGGTATATTGCGTTTTTTTCTGAAAGACCTATTAACATTATTTTATTGATTAAATCCTTGTTAATTAAATATTTTTGTGTTTTCCATTGCTCTTGCTATGTCTCTCAGTATCTTTTATGTGTTTAAATGTGTTTCTATTGTTTTAAAAGTGTGTTTAAAGACCTTAAAATGCTTTTAAAGTACAGTGAAAGTTATAAAAACATGTGTAGCGCCTGCCCCTCTTCTCTCTCTGTGCGGCTCGCACTGTCTCTCGTCTAGGGGTATCTGGTAGGGTGGAGAGAGAGAGAGCGGGTGGGCTACACCTAGCCTCCACCACATGGGAATACCTGTAGTATCAGCAATGTCCTGTTTACCTTCGGGTCTGTGCCGTGCACCCGGATCCTCCCTCCAAGAGTCACCGTGAACTTCGTCCGCCAGGAAGTGAGCCTCACACCATTAAAGTCCAACACTCCTTTATTAGAACACACCATACAGGGACTTCCTTGATAGTTAGGACAGAAAAGGAGGTGTGAGTGTGAATAGGCCCAGACAAAAATTCGCTCCTCCACTCTCCTCCTGGAGAGTGGGATATGGTCTCCGCATGAGAGGAAGGGGATCCTTCTGGACGGTCTCCGACAAGAGACTCACCCGTCACCGGCAATCTGCTGCACCGGGTCTTCGAGTGAGGAGCTCTCCCCGGTCCATTGCGTCTTACTCAGATTCAGGCCTGCATCCCCGAAGTGCCTTAGGACCCTTCCCTCGCGGAACTCAGTGTTGGGCACTGAGCTCCGGACCTTCTTGCAAATACCTCACCCCAGGGCTGAAGGTGCCTGGGGTGGAACACGATCTCCGTTGGTCCTCTAGGCCGAGGCCTCCTAGAGGATGAGCACGAACCCACGTCCGCAAGCTGAAGGTGCTTGGGACGAAGACCCCGTGACCAAAATGGTTGGCCCCTTTTATCCCCTCTCCCAGCAAGCACGGCGGGTTCCCCGCCCCACCATACCGCTACCGAAAGAGGACAAAAAGGAGACTCGACACACAGTGATATTCGTCCCTCCGGCCACGGCGGCAGCGCCACCTCGTGGACCGCCGGGAACATAGCACTGATGTCACGGCTAGATTCAAAAAATGCACCCGGGAAAGTAAGTACCCGCTACACATTCCCCCCTGTCTTTTGACACTGGACCCCAGTGTCTGGAGTGAATCACGCCCTCAACGGCTGACATAATCCAATCCAGAAACCAACTAACCATTTAAAAAAACAAAACATTTTTTTAGGAAACTATCCTAATGGAGAAGTTGTGTCTGAGCCCCTGCAACAAAAGAGAAGTGAAAGACAACATTTAAAACATTATACTTTTCCCTCCCATCCTAACTAAGAACCACCCCAGGTTCCATAATCTTGACGGGACGCTCTCCTGCAGAGGGAAGAGAAAAGAAACAATAAACCCTAACACATGTGTACGTGTGAGAGGAAAAGAAACTCCTCGGAAGAGAAATATCTTTTCCTCCAGTGTGAGCGTGTACAATGTGTAACGTTGCACAAGACTGCCACCTGGTGACAGCCTCGCGGTAACTGCACCCGTTGAACCATCTTTCTTTTCTTGCTGCTCGATTCCGGGCCCTATCTACCCCAAAGTCTGCAACTTCTCACCGGAGAGGAAAGAACAACAACTGGAACAGTTCTTCCTTGGAATGACACAAGCACCCCTCTTGCGGGGTAAAAGCACTGATGAAGGCACCAACAAGAAAGTCAAACAGCAAAGTTCAGGGGTGCAAAGTCCTTTTTTCTCTCAGAGGTAGAAGCGGGGATGCGGCAGAACGATAGGTTTTAGATGCCGATCCATGAAGTATGTCCAAACCTGGTGACTTGTTGCTGGTCCATCACGCACTGCAGAGTTTTCACGCCAATGTCCCACGTGTAGCCCTCTCACGTATTGGACTCCTCCCCTTTGCTCCAGTTCGCGGGCGTTTTCACTTTCTTTGGATGAGCCACACCCACAAACTAAGTGGCGGGGGTTGTGTCTGTTGGCGCAGTGCAATTAGAAGGCCCCACGTGTAGTACCTCACACGGCTGGGCCTCCCCCCCGTTCACCGTTCTTCCTGCACGGGCCTTTCCCTTGTCTAGGGTCAATTCCACGACTTCGAGCAGGGCTGCACTTTGGCCTATTCAGTTAACTCATCCAGCAGACTTGTTCAATACTGTGATGCACAACACAATCCCGGACGAGCCCCCACGTGTAGCGCCTGCCCCTCTTCTCTCTCTGTGCGGCTTGCACTGTCTCTCGTCTAGGGGTATCTGGTAGGGTGGAGAGAGAGAGAGCGGGTGGGCTACGCCTAGCCTCCACCACATGGGAATACCTGTAGTATCAGCAATGTCCTGTTTACCTTCGGGTCTGTGCCGTGCACCCGGATCCTCCCTCCAAGAGTCACCGTGAACTTTGTCCGCCAGGAAGTGAGCCTCACACCATTAAAGTCCAACACTCCTTTATTAGAACAAACCATACAGGGACTTCCTTGATAGTTAGGACAGAAAAGGAGGTGTGAGTGTGAATAGGCCCAGACACAAATTCGCTCCTCCACTCTCCTCCTGGAGAGTGGGATATGGTCTCCGCACGAGAGGAAGGGGATCCTTCTGGACGGTCTCCGACAAGAGACTCACCCGTCACCGGCAGTCTGCTGCCCCGGGTCTTCGAGTAAGGAGCTCTCCCCGGTCCATTGCGTCTTACTCAGATTCAGGCCTCCATCCCCGAAGTGCCTTAGGACCCTTCCCTCGCGGAACTCAGTGTTGGGCACTGAGCTCCGGACCTTCTTGCAAATACCTCACCCCAGGGCTGAAGGTGCCTGGGGTGGAACACAATCTCCGTTGGTCCTCTAGGCCGAGGCCTCCTAGAGGATGAGCACGAACCCACGTCCGCAAGCTGAAGGTGCTTGGGACGAAGACCCCGTGACCAAAATGGTCGGCCCCTTTTATCACCTCTCCCAGCAAGCACGGCGGGTTCCCCGCCCCACCATACCGCTACCGAAAGAGGACAAAAAGGAGACTCGACACACAGTGATATTCGTCCCTCCGGCCACGGCGGCAGCGCCACCTCGTGGACCGCCGGGAACATAGCACTGATGTCACGGCTAGATTCAAAAAATGCACCCGGGAAAGTAAGTACCCGCTACACATGCCTAGTGTGTATTTAAATAGGGTATTTCTATTTCACAGATTTTCACTTATTACGGGTGGGTCTGGAACATAACCCCCGCCATGGAGGGGGGTTTACTGTATACTAGTTTATTTCTTTATTAGTACAGGCAGTCCGCGGCGTACAAATAAGTTCTGTAGGTTTCTTCTTAAGCTGAATTTGTATGTAAGTCGTAACAGGTAAATTTTCTAAGTGTAACTCCAGCCAAAAATAATAATTTTACGTTTTTTGGATAGCATAGAGAGGGGTTAACACCCCTGTAACATTTGTTTTGCTGTCTGTGCCGCTGTTCAGATGATTCCACCTCACTTTCTGTCCCTGTGGCAATTGATTTTGGATTTAGAAAATTTGGGGTTGTTGTGGAAACAAGGATTGGTGCTAAAGCTTCAGTGGACACACCTTTTTCCCCATAATAATTTTTACAGTAATCAACTTCCCTTCCTAGGGGTAGATTTCCTCTAACTTACGGTGGTCTCAATCCGTTTGTAAGTAGGCGTTGTATGTAAGTCGGATGTTTGTAACACAGGGACTGCCTGTATAATATTTATTGAGAAATGTGAAATAAGATAGGGGTTTTTGGGACTGTGAGTGGGGCACAAGATACGTGGTAGGAGAAAGTGTAAAATTGTTTAACCATTTCCGGACCTCCCGCCGTCGTTATACGGCGGTACTTTGAAGAGGAATATCGTTGTTATGGCAGCAGCTAGCTACCATAACCCCGGTATCCTCTTCTTCAGCGGGTGGTCCACTTGCAGATAAGTCAAAACGTCACTTCCGCCCATGGCTCTTAAAGAGACCATTTTCATTTATTTTTTTCAAATGACATTTAATCTTTATTTATTTTTTTATTGCATTTTAGTGTAAATATGAGATCTGAGTCTTTTTGACCCCAGATCTTATATTTAAGAGGTCCTGTCATGCTTTTTTTCTATTACAAGAGATGTTTACATTAGAAATAAAATAGGAATAAAAGTAACCCAATTTTGTTTTTTAAAAGAACAGTGTAAAAATAAAAAATAAAAGGTAAAAAATTGTAAACACGCCCCGTCCCTCTGAGCTCGCGTGCAGAAGCGAACGCATACGTGAGCAGTGCCCGCATATGAAAATGGTGTTCAAACCACACATGTGAGGTATCGGCGTGAGCGGTAGAGTGAGAGCAATAATTCTAGCCCTAGACCTCCTCTGTAACTCAAAACATGCAACCTGTAGAAGTTTTTTAAACATCGCCTATGTAGATTTTTAGGGGGAAAAGTTTGTCGCCTTTCCACGAGCGGGCGCAATTTTGAAGCGTGACATGTTGGGTATCAATTTACTCAGTGCAGCATTATCTTTCATAATATAAAAAAGTGGGCTAACTTTACTGTTGTCTTATTTTTTAATTTAAAAAGTGTATTTTTTCCAAAAAAATGTGCACTTGTAAGACTGCTGTGCAAACATGGTGTGACATAAAGTATTGCAATGACCGCCATTTTATTCTCTAGGGTGTAAAAATATATAGTGTTTGTGGGTTCTAAGTAATTTTCTAGCAAAAAAAATGTTTTTAAATTGTAAACACCAAATCTCAGAAAGAGGCTTGGTCCTTTAAGTTGTTAATTGGCATATAAACAAAGCATACCTCATAAACATGGGATACATGGTTGAATATGAGTATTTTTATCTGTATACAAGGTGATGGCATACAAAAAAGAAGAATGTGTGTATGTACATGCACGCATCTGAAATCGCACAGTATCCCATGGAAGTAGCTAGTGTAAAAATGTTAATTGAGTAATGCATACAAATGGGTTATAGGATACAAATGAATCACAGTTGAGGTCAAGTTATGTGTTAGGAACATGATGACATTGATATGCTTGACACGTTTCGAGGCCAGTTGCCACTCATCAGAAGAAAACGCATAGCGTATCTGAAAAAAATTAAGGTATCAAATAGGATCTAATGTTTTGCCCAGATAGTAAGAAAGAAGGTCGGGGCAAGGGGAAACAAGATGTGCATCTCCCTGGAATACTTACATATAAAATGTTCTAAATAAGCAAGTCAGGATCTGCGAGGCAAGTCTATCCCGGGAGCTGAGGAAAAGAACCCAAGGAAGAAGCGAACGCACCGACACACCCCAGGAGAAGCCTCCAAACATAATAGGCAAAGGTGAAAAAATTCAAATATGCCTGTAGAGTAAATGATATTGGACCAATGTGTGTGAATAGTACCAGTATATACATACAGTATTCATGAAATATAAACCAACACCCATTATTGCCTGAAAAAGTGAAAAGCGTAGTAGATACAAAAGGAAGGGAATCATATATCACAAAGAGAAAAGAAAATAAAGTGTGAAAAAGCGCATGAAAATCATGCAATACCCCAAAATGGAAAGGGTGAGGAAAAACAAAGAGGTGTGCATTCTTGGTGATACTATGCGATTTCAGATGCGTGCATGTACATTTTTTGTATGCCATCGCCTTATATATAGATAAAAATACTCATGTTCACCCATGTATCATAGGTTTATGAGGTATGCTTTGTTTATATGCCAATTAAACATTTTTTCCTACCACGTGTCTTGTGCCTCACAAAAAGTCCCAAAAAACCCTTTCTTTTTTCCGATTTAGACCCCTTTCACACTGGGGCGTATTTCAGGCACTTTACAGGTGCTTTTTTTAACGCCAAAGCGCCTGAAAAACTGAAAGAAGCCTCATCTGCAATCCCAATGTGAAAGCCCGAGTGTTTTCAGAGCCCTTTCACACTGCCAGCGCCCGAAAAACGCTGGTAAAGCTCCGCTAAAACCCCTTTCACACTGGGCATTTTTCAGATGCTTTGGGGTTAAAAAAAGCGCCTCAATGGGAAGGGGCGCTTTAGGAGCGGTGTATTTAACGCTCCTAAAGACCCCTTTCACACTGGGGCGGTTTGCAGGCGCTATTGCGCTAAAAATAGCACCTGCAAACCGACCTGAAACAGCGGCTGCTGTTTCTCCAGTGTGAAAGCCTGTGGGCTTTCACACAGGAGTGGTGCACTAGCAGGACAGGAAAAAAAGTCCTGCTAGCCGCATCTTTGGAGCGGTGAAGGAGCAACGGGAAACCGCGGCTATACCGCCGGCAATGCGCCTCTGCAGAGGCGCTTTGCGGTGGTTTTTAACCCTTTTTCGGCCGCCGCCGCTTTATCGCCACCGCCGCTACCCATCCCAATGTGAAAGGGGCCAAAGCGCTGCAAAGAAGCTGCTTGCAGAACTTTTTTTGACGCCCTGCCAGCGCAGCGCCTCAGTGTGAAAGCACTCGGGCTTTCACATTGGGATTGCAGATGAGGCTTCTTTCAGGCGCTTTTTTATAAAGCTAAGACCCCTTTCACACTGGGGCATTTTTCAGGCACTTTAGTGTGAAAGGACTCAGGCTTTCACATTGGGATTGCAGATGCAGCTTCTTTTAGGCGCTTTACAGGCGCTTTTTTTAACGCTAAAGCGTCTGAAAAACGCCCCAGTGTGAAAGGGGTCTTAGGGATGGAGGTGCATGTTATAATGCACCTCATTTAAAGTCCCAGAACCCCCTTGCTTTCTATTGAGAAATGTGTCCATACTTTAATAGTGCACATAGGAATGGGAATAGGGAATGCCTGAGGATAGTTGGGGAGAGGAGGAGGCCCTCAGGACCTAGCCTTTTAGGGGAATCCTCACTGGGTGGAACTTAAATGTCAGAATAAAAAAAGCCACCTGTTTTGACAAAAATTTGTCTGCTTCAAATGGGCTGAAGCAGGTCAAATGTAGGTATGAAGAATGTTAATTACAGCTCAAATGCAGATGTCAGTGAACTCTGAATGATTACAGAAGTGTTTCACCTCCTATGCGGCCCCGCTAGACTGGGCTTTTTTCTCGCCAGTATGTTTGCATATCTCCCTTTGTGAGCCCCGGGCCCCGTACTAACAATCTGAACCCGGGACTCCCAATTCCAGGTCGCCTGATCGCTGTGATAGTCTCTGATTGGCTATCACAGTGATCAGTCACTGTGAAGCCCGCCCCTGTGTGTTTTCCTTCTCTGTGAATGGAGGAGAGAGATACATCGTATCTCTTTCTCTCTCCTTGCAGAGAAAACAAAAGTGTGTGTAAAGAAAAAAAAAGAATTAAACAATATTAACCAAAAAAATTAAATACAAAAAAGGTTTCATCTAGGTCAGTGCCAGGGTTAATGTTTGGGGCAAGGCCAGGGTTAAAGGTCAAGGTCAGGTTCAGTATTTTTTTTGGACAGAATTTTTTTGTTCTTAATTAGTATTGTGTCAGCGTCAGTGTTTTTTATTTAGGAAAAAAGCAAAATGCACACTATTGTTTATGGGCTTTACTACGGGTACATACAACTAACATACACATAGAGTATGTAGTATCGCTGCGATTGTCAGAAGCAGGAGAATTGAATTTGGATTGTTCTTTGGTGTAAGGTTATGGTAGTACTAAGAAATATACAACTAAATTGAATTTTTTTTTTTTTTTTTACTATTTTGGGACAGTTTTTTTTTGATAATATAAAAACAATCAGGAGATATGGATGCACAAAGTAGTTGTGATGATATGTACGGTTTTACTACTGCATGTCAAAGTTGCAAAATTGTGCTTAGCCATTTAAATTTATTTTCCCCTTAGGCGCAAAGGGGTTAAGCTTATGTCAACTTATGCCTGTCAACTCAAGCCATATCTGTGCCTCCATGTCAGATGCAGTGTTTCTCCACATTTCATCATTATGCTTCCTGCTGGTGTGGGCTTAATTAAAATATCCATCTTAACCCTTTCATGCCTAATTACTTAGAACACCCAAACATTATATATATACATTTAGCAGAGACCCTAGAGAATAAAATGGCAATTGTTGCAATATTTTTTGTCATACTGTACTTGCGCAGCGGTCTTTCAAATGCAATTTTATAGTAAAGTTAGCCCAATTTTTTGTATAATGTGAAAGATGATGTTATGCAGAGTAAATAGATACCTAACATGTCATGCTTTGAAATTGCACACACTCCTGGAATGGCGACAAACTACGATACTTAAAAATCTCCATAGACGACACTTTAAACATTTCTACAGGTTACCAGTTTAGAGGTACAGAGGAGGTCCTGTGCTAGAACGATTGTCCTTACTCTTAACGATTGCGGTGATACCTCACATGTGTGGTTTGAACACCGTTCACATTTGCGTGCGCAAATTACGTATGTGTTCTCTTCTGCGCACGAGCATGGAGGGACGGGACGCTTTCATTTTTTATTTTATTTTTTCTTATTTTTTTTTTTTTTTTTTTTTACATTCTTTAAAAAAACAAAAAAATTCTGATAATTTTTATTGCTGTCACAAGGAATGTAAACATTCCTTGTGACAGTAATAGTCAGTGACAGGTACTCTTTATGGAGAGGTCTGAGGTTTACAAAGACCCCCAAATCCCTCCTTTGCACTTAAAAGTATTCAAAACTCCAAAATCTTAATTTTAGACTACTAGGGATTTTTTTAAATCAACGCCATTGGCAGGCAAGTAAACCGGGAGGGATGTCATGACATCCCTTCCGGGTTACTAGCGCCAAGACCCGATCAAAGCCGTTTCCAGCTTCGTTTGGATCTTCGCCCAGCTGGCGGACGTGTCGGCTGGTCGCTCGGGCCTCCCAATGGAACGGGGGAGCCCGGGAGAGCCGCGAAAGGCGGCGGCAGGAGGGGGATGTCCCGTTCCGCTCCTTGGGATAATAACCAATCATCTTTTAGCCACATCGGTTGTTATCCCAAGAAAGCCAACCTTTGGCTCTAAAAAACGGTACCAGGGTGATGCCTGCAGCTGCTTGCATCACTCTAAAAAAAAAAAAATTCAAGCCAAGACCGAATATTTGCATACGGAAGGGGTTAAAGGATGCCCCTGCTTGCTAATAATATAACCCTGGCCTTATCTCTACTACACTACTCCCAATTTTCGGAATATTTTTTTTTTGTTCAAGACTAGACAAAATGAGCAACTTTACACCCTGAATGCACACTACATACAGTACTATTTCTCTTTTTTTACCATAAATATCTTAAATTGTAAATCAAAAATGTGTAATTAAATATATATTTTAGGGAGATGGGATAAAAAAAAACACAATGTTCTTTAGGAATCTCCTGCAAAAACAGTTGTATTCACTGTGAAAGCAATATTGGAGCTAGAATTATTAAACTGGGTGCAAATGCTAACAAAAAACTTCTGTCATTTGATCCACCCCCCCCCCCCCCCACCCTTTGTTATGTTAAATATTCCATTAAAAGCGCTTTTTATATTGTGCAAATACATGCAAAACTATACCTGCTAACCTGAAGAAATTCAGTGAGCTCATAACATCCCTAATGAGAGTACCAATTAACTGGTTATGTTTTTCTTTTCTTTTTCTGAATATCACTTAGACAATGGGACTTATTTACCAAAGAAATTGTGACTCTTCACACAATAATTTGTGTGAATATTTATTTCAGTTATGCAATCATATAAAAGCAAATTCATGGTTACTTTTTTTGTCTGTACATGGTTGGGTATTCAATGTCAACTTGCTTTTCATACGATTGGATAATTGAAGTGAATAGTCACACAATTTATTGTGTGTGGATTCTCAACTTCTTTAGTAAATTAGCTCATTTGAGTCCACCTCTTGTTATTCCATTTATATAATTAGCCTTGATAAAGGGACACTTGTAAGCTGTTAAACGTGTTGGTTACAGATGCAGAAACTACTTATTGCAATAAATATTTTTTGGAATCTAGATTTCTGGTGTGATGCCACCAGCACAGTGTCAAAATACTACAAATCACTAACTCTACACCACTCGGTGGAAGTGGAATTCCTTCAGAGAGTGTTATGTACCTTTATGAGAAGCCTAAGATGATAAGGGAGGGCCTCTTTCACAATTCCCATCTAAGAATCCCTGGAAATAAAAACAAGTCCTGCAAGAATGATGGTACGGCACACAGGGCTGGTGCAAGAATGTTTGACACCCTAGGCAAAACCTCATTTTGCTGCCCCCATTGGCTCCACCCCTGACTCCACCCCCTTCACCCTGCTCATGTAACAGGAGGGGGTGCTATACAGGAAGCATCGGCTCTGCTTCATCTAGCGCTGGCTCCAGTGCTGCACTGCGCCTCTAATTACACGGAGCAGCTGCCTAAAACTGAGTTAATTACATGCTGCAGCATGCAGAGCATGCAGACACGGAGGGAAACCAGTGGCCGGGTGCCCCTGGGCAGCAGTGCGCCCGGCGGTTGCCTAGTTTGCCTAGTGTTTTCACCGGCCCTGACGGCACAAGTGCCTGAGTGCCGGAACTGGCAACTGGAACTTGAGGACTGGTAATGCATCAAGGATACAAGTCAGCCAGGGTCAGTAGCAGGTGAACAGAAAAGCATAAACTCAAAGACAGAGATTAAGTTAGGAGAAAGCAACAGCCAATGAGCAGGCAGTATTGTAACAAGCTGATAAGCATAGTATTGGTCCAAGGCTGAGTTTGGTAATAGAAGAGAGCGGTAATCATAAACAGGCAAGAGAAATCCAAGAACATTTCAGCTGTAGGTTGGGTCAGCAATGAAGGTTTTACACGAGTTTGGAATCAAGAATCATGGGAATACAGACTAAAAGGCCACTTAGCAGAGACCCTATGTAGATCTTAGATTTAAATAGCCCACTTGGCTTTAGTGTTTGTGGAGGACATGCACATATATTTGTGCTCACATAGTTGCCCATCTAGCTAGGTTTCTCATCACAGATAAAAAGCACGTTTATGCTCATTTGCAAGAATCTGATGGCTGTCATGATGTTTCTGAGAGGGACACAGCACCACCCACCTAATTTTAAGTGTGTTATTAGCCCTGCACCTCTGAAACATACATCATCTGACACCAATGTAACATAGATGAGGAGAGGTGTTTCATAGTCCTACCACACTTTCTGTCCTAGGGTGGTGACAATAGGAAAAAAACTTGAAAAAGACTAATGTAGCTACTATTTAAAAGGGCTGGTAAGCTGCAATATTTTAAATGTACGTTTTTGAGTTAATATGCACTTTAAAGGCATAGCCCACTTCTGCAAATATAATAAATGCATCCACGATAATAAAAATAAAAATAAAATATGCGTTATTTACACTTTGCATTGTAGCCTGAAGATCATTGCAGCTGCATTCAGTGCATTGTGGGTGCATTGCATCCAAACCCCACTTCCACACAGAGGTACCGACCTACATTTATGTGTCTAGAGGAAGCAAACGATGGACTACAAGTGTGGAGACATCACCGCACTTGTACTTCCTTGAGATCTGTAAATCACTCTATCATGCTGGCAGATGGGACTTGTAGTTATTTCATTTACAGATCCACAGAGCCACACACAGCTGAAATGAAACACCAGCAGAAGCCTGCAGAAAGATGCACCCCACAATTAAGATAAATTGGGGGGCAGTTTTAGGGTGGAGGGTAGAGGAATGTGTTCAGGTTTTATGCTATACCCTAAATATGGAGGTAACATAAATATTAGAAAGGTGGGCTAAGTCTTTAAAGGGATTGTAAAGCTTTGTTTTAAAAATAACAAACATGTCATACTTACCTCCACTGTGCAGTTACAGTAGTTTTGCACAGAGTGGCCCCAATCCTCCTCTTTTGGGGTCCCTCAGCAGCGCTCCTGGCTCCTCCCTGCATCGAGTGTCCATGTCAGAGAAGCGCTCTCCTAAGGTGGACACCCGTGCTGGCGCGCTCCCGAGTCCTGCATCTGTGTCTATTCACACAGAATGCAGGACTCGCCCCCCCCCCCTGCTGCCGCGTCATTGGATTTGATTGACAGCAGTAGGAGCCAGTGGCTGAGCTGCTATCAATCTATCCAATCAGGACACGAGACACCGACTGGAGCTGGTATGCTCGTTCCTGGCCGGAGGATGACAGCATTCAGGTAAGTAAAACGGGGGGGGGGGCTGCAGCACCACAGAAGGTTTTTCACCTTAATGCATAGATTGCATTAAGGTGAAAAACCATGAGGGTTTACAACCCCTTTAAGGCCTATGTCTGGTGAATGCTTTCAGTGCCGCGTGTATTCTCCATGACCGTCGTACTGTCAAGGAATAGACAGAACCCTGGCATCTACCAGTGACATTCATACCATAGCATTCCTTCCAGTAATGAGATGCTGCATGTAGCCTTTGTATCAACTAAAAAAACTGCAAGCACAATCAGATGACATTGTGGCAGTAGATGTAACAACATTTGTTACAATTTAAATAGGGAATTTCTACTTAAATAAACCTCTACAGGGCATGATCAGCTCTGACATCAGCCTTAGGTGAAGCAACTAATTTCTCTGTGGCTGTTTTGTAAAACTGCTTTACTCACCTCCTTAAAATTCAGAAAAAGAATTGATCTCACAAATCAATTTTAAAACTATATTTCTTAATTGTCTTGCATAAAGCACAGTTAGGCTCTTAATCCCTGTCCCCTGATGAATGTTTGTGAAATCGATTGTGGTCTGGATATGTCTCTTTCCCATAATACTCTAGCAATAATGGGCACCAGTGTTAAACAAAGTTCCAATGAAAGTAGTTTTGTAAGGTCAGACATTGCGTTCATAGAGAGATTTTGGACTATTGCTTGATGTGTTTAATTAAAGGTACACTCCACGGACAAAATTGACTAACCTTGGAATACATATAGGGAGCACAGCCTTTTTTCTTAGTATTTCAGTTTTTGTCCAGGCATTGCTGTACTGCACTAGTCTACTTCAATACTTATATGTATATTTTTTAGCAGAGGCCCTAGAGAATAAGATATGGTCATTGCAATTTTTATGTCACACGGTATTTGCACAGTGTTTTTTTTAAATGCTATTTTTTGGGGAAAAAATACACTTTCATGAATTTTAATGCAAAAAAACCCACAATATATAACCCAATATTTTTCATAAAATATAAAAGATGATTTTATGGAGGAGGGGCGGAGCTGACGGCGTCAGACATGTCCTGCTGAGGCTCCGTTCTTCTAAGGTCTTCATGGCTTCCACGGACACCCGAATGACAGGGTAAATAATCAAAAATGACTTCATAATCTTCCCTAGCGTCCTGGGAACATAATAGTATGGTTTTTGGAGTAACCCGCAGGAAAGCCAAAACAAAAACACACAAAGAAAAACCGCTTAGAGGCTCTGTTATAATAATATAATTCACCTCACACAGCTAAAGCCAGCGCTGACAGAAAACAGGACTCAAATTACACAGAATATGAACAAAGTGCCGGTTCTTTAACACAACAAACCGAGACATTACACCCAAATATTTTTAAACAAATAGAGAAGATGCTTCATAAAGCTCTGCAACAGACCTCTGACCAAATAACAGAGAAATTGACTAAAGAGATTTGTGACTTAGGCCAACGTACTGCAGACTTAGAATGCAGAATGGATGACTTTGAAATCAATGTAATTTCCCATGACAATGAACTTGAGCTACTCAGAGATGAAAATTTGACTTTGCAAATGCTTTTGGAAGACTTTGAAAAGAGAGCACGGCGGTCAAACCTCCGCATAAGAGGTATACCTGAATCAATCACCGATCTTCAATCATCCATGACAGCACTCTTTCAAGAATTGTCCCCTTCCATCCCTATTGAGAGACTGGAATTCGATAGAATTCACAGGGCATTAGCACCACGCAAAACAGAAGGACCTCCACGTGACATAATTATTAAATTCCATTTCTTCCGTACTAAGGATCAGCTTATGGCCGCTGCCAGGATTAAAGAAACCCTAACTTTTCAAGGACATTCTTATCAAATATTCGCAGATTTATCGCCAATAACAATAGCCAAAGGGCGTGAGATGAAACCTCTACTTCAAAATCTCCAACACCACCACATCCCTTATCAATGGGGATTTCCATTCGCTGTTCGATTCACCCACCAAGGAACCAAATACACAAGTAGATCCACGGAAGAACTAAAGACCACACTGCAAAAACTCCAGCTATACAACAAATAATCTACAAGTCCTCGCCGGCGCATGCTATCCAGCTCTCCACAAAATCCATCAAAACCTGAAACTGACAGAAGCAGACAAGCTACATCCAAGAGAGGTCGCTTCAACTCCGCAGAATTGGATCTTCCAGACTCTATGGACTGAATAGTCTCTACATTATACAAAGAACTCCCTCAACTTCATGATTGAATTATCCAAACTCTAGTTTGGCCTATGTATTGAACTCAAAACACATCAGTTAAGATTTCCTAATCACAAAGGTTAAGTATAAGAGTATATGTTCACATATCCCTTATTTACTTCTAATTCCTCCCTCTTTAATCCCTCTCCCCTTTCCCTACCCCTTATTCCCCCTTCTCACTTAGCTCCATTAACCCCCTCCCCTCCCACTCCCCCCTCCCCTACCCCATCCCCTTTTTTTATTTTTATTTTTCCCCTTCTCCCTCTACAAAACTAAACTATACTCCAAATGCTCCATCTACTTAATTGAATCATTTCAACAAATACTCTATCTCTCACTAATCTGACTCCAAAAGTATACCCTACCTTTCCCACCTCTGATAACCCTAGGGCAATTAACCTAATACTTCTGAATAGAAGTATACGATAAAACACACATTACTGAACTAAAATAGTAGTACCTACTTTTTATTTAATTATTTTAGTCATTAAATAGAGAATTATCTATTTTTTGCTCTCATATAAGTTTATATCTAACTATATTACCAAAAAGGTTGTCTAAGTTTAACTTTTATATTTTTAGATTTTTGCCGTGAAGAACCTGGGAAGCGGTCACTGCATCCGCCATTTTTCTGTCTTGGGACTCTCCTCCACTTCAGTTGTGGTGAGGGGGGTGCTCCTCAGACAGACTTTGTGCCTCCAGGTCTGCTAGACATGCACACCTGGTACGCCAACATTTTATTTTTTATCACATATTTAAACTACTACAAGTTGACTATATATACTTCCTATTTCCTTCTTCTTCTTTCATATTCTGTTTCTATTTCTTTCTTTCTCTCTGTCCTTCTCTGTGGTAAGTCTGATGGTACAAGCTATACCTGATATGTTTAATTATAACCTACTTAAGATTTATATATGGCTCCTTTAAATGTACTTACATTGAATGTACAAGGTCTAAACATTCCCCAAAAGCGAACAAAAGTGTTCAGGTCGTTGTCTTCATCTAAAGCTCACATAGTGTGTCTCCAAGAGATACACTTTACTGATTCTTCAACACCTAAATACTTTGGTTCAAGTTACCCCCAGGTTTTTACTGCCTCAGCCAAATCCAAACACTGAGGTGTATTAATAGCTTTCCATCGATCCACACCCTTTTCCTCCTTAGCAGAAATCAAGGATCCAGAAGGCCGTTACCTTATACTCACGGGTCATCTATGTGACATCCCAATTACATTAGTCTCTTACTACACTCCAAAAAAGAGACCGACATCATTTCTCTCCCATTTACTTCAAGTAATAGACACTCACAAACAAGGTACACTCTTGATATGTGGAGATTCAAACCAAACACTATACCCTTACCTTGATAAATCCCCAACCGCAGCTACGTCTAATTCTCAATCCAAATCTTTCCAAAGACTCCTCCTACAATATTTATTAATAGACTCATGGCGTGAAATTAACCCAACCAGATGTCAATTCTCACTTTACTCCCACCCGCATAGATCATTCTCACGCATTGATCATATATTAATTTCTATGAGTAGGTCCACAGAATTAATAGCCTCATCTATTAAACCGTATACTTGGACTGACCAATGTGCTATTATATCTACTTTTACCTTACTAATACCAAAAAACATGACCCCACCTGGCATATTAATGACTCATTGTTGTCTCCCCCGTCAAATTCCGCTGAATTAGAAATCGCTATAAAAGAATACATTGGCAACAATACATCTCCAGACACATCTCCAATAACATTATGGGAAGCACACAAGCCTGTTCTTAGAGGTTATTGTATACGCCAAGCATCATATATTAAAGCGGTAGTAAACCCAACGATTTAATAGTTTCAAAAAACAGTTACATTCCCGGCATGCCGGAAATGCTAACTGTCACATTGGTTGTGCTCTCAACCAAACTATCACACCATCCAATGACTGGTGTCATAACTGATCACATGTGCAGCATCATAGCAGTTGAAGATTAAAGAGAGGCCAAGATGGCAGCTTCCTTGGCTGAAAATGATAGAGGGTTTACTTCCACTTTAAAAAAGAGAAGCAAAAATTACAGCAAGAACTAGAAAATTTGTTTAATAAATGCCATAGTATTTTTCAATCTAACCCTACTCCAACCACAAAGTCACAACTAGATAAAGCTAGCTTAAAACTTGACCTCTTCTTATCAGAATCAGTAGACAAAACACTACGTAAATCTAAAAAAAAAAATATTTTAAAGCAAATAAACCAGGTACCCTCCTTACCCGAGCACTCAAAAAACTAAATAACCCTTTTAAACCAATTAGACTAAAAATCTCTCAAGATAGATACACAAGTAATCCTGTAAAAATCTTACACACCTTCCATAAAAATCTCACCTCTCTCTATAAAAAAATAAGGATCTTTTGATCAATCCAACGCAGAATCTTTTTTCTCACAATTAAGTCTCCCAACTCTATCTCAGACACAATACAGACAGTCTTGAAAATCCCATTACCCCTAGTGTAATTGAACTGGCAATCAAATCCCTCAAACCAAACAAACGTCCAGGACCTGACGGGTTCTCAGCCCTCTACTACAAAAAATTCTCCCATGTATTAACTCCCATGCTGACAGAAGCATTCAACTCCCTTCTCAACAATCAATCTTTTAGATCAGAAACCCTTACAGCAATAATAACAATGATCCCTAAACCTCAGTCAGATGACTCAGCCTGTGCAAATTATAGGCCAATATCTGAAACCCAGCTTAGAATGTGGGGGCCAAAACCCCATTTTTGTAGAGTGAAATGTAAATATGACCATGATACCGTGTCAAAATCTTTTTTGATGTCTAGTGATACAAGGCACTCTTTGGGTAGCAATTGAAACAATTGATAGTAACCCAACATCCTTAACTAATCTAATATAGTCTACCTCTTCTGACCATAAAATAATTGAAAATAAAATAACCAAACAAATAATTATCATTTGGGATAAATTTAAAATAACCAAAGGTTTGCAATCTCCACATACACCTTTAATATCATTTATCAGAAACTCCAAATTTTACCCAGCCCACACATACCCTAAAGCCCTGTACACACGATCAGATTTCCGATGGAATAAAATCCTATGGATTTTTCCATCGGATTTCCGATGAAGCTGACTTCCATCAGTCTTGCCTACACACCATCAGTCAATAATCCGACCGTCCCAAACGCTGTGACGTAAAACACTCCGACGAGCCAAAGAAAAATTAATTTCACTGCATCTGAGCATGCGTCGACTTGATTCTGAGCATGCGTGGGTTTTTTCTCCGATGGAATTCCACACAGATGATCGAAATTTGCTATTGTTTTTTTTTCCATCAGATAAATTTAAAACTTGTTCTATTTTTAATCACCGAAGGAAAAAAGACCGATGGGGCCCATCCATCGGACTGTTTTCATTGGTAAAACTGATCATGTGTACAGGGCTTAATACTTTCAAAAAGTGGACTTCTGCTGGCCTAACACAATTAGCTGATTTTTTAACATTAACCTCATTCAAAACATTCCCTGAAATATGTGAACATCACAAACTCCCGACTTCTGAACTCTTTCGCTACTTACAAATCAACATTTTTTTTTAACCTTATTTACATGATACTAATCAATTAAGTAATATGTCGCAATTCAAACGTATATGTAAACAAGACCCTCATACCAAAGGTCTTATTTCAATGTTATATAATCATCTGATCACTACTTCTGACTCAAAGCTACCTTCATATGTGGAAAAATGGGAGAAAGAACTAAAATCAACATTTCCGACTGGAATAAAGTCTGGACCAATACAAAAATGTCTTCTCAAAATATAATTGCTTTGGAAACAAACTATAAAATAATCATGCACTGGTACTTGGTTCCTGTTAAAATTGCAAAATATGCTCCTCAATGCTCCCCATTCTTTTTTTTTTTTTCACAAAATTTTTATTAGGATGTATGAAAAAATAACAGCAGTTACAAGACATGTTATAAAGCAATTTTCAATTTTTTCAAATAGAGAAAAAAGAGAAGAAGAGAGAGAGAAAAAAAAGAAAAACATACCAAAGGGAGGCATATTAAGGGCAAGAATAAGCGTACTGTATACGCAGCTTAATCTCGGACTCTTATAGGATAGAATCAGCGTGGTATATCATTGAAAAACATATAGAGAAAGCAGAGGAACAAAAGACCTACGTACTTTATCTGTTGTCTACTAGAGGGTAACTGGATGGATCAAATAGAGTATCTACCTAGAGTCTCAAGTATTACAACAGAATAACCAACCAAAAAAATAAAAATAAAAATGTCTGGGAACAACACAGGGGAGAAGGGAGGGAGGAGGAAGGGTGGGAGGGGGGGAGGGCATTAGCCAAGTCCAGAGAGAAGTAAGTATGAGTAAGCTTATTTCGGGTAACAGTTAGAGATCGTTGGTGGCGGATTGACCGTCAGGGGAGATTTCCTCTCCTGGGCTTGAAGAATGGGGGGTAGATTTGAGGTAAGAGAAAGAGTACTGATCAAAGCTGGCTATATCCTCCGGAGATAAAGCTGAGCGCATGAAGGGTTCCCAAACGGAGTAGAAAAGGCTCTTAGGGACTGCAGATGTGAAGTCTGCATTAGCTCTTTCTTTAAATAGGAGAAGAAGGAGGTCCCGTTTGATTTGAGTGGTAGCAGGGCAGTGGGAAGAAATCCATTGCTTTAGTATGGTTCTCCGTGCGATCAGGAGGCAGATCAAGGACCAATCTTTGTCAGTGTGACCAAGGTTTGGGTGAACAGTGTTAGTTGAGTTTGTCACTCGGGACCAAGGCAGTAGTTGGGGGTCCCAGTAACCAAAGATGAGGAGGAGCGGATCCTTCGGAAGCTTCAGTAGAGTTATTTCGAAAATGTAGTTTAGAACCTGATCCCAAAAGGAGGAGATGAAAGAGCACGCCCAAAAACGGTGGGTTAGGGAGGGTCTCATATGGTGGCAGAGGGGGCATTTAGCACAGTTTTGATCCGTATCGGAGTAAATGAAGGGTATATGTGCACGGTGGACTATTTTCAGTTGAGATTCTCTCCAAATTTCATTGGGTGTTAGTCGTTGCACTTTGTTGAGTCCGATTAGAATTTTGTCTATCAGGTCATCATCTGGGAAGTCTTTTCCCCAATTGGCTGCAGATGAGAATGCCAGCGGAGGGGTGGACTTTTGAAGTAATGGTTTGTATATGTCCGATATCGTATATGATCTTTCCAGGAGTAGCAGGTCTGTGAAACTTGGTGTGAACCGCTTATAGTCCTCTTTGCATGCAGTTCTTAAGTAGCTGGTACATTCCCAAAAGTGAAAGGCATGTGATCGTGGGAGTGAATAAATTTCAGCAACGGTTGAAAAGGATAAAGGACGACCCGTTTTAGTGTCGCATAAAGATGCAAATTTTGTGAGACCGTTTTCTTGCCAAATCTTGAAAGGTTTATGTTCCAAGCCAGGTGGAAAGTTCGGGTTTCCTTGTATTGGCAGATGGCTTGACATGAAAGGGGAGAGCTTGAGGCTCTTTCTGGTTTCTCTCCAGGCGATGGCCGTGTCTCTCAGTAGTAAGTTGTGTTGATACAAAGGTGGGACCGATTTCCACATGCAGTGAAGAAGAGCTGTTAGCGAGAAGGGATGTGCCATTGCGGATTCCAAGGAGTAGTTGGAATACCTCGAGGACTGTGAAATCCAGTCTAGACTAGTTCTTAATAAACATGCTAGGTTATAGGTTCTGACATTCGGGAGACTTATACCCCCTTCGCTTCTGGGAAGATATAGTTTCTTTAAAGCTATGCGTGGTCTTTTGCCATGCCATAGAAATTTTGAGATGGCCGTATTGATGAGTTTAACATCTTTGTGGTGAAGTAGCAAGGGGATAGTTTGCAGTGGATATAGTAGTCTGGCAAAACTGACCATTTTTATCAAGTGGCATCTTCCCAGGAGCGAGAGGGGCAGATCCATCCAGTTAACCATTTCCTGAGAGAGCCTAGAGAGCAAGGGAGGATAATTGAGGTGGTACAGGGAGGAAGGCAGTTTGCCTATTTTGATGCCAAGATAGGTGATATGGGATCTAGCAACAGAAAAAATGGAGTGTTGGACCCAGGTAGGGTTGGATAGAGTACCTATGGGGAGGATTTCGCTTTTGCCGTAATTTATGCGGAGGCCAGAACAGGATCTAAAATCATCAAATACCTCTTTGATGGTGAACATGTCTGAGGAGGGGTTCGCTGAAAAGATAAGTACATCATCGGCAAAGAGGGATGAGCGGAGATCGTGATTTCCTATTTTTATGCCATGCAAGGGGGCTTTTTGGGTAAGGTGTCTGGATAAGGGTTCTAGTGCAATGTTGAAGAGGAGGGGGGATAGGGGGCAGCCTTGTCATGTACCTTTGTGGAGGCGGAAGTCATCTGAGAGTAGGCCCGCTGCCACCAGCTTAGCTGAGGGGGTTGTGTACATGGCGTTTATTAGATGGCAGAAGGGGCCTGTAAAGCCCATCTTTGTCATGGTCATGGAGAGCCAATCGAAGCTGACATTATCGAAGGCTTTCTCCACATCTAACGTAATGATGTCAAAATCGCCGCCGGGATTTTGTTTGGCGTGTTCCAAGGCCAACATGACCTTACGAATGTTTAGGGTGGCCGTTCTGCCTTTCACAAAACCAGATTGCGCTGGATGTATCAGAGATGGGATGATGGCAGCAAGCCTAGAGGCGACAATCTTGGATAGGATTTTGACATCCAGGTTTAAAAGGGAGATGGGCCTATAAGATCCTGGTTCCTGGGGGTCCTTGCCTTTTTTTGCGAGTAATTTAATAGTGGCCTGGTTTCCCGAGGGTAGGTAGGGGCCGCCCGTCCATATGCCGTTATAGACCTTGTGGAGGGTGGGTTCTATTATGTTTTGGAGGGTCTTGTAGAATTCGCTAGTGAGTCCGTCGGGGCCCGGGGCCTTAGAGGGGGTCAACTTTCGTATGGTGTTTGAGACTTCGGAAAGGGAGATGGGAGCATTAAGGTACTCAAGTTGTGAGGGAGTGACTTTGGGAATGGCTAAGTTCTCTAGGAAAAAGCCGGCTGCCTGTTTGTTTATAGGGTCTGGGGCATAAAGCGTAGCGTAGTATTGAAGCATAGCTTTATTTATCGTTTGCGGTGTGGTGTTCACTTTGCCTTTAGCATCTTTTAGAGATGTAATGTGAGTTGGGCGAAAGGGCCCCTTGCAGAGCCTGGCTAGTAATTTGCCTGATTTATTTCCGAATTTATGGAAGGTGGCATCTGAGTGTGCTTTCTTAGTTAGTTCAAGTGTGTCTGCCCAAGTATCAAAAGATCTCTTGGCTGCATGCCATTCGTTTCTATTATCAGTGGAGTCCATGGTGTATAAAGATCTTTGCGCCTGGTGGAGCCGGGAGCTAGCCAACTTGTACTTTGATAAGGTATTCCTCTTGAAAGAGGTCGCATAAGAGATGATCCGACCCCTGAGGAATGCTTTACCGGCGTCCCAGAAGAGGTTCGGGACATCAGAGTGTGGAGCATTGGCCGTGGAATATTCTGTCCATGACCTTGCCATGAATTGCTGGAAATCAGAGTTGTTGTAGAGGTATGAGGGAAAGCGCCAAATCTTGGGATGTGGAGGTAGGTCGAGGTTGTCAAATTGGGCCGAGATTGGTGCGTGGTCAGATATGGCAATGTCGAGGATGTCTACATCAGTTAACATGGGTACTAGGTTGTCAGAGCCAAAAAAATAATCTATTCTGGTGAATACGTTATGTGGGTTGGAGTAGAAGGTAAATTCCCTGTCCGCTGGATGTTTTAAACGCCAGAGGTCATGAAAGTGAAGGGATTCCATGGTGGATGCAAAGAGTGTGGGGGAGACAGGGTCAAGGCCTGGCGAGGGGCGTCTAGGGTATGATCTGTCATCAGTTTGGTGTATAACGTCGTTGAAATCACCTCCTATTAAGTGGGGGAGGTGGGTGTTATGAAGCAACCATGCCGAAAGTTCACTATAAAAGGTCGTGCCAGGGCTGTTGGGGGCGTATATGTTGGAAATTACCAATTCCGTGGAACCTAGTTGGACATGAGCTGTGACAAGCCGTCCGTGATCGTCTGAATTTACCGATAGGACCGTGCAGGGAAGGTTCTTATGAATCAGGAGAAGGACTCCAGCTTTACGGCCGCAGGCCCCCGAGCCTAGGACCGTGCCTACCCAGAGTTTTTTCATGCAATGAAAATCAGGAGCTGATAAGTGAGTTTCCTGGAGTAGGGCGATATCAGTGTTGAGTCGTTTTAGATGACGGAGGATCTTCATTCTTTTATTGGGGGACCTAAGCCCTTTCACGTTCCAAGAAACTATTTTCATGCTGGGGATATTGGGAAATGGAATTGTGAGGAAGTTATAGCTAATCTACCGTATAAGCGGCGTTTTAAGGTAAATACCGGATGAAGAGGAAAGGTGTTATACCTGTCTTGGGAGACAGGTGACAGGAGGACTGTTACCACGGATGTTCCTAGGCTAAAGGGGGAAGGGAGGGGGAGGAGATAAGAGGTGGGACCTGAAAGAAAAGCAAAAAATAACATAAACAACATAAGCAAGCGCAAGAACTTCGCTTTTTTCCGCAAGGAGTCACTGTGTAAGTCGGTTCCCAAAAGCACGGCTCTGATGTAGGGCGGCCGAGAGCCCGCGTTAGGAGAGGGGTTTTTTATGCGATCGGCGAGGGACTCAAACGGAGGGGGGGATGTTGCGGCTATACACAGTGAGGCCGGGAAGGGTACACATAAAATATAATGAACACCGTTTGGAGAGCATCCAAAAGAAAGCTGATCCTATCTGGGCAAGGATATCATAGAAAGCATAACTAGTTGAGCAGTCATCTGTAGGGTACAAATGTATATAACTGTGTAGCTGTGTAAAACTGCCACTGCGTTGTAAGCAGCATCGAGGATTTGAGGAATAAGTGCAAGAGTCACTTCAACCATTTTAACGCTGGGTTAGCTGGAATTGGACTGGGGCAGAAGCTCTGAAGCGTTTGGGGGAGTCCTTTCGTGGGCTTCTTTGGTCCAGAGGACGGATGAGTGGTGTGGCTTTCGATGGAGTGTGAGGGTGCGAGTCGTGCCGGGAGGCCCGCAGGAAGGCTTCCGCCTCGGAGGGGTCATGGAAAGTCAGTTGTTCGCCAGTAGAGGCTTTGAGGCGGAGAACTGCTGGAAAAGCCAGAGTGAATTTGATTTGCTGATTATAGAGTTCCGTGCAGACCTGCTGAAAAGCTTTCCTCTTTTTTGAGACCTCTATGGAGTAATCAGCAAATATGAGGACTCTTATTCCGTCAATTTGAAGTGAGCGGGTTTGTCTGAACTTTTGTAGAATGAGGGCCTTGTCAGAGTAGTTAAGGTATTTGGCAATTATTGGCCGGGGATTTTTGCGGTCAGAATTGAAAGCTCCCATGCGATGTGCCCTTTCCACTGTGCAGGGGCCCGAGAGGCCTAGGGCTTCCGGAATGCGCACAGCGCAGAAATCTGAAATGGCAGAGGCCTGCAGCGATTCCGGGATACCTACGAATCGCAGGTTACTCCTCCTGGCCATGTTCTCTAAATCATCCAACTTTTGGATGATGTATTGATTAGTCTTATCCTGGGCTTGCTCTGTGGCCTGTGCCTGGTATAACTCCTCTTCCACGCTGGATAGGCGGTGCTCCAGCTCATTGAGTCTGGTGCTGTGTTCCCCTAACTGGGACTTGATCTGGGCCATCCCTGCATTCACTGCCTTCTCCACAGATGCTGCTATCATGGGGGACAAGAGAGCAGCCACAGCCTGTGCTATGCGGTCTGTTGTGTTGTCACAAGGTGGCTGGGATGCTGAGGCATGAGGGGAGGTAGGAGGACTAGGGCAGCTGCTTACCTCCATCCCTGTCGGCGGTGGTGGTGGAGAAGGAGCCGTGTAGGCCAAGACCGGGGCCTCGATTTGCGGCTGGGCCGTCGGCGCCGTCAGGGCCGTTTGCGACCGCGCACCGGATTTTTCCACGAATCGGTCCATATAGAAGGCGGGGAGTGCCCTGAGGTGTAGAGGTGACCGTCGGGCGTCTCAGGCCGGTTTTATAGGCTGTTTTGTTGCCGTGATGCGGGAGCCGAGGAGAGAAGCAGTCACTCCATGCGGCGCCGGAACCGGAAGTGATGCTCCCCATTCTGTTCTCGTGGCTGTGGTGGTCTGGGAACACACTTACATACATTCTGGGATTGTCCAATTGCAAAAATGTTCTGGAACGAAATCTTCCTCATGGTATCTAAAATTTTTAAGATAGCTATCATTCCAGGCACGACTATTGCGCTTTTAAATATAAAACCAGTTCATATTTCTTACACTCAATTTAGGCTCTTTCTCCAGATCACCACAGCCGCAAAGCAAACCATTGCCAAAGCTTGGAAAACCGATACATCTCTGAAGCTAAAAACAGAATAAACCAAGCAATGATCCTTTCCAAATCAGAAGCCATAACCAACGATATTATACAAAATTCTGCGAAAATATGGAATCCTTGGATGACATATTTTCTTCCTACGATCCCTGACAATTCCCTATTAAGACCTTGATATACTATAATACTATAATATTATACAACAATATGAGTAGAAACAAGTACTAAACATGAACATTTATCTTCTGTACTAACTTAATAATATTCTTACAATATAGATGCTCCGGAGAACTTTCTTACCCCAGACTCTTTTCTCTCTTTCTTACCTTCATTCTTTCCCTTTTACTATTACTCTGTCCTTTTTTTCTATTTTTTGTATTACCATATTTAAATGGTAATGTATTATACATAAATACTATTTTATGTCAAGTAACAAGATACTTAAGATGTCACATTTTAAAATTGCACACACTCGTGGGATGGAGACAAACTACGATACTTAGAAATCTCCATGGGCGATGCTTTAAACAGTTTTACAGGTTACCAGTTTAGAGTTACAAAGGAAATCTACAGCTAGACTTATTGCCCTCACTATAACGTTTGCGGCAATACCTCACATGTGTTGTTGGAACACAATATACATATGTGTGCACAACTTATGTGTGCATTTGCCTCTGTGTATGAGCGTGGGGAGACAGAGGTGCTTTAAAAAAAAATATTATTATTTATTTTATTAAAAAATAAATAATAATTCTTTGACACTATCCCTTTATTTATTTTTTTATCACTTTATTGCTGTCTCAAGAAATGTAAACATCCTTTGTGACAGCAATAAAGAATGACAGGTCCTCTTTATGTAGATGTCTGTGGTCTATAACATCCCAGAGCACTCCTCTACCCTTGAAAACATGAGATGAAAAAAAAAAAACATAAGAGCCGGTTCACACAGGGGCGACTCGTCAGGTGACTCAGCCGGCTGACAAGTTACGCTCTGCTCTATTCAATAGAACCGTTCTAATAGGAGCGACTCAAGTCGCTCCGACTTAGAAAAAGGTTCTTTTACGACTTTGGGGGCGACTTGCATTGACTTCAATACAGAAGTCATTTTGCAAGTTGCCTCTCAAGTCGTCTTGAGATCGCCTTGCCGAGTCCCCTCCAAAGTCGTGCCGCCCCTGTGTGAACCGGCTCTTAAACTCATATTTTCAAAACAAAAAGAAACATGGCTCTGTTTACACTTGCCCTAACCAGAAGTGACAAAATGCCCCTTGCTTCCAGTCTCCTGGACCATAGAGATGATCTCCAATCAGCTCTAGGATCCTCAGACGGAAATGCTGGCTTCAGAGCGGAGAGTAACTGGCTGACAGCGGGAGGGGAGGGGGCGAAAAGTTAAAAGTAAGCCAGTGGCTAATGAGCCACTCAGATCACTTCTAAATTGATAGGAAATCGCCAGCTGAAAAGGTTACTGTCGGGGTTATGGTATTTTGGTGTATTTAGCTGTTTTTTTCAAGTATTTTACATTGTAGAATAAAACAAGCCTAAATAGCATATTGGAAATAAAATAAATGACAGTAATCATGCATGTGCCACGTTTAAAAAATCCAAAAGTTGCTTTCTTAACCTCCCTGGCGGTATGATTCTGTCTGGAATTATGTACCAAAAGCGGTACAATTATTTTGCATGGAAATTTGGCGTTATGTATTGTAGGCCTGCAATTCTTAGTAATTACTTACTTAAACCTGACCAAACAAGACTCTAGTAGACATCTCAGATGTGATAAATTTGAAACACAAAATCATGAATTATAATCTAATATATAATATAATTTTATTCAATAATGTAGAAGAAAATAATGACATTTGTCAAACAAAGAAAATTCAATAAACATCCTGAGTGTGATACATTTTAAAGCATGGAACTAGACAAAGTCCAACGTCACAATCTGGACAATGGTACCTTGTTTCTTTTCGGACTTTTTTTCCATTGCCATCTCTCTTTGAACAGCAGACCATGCACATCCTGGTAGGTGCTTCCTTTTTTGCGGTTGGTGGTATGTAGTCCAAAAAGTGATGACCAGTCAGGCGTTCTGGGTTGACAACGCCAACTGCACGTCGTCCGGGTCTGTTCACAGCTACTGATGGCGTCTGGTGGTTGACAAAAATCTGCTCAACCACCTTCCAGATAAAGTCGGAATGAACAAGAGGCATGCCACTCTTTGCTTTGTATAGGATATACTCATTCCAAAGGCATTGTTCCAGAAGATGCCTGAAAATCTTTTTATAATATTTGTTTTGCTGTTTGCGCATAGCCGGGTAAAATGTCATTGCCTGATCGGCTCTGTCGACACCTCCCATTGTATTATTGTAGTCCATCACGACTTGCAGCTTCAGCAGATCTTTCCCACCTTTTGTGTGGACCATGGCAGTGGCGGTATTGTGCACAGTACTCATGAGACACACGTCCTTCTTGTCTCGCCATCGCATTGCCATCATCTTACCCTTCTGCCAGGCAACCATTTCTCCGGTTTTTAGTTTATTCTTGCCAAACATAGATGGCATGCCACGTCGGTTAGGCCTAACGGTACCATACCCATCAGTTTTGTTTTGTAGCAAAACCTCAAAAAGTTCCGGAGATGTGTAGAAATTATCCGTGGTCACACAATATCCTTGGTTCAGCAATGGCTCCAGCAGTGTAAGGACAGATGATGTGGCCATCCCATAGCCGCTGTACCTGGGGTTGAACTTCGTGCCTTTACCGGTGTAAATGACCGAATTCCAGATGTACCCAGTGGATGACTCGCAGAGCATATAGAATTTGATGCCAAACCGCGCTCTTTTGGATGCAATGTACTGTATCCAGCTTAGGCATCCCTTGGAGGCCATCAGACATTCATCCACGCTGACATCCCTTTCTGGCACGTAGGTCCGCTGGAAATTGGCCACTATCATTTGGCATACCTCCCAGATTTTTTTTAGCTTGGGCGCAGGATGTGTGGCCTCATCAAACTCCTCATTGTTTGCGAAGTGGAAATACTTCATGATGAGGGAAAAACGGTATTCTGACATCACGGTGCCAAAAAACGGAGTGGCCAGTAGCTTATTGGTGGTCCAGTACCATTTCTGGAGCGGTTTCCCCACCACCCCCTGAAGAATGATGAGTCCCAGAAACTTCCAGATGTCCTCTTTCGTCACCGGTTGCCACTTTCTGCTTCGGGAAAATCTGGCATGCAGCGTAGCGGATTGCTGATCATGGTAGCGATTTGACTCTGTGACAATTTTTTCAATTACCTCCAGTGATCCAGTGAAGGGAAATCTTGGGGGCGCTACCTGGTCCGTATCGGAGTCTATAGGGCACCAAGTGCACACATCGCTGAGGTCGCTGAGGTCAGGTGCAGGATCATCGCCGTTGTCACTTGCCAGATCCGTGTCGGTGTCAGTGTCAGACGACAAATCTCCCCACGACTCACTATCTCTCACTTCTGCAAGCAACTCCGTGTCGCTGCCGCTGTCATTCATCTGGTCCAAAAGCGCCCTTGTGGTAAAGTGGCGCTTTTTTGATGCCATGTTTTTATGGGCACAGATGACAGGCAAGGGGCACTGTACAGTGATCAGAGATGATACAGTGTAATACAGTGTAATCAGATACAATATAATCTCTTTTATTTTTGTGTTGTGTTGTGTGAACTTTTGAATTTGCTGCCCAGTTCCGCTCCCATGCGACGCTGCGGCTCGCAGGGAACGGAACCAGGAAGTCAGAGTAAAGTGCCGACACTCGCCGGTGATCTCGCTGGCGATCACAGCAGAGGACATCATCGCTGGATCGCCAGGAGAAAGTAAGGAAACTCTGCTGCGGGCTCTGCAATGTTACCCCGAGCGTGACTCGGGGTTACCGATCCTAGCAGAAAAAAACAACCCCGAGTCACGCTCGGGATTACCGCCAGGGAGCTTAATCTTGTTTATAACACTCAAAAACAGCAAAATGCATCAACAATATGTAAAAGGGACAAACATGTAAAAAGAGACATTACACTTTTATCCCTATTAGTGTATTTTTTATTGTATTATTTTAAGATGTAAATCTTTTATTGTGATATGTTAATATACATTAAAAATGTTTATCTGTGTGTGTGATGCAATTTTATTTTATTTTTTTATGTATATTAACATATTACAATCTGTGTGTGTGAGTGTTTGTTTTGGCAGCACATATACTAAAAAATTGGAACAATACAGAGAAGATTAGCATGGCCCCTGCGCAAGGATGACACGCAAATTCGTGAAGCGTTCCATATTTAAAAAAAATAAAAAATAAATATTGTATCTGTTTAACCATTTCCCGCCCGTCCATATAGCAATATGACATCGGGAAAGTGGTTCTGTTATCCTGACCGGACGTCATATGACGTGATCAGGATAACAAGCAGCGTGTGGCGATTGCTGTTGTGGTGTGTCAGTCTGACACACCGCAACTCCGATCTAGGTAAAGAGTCTCTGACAGAGACTCTTTACCACGTGATCAGCTACGTCCAATCACAGCTAATCACGATGTAAATAGGACGAGCCGTGTATCGGCTTTTCCTCACTGAGGATGCCCACCCAGGACCACCAGGGAGGCCACCAGGACCACCAGAGATGGCCACCACTGATGACCACTGATGACCACCAGGTATGGCACCCATGGCCACCAGGGATGCCAATGTGTGCCCACATATGATGCCAATCAGTGCCCATCAGCAATACATGCCAGCGCCTCCATAACAGTGCCATCTATCAGTGTCCATCAGTGCCACTCATCAGTGTCCGTCAGTGCCCATTCATGCCCATCAGTTCCCGCCTATCAGTGCCCACCAGTGCCTCTATCAGTGCCCATCAGTGCCACACATAAGTACCCATCAGTGCCGCCTATGAGTGTCCATCTGTGCCGCCTATGAGTGCCCATTAGTGCTGCATATCAGTGCCGCCTATCAGTGCCCATCAGTGCTGCCTATTAGTGACCATCAGTGTCAAATATCAGTGCCCATCATCAGCGCCACCTCATTGGTGCCACTTCATCAATGCCCATCAGTGCCGCCTTTTCAGTGTCCATCAGTTAAGGAGAAAACTTACTTATTTACAACATTTTAAAACAGAAACAAAGAAAAACTTTTTTTTTTTTTTTTATTTGGTATTTTTTTATTTGTTTAGCAAAAAATAAAAACCCCAGAGGTGATCAAATACCACCAAAATAAAGCTCTATTTGTGGGGAAAAAATTATACAAGTTTTGTTTGGGTACAGTGTAGCATGACCGTGCAATTGTCATTTAAACAGCGATAGCGCAGAAAGCTTGGGCAGGAAGGGTGGAAAGTGTCTGGTATTGAAGTGGTTAAAATGTGCATGATAATCTTTTAATACCTTTTTTAAACTAAGGGCTATATGTTTAAATATGTGAATGTTTAATTAATGAAACGTTCACTGAAAATTACACTGAAAAAAAAATTAACAACCGTAACTTTGCTTTCCTCGTTGACTCCAATGCATTTTGCCTATAAATGAAAGTTTGCAGAAACATCAGCCAGTTTCAGTTAAAGAGGAACTGCAGTCTTCTCACATAATTTGTAATAAACACATCTTTGCCATTCTGAAGCTTCCCTCCAACCACTTTGCATATTATTTTATATATTCTGTGATTCTGTACTTGCCAAATATACTGCAGAAATCTCCCACCACTAAGTCTGGCTGCAACCATTTTAACTGCGGGCAGCTGAAACTGCTACCTGTTCACTTCCTGGATTTACACAGCAACACAGAAGCACACCTCCAGCTCTGAAGCCCTACAGCTCTCATTGGCCCTCTTATGACTCTTCCCCCATCCCTTCCTGGCAAACTCTCATGAGAGTGAGAGAGAGAGCTGTGCATGATGTCATAAGCCTAGGCGTATTACCAGATAAGAAACAGGAAGTGGGCTGTATAAGGTATTTACTGGCAGAAAAAAAAAATACTATCCAAAGTTAAAAAAACAAGGGCAGAAGATTTAATAGATGGAAATTTGAAAAAATGACTGAAGGTCCGCTTAAAGTAAAATCCAATATTACTTATTCTTAAAGTAAAGTGCTACATAATACGAGGGTCTCATAATAATAATAATAATAATATTTAAAAAAAAAACATAATACCAGTATATATATTTACATTTTATTCAAATCTTTGCAGGTTCTGCAACTTTATGGGAAAGTGTATTCAGGCTATTTGGTATTTCTACTTTTATGTTACCTATGCCTTTTATCAGATTTGTTCATTTAATCAGGGTATCATTTTCATCCCTTTAAATATTATTTTGCAGTTGACATGTATTTTTTTTTTTTTATGCTGTTTTTACATTTTGAATTGATGTAAACCTTTTGGGCTATCACTGGAAGTCCTGCCTCTGTACACTCCTGACACATTTCCAATTCTCATCATCAGTATCTTGTCTTGTAGTCACATTGCTTGCTGGGCTGCAGCTCTGATACCTGTGGGATTGGGACATATGGAATTGTTTACAAAGAGGTTTTTTCAGACAGCACTTGGACTGGTGCCTAGAAACATCCACCTTTTACCGCATTGCCATACAGAATCCATGTCATGATAATATATATCTTCCAGACTTTGATGACAAAGAGTGAAAAAGAGACTCTTGTCTTTTGTTCAAAATTGAAAGCTACAATTTATACTTTCATAGGAAAATCTGTTTATTTTACCCAATACACTCACTTCTGAAGGACTGAATAAGGAAACAAACCCGCACTGGCAAAGAAAAACACAGGATGAAAAGTAGGATAACAGGCTGAATGTAGGATAAAAAAAACATTCTGATCATTTATGTTTTTGAAAAAAGCATAAGTGCATTTCAAAACTAGTATCTGCTTTTAGCGATAGTAGGATTAAGTAACAATTCAACTTCAGAAAAGAAGCCAACCAGTTAACTGTTAACACAGTCCAGGAGACATTGCATCTGTTCACATATAATGGGAAATCTACCATGAGAAACACGCGTGGGCTGTTGCCGATGAATGGAAGTGAGTGAGCCGATCCATGCAGTTTAGAGTCTGCAAATCTGGCCTTTCTCGAGAGGGGAATGCTAAAAATAATCTGTGATCTCTATCACCACAAATCATGTCACTTTACAGAAATGTGGGAATTTCTTGTGATCTTGGCTGGCTTGCCCATAATAAACAGCATTTCTTTATTCCCAGAAACAGTTTCCTTGCTTCCTCTAGGAGCTTGTAAGCAGGGGTAAGAATATGAGCACTTCCCTGTACAAAAGTCTAGTATAAAGTTGTAGGCTGTCAATAATATGGTGTGTGGAGAAATGTACAGTAGTGTGAGCCTTGCTGAACAGAAACATATAGTACCGTATAAACTTGAGTATAAGGCAACCCGAATATAAGCCGGGGCACCTAATTTTAACACAAAAAAAATGGGAAAACGTATTCACTTGAGTATAAGCCTAGGGTGGGAAATGCAGCAGCTACTGTAAGTGGAAAAGAGTGTCAACAATGCCCATCTGCAGCCTCACTGTGCCCATCTGCAGCCTCACTGTGCCCATCTGCAGCCTCACTGTGCCCACCTGTCTAATCAGTGCCCATCTGCAGCCTCGCTGTGCCCATCTGCAGCCTCATGTACCTTTGATCTCCTGCTGTGTCATGCAACTGCAGTCGGCGGGTGTTCTGTCAAAAGTTCCAACTTATCAAATTCTCCAGCCGGGTGTACTGCGCATGCGCGAGCGCGTCCACGAGAACGTCTTTCTTTGTGTGTGATAGGGGATTATCGTGCGTTAAATGAAGGCTGCACAGGTGCGGTGCGGCGGCTAGTGGAGTTGGTATATTTGATGAGTTGACGATATGCAGCAAAAAGACATTCTCGTGGACGCGCTCGCGCATGCGCAGTACACCCGGTTGGAGAATTTGATAAGTTGGAACTTTTGACAGAACAACGGTCGCCGACTACAGTAAACCACTTCCCTACCGCACTATTGTAATATGACGGTGGCAGGAACCCTCTGTCCCTCCGGGCCACCGTCATATGACGGTTTTTTTTCCCGAGCCTCTAGGGGGCGTGCCCCCGCCGCGTCACTCGTCACCCAATGCGCGCTCCCGGCGGCCGCGATGTCCGCCGGGCACCCGCGATTGCCCGTGAACACGGCAGGACCTGTGTGTGTAAACTAACAGATCCACGTCCTGTCAGAGGAGAGGAGACCGATGCGTGTTCCCAGTACAGAGGAACACCGATCGGTCTCCTCTCCTTGTGAGTCCCCTCCCCCTACAGTTAGAATCACTCCCTAGGATACACATTTAACCCCTTCCTCGCCCCATAGTGTTAACCCCTTCCCTGCCAGTCACATTTATACAGTAATCAATGTATTTTTATAGCACGGATCGCTGTATAAATGTGAATGGTCCCAAAATAGCGTCAAAAGTGTCCGATGTGTCCGCCGCAATATCGCAGTCAAGATAAAAATCGCAGATCGCTGCCATTACTAGTAAAAAATACTAGACCCGCCCCTTTTCCGCTTAGCGGACCTGATGGGGAACTTTAGAAGGGGCGGGTCTATTCATGTATTACACAGTGAAGGAAGTTCCCATCAGGTCCGCCCCCTCGTAGAGCGGACCTGATGGGGAACTTCCTTCACTGTGTAATACATGAATAGACCCGCCCCTTCTCGCGTTCCGCATCTGGTCCGCTGAGCGGACCTGATGGGGAACTTTAGAAGGGGCGGGTCTATACATTTAAAACACTGCGGAGGAAGTTCTCCATCAGGTCCGCTCAGGCACAACCAATGACGGACAGCGCTGGACATCGGGATCGCCGCGGGACACTGGATTTCATCGCTGGAATGTTTTTTATTTTTTATTTTTTTATTTTTTTTAATAAAGGACTTTTCCAAGGTGTTTGTGTGTTTTTATTTAATTTTTTTTACACTTTCTTCGTGAAATGGTAGGGGTACAATGTACCCCTTACCAATTCACATGGGGGGGGCGGGATCTGGGGGTCCCCTTTGTTAAAGGGGTCTTCCAGATTCCGATAAGCCCCCCACCCCCAGACCCCCACAACCACCGGACAAGGGTTGTGGGGATGAGGCCCTTGTCCCCATCAACATGGAGACATTCTCCCCATGTTGAGGGCATGTGGCCTGGTACGGTTCAGGAGGGAGGGGGGCCGCTCTCTCGTCCCCCCTCTTTTCCTGCGGCCGGCCAGGTTGCGTGCTCGGATAAGGGTCTGGTATGGATTTTTGGGGGGACTCCACGCCATTTTTTTTTACATTTGGGGTCGAGTTCCCCTTAAAATCCATGCCAGATTTGAAGGGCCTGGTATGGATATTTAGGGGGAACCGCACGCCATTTTTTTTTTAATTTGTGGCGGGGTTCCCCTTAATATCCATTCCAGACCTGAAGGGCCTGGTAATTGAATTTGGGGGAACCCCCACACTTTTTTTTTTTATCAATGACTTTTCTATGTATTGATAAAAGCCGACAATTCATTAATAGCCAAGAGTGAGTTTTAAATGACTTTTTTTCCTTCAAAAATGGCACTTTGTGCAGGGACAGTTCTAAGCACGGGAAAAAAGCGCGACTTTACATGCATATCATACACACCCCCTAGGTACGAAATTTAAAGGAATATTTCACTTTTATTGTTTCACTTTAATCATTATTAAAATCACTGCTCCTAAAAAAAACAGCAGTTTTTAAAACTTTTTTTTGCATTGATACATGTCCCCTGGGGCAGGACCCAGGTCCCCAAACACTTTTTAGGACAATAACTTGCATATAAGCCTTTATATTCAGCACTTTAGATTTCTCCCATAGACTTTTTGAATTTGCCGCGAACACCCCAAATTGTTCGTTGTTCGGCGAACGGGCGAACAGGCAATGTTCGAGTCGAACATGAGTTCGACTCCAACTCGAAGCTCATCCTTAGACATGGCCTCAAACTAACTGGAGGAAAGTTCAAAACTAATCTTAGAAAGCATTATTTTCCTGAAAAGGTAGTTGATAGACTTCTAGCAGAGGTAGTGAGTCAGTCAACAGTAAGTGGTTTCAAGCATGCTTGTGACAAACTATAATCAGACAAACAAAAGTAAAAAAAATCAAACAAAAAACGAGCAGACTTGATGGACCACTCTGTCTTTTTTCTGCCATCACTTTTCTATGTTTCTATTAAAGTTAATATTCCTCTATTGTCACTGAAAACAGCTCCAGACTCTTCTTGCAACATTATCTTGTTTGGCAGAAAAGCTGACAATCTAGTGCAGCATTAAATTTGAGAACAATATCTATTGTCTTTGAAAATGGTTTGCAACATAACATTGGGTTGCCAATCTATTGAAACATTAAAGCCACCAATGATACCTCTCAATTGTTTTTGAACAAATGGCTCAAGGGTCTTTTTTCAACATAATATTGGGTTGGCAATGCTAACAATGTATTATAGCTTTTAGATGGATAATTATACTTTAGTATTGTTGGGTAAGGCTTAGGTGTAGGTGTAGGTGTAGGCTTTGTGTACTGTGTTTTGTCAGTGGAGCAATCTTTGGTTCAAAAGTATCATGGACTGCCAACAGCAACATCATGAATAAAGCATCATGAAGAAGAGAGGTCAGTAATGGAAACAGTAGAACCTTTTTATACTCTTGCCATTGCTGGGAGAACATGCTGTTAAAATGTGTACATGGAATAGGAAATAGCTTTACTTTTGTGTTACAATTGTAAGAACAAACACAACAGGGCCAGCATTCATTCAGCATTCTTGCTTTGGTTCTATTGTTGCTTTTGTTTCTATTAAAGAGATTGTTCCTCAATTACTGTTATCATGTAACTGGTAAAGAAAAATAAGGAGAAATCTCTCAATTTAGTATTGTCCATATTCCCAGCTCAAACGTTTATGGACATAGGTTTGTCAGTAGTGGGTGCTGTAGCAACTACCAGCTGCAAACTGGGCTTGTCAAGAAACAACGCACATATTCGGTAGCACACCATGGATCATTGGATATAAACCAAAACTTTTATTGCAGAAAGATCACGTCACAAAGGACCAAGTGCAACTTTTGGTTACACTTGGTCCTTCATGATGTGATCTTTCTGCAATAAAAGTTTTGGACGATATCTTATGATCCATGGTGTGCTGGCGAATATGTGCGTTATCTCCCCATTTAGGACACAATCAATAATACAGTTCTGAAAGAGGTGCTAACATTTTCTCATTTTGTTCATCAATTTAAAGCCAAACCAACACCTTTTAAACAAAAATTGGTGCAGGATTTTTATTTATTTTTAATGGCAGAAGAGACATTCTCAGGATCAAGGTTATGCAGCACTGGTAAGTCAAAACCCAGCTTATTATAACTGGCCAGCTAATACCCTCTGCCTTTTGGTAACTACTTTGATTCAGGTACATTATTCATGTTTTCTATATGTACATTTATTTATTCTGTTCTATTCACAGCCACCTTGCACAATATACAGCAATCAATCTTGCGTTTGAAAACTCACAGGTCTGCATACTAAATCAATTTAAATCTTGGCTCACCACCGTATAGCTGGCGGATCTTCATAAGCTTCATGCACACTCAAAAATGCTGTGAATTCAGCGTTACAACACTGACCTGCACTGTCAATTTAGCAACAATTTTCCAGAGCTTGAAAAATGCCAGGTTGTCTATTTTTGCATTTGCAACTTAGTACATTACTGGTGCATTTGCAATAGATATAGTAAATCAGCCCCAGGCTGCCAATTGGGGAGGCTGAAAATGCTGAACCATGGAGAAGGCCCAGAGAAGATGTTGGTGCTGACGAGGAAGCTTGCGGACATAACACTGCTGCAGGAGACGTAAGTATTAAGGAGTTTAGTTCTGCTTTAAAAATAAATTACTTTGGGGTTGGGTTATGAATAAATAAAATGTTTTGGTCTGGGTACAAAAGTCATCAATAATTTCTAATGTCTGTTTCCCAGTTATTTTTATATTATGAAGAAGAAAATGTATACTGTATTCACCAAGGTGCTCCCTGGTGGGGGGAACGGTTTGTAAGAATAACATTTTCCACATTAAGTTTTATTGAGTTTTAGTATAAGAATAACATTTCGATAACAAAAGTTTAAGAGAAAAGAGCATTTGGCCACTTGTTCAAGATTAGTATAGATTAACAAAGATATTAGCAAATTTGCACATAAAAAAATAAAACTCACTTGAATAACAGAATCAAAATATCATATGATTGCATTCAATTGCTATAAACACAATACAGGTCCTTCTCAAAAAATTAGCATATTGTGATAAAGTTCATTATTTTCTGTAATGTACTGATAAACATTAGACTTTCATATATTTTAGATTCATTACACACAACTGAAGTAGTTCAAGCCTTTTCTTGTTTTAATATTGATGATTTTGGCATACAGCTCATGAAAACCCAAAAATCCTATCTCAAAAAATTAGCATATCATGAAAAGGTTCTCTAAACGAGCTATTAACCTAATCATCTGAATCAACTAATTAACTCTAAACACCTGCAAAAGATTCCTGAGGCTTTTAAAAACTCCCAGCCTGGTTCATTACTCAAAACCGCAATCATGGGTAAGACTGCCGACCTGACTGCTGTCCAGAAGGCCATCATTGACACCCTCAAGCAAGAGGGTAAGACACAGAAAGAAATTTCTGAACGAATAGGCTGTTCCCAGAGTTCTGTATCAAGGCACCTCAGTGGGAAGTCTGTGGGAAGGAAAAAGTGTGGCAGAAAACGCTGCACAACGAGAAGAGGTGACCGGACCCTGAAGAAGATTGTGGAGAAGGACCGATTCCAGACCTTGGAGGACCTGCGGAAGCAGTGGACTGAGTCTGGAGTAGAAACATCCAGAGCCACCGTGAACAGGCATGTGCAGGAAATGGGCTACAGGTGCCGCATTCCCCAGGTCAAGCCACTTTTGAACCAGAAACAGCGGCAGAAGCGCCTGACCTGGGCTACAGAGAAGCAGCACTGGACTGTTGCTCAGTGGTCCAAAGTACATTCGGAAATCAAGGTGCCAGAGTCTGGAGAAAGACTGGGGAGAGGGAAATGCCAAAATGCCTGAAGTCCAGTGTCAAGTACCCACAGTCAGTGATGGTCTGGGGTGCCATGTCAGCTGCTGGTGTTGGTCCACTGTGTTTTATCAAGGGCAGGGTCAATGCAGCTAGCTATCAGGAGATTTTGGAGCACTTCATGCTTCCGTCTGCTGAAAAGCTTTATGGAGATGAAGATTTCATTTTTCAGCACGACCTGGCACCTGCTCACAGTGCCAAAACCACTGGTAAATGGTTTACTGACCATGGTATTACTGTGCTCAATTGGCCTGCCAACTCTCCTGACCTGAACCCCATAGAGAATCTGTGGGATATTGGGAAGAGAAAGTTGAGAGACGCAAGACCCAACACTCTGGATGAGCTTAAGGCCGCTATCGAAGCATCCTGGGCCTCCATAACACCTCAGCAGTGCCACAGGCTGGTTGCCTCCATGCCACGCCGCATTGAAGCAGTCATTTCTGCAAAAGGATTCCCGACCAAGTATTGAGTGCATAACTGAACATAATTATTTGAAGGTTGACTTTTTTTGTATTAAAAACTCTTTTCTTTTATTGGTTGGATGAAATATGCTAATTTTTTGAGATAGGATTTTTGGGTTTTCATGAGCTGTATGCCAAAATCATCAATATTAAAACAAGAAAAGCCTTGAACTACTTCAGTTGTGTGTAATGAATCTAAAATATATGAAAGTCTAATGTTTATCAGTACATTACAGAAAATAATGAACTTTATCACAATATGCTAATTTTTTGAGAAGGACCTGTATAAAGTGTCTTGAGTGCTTTGTAAACATAGATAAAAACCACAGAAAAGATTAAATATCTATCTATCTATCTACGGTATCTGTCTAGCGAAAAGATATATACAGTATACATCTATATCAGGGATCCTCAAACTACGGCCCTCCAGCTGTTGCGGAACTACAAATCCCATGAGGCATTGCAAAACTCTGACATTCACAGACATGACTAGGCATGATGGGAACTGTAGTTCCTAAACACCTGGAGGGCCGTAGTTTGAAGACCCCTGATCTATATACTGTATATATACAGTTGCAAAAAAAAGTATGTGAACCCCTTTGTAATGATATGGATTTCTGCACAAATTGGTCATAAAATGTGATCTGATCTTCATCTAAGTCACAACAATAGACAATCACAGTCTGCTTAACCAGTTGTCAACCGGCCGCCGTCAATTGACGGCGGCAGGAAGACACTGTTATCCTGGGCGGACGTCATATGATGTTGCGCCTTTAAAGTCCACTAGGGGGCGCGCGATCGTGGACAGATCCATGTCCTGTCAGGGAGAGGGGACCGATGGTGTGTCCCTTGTACATAGGGACAACCATCGCTCAGCTCCCTCAGTCAGTCCCCTCCCCCCCCACAGTTAGAACATATCTAGGAAACACATTTAACCCCTTCCTCGCCCCCTAGTGTTAACCCCTTCCCTGCCAGTCACATTTATACAATAATCAATGCATTTGTATAGCAGGGATCGCTGTATAAATGTAAATGGTCCCAAAAATGTGTCAAAAGTGTCCGATGTTTCCGCCGCAATATTGCAGTCATGATATAAATCGCAGATCGCCGCCATTACTAGTAGAAAAAAAAATGCTATAAATTTATCCCCTATTTTGTATCTGCTATAACTTTTGTGCAAACCAATCAATATACGCGTATTGCGATTTTTTTTTACCAAAAATATGTAGAAGAATACGTATCGGCCTAAACTGAGGAAAATTAAATTTTTTTTTTAAAAAATGGATATTTATTATAGCAAAAAGTAAAAAATATTGTGTTTTTTTTTTTCTTTTGTTCATAGCGCAAAAAATAAAAACTGCAGAGGTGATCAAATACCACCAAAAGAAAGCTCTATTTGTGGGAAAAAAAGGACGCAAATTTTGTTTGGGAGCCACGTCGCACGACCGCGCAATTCATTCAAAGTGTGACAGCGCTGAAAGCTAAAAAATGGCTTGGGCAGGAAGGGGATTTTCGTGCCCGGTAGGCAGGTGGTAAACTAATAACACACAAATAATTAAATGTTTTTATTGAACACACCATGTAAACATTCACAGTGCAGGTGGAAAAAGTATGTGAACCTCTAGACTAATGAGATCTCCAAGAGCTAATTGGAGTGAGGTGTTAGCCAACTGGAGTCCAATCAATGAGATGAGATTGGAGGTGTTGGTTACAGCTGCCCTGCCCTATAAAAAACACACACCAGTTCTGGGTTTGCTTTTCACAAGAAGCATTGCCTGATGTGAATGATGCCTCACACAAAAGAGCTCTCAGAAGACCTACGATTAAGAATTGTTGACTTGCATAAAGCTGGAAAGGGTTATAAAAGTATCTCCAAAAGCCTTGATGTTCATCAGACCACGGTAAGACAAATTGTCTATAATTGGAGGATGTTCAGCACTGCTGCTACTCTCCCTAGGAGTGGGCATCCTGTAAAGATGACTGCAAGAGCACAGCGCAGACTGCTCAATGAGGTGAAGAAGAATCTTAGAGTGTCAGCTAAAGACTTACAAAAGTCTCTGGCATATGCTAACATCCCTGTTAGCGAATCTACGATATGTAAAACACTAAACAAGGATGGATTTCATGGGAGGATACCACAGAGGAGGCTACTGCTGTCCAAAAAAAACATTGCTGCACGCGTTTACAGTTTGCACAAGAGCACCTGGATGTTCCACAGCAGTACTGGCAAAATATTCTGTGGACAGATGAAACCAAATTTGAGTTGTTTGGGAGACAGTGAGTGAATTCTCCTTGTGCTAAATTGTGCTTAAAAAAAACATTTTTTCTAGGGACAGAAAACTGTAGGTAGGGAGAGTGTGTCAGTTTCTTTCACTGTCAAAGTCCTTGTTTCCAGGGACCTGGAAGGACAGTGAGTGAATTCTCCTTGTGCTAAATTGTGCTTAAAAAAAACATTTTTTCTAGGGACAGAAAACTGTAGGTAGGGAGAGTGTGTCAGTTTCTTTCACTGTCAAAGTCCTTGTTTCCAGGGACCTGGAAGGACAGTGAGTGAATTCTCCTTGTGCTAAATTGTGCTTAAAAAAAACATTTTTTCTAGGGACAGAAAACTGTAGGTAGGGAGAGTGTGTCAGTTTCTTTCACTGTCAAAGTCCTTGTTTCCAGGGACCTGGAAGGACAGTGAGTGAATTCTCCTTGTGCTAAATTGTGCTTAAAAAAAACATTTTTTTCTAGGGACAGAAAACTGTAGGTAGGGAGAGTGTGTCAGTTTCTTTCACTGTCAAAGTCCTTGTTTCCAGGGACCTGGAAGGACAGTGAGTGAATTCTCCTTGTGCTAAATTGTGCTTAAAAAAAACATTTTTTCTAGGGACAGAAAACTGTAGGTAGGGAGAGTGTGTCAGTTTCTTTCATTGTCAAAGTCCTTGTTTCCAGGGACCTGGAAGGACAGTGAGTGAATTCTCCTTGTGCTAAATTGTGCTTAAAAAAAACATTTTTTCTAGGGACAGAAAACTGTAGGTAGGGAGAGTGTGTCAGTTTCTTTCACTGTCAAAGTCCTTGTTTCCAGGGACCTGGAAGGACAGTGAGTGAATTCTCCTTGTGCTAAATTGTGCTTAAAAAAAACATTTTTTCTAGGGACAGAAAACTGTAGGTAGGGAGAGTGTGTCAGTTTCTTTCACTGTCAAAGTCCTTGTTTCCAGGGACCTGGAAGGACAGTGAGTGAATTCTCCTTGTGCTAAATTGTGCTTAAAAAAAAACATTTTTTCTAGGGACAGAAAACTGTAGGTAGGGAGAGTGTGTCAGTTTCTTTCACTGTCAAAGTCCTTGTTTCCAGGGACCTGGAAGGACAGTGAGTGAATTCTCCTTGTGCTAAATTGTGCTTAAAAAAAACATTTTTTCTAGGGACAGAAAACTGTAGGTAGGGAGAGTGTGTCAGTTTCTTTCACTGTCAAAGTCCTTGTTTCAAGGGACAGAGAAGGACACCTGAAGGTAGCCCTTATTGCTTTTTTCCCATCTCCCTGCAGGCCATCTATTAGAATGTCTGGAAGGCAAACAAGGAGAGGCAGACAGTCAGGAGGCAATAAAAGAGGGCAAGCAGGCTCTGTGTCTGGGGGCAACAGTGCTGGTCGTGGACGCGGTGCATTGTCATCAGCACATGGCCATGGGACACGCTTGTCCTTCTTTTCGGCAGCTGGACATGTTGAGCCACATCATGCCGAAGACTTGGTAGAGTGGATGACCAAGCCCTCCTCCTCCTCCTCATCCTCTCTCACCCAGGCTCAGGGTACTGGAAAAGCAGCTGCCAAAGCGTCCTCTTCCCTGGTATCAATGTCAGACTCATCATCAGTCACTCCTTCCCTAGACCCACCATGTCCTCCTCCTGAGGAGTCCCCCGAACTGTTTCAGCACAGTGTTGGGTACATGCTCCAGGAGGATGCCCAGCGTTTCGAAGGGTCTGATGATGAAACCCAGCTAGAGGAAGGCAGTAGCGTGAGAGCAGACAGAGGGGATGCTCAAGAAGGACACCAATCTGGCAGTCATGTTCCAGCAGCTGCAGCATACTGCCAGATTGGCTCCAGTGATGAGGAGGAAGGTGATGATGAGGTCACTGACTCCACGTGGGTGCCTAATAGGAGAGAGGAGGAGGAGGAGGATGAGGAGGAGGCACATCTCCAACGAGGCAGGATGCCCTTTGGTGGCCAGCGTAAGGGCAGTACACCGACGGAATCACACCGCAGAGCTCCGCCTGTGCAGGGCGCTGCCTCTGCCCGTCATTCAAAAAGTTCTTTGGTGTGGGCCTTTTTTGAGGCTAGTGCATCAGATCGCACAGCTGCTGTTTGCAACATATGTCTCAAGCGTATATCGCGTGGCCAAAACATCAGCCGCTTGGGTACCACATGCCTGACCAGACATATGTTGACCTGCCATGCAGCTCGTTGGCAAGCCTACCTGAAAGACCCACACCAAAGAACAAAGCGGACCTCTCCTTGCACCGCATCAGCTGGGATCTCCAACCCCACTATAACTTCAGTCCTCTCTGAAACATGCACTGAGAGGAATGAAGGTGTAGAATTAGGTGTGTCACAGCCAAGTACTTGCGGCCACTCTGCTAGCAGTACACCGACGTCCGATTCTAGCAGGCAAATTTCCCTGCCCCAGCTGCTGGACCGTCGAAAGAAGTTCACTCCCAGCCATCCACATGCCCAGCGGTTGAATGCTAGCTTGGCTAAATTGCTAGCGCTTCAACTGCTGCCTTTTCAGTTGGTAGACTCGGCCCCCTTCCGTGAGTTTGTGCAATGTGCGGTTCCTCAGTGGCAGGTTCCCAAACGCCACTTTTTCTCACGGAAGGCTATTCCGGCTCTCTACCGGCATGTGGAAGGCAATGTCTTGGCCTCGCTGGACAGGGCGGTCAGCGGTAAGGTGCATATTACCGCTGACTCATGGTCCAGCAGGCATGGACAGGGACGTTACCTTTCTTTCACGGCCCATTGGGTCACTCTTTTGGCAGCTGGGAAGGATGCAGGACAAGGTGCAGTAGTGTTGGAGGTTGTCCCACCGCCACGCCTCCAAAATGCTACTACTGGTTGTGACACACCTCTCTCCTCCACCCCCTCCTCTTCTTCTTCCTCCATGGCCTCTTCCTGTGGTTTGTCCTATGAACCAGCGGTGCTCCGTAGCCGTTCACGGGGCTACGCAAGTACGCAGGCAAAAAGATGCCATGCCGTGCTTGCGCTGGTGTGTTTGGGGGACAGAAGCCACACTGGGGCAGAGGTCCTGTCTGCTCTGCAGGGCCAGGCCGAGAGGTGGTTGACGCCACGCCAGCTTAAGCCAGGAATGGTGGTTTGCGACAATGGCACCAACCTCCTCTCCGCCCTCCGACAGGGACAACTGACCCATGTGCCCTGTGTGGCTCACGTCCTTAACCTGGTGGTGCAGCGGTTCTTGGGCAGGTACCCGGGCTTACAGGATGTCCTGAGGCAGGCCAGGAAAGTCTGTGTGCATTTCCGCAGATCTTATAATGCCAGTGCTCGCCTGGCTGAGCTGCAAAAGGAGTTGAACCTGCCCAAGAACCGCCTTATATGTGACATGCCCACCAGGTGGAACTCAACGTTGGCCATGCTGCAGCGGCTGCACACGCAGCAGAGGGCCATCAATGAGTACCTGTGCGACTACGGCACCAGGACAGGGTCAGGGGAGCTTGGTTTTTTTTCTCCACGCCAGTGGGGCATGATCAGGGATGCATGCACTGTCCTGGCACCATTTGAGGAGGCCACGAGGATGGTGAGCAGTGACAGTGCATGCATCAGTGACACTGTACCTCTTGTCCACCTGTTGGAGCACACGCTGCGTGGAATAATGGACAGGGCACTTGAGGCAGAACAGAGGCAGGAAGAGGAGGACTTCCTTGCCTCTCAAGGCCCCCTTTACCCAGACAGTGTTCCTTCTGTCCCACCCATCGCACAGGAAGAGGAGGAGGAGGAGGAGGAGGAGGAGGAGGAGGATTGTGTCAGCATGGAGGTGGAGGCTGGCACTCAGCATCATCAGCAGCAGTCTTTTAGGGATGATTTACAGTCCCTAGAAACCAGTGGACTTGTACGTGGCTGGGAGGAGGTGGCTGCGGATCATGTCGTCCTTAGTGACCCAGAGGACTCCGGAGCGAATGCCTCAGCAAACCTACGCTGCATGGCCTCCCTGATCCTGCAAAGTCTGCGGAAGGATCCTCGTATTCTTCGGATCAAGGAGAGGGACCATTACTGGCTGGCCACTCTCCTTGATCCACGGTACAAGGGTAAGGTTGCGGACCTTATGTTACCGTCGCAGAGGGAGCAGAGGATGAGACAACTCCGGGAGGCCTTGCAGAAAGGTCTGTGCAACGCGTTCCCAGAGACTGGGAGGTTACAAACTCCTGGTCCTGGACAACGAGTTGCTGAGGCTTCGGCCAGTCAAAGAAGGAGCGGTGGGGAAGGTGGCCGTCTGACCGATGCGTTCAGACAATTCTTTAGTCCGCAGCCCCAAAGTATGATCGGTTCCAGCAACCATCGCCAGCGTCTGATAAACATGGTGCAGGAATATCTAGGGGCAAGGTCAGACTTGGACACCTTCCCCACCGAAAATCCTCTGGCTTACTGGGTCTTGAGGATGGATCACTGGCCAGAGCTTGCACAGTATGCAATTGAGCTACTGGCCTGTCCTGCATCCAGCGTTCTTTCGGAACGCACATTCAGTGCTGCTGGAGGATTTGTCACGGATCACAGGGTGCGCCTGTCCACCGACTCGGTTGATCGACTGACTTTCATCAAGATGAACCAGTCTTGGATCACCACCAGCTACCACACACCTGATGCTGATATAACAGACTAATTGATTTTAACATGTCACATCCCTTCAAGACTGATGCTGATGCTGAGTGCCTGTGCTGTTATGTTGACTGGCTATCCTCCTCCTCCGAGTCCTCAATGATACGATTGATGATAGCTTGGAAGATCATTTTTGTTTATGGGTGCCGCCACCAGTGGCTAAGGCCCAATTTTTCAGCCCCTGTTTTACAGGGGCGTGTAATTACAATTTTTTTAGCAATAATTTGCCATAGGGCTCATTGCTGTGCTCCAAGTACAGTATCTGTGAGGGGTTGGAGTGTTGTGGCACCAGTGCCTAAGGCCCAATTTTTCAGCCCCTGTTTAACAGGGGCGTGTCATTACAATTTTTGAAGCAATACTTTGCAACAGGGCTCATTGCTGTGCTCCAAGTACAGTATCTGTGAGGGGTTGTAGTGTTGTGCCACCAGTGCCTAAGGCCCAATTTTTCAGCCCCTGTTCAACAGGGGCATGCAATTACAATTCTTGATCTAATAATTCACAGCAGGGTCCATTGCTGCACCCACCAAGAGTAACTCTGAGGGCTTACAGTCTTGTGGCAACGCCACCACCACCACCACCACGAAAGGCCCAATTTTTCAGCCCCTGTTCAAAAGGGGCATGTAATTACAATTCTTGATCTAATAATTCACAGCAGGGCCCATTGCTGCACCCACCAAGAGTAACTGTCAGGGCTTACAGTGTTGTGGCACCAGCACCACCATCAAAGCCCCAATTTTTACTACCACTGTTCAACAATTATATGTAATTAAAATTCCTGATATAATAGTTGACAGCAGGGCGTTCCAGCACCAACCAAGAGTAACTGAGTGCTTACAGTGTTGTGCCAACACCAACAACTAAGGGGCCTATTTCTGCAGAGTATATACGGCAGGTCCCTACTTTCAAACATCCAACTTACAAACGACTCCTACTTGCAAACGAAAGAAGACAACAGGAAGTGAGAGGAAATCTACCCCTAGAAAGGAAAATTCTCTCCTGTAAGAATAAATATGGGAGAAAGGGGTCTCATCTGTACTGATGCTTTATCAGCAATCCTTGTTTCAAGAAAAACACCACATTTCAAAAACAGTTGTCATTGGGACGGAAAGTGAGGTGAAATGTTCTGAACAGGGGCACAGACAGCAAAACAAATGTTACAGGGGTGATAACCCTTACCTATGTTTCCCAAAAAGTTTAAAAATAGATTTTTGGGCTGGAGCTACACTTCAACAATGTACCTGTTCAAAATTACAAACAGATTCTACATAAGAACAAACCTACAGTCCCTGTCTTGTATGCACCGCCTGTATACGGCTGTTCAGAGTATATAGGGCCTTTTTTATTTTATGTGCGGGGTTCCCCTTAATATCCATACAAGACCCAAAGGGGCTGGTAATGGGCTGGGGTAGGGGGGGGGGGGTCATGGGGTAGCTATGCCATTTTTCTTAAAGAATTTCATCCATATTACCGGGACCAGACATTACATTAAAGCCGCAAGCAGTTTTAAATGGCTTTTTTTTCCTTTAGAAGTGTCATTTTGTGCAGGGACAGTTCTAAACACGGGAAACACGTGGCACTTCACAGGCATACTTTAGACACCCCCCAGGTACGATATTTAAAGGAATATTTGACTTTTTTTTTTTCACTTTATGCATCATTAAAATGACTGCTCCCGAAAAACGACCGTTTTTAAAACTTCTTTTTGCATTGATACATGTCCCCTGGTGCAGAACCCGGGTTCCCAAACCCTATTTCTGACAATAACATGCATAATAGTTGTTATAATTAGCACTTTAGAATTCGAACGTTCGCATCCATTGTATTTAATAGGGTTCTAATGTTCGTTCGAACTTTCGGTCCGTTCGCGGGTTCTGGTGCGAACCGAACCCGGGGGTGTTCGGCTCATCACTACACAGGACACCAACATCAAAACCTCATCCCAGCTGTGAAGTATGGTGGTGGGGGCATCATGGTTTGGGGCTGCTTTGCTGCATCAGGGCCTGGACGGATTGTTATCATCGAAGGAAAAATTAATTCCCAAGTTTATCAAGACATTTTGCAGGAGAACTTAAGGCCATCTGTCCACCAGCTGAAGCTCAACAGAAGATGGGTGTTGCAACAGGACAACGACCCAAAGCATAGAAGTAAATCAACAACAGAATGGCTCAAACAGAAGAAAATACGCCTTCTGGAGTGGCCCAGTCAGAGTCCTGACCTCAACCTGATTGAGATGCTGTGGCATGACCCCAAGAGAGCGATTCACACCAGACATCCCAAGAATATTGCTGAACTGAAACAGTTCTGTAAAGAGGAATGGTCAAGAATTACTCCTGACCGTTGTGCACGTCTGATCTGCAACTACAGGAAATGTTTGGTTGAAGTTATTGCTGCCAAAGGAGGTTCAACCAGTTATTAAAACCAAGGGTTCACATACTTTTTCCACCTGCATTGTGAATGTTTACATGGTGTGTTCAATAAAAACATGGTAACATTAAATTTTTTGTGTGTTATTAGTTTAAGCAGACTGTGATTGTCTATTGTTGTGACTTAGATGAAGATCAGATCACATTTTATGACCAATTTGTGCAGAAATCCATATCATTCCAAAAGGGTTCACAAACTTTTTTTTGCAACTGTATATATATATATATATATATATATATATATATATGTAGCGCACACACCCCCTTCTCCTTGTCTGTTTCGGCTCCTCTTAGGAGAAAGGGGCACACCGCACCACAAGCCCGTACCCTCCCGTGTTAAGAGGTTAGGCAGTGTTGTTTTTGGGCCTTGTCTGCAGCCTGGCGTAAAGTCCTCCTGAGAATGATTCTCACCTCTACAGTGTGTAGATGCAAGTCCTTGACTTCCCCAGGAACGTAAATGTCCACACCAGCTGTAAGTCCAACTCAATCTTTATTTTCCACTTGCACAACACATTTTCTCTTGGATAGACGAAAGGTTGGAATAAAGACACAGGACAGCTTTAAGGTGTGGAGGAGGTCCAGGCACAAACGTAGCTCAAATTCTTAGGACTGTTCAGATTCTCAAACAGTTTTGGCGCATGGTCTCTGCCACAGACCATGAGGTTGGTCTCTGCCACAGACCTGGTGGATAAGGCCACTGCCACTGACCTGGCGAACAGGGTCACTGCCACTGACCTGGTGAATAGGGTCACTGCCACTGACCTGGTGAATATGGTCACTGCCACTGACCTGGTAAATATGGATTTTCTTCCTAGGACATAGACTGTTGCTAGTTGCACTGGTCTGGTGACAATGGAACTAGTGTGGCCGCAATGAGAAATAGTGCTGCTGACTTACATATGTTTGGTGACACTGGCACTGGTGTGCTGACAATCAAGGACACTGTTACTGGCTTGCACCGGTGTGGTGACACTGAGACTGATGTGGCAGCCATAAGATACCCTGTTGTTGGCATACACTGGTCTGGTGACACTGGGACTGGTGAGGTGGTAATCAGGAAAACTGTTGCTTGCTGTATTGGTATGGTGCGGTGGCAATCAGGAACACTGATTCTAGTTACATTGATCACTGTGGCTGGTGTGGTGGTGATTGGAGAACTGTGATTGACTACACTATTATGGCTTGTTCACACATGAGGTTGAGGTGTGCTCAAACTTCACGGTTGAGCTGTGGTTATACTGTCCCTCAGCTGCCCCCTTTATATGAATATTTATAGAAAAAACTTGACTTTTTAGGCTCTTAGGATTATATAAAATTCATAGCAACTTTATTAATAAATAGTTAAAAAATACTGATCTCAGTATTCATCAAACATATTCAGATTAAAAAGCACCCTAATATAGTTACATAAGGTGATTCCATATTAAGTCCTAAAACTTTCAACATAATAAGTGGTTTTCGCTGATCCCTTTTTGAGCCACTGATAGAAGGATCAATGAAAACTTATTATGTTGAAACTCTTATGCCCTGTACACACAATCGGAATTCCGATTGGCTAAAATCCGATGGAATTTTTCGTCGGAATTCCATTCAAAGCTGTCTTGCATACACACTATCAGACCAAATTCCGACCATCCAAAATGCGGTGACGTACAACACGTACGACGTCACTATAAAGGGAAAGTTCAAATCCAACGGCGCCACCCTTTGGGCTGCTTTTGCTGATTTCGTGTTACCGTGTGTTATTAAAAGTTTGGTGTTAGCCGATTTGCGCTTAAAATAAATATTAAGATATTTTGGGGACCTGGCTTTAAAATAAAATACGAAGATTCATGAGAAACAAAGAAATACGTTTGTCAGAACTTGGTGTGAATATCCGCAGGGTAAAATAAAATTTGTTCTAGAAAGAAGAAGAAAAGAATGCGCTACATTTAACGATGCATTAATTTCTAGCATGACGAATGTGCTATCTCCATTACGAACGCTAGTTTTACCAAAACGAGCGCTCCCGTCTCCTAATTTAGTCTGAGCATGCGTGGATTTTTCTCCTATGGAGTTCCACACAGACGATCGGAATTTCCTATCATTTTTTTTTCCATCTGAAAAATGTAAAACACGTTCTATTTTTTTACACCGATGGAAACTTGTTTCATCGGAAATTCCGATTGTGTGTACATGGCATTAGGACTGAATATGGAAATAACTTATGTAACTATATGAGAATGTTTTTTAATCTGAACATTTTTGATGCGAATCAAGATCAGTATTTTTGAACTATGTATCAATAAAGTTGGTATGCATTTTATATAATCCTAATGTGCCTAAAAAAATCCAAGTTTTTTCTATAAGTCTTCATATTAATGCTGTATAATTAGGACATGGCACTGTCTTTAGCTATACGGGTCACCACAGTACCACCCAGTGGCAGCCCGTTGATTATAACTCTGTATTGCTGCCACCGACTTTAGCTGCAGAGGCAGTGGTTGCTGTGTACACAATGCTGCAGCTGTGGCAGGAATTATACCCCTATACGCCCTCCAATTGTAAACTATTCAAATTAATGAGGGGACTTGTACGGGGTCCAAGGAGTTAAAGCAGGTGGTAAGGGGGCAGCTGCTTGCCTAATTCCCTTTGAAGAGCAATCTGAACATGGATCTCTCTTCAGAGATGGTGATACTATGACTGGTGTGGTGGTGATTAGGGACACTGTGACTGGGGTGGCGGTGATAAGAGACACTGGGATTGGAGTGGCAATGATCAGGGACACTGTAACTGGTGTGGCAGTGATTTGGGACATTATGACTGGTGTGGCAGTGATCAGGGACACTGACTGGTGTGGTGGTGATTAGGGACACTGTGAGTGGGTGGGGCTGATTATGAACACTGCTTGGTGACAGTATGTAGAAAAAATATGCAGAATAGGAAAAAAAAAAAAAAAAGTCTTAGCTAAACTACAAGTGTTATGATAAATGATTATGTAGCGCCCTCACCTCTCCCCCTGCCTGCCTTTTAGTTTTGGCTCCTCGCAGGGAGGGGAGAGGCACACCGCACCATAAGCCCGTGCCCTCCTGAGTAAGGAGGTTGAGCGGGCCTGCCTCCGGCTGGAGTTGAATCCTCCCGAGGATGATTCTCACCTCTACCTTAGGTAGATGCAAGTCCTTATGTTTCCCCCAGTAATGTAACTGTCCACACCAACTGAAAGTCCAACTTCTATATTTATTTCACACGGATAATAAATATGCCTCTTTAACAGCAGACAGGTTGGAGCAAGACACAGGACAGCTTAGGTGGGAGGAGGTCCAGGCACAAACTTGAATCAGACTCTTTGACTGTTTAGGTTTCACAAACAGCTTTGGCGCACAATCTCTGCCACAGACCGTGAGGTTGGTCTCTGCCACAGACCGGGTGAATAAAGTCACTGCCACTGACTAGGTGAATAGGGCACGGCCTATGAGGCCACTGCCACTGACCTTGAACATGAACTTCCTTCTTAAGTAGTATTTGGCCCATGTAAAGGAGAAGACATCCCTCCGGAGAGTTACCAGAGGTCCCCCCTGTCACCACGACTCTGCGTTGGGTCTTCGGGACAGGTAACCCCCCTGGCCTCCTCGTCCTAGATCCGGGTCCCCTCGCAAGGCGGCACCCTGGGAGCCCTCGATCCCCAGCGGAACCCAACCGAAGGTGCTGTGCTCCGGGCTTCCAAAATAGTACCTCACCCCAGACTGAAGGTGTCTGGGATGGAACAGGAACCAGGCCTCCGGGCCTAGGGCACCCGGAGACGACCCACACGCGCACCCAGGCTGAAGGTGCCTGGGCACGGATGAACCAACCGCCCTGGAAGATGGCCACCCCTTTTTATACCCTCTCCCGACAGGCACAGCAGGTTCCCCACCCCGCCGTACTGCTGCCGAGAGGGGACAAGAAAAGGCACAACCTAGTATTGTGGTTCAACCCGGACCTATGGCGACAGCGCCACCTGTAGGCCCCAGGGATCTATGCATCAATACTATCTCCCATGGCACAGAAATGGTTCATTAACCCTAACAATAGTGTGTCTGAGCCTAACTACCACTCAGACACTTCCCCTAAATTTAACACCCCGCTACAATTATAATAGGTGTTAATAATCTAAAAGCTTTACTAGTCATGATTAAAGGAGAAGTAGGGCCAAGGCTCTTTTGGCCCTTCTTCTTCTGTAAGTCACAGGAGTGCACTTCATTCTGCACTCCTGTGACCCATATTCAGCTGACAGAGGGCTAAAGACATCATTCAGCTGGTCTAGATTCTGAAGGGATCCCGACTTGAATATTGGGATCCATCCAGATGCCTGACCAGCAGCTGGCTCAGCCTCTCTCTCAGCATGCCATTGAGAGCCTGATCCAGCCACTCCAGCCCCCTCCACATACCAGTGCTCCAGTGAGCACTGGAGGGGCAGAGCATAGAGCTAGTGACTGATAGTCACTGGCTCCATTCTCACTGAAGACCGAGAACTGAGGGATCAACGTTTTTTGAAGTCACGCATTATCTAATGACATGCACACACACCTGAAACACTGGCACATAAACACTCCACTACTAAAAAAGCATCAGCTTCCGGCACATATTAGGCATACACTGTACTCTACACTCTCTACTCTTGACAATCAGTCATACAGAAGGTGAGAGGAGCAGGGCATGCTCACCTTTAAAGTGACTTTGCATTTTGCAAAGAATACTTAATTATGTGCAAGGAAAAACTTAAAAAACAGGACTTTTGCTCTTGGTCAAGTGCTTCATGTTAATGGATGACAATGCTCTTTCTCCTTATTATGCTCCTGCTTTGTTACCCTCTCATGTGTGTTTCCGATGGGGCCTACAAGTGTTTCAGTGCACATTACACAGACATGGTCCAATATTAACACCAGCAAACCCACCCTATGAAATTCCATACAGCCATTACTGTAGCACATTCATTAAGAAAGGAAGTGGTTGCAAACAGACCGTTAGGATAGAATTAAGTTGTAATAAAAGAGGAAAAAAGGCAAAAACAAGTATTTTATTTAAGAAAAGGGTGTTTATAATACAACTGTGCCTTGGCAAACTAAATGTAATTTATTTAGGATTTACATCTCTTTTAACAATACAGAAAATCCACTATTGAAGCCGGTGACTGTTCCAGATACAGGAATTTTATTGTTTTGTTATCAGTAAGACTTTATCTTTATTACACCACCATGAATCACAACAAATAAAATCCTGCTATAAATTTTGCACAATATGGATGATAATAAGCCTCCTGGGGTCCTGCTCAGTTGCAACGGCTGTATGATAAATACATGAATATAAGGACAAATTATATGAGCAGCAATAATTTACTATTAATACGATCATTAACAGCTCTTACAAGTGCAATACATCAGTATTAATTGGGGACAGATGATGATTTTAGTGGGGAGTTCAAGTCATTATCCATATTTTAGTAATTCATGAATACCTGAATAGCTTTAATGAAGTGATTATTTTGCTCTCTCTTAGCAATGATCCGAGCTGTTCTGCCTCTATTTAGATTACACAAAGGAGGATCTAAAACACATATGGTAAGACACATGAATTCCGGTTAAGCCATTAATTAATGTGAAATATGCCTTTGTTGCTCTGTTTTGTGTTGACTTAATATGACATACTGCAGACTGTAAAGTTGTGGTTGGGGCAATTTTATTAATTTATATGTGTATAGCAGGGTTACCATAGTTATGAATGAGTAAATAGGAATTATTAATAAAGGAAGTCAATATTTTGTTACAGCTGTTTGGAGTGTGTACGGTTTCATCTTTTAACAAGAGAAAGAATAATAAAATAAGTGCATTACTTCATAATTAATACCATAATGCCCAGAGGGTGAAAGGGTCTGACATATTCATATTCAGTTACAGTAGCCTTAGGTATCCTGTGAGCCATCAAAGTACATGCCTGTTCAGTCTTTTACAGTATACATCCCTTAATTATAAGATTACTTGAATAATTACTTTAAAACATTAATCTTCATTAACCCCAGTCAGCCTTAATTGTTTTTTAAAGACTGGTGTCATAAGTTCTTCTTCCATTTTAGGTTTTCCTTACTAATGAGTTACGTCTCATATGATACAATTGAACAACTGACTATGCGTTCACTAGCAAAAAGGCGTGTTCATGTATATTTAGGTAATAAGCAAAGGAAGGTCACTCATATCAGGGAGAGGAAAAGAAAAAGTTGTTTGACAGATACACATGACTGGGCATCAGGGATGAGCCGAACACCCCCCTGTTCGGTTCGCACCAGAACCTGCGAACAGACAAAATGTTTGTGTAAAATTTAGAACCCTATTAAATACAATGGACTCGAACGTTCGAAATCTAAAGTGTTAATTATAAAGGCTAATATGCAAGTTATTGTCCTAAAAAGTGTTTGGGGACCCGGGTCCTGCCCCAGGGGACATGTATCAATGCAAAAAGAAGTTTTAAAAACGGCCGTTTTTTCGGGAGCAGTGATTTTAATAATGCTTAAAATGAAAAAATAAAAGTGAAATATTCCTTTAAATTTCGTACCTGGGGGGTGTGTATGATATGCATGTAAAGTGGCGCATGTTTCCCGTGCTTAGAACTGTCCCTGCAAAAAATGTCATTTTTGAAAGAAAAAAATGCATTTAAAACTGACTCGCGGCTATTAATGAATTGTCGGCTCCCGGCAATACATAGAAAAGTCATTGATAAAAAAAATAAAATAAAGCGTGGGGGTTCCCCAGAATTCAATTACCAGGCCCTTCAGGTCTGGAATGGATATTAAGGGGAACCCCGCCGCAAATTTAAAAAAAATTGACGTGGGGTTCCCCCAAATATCCATTCCAGGCCCTTCAGATCTGGCATGGATTTTAAGGGGAACTCCACCCCAAATTTTTTAAAAAAATGGCGTGGAGTCCCCCTAAAAATCCATACCAGACCCCTTATCCGAGCACGCAACCTGGCCGGCCGCAGGGGAAGAGGGGGGACGAGAGAGCGGCCCCCCCTCCCTCCTGAACCGTACCAAGCCACATGCCCTCAACATGGGGAGGATGTCCCCATGTTGATGGGGACAAGGGCCTCATCCCCACAACCCTTGCCCGGTGGTTGTGGGGGTCTGCGGGCGGGGGGCTTATCGGAATCTGGAAGACCCCTTTAACAAAGGGGACCCCCAGATCCCGGCCCCCCCTATGTGAATTGGTAAGGGGTACATTGTACCCCTACCATTTCACGAAGAAAGCGTAATTTTTTTTTAAAAAAAAACACACAAACACCTTGAAAAAGTCCTTTATTAAAAAAAAAAAAAAAAAAAACCATTCCAGCGGTGAAATCCAGTGTCCCGCGGCGATCCCGATGTCCAGCGCTGTCCTCCATTGGTTGTGCCTGAGCGGACCTGATGGGGAACTCCCTCTCAGTATTTTATATGTATAGACCAGCGCTGGACATCGGGATCGCCGCGGGACACTGGATTTCACCGCTGGAATGTTTTATTTTTTTTAAAATAAAGGACTTTTTCAAGGTGTTTGTGTGTTTTTTTAAAAAAAAAATTACGCTTTCTTCGTGAAATGGTAGGGGTACAATGTACCCCTTACCAATTCACATAGGGGGGGCCGGGATCTGGGGGTCCCCTTTGTTAAAGGGGTCTTCCAGATTCCGATAAGCCCCCCGCCCGCAGACCCCCACAACTACCGGGCAAGGGTTGTGGGGATGAGGCCCTTGTCCCCATCAACATGGGGACATCCTCCCCATGTTGAGGGCATGTGGCTTGGTACGGTTCAGGAGGGAGGGGGGGTCGCTCTCTCGTCCCCCTTTTTTCCCCTGCGGCCGGCCAGGTTGCGTGCTCGGATAAGGGGTCTGGTATGGATTTTTAGGGGGACTCCACGCCATTTTTTTTTTAAATTTGGGGTGGAGTTCCCCTTAAAATCCATGCCAGATCTGAAGGGCCTGGAATGGATATTTGGGGGAACCCCACGTCAATTTTTTTTTTAAATTTGCGGCGGGGTTCCCCTTAATATCCATTCCAGACCTGAAGGGCCTGGTAATTGAATTCTGGGGAACCCCCACGCTTTTTTTTTTTTTTTTTATCAATGACTTTTGTATGTATTGCCGGGAGCCGACAATTCATTAATAGCCGCAAGTCAGTTTTAAATGCATTTTTTTCTTTCAAAAATGACATTTTATGCAGGGACAGTTCTAAGCACGGGAAACATGCGCCACTTTACATGCATATCATACACACCCCCCAGGTACGAAATTTAAAGGAATATTTCACTTTTATTTTTTCATTTTAAGCATTATTAAAATCACTGCTCCCGAAAAAACGCCCGTTTTTAAAACTTCTTTTTGCATTGATACATGTCCCCTGGGGCAGGACCCGGGTCCCCAAACACTTTTTAGGACAATAACTTGCATATTAGCCTTTATAATTAGCACTTTAGATTTCTCCCATAGATTTTTCGAATTTGCCGCGAACACCCCAATTTGTTCGCTGTTCGGCGAACGGGCGAACAGGCAATGTTCGAGTCGAACATGAGTTCGACTCGAACTCGAAGCTCATCCCTACTGGGCATGTGTGAAAATGTTACATAGTTACATAATTGGTAAAGCCTGGTACATACTACTAGTTGTTTTTCATTCAACCCAGCAGGGCTGAATGAAAAAAAAAACTAACAGCTCATGAGACCCCACTGTACTAACTATCCAATGTTAGTACAGTGATCTCCCTTGCTGTGCTATTGTGTTCTGACACGGGACGGCCCCCGCCAGAACACTGGTCAGCGCTCTCAGCTATTGGCTGAGAGCTCTGATCAGGAGCCGATCGGCAGACCTTTTCCGGTTACGCCCTTCAACAGAAGCTGCAGTACACATGGGGCGAATGTCACCGGGTTTCTATAAACCAGCTGATGCCGCCTGTGATGGACTCCAGACACCCTGTTGGGTATTTCCGCCAAGAAGCTGCTTCCCAAGTCCTGGAACACGAGACCAATGGATCTAGCTATAGAAACCCCAAGGACCAGAAAACACCAGTCTTGGAGTACACCAAAAAAGGAACTGCATCTGACAGGGGACGGCCCTCGTGAGAACACTCTGGCCAGCGCTCTCAGCCGTTGGCTGAGAGCTCTGATTGGGAGCTGATCGGCAGACCTTTTCCAGTTACGCCCCTTCAACAGAAGCTGCAGTACACATGGGCAGAAAGTCACCGGGTTTCTATGAACCGGCCGATCCCGCCTGACATTCGGCCCGTGTGTACTAGGCTTAAAGTGATTGTAAAGTCTATTTTTTTTCTTTCTAAAAACAACAAGCATATTATACTTACCTGCAGTTGGTTTTGCACAGGGCAGCCCGGATCCTCCTCTTCTTGGGTCCCTCTTCGGTGCTCCTGGCCCCTCCCTTCCGTTGAGTGCACCCACAGCAAACAGCTTGATATGGGGGCACCTGAGCAGAGTCACAAATCCCTGTGTTTATTCAGACACAGAGATGTGGTTCGGCCCCGCCCCTCTCTCTCTTGATTTCCCTGCCCCAGCTGCTGCACCGCCGAAAGAAGTTCACTCCCAGCCATCCACATGCCCAATGGTTGAATGCTAGCTTGGATAAATTGCTAGCACTTCAACTGCTGCCTTTTCAGTTGGTAGACTCTGCCCCCTTCCGTGAGTTTGTTGAATGTGTGGTTCCTCAGTGGCAGGTTCCCAAACACCACTTTTTCTCACGGAAGGAGATTCCGGCTCTCTACTGACATGTGGAAGGCAATGTCTTGGCCTCGCTGGACAGGGCGGTCAGCGGTAAGGTGCATATTACCACTGACTCATGGTCCAGCAGGCATGGACAGGGACGTTAACTATCTTTCACGGCGCATTGGGTGACTCTGCTGGCAGCTGGGAAGGATGCAGGACAAGGTGCAGTAGTGTTGGAGGTTGTTCCGCCACCACGCCTCCAAAATGTTACTACTGGTGATTCTGACACACCTCTCCCCTCCCCACCCCCTCCTCTTCTTCTTCCTCCATGGCCTCTACCTGTGCTTTGTCCTCGGAACCAGCGGTGCTCTGTAGGCGTTCAAGGGGCTACGCAAGTACGCAGGCAAAAAGATGCCATGCGGTACTTGAGCTGGTGTGCTAGGGGGACAGGAGCCACACTGGGGCAAAGATTATGTCAGCTCTGCAGGGGCAGGCTCAGAGGTGGTTGACACCATGCCAGCTTAAGCCAGGAAAGGTGGTTTGCGACAATGGCACCAACCTCCTCTCCACCCTCCGACAGGGACAACTGACCCATGTGCCCTGTTTGACTCCCGTCCTTAACTTGGTGGTGCAGCGGTTCTTGGGCAGGTAACCGGGCTTAAAGGAGGTCCTGAAGCAGGCCAGGAAACTCTGTGGAATTTCCGCCGGTCATATAATGCCAGTGCTCGGTTGGCTGACCTGCAAAAGGATTACAACCTGCCCAAGAACTGCCTAATCTGTGACATGCCCACCAGGTGGAACTCTACCTTGGCCATGCTGCAGTGGCTGTACACGCAGCAGAGGGCCATCAATGAGTATCTGTTGCAATATGGCACCAGGACAGGGTCAGGGAAGCTTGGATTTTTTTCCCCACGCCAGTGGGCCATGATCAGGGATGCATGCACTGTCCTGGCACCATTTGAGGAGGCCACGAGGCGTGTATTTACAATTTTTTATGCAATACTTTGCAGCAGGGCTCATTGCTGCGCTCCAACTACAGTATCTGTGAGGGGTTGCAGTGTTGTGGCACCAGCACCAGTGCCTAAGGCCCAATTTTTCTGCCCCTGTTTAACAGGGGCGTATAAATACAATTTTTGATGCACTACTTTGCAGCAGGGCTCATTCCTGCGCTCCTAATAGAGTATCTGTGAAGGGTTGCAGTGTTGTGGCACCAGCATCAGTGCCTAAGGCCCAATTTTATGTCACTGCGCTTTGCTCAAGCATTATTTTTCACGATAGTGTGTAGGCAAGGCAGGCTTGAGAAGAATCACGTCGAGAAAAACGTTGTTTTTTTCAATGACATTAAAAACGGCCGTGTGTACGCGGCATAAGAGTTAATATGGGGAAAAGGTGTCTCCTCTCCACTGATGCTTTATCACCAATCCTTGTTTCACAAAAAAAAACAAATTTTCAAAAAACATTTGTCTTTGGGACGGAAAGTGAGGTGAAATGTTCTGAACAGGTGCACAGACAGCAAAACAAATGTTACAGGGGTGATAACCCTTCCCTATGTTTTCCAAAAAGCTTAAAAATAGATTTTTTGGCTGGAGCTACATTTAAAAAATTTACCTGTTCCAAATTACAAACAGATTCTACTTAAGAACAAACCTACAGTCCCTGTCTTGTTTGCACCGCCTGTATACGGCTGTTCAGCCATGCCATTTTTCTCAATGATTTTCATCCATATTGCCGGGACCAGACATTACATTAAAGCCGTAAGCAGTTTTAAATGACTTTTTTTCCTTTAGAAATTTCATTTTGTGCAGGGACAGTTCTAAACATGGGAAACACATGCCACTTCACAGGCATACTATAGACACCCCCCAGGTACGATATTTAAAGGAATATTTCACCTTTTTTTTCACTTTATGCATCATTAATATCACTGCTCCTGAAAAAACTGCAGTTTTTAAAACTTTTTTTTGCATTGATACATGTCCCCTGGGGAAAGACCCGGGTCCCCAAACCCTTTTTAGGACAATAACTTGCATATTAACCTTTATAATTAGCACTTTTGGTTTTGAACGTTCGAGTCTTTAATAGGGTTCTAAAATTCGCGCAAACTTTCGGTCCGTTCGCAGGTTCTGGTGCGAACCGAACGGGGGGGGGGGGGGGGGGTGTTCGGCTCATCCCTAGTAATATTCTTCTGGTAAGCCTCCTTTCACACAACACGTTCTGTATCCAGATCTCAGTCATTGAGAAGATTGGGATTTCCACAAGATCTGATCTATTGGAATAGGACTTTTTCTCACATGAATTTCTTGATTTTTACTTATGTATTATTTATCTTTCACTGGATTATTTGCATTATGCATTTTCTATGATATTAATATAATCCGTATTGTTTATAAAAGCGCTTGTAAACGGCTGGATGTTTTTTTTTTTCTTCTTCCTGCAAGGTAAAGTCATAATGTGCTAGTATGCAATGAATACTAGCACATTATGTGAAACTTAACCTAAAACGAAGCCGTTCCAGCGCCGCATTGTCAGCGCTGCAGCCGCTTCCATTTTCACCCGTCTTGCTTCTGCCTGGGAGCCATCGTTCACGGCTCAGGGCTCGGAAGGAACGCGCCAGTGATGTCACTGACTGCAAGTAATGTAAATATCTTCTACGGTATAGGTTTAGAAGATATTTACACTACCTATAGGTAAGCCTTATTATAGGCTTACCTATAAGTAAATGTCAGCAGAGGAAGTTTACATTCTTCTTTAAGCTGAGGTACCTTAACTGTACAGTATCCGGTATTGCACTGATGTTGATATTTTCCATATCACTGATCACCACTTTTTATGCTCTGCACTTTATTATATATTATCTGGTGTGCCTAGTGTCTAGGTATTTGTATCAGCTGCAGGTTTATAGAAGAACACTCCCAATAGTGCAGGTCAATAATGGCGCCCCTGTGGAAGACTTTGGAGTCAAAACGCGTCGGTCTTGCCTTTGTTGCACCCCACATTGCTTTTTAAAACTATTTGTGATCACTTTTCCATTTTTGTCTAATATTTGTAAGACAAATTTTATCTAATAAACCCATACCTGCTTTTATTGACCTGCACCATTGAGAGTGTTCTCCTTTTTTTTTCACCCTTTATTTTCATCTTGGACCACCTTGGAGCTCGTATGCTGGAGGAATTGCACCCTGCGGTTCGTGCACTGGACCATCCTGCATAAGACGGCCTGAGATATCCACGGCATCCTGCTACATTGATCCTGGTCACTGAGACCTACAAGCCCTATTGACCCACTGTCGTACGGCAGGTGGGTCCACCTTATGTGGTAAGAGCACCCAATCTCTCCATTTGTTATCGTGTGTTGTGAGTTCCTACTGTCAACATTGTGGTTTCTCAACAAGTCAACATTGGGGTTTTGGTCCCTTTATGAGAAGACACCCATTCAATTTGCGCATGTTGTTGGGACTTATTTCACTTTTTCCTATTCTTGCACTTACTATTATCTTAGTTGTGTGTAGTCTACACGGGTCAAACCCCCTTTTTTGGATGAAGGATAGTTCCACAGTCACAGCTGTTCATTTGAGCCAATTCATGCATGAACTGTTTTCTTGCTATTGTTTTATTTTTATTTTAGGTTGTTGTTTACTCATCAGCACTAAATCTTGGAAGACACTATTATCTGGTTCATATATCAGTACACAGTGGTTTCTCTCCGTTTTTAGGACACATCACCATTTGGGCACATTTATTCAGAACCATATGTCATTTATGTTTGGTTTTGCTGTTCACTGGCAGCTATACTAATATTTCTAGCGCTGCACTATTTATTTATATATGCTCTATTACTTTGTTTGTTTGAGTGCTGGCGGCTTAAGTTAAATTTTTTGGTTTTAGTGCAGTTTTTTCACTTTTTCCTTTACTTTGGAGAAAAGGCCTGGAGCCCAGCAGCCTTCGGCTGGGATCCGCCGGGGACCGAGACTTCCAGGGATCTGCCTTGCGAGGGGACCCGTATCCAGGACGAGGAGGCCAGGGAGGTGACCCTTTCTGAAGACCCAGCGCAGAGTCGTGGTGACAGATGGGGCCTCTGGTAACTCTCCGGAGGGATGTTCTTGCCCTATAAAGGGCTAGTTTACTAACAGAAGGAAGTGTGTGTTCTCTAAGTCACAGTGGCAGTGACACTACGCACCCAAGGTCAGTGGCAGTGACTTTCATCTTTTTTTCACCCAGTCCGTGGCAATGACCAACTTCATGGTCTGTGGCAGAGACCATGCGCCAAGCCTGTTCGTGCTAATCAGAGCAGGAGAAAACCCAAATTCGAGTTTGTGCCTGGACCTCCTCCCACCTTATCTGACCTGTGTCTTGCCCCAACCTGTCTGCTCTCAAAGAGACTGTTTATTGTGCTAAAAGGAATAAATAAGAGTTGGACCTTTTCAGTTGGTGTGGACAGTTGCTTACTGGGGAGAACTAAAGACTTGTATCTGACTACCGCAGAAATGAGGTCAGCACTGGAGGTTTTTAAACACTGGCTGCAAGCAGGCCCGAGAAACTAACACCGCTCAACCTCCCCATCCAGGAGGGTACGGGCTTGTGGTGCGGTGTGCCTCATTCTTTTCCTGCAGAGGAGCTAAGCAGAACAAAAGCAGGTAAAATCTGGGGTTGGTGCGTTACAATAGCGATCTAAAAATATCTCAATGGGGATCCCAGCTTTGGAAATAAGCTATGCAGTCTCAGGGACTGTAAAAGGACATGGGGCACACAATGAGACTGGAGAAGAAGCAGGTTTAATCTTAAACTGAGTAGGGGGTTCTTCACTGTTAGGGCAAAAATGATATGAAACTCTCACCCACAATTGGTGGTGGCTGCGGGGAGTATGGATATCTTTAACAGACTTTTAGATGTACATCAACACATACAGGGATATGAGGAAGCATTATAGACACTGATACACAGGTTGAACTGGATGGACTATTGTCTTTTTTCAGCCTTACCTACTATGTAACCTGAATAAAAACAGTCAAATAAATCAAACAGGAGAGTCCCAAAGATATTATAAAAACTGTAGCAGCGCTTGCAATCAAATATGTATCTGAAAGTCCTCTATCTTAGTGCCTAGATAGGAAATACAGTATGAAGCAGATGCGGTTGGTGGTAATTGATGAACCAATCTGTGGGATAGTGCTCCTTTCACCAAACAGTGTGTTCACCTCGTGGGGAGATCTTGAACCCCTATAGGGGATGCACTCACCAGATAATGGACATTAATGGGCCTTAAGTCAATTACTGCAACCATAGTTAATTCTGCTCTCATCCACCGATCACATCAGGTCTCCAATGACATGTTTAAAAAAGTAAAGGCCACATAGGGTAGTACTGCTTAAAATGTTTTATTTAAGAAATCCCCCTTAAAAGAATCAGTCCCCCTTAAGAATAAATGCGTACCAAATTTTCAATAAAAACAAGCATTGGATAATACGCGTGCACTACTGGATGCAGTACCGCGGTTTACCAGTGTCCTGGCGGCTTCCTGGTCCTGCGTCTCATGGAGCGCACGCGTCACTTCCGGTAGTTGCTGAGGAGTCACCTCCTGACGCGTTTCGTCACTTCCTGACTTCGTCTGAGGGCGTGACTCCTCATAGCAAACTCCGGCCATATATAGTCAACATATCCGCCCATTGCGACGTCAGACGCCGCTGCGTGCGTTCCAGCCTTACGCCAGAGACACCCCATTGGCGCCGAGTGGAACGCAATGCGGAAATGTGATGTAAACAGTAGCGAGCGCGGGTCATAGTCCGTTCCTCCACACCGATTGGGTGATAGAGATCCGTGCAGACCAACAGCGCTGGATAACACCATATATTGACATCCTTATTTAAATGTGTCTCCACAAAAAAAAAAAAAAACAGTAATAAATCAAATGGTGAAGCAATCGGTTCATGTAAAAAGAGAGTTGCAATGAGCTAATTATAAAAATGTGGATATATCAAACCGTAATGAATATGCATATTATAATACACTAAACGACCTATCCTTTGAAGGTATCGGTCGATCTGTGTCCCATTCCTGATCGTGGTTTAGTATGCTGCAATGGATGTCTGGACACAGATGGGCCGCAGTGTAGTGTACTACATAGTGGATTTTGGATAGCCTAACAACAATGATAAATAGCCTATGCCACTATTGGGACAAAAGGGTAAATAAAAAGGACAAAAAGCACTACCCTATAATGTGTGTGTGGATCTCCTCTCCCTCTTCATAAGTACCGGTGAAAGAAAGGAGGAGATATTTAGGAGACCCACGTAGGTAAGCTGGGGACTACAATCAGGTAGGCTGGGTGCTGTGAAATCGCCATGCAATTTACAAACTACTCATAAGATGAGAATGAAATTAATCATTAAAAAACCTATAAAAGGTAACTACGCTGATGTTGAAAAAATGACTAAAAAGCGACTATGTCTATGTGTATATATTTTTACTTTTAATACCTATATATACATATGCGCCCACTCACTCTGATGTGTTAATCGGGTGAGGTCATGTGTCACTTATATAGCAGTTGATGTCCAACTCTATGTTCAAACCTTTGGGGGCAAGGACCTCCGTTAGGAAAATCCAGCGGGTTTCTCTTTTGGAGAGCTCTCTAATCCTATGGGAGCCTCTCCAATGAGCCTCCAGATGCTCTATGCCCCAAAACTCCAGACCTGCCGCATCCTGATTATGCTTCAACTTGAAATGTAGAGACACATTATGATCTTTTGAATCCAATTTTTATATTGTGGATGTGTTCAGCAATTCTTATTCTTAAAAGTCTTTTAGTGCGTCCTATATAGAGAAGGCCGCATGGACATCTTAAGGCATACACTACAAAGTCACTATTGCATGTGATGAACTGTTTGATTTCATGTGTCTGGTTATTAGAGGGGGAAGTAAACGTATCTAAACCTCTTAAGGGGTTGGTTACTTCCCTACAAGCCTTACATCTTCTGCATGAGAAGAAACCGTTACGATCTCAAAAAGACTGTGGTTTTGCTGGTAGGTCCAAGATCTTTTTGACCACCCTATCTCCGTGATTGGGGGCCTTTCTATATATGAATTGTGGTTTTGGAGGAAGCACCATGCATCATTTTTTGTCCATCAATAAGATGTGCCAGTGTTTATTGAAGATGGCCTCAATCTCCCTATATTGGGTGTTAAATTGTGTGATGAACCCCCACTCTTTGTTGTTACCAACCGGAACCAACACATTTTGCTTCTCCTGTAAGCATAATTCTCTTGGTATAGATCCAACTTCTTCAACGATTTTCTCGAGTTTTGCTGAATTATAGCCTTTTTCTTCAACTCTATTGGTCAGAGTTTTTGCCTGAATCAGGAAATTTTCAACCTCAGAACAATTGCGTTTGACCCTCATGATCTGGCCCTTAGGAATATTTTTGAGCCATTGAGGGTGGTGGCCGCTAGTTATCGGTAGATAACTATTTCTGTCAGTTTGTTTGAAAAAAACTTTCGTTTCCAAACGCAAATTTTTCCGATAAACCGTTACGTCCAGAAAATTGATCTGTTCATGGTGCCATTCTGAAGTTAACTTGATGTTGTTAGTGTTGGTATTTAAAATGTTTAAAAAACTCTGTAGTGTTTCTACAGAACCAACCCAAATTAAAAACAGATCATCGATAAAACGTTTATAAAAAATCAATTCAACCCTTCTATCCTTAAAAATCACCTTATCCTCCCATTCTGCCGTAAAAAGATTGGCTATACTTGGTGCAAATTTAGCTCCCATAGCCACACCTTTTTGTTGTGAATAAAATTTCTTACAGTACCAGAAAAAATTGTGGGATACAAAGGGGTAAAGGCAAACCACGGGGGGTGGGGAGAGGTAGAGGTAGCCATTTGCAACATCAGCAAACAGCCAACAACAAACGAACCAATATGGGGCTTATCAGATTCCAACCCACAACAGATTTCAACCTCTACGGACGGATCATGAGAATTATGAAAATGACCCCACTCCTCATCCTTTTTTAGGGAGAGGAGGGGGGAGTCAAAGGAGAGGAAGAGGTTTTCCACCAAACAGGGGGAGACCCCCCCCACACCCCACAGGTCAATACAGAGACCAAGGATGGAGGGACCCTCAACCCTACACCCAATGGCAGAAGGATCAACCCCAGAACCATTACCCAAGATACATGGACCCCGAGGATGCAGGGCAGGAAAGAGGGTCCAAGAAAAGAAGAAGAAACCAGTGATTGGTGGCATATTCAACCTAACTACAACAGAATTAACACATAAAGAATTAAATATCTTGAACCTTGGTCTGAAATGTGGCATTAAGAAACCCATCAATAAATTTGATGTCTTTATAGACATCCACAAATACATCAGGAAACTGAATATTAAAAAGTACTTTGTGGGTCTACAGACATCCAATGGGATTGTCCAGACTAACTCTCAGGGTATAATTAATAGCGGGTTAAAGAACAAATCTCTATTCAACCCCTTAAACAACCCAAATCATCAGATTGAGGTATTTAAAAGTTTGATACTACGAGACATGCACCAACTCAAGCCCAAAAAGAACTTCAACCTCAGACATATTCAAGAAGGGATTGATTCACTGAAAAAGCGAAAGGACATTATAATAAGGCCAGCAGATAAAGGCGGAGGGGTGGTGATTCTCTCCAAGGACTTTTATCATGAGCAGATTTTAAACATTCTTTCGGATGAATCTACCTACAAATTATTAGACAAGGATCCCACACAGCCATATAAAAATCAACTTGAAATCCTAGTAAACTTGGGCACTACCTTAGGGGTACTCACAACCAAAGAAAGAAATTATCTGGTCCCCACTAGCAGCAAAATACCTACTATATACACACTGCCCAAAATACACAAAGATCCCGTGAACCCACCAGCATGGCCTATTGTCAATAGCATTGACTCTATTTCGTCAAGATTAGGTCAATACCTTGATAAATTTCTGCAAAAGAGCGTTGTAAACACAAGGTCTTACATAAAAGACACTAAGGACTTCCTTAACCATCTACAGAATGTCACTTTGGAAGAAGGACAACAAGTGTTGTTAGTCACAGCAGACGTATCTTCATTATATACCATTATACAACATGATGACGCTCTTCTGGCCTTGAATTGGGCTTTAAGCCAAAGGAATGACTTACCACACAACCAGAAAGTCTTCATTGGACATGCCATGAACTTTTGTTTATCCCACAATTTTTTCTGGTACTGTAAGAAATTGTATTCACAACAAAAAGGTGTGGCTATGGGAGCTAAATTTGCACCAAGTATAGCCAATCTTTTTATGGCAGAATGGGAGGATAAGGTGATTTTTAAGGATAGAAGGGTTGACTTGATTTTTTATAAACGTTTTATCGATGATCTGTTTTTAATTTGGGTTGGTTCTGTAGAAACACTACAGAGTTTTTTAAACATTTTAAATACCAACACTAACAACATCAAGTTAACTTCAGAATGGCACCATGAACAGATCAATTTTCTGGACGTAACGGTTTATCGGAAAAATTTGCGTTTGGAAACGAAAGTTTTTTTCAAACAAACTGACAGAAATAGTTATCTACCGATAACTAGTGGCCACCACCCTCAATGGCTCAAAAATATTCCTAAGGGCCAGATCATGAGGGTCAAACGCAATTGTTCTGAGCTTGAAAATTTCCTGATTCAAGCAAAAACTCTGACCAATAGATTTGAAGAAAAAGGCTATAATTCAGCAAAACTCGAGAAAATCGTTGAAGAAGTTGGATCTATACCAAGAGAATTATGCTTACAGGAGAAGCAAAATGTGTTGGTTCCCGTTGGTAACAACAAAGAGTGGGGGTTCATCACACAATTTAACACCCAATATAGGGAGATTGAGGCCATCTTCAATAAACACTGGCACATCTTATTGATGGACAAAAAATTATGCATGGTGCTTCCTCCAAAACCACAATTCATATATAGAAAGGCCCCCAATCACGGAGATAGGGTGGTCAAAAAGATCTTGGACCTACCAGCAAAACCACAGTCTTTTTGGGATCGTAACGGTTTCTTCTCATGCAGAAGATGTAAGGCTTGTAGGGAAGTAACCAACCCCTTAAGAGGTGTAGATACGTTTACTTCCCCCTCTAATAACCAGACACATGAAATCAAACAGTTCATCACATGCAATAGTGACTTTGTAGTGTATGCCTTAAGATGTCCATGCGGCCTTCTCTATATAGGACGCACTAAAAGACTTTTAAGAATAAGAATTGCTGAACACATCCACAATATAAAAATTGGATTCAAAGATCATAATGTGTCTCTACATTTCAAGTTGAAGCATAATCAGGATGCGGCAGGTCTGGAGTTTTGGGGCATAGAGCATCTGGAGGCTCATTGGAGAGGCTCCCATAGGATTAGAGAGCTCTCCAAAAGAGAAACCCTCTGGATTTTCCTAACGGAGGTCCTTGCCCCCAAAGGTTTGAACATAGAGTTGGACATCAACTGCTATATAAGTGACACATGACCTCGCCCGATTAACACATCAGAGTGAGTGGGCGCATATGTATATATAGGTATTAAAAGTAAAAATATATACACATAGACACATACATAGCATTGTATACAGGTGACTGACGGTGTTTAGGGTTGATCTACTCCCATTTGTCCATTCTGATTTTATCTGTACCATATGGGTTTTACAATAAGTTATCATCCAGGTTTTATGCATGTTTTAATCATGTTTTATTTATCTTTATTCATCTTTATTCGCTTTTTAGTCATTTTTTCAACATTAGCGTAGTTACCTTTTATAGGTTTTTTAATGATTAATTTCATTCTCATCTTATGAGTAGTTTGTAAATTGCATGGCGATTTCACAGCACCCAGCCTACCTGATTGTAGTCCCCAGCCTACCTACGTGGGTCTCCTAAATATCTCCTCCTTTCTTTCACCGGTACTTATGAAGAGGGAGAGGAGATCCACACACACATTATAGGGTAGTGCTTTTTGTCCTTTTTATTTACCCTTTTGTCCCAATAGTGGCATAGGCTATTTATCATTGTTGTTAGGCTATCCAAAATCCACTATGTAGTACACTACACTGCGGCCCATCTGTGTCCAGACATCCATTGCAGCATACTAAACCACGATCAGGAATGGGACACAGATCGACCGATACCTTCAAAGGATAGGTCGTTTAGTGTATTATAATATGCATATTCATTACGGTTTGATATATCCACATTTTTATAATTAGCTCATTGCAACTCTCTTTTTACATGAACCGATTGCTTCACCATTTGATTTATTACTGTTTTTTTTTTTTTTTGTGGAGACACATTTAAATAAGGATGTCAATATATAGTGTTATTCAGCGCTGTTGGTCTGCACGGATCTCTATCACCCAATCGGTGTGGAGGAACGGACTATTACCCGCGCTCGCTACTGTTTACATCACATTTCCGCATTATGAGGAGTCACGCCCTCAGACGAAGTCAGGAAGTGACGAAACGCGTCAGGAGGTGACTCCTTAGCAACTACCGGAAGTGACGCGTGCGCTCCACGAGACGCAGGACCAGGAAGCTGCCAGGACACTGGTAAACCACGGTACTGCATCCAGTAGTGCACGCGTATTATCCAATGCTTGTTTTTATTGAAAATTTGGTATGCATTTATTCTTAAGGGGGACTGATTCTTTTAAGGGGGATTCCTTAAATAAAACCTTTTAAGCAGTACTACCCTATGTGGCCTTTACTTTTTTAAACATGTCATTGGAGACCTGATGTGATCGGTGGATGAGAGTAGAATTAACTACGGTTGCAGTAATTGACTTAAGGCCCATTAATGTCCATTATCTGGTGAGTGCATCCCCTATAGGGGTTCAAGATCTCCCCACGAGGTGAACACACTGTTTGGTGAAAGGAGCACTATCTCACAGATTGGTTCATCAATTACCACCAACCGCATCTGCTTCATACTGTATTTCCTATCTAGGCACTAAGATAGAGGACTTTCAGATACATATTTGATTGCAAGCGCTGCTACAGTTTTTATAATATCTTTGGGACTCTCCTGTTTGATTTATTTGACTGTTTTTATTTATGTATGCATTATTTTAGCAGCTGCTGTATATATATTTTATAGGGTGTCATTTTTATTCTTGTGGATTTTAGTAGTATTTATCCTAAGCGCAGAGTGGTACTTTTAATTGGGGCGTTTTTTATTTCAAGTACCTTTCACAGATACTATGTAACCTACTATGTAACTATGGATCCTATGTATTGCTTCCTTTGTGTGAAATCCCTGGTGTTCCTGCCAGTCCCTCTGCTTTCCTATTAAAAACTGACTACACTAAGCAGGAGAACACACCATGATCAGTTCTCTAGCTATCCTGGGAAGTTGAAACTCAGCAAATTCTCCTCCAATGATCAGATTTGTCCTGACACCCCCCTGCACAACCTTTTACTGGGAAGATCAGGGTGCTGCAGCTTCTCCTTCCCCAGCTCTTATGATCACTTAGCCCTGGTTCAAACTAGTGCAGCTTTAAATTCACACTACTTCAGTGCGACTTCAAAGCCAACGATCTGTGCAACTTAATTTAACAGATGCCAATGCAAGTCACACTGAAATCGTACAGATATAGTGCAGCAGCAAGTTGCAAGTTGCTACGACTTTAAACTGTCAAGTCGCATGACAAGTGTACTGGTGTGAACCAGGGCTTATAAAAAAATGGGGAAAAGGGTCATTATCATGTTTTTTTTTTATATGTATACAGAAACATTTTTCCTTTCATTTCTATTTTAAACTGAATTGCTTGTAAGGTGATTGTTTTTCTTTAAATTACCCTGTGATCCTACCAGTAATACACTTCCAGCACAATGACAGCTCTGACTAGTCCTACTATATCAGAACAATTGAGACAGGATAGGACTACGAGGCACTGCCCATCACTTCTCCTATATTACATTAGGTGGGGTTCTGTAGTCCTCAGGGGTAGCTGAGAACAGTGTAACTGATAACAGTCTTGCATTGGCAAGAGGTATGTTACGTTATCAACTTACAAAATTTCTTAAAGGATGAAAATATATTTTATATTTTTTTTGCACCTGTTGAAGAAATAAAATAAAATGCTTTTAATGTTATGTTTAAGTGAAAAGAAAAAAATACAAAATCGTTAGAGTTTACATTTTATTTAATAAATTTGTGCCCTGGATATGTGTTGCTTATTTATATGCATGTCCAACTTTTTCGTATTAAATGATTTATTACCTGTCTAGCAAGTGTGCAATCTTTCCATATGGAAATACACAAAGATTTAAGCTTGGATGTCTGCAGCAACTTTGTGGGTTAAATGACCTCTGCAGCCATTATTTTTCATAATTTGTTTTCTCAGCAAAGGAAAAATAACATAAGAACATATTTATATTGTGTTAGCACTGTGTTTTTCTACAAAATAACAAAGCCCTCATTAGTATATTTGTTGAGTGATTTTATCTTCCTGCTGTTAACAGCAGTATATCATCAATAGTTACAGTACATCAGCCTCCAGCAAATTGCTGTTCCACCTCTAGCTTTGCTGTCAACAAGCAAGTGCCATGCTTCCTGGTCTGTGCATTATTTATAGGTCCCAAGGAAGAAGAAAAATGTACTTCTAAAAAATGTGTTTCATTTTCTACACATATTGTAAAGGAAAGTTTTAGACTTGCCCTACTCATACTTTGTATTTCTTTTCTTTTGTATGTAGCGGGGTCTCTAAATTTAGGTAGGACACTCAGGTGTGTAAGTATGGGAATAATGGACCATTTGTGTTCGTGGAGGATTGGACGGTGTAATAATCTCTTTGGCCTCTGGGTGGCGGGGTACCCGTAGGCTCGAGGTAGATTGGCCGTCACAGAGTGCTACCCTTTTTGTCCCTTTCCGGAGATGGTACGGCGAGGGCGGGGAACCTGCTGTGGTGTCGATGGGAGGAGATGAAAGGGGGAGACGCCCTAACCACGAGGTCTTCCGGAGGATCTTCTTCACGCGCCCAGGCGCCTTAGGCCTGGGTGCGGGCGGTTCCGGATTCCGGCCCAGGTGCCCTAGGCCTGATCGGAATGGAGTTGGAGTCCATCCCAGGCACCTTCAGCCTGGGGTGAGGTACTAAACCAGGAGGCCTGGGGCCCAGTGACTTCGTCTGGGTCCCGCGAGGGTGGAGAAGTCCGAGGGTCCCTGAAGTGGATGGGGCCCATGTCTGAGGTGAGGATGCCGGGGAGGTTACCCATTCGGAGAGTCTGGAGCAGCATCAACCCAGTGACGGATGGGCCTCTGGTAACTCCCTTGGAGGGACATCTTCCCCTGACAGGGGCCGCAGCGCAGCGAAGGTACTCCTATCTATGTTCTCTTGAGTCGCTGGTAGAGACTCTCAAGTTCTAAGTCCTTTCTAGCTAAGGCTATAGTAACCGCTGGTGAGATTGCAGTGGTTTAGCTGACAACCAGGATAGTGCCTCGACCTGCTCATTCCCCGTATCAAAATGTTATCAAGTCGCAACCAGTTGGCTACTGAAGCACTGTTTATTGTGAGATATACAATAAAACAAGAGTTGGACTGTGATCGGTGTGTGGAACTCTGGTTAATGGGAGCAGAGGGAAGTGTTGGCACAGTGGGACTTGATTCTAGACAAAAGCACATAGGCCCGAGGAAATATCTGGTACTGGCCTTCACCTCACCCACAGTTATGGGGAGGACATGGGCCGTAGCGCATCTCACCCTGTCGTATGACATACCCCTAGACAAAGGAGATGGGGTGAGGCCGCTACATGTATGTTTATATAATGCTATTACATTATTTGTTGTGTTTCATATGTATAAAGTGCCTCAGAGTGCACCGCAGAGGTCTCAGTACTCACAATGCTCAAATTACTCACAGTGACCCCAAGTTATGCACAGTGCACCCAATTTACTCAAAATGCCCCAACTCATGGTGCCCCAAGTTACAGTGCCACAGTCACTCACCATGCTCCAGTTATTCACAGTTCCCCTGATACTCTGACGGTACTCACAATGCCCCAGTTACTTTGACTCAGTACTCACAGTGCCCCAAGTTACTCAAGTGCTCAATATCCCAAGTTACTTTCACTGACCACAATGCCCCACTACCAGCAGAGTCCTGCATGACTCTTACCACTATCACTCCTCTCCCCAGTTTGCGCTCAGCTCTGCTCTGCCCTTGCAGCCAGACTTAAGAGTGTGTCCAGAGTATGCCTCTCCCCTCCAGTGTCTGCCTCTCACCACCCGTGTCTGCCTCTCACCTCCAATGTCTGCCTCTCACCACCCGTGTCTGCCTCTCACCACCCGTGTCTGCCTCTCACCTCCAGTGTCTGCCTCTCACCTCCAGTGTCTGCCTCTCACCACCTGTGTCTGCCTCTCACCACCAACTTGTTCCTCTCACCTCCAGTGTCTGCCTCTCACCTCCAGTGTCTGCCTCTCACCACCAACGTCTGTCTCTCACCACCAGTGTCTGCCTCTCACCACCAGTGTCTGCCTCTCACCTCCAGTGTCTGCCTCTCACCTCCAGTGTCTGCCTCTCACCACCTGTGTCTGCCTCTCACCACCAGCTTGTTCCTCTCACCTCCAGTATCTGCCTCTCACCTCCAGTGTCTGCCTCTCACCTCCAGTGTCTGCCTCTCACCACCAACGTCTGTCTCTCACCACTAGGGATGAGCTTCGTGTTCGAGCCGAACATACGTTCGACTCGAACATCGGCTGTTCGATCGTTCGACGAAGATCGAACGATTTGGGCCGTTCGCGCCAAATTCGAGTGACGCGAACGGCCCACAATGCACTACGCCATCGCAGTGTCATCCAGGCGCTGTGATTGGCCAAGCATGCACTGTGACCCCGCATGCTTGGCCAATCACAGCGCCGGCAGCGAGGAGAGCAATGATTGGCCACAGGCAGGATGCCTGTGGCCAATTATTGCTGAGGGTGTTTAGTACACGCCCCACACTATAAAAGGCCGCCAGCACGGCGGCCTAGTGTAGTGTGTTCCGGAGCAGGGAAAGAGAAGCATAGGCAGGGACAGTGACATTTATTTCTTTCTTGCTTAACCTGGATTCCTTTATTTTAGGGAAAGAGGAGGATAGGTAGGGAGAGTGTCAGTGTGTTTTACTGTGCGAATCCTTGTTTCTAGGGACAGGGAAGGACAGTGAGGGAATTCTCCTTGTGCTATAGTGTGCTTTAAAAAAACATTTTTTCTAGGGACAGAAAACTCTAGGTAGGGAGAGTGTCAGTTTCTTTTACTGTGTGAATCCTTGTTTCTAGGGACAGGGAAGGACAGTGAGGGAATTCTCCTTGTGCTATAGTGTGCTTTAAAAAAAAAATTTTCTAGGGACAGAAAACTCTAGGTAGGGAGAGTGTCAGTTTCTTTCACTGTGATAATCCTTGTTTCTAGGGACAAAGAAGGAAAGTGAGGGAATTCTCCTTGTGCTATAGTGTGCTTTAAAAAAACATTTTTTCTAGGGACAGAAAACTCTAGGTAGGGAGAGTGTCAGTGTCTTTTACTGTGCGAATCCTTGTTTCTAGGGACAGGGAAGGACAGTGAGGGAATTCTCCTTGTGCTATAGTGTGCTTTAAAAAAACATTTTTTCTAGGGACAGAAAACTCTAGGTAGGGAGAGTGTCAGTTTCTTTCACTGTGATAATCCTTGTTTCTAGGGACAAAGAAGGAAAGTGAGGGAATTCTCCTTGTGCTATAGTGTGCTTTAAAAAAACATTTTTTCTAGGGACAGAAAACTCTAGGTAGGGAGAGTGTCAGTGTCTTTTACTGTGTGAATCCTTGTTTCTAGGGACAGGGAAGGACAGTGAGGGAATTCTCCTTGTGCTATAGTGTGCTTTAAAAAAACATTTTTTCTAGGGACAGAAAACTCTAGGTAGGGAGAGTGTCAGTTTCTTTCACTGTGATAATCCTTGTTTCTAGGGACAAAGAAGGAAAGTGAGGGAATTCTCCTTGTGCTATAGTGTGCTTTAAAAAAACATTTTTTCTAGGGACACAAAACTCTAGGTAGGGAGAGTGTCAGTTTCTTTCACTGTGATAATCCTTGTTTCTAGGGACAAAGAAGGAAAGTGAGGGAATTCTCCTTGTGCTATAGTGTGCTTTAAAAAAACATTTTTTCTAGGGACAGAAAACTCTAGGTAGGGAGAGTGTCAGTGTCTTTTACTGTGCGAATCCTTGTTTCTAGGGACAGGGAAGGACAGTGAGGGAATTCTCCTTGTGCTATAGTGTGCTTTAAAAAAACATTTTTTCTAGGGACAGAAAACTCTAGGTAGGGAGAGTGTCAGTTTCTTTCACTGTGATAATCCTTGTTTCTAGGGACAGGGAAGGACAGTGAGGGAATTCTCCTTGTGCTATAGTGTGCTTTAAAAAAACATTTTTTCTAGGGACAGAAAACTCTAGGTAGGGAGAGTGTCAGTTTCTTTCACTGTGATAATCCTTGTTTCTAGGGACAAAGAAGGAAAGTGAGGGAAATTCTCCTTGTGCTATAGTGTGCTAAAGCATTCCTCATCAACCATCTTTGAAATCCTTGTTTTTTGGACAGTCAGGGAAATTGTCGTTGTGCTATTCTGTGCAAAAGCAATCATCCTCAACCATATTTAGAAATCCTTAAGTAAAGGGACAGAGAAGGACACCTGAAGGTAGCCCTTATTGCTTTTTTCCCATCTCCCTGCAGGCCATCTATTAGAATGTCTGGAAGGCAAACAAGGAGAGGCAGACAGTCAGGAGGCAATAAAAGAGGGCAAGCAGGCTCTGTGTCTGGGGGCAACAGTGCTGGTCGTGGACGCGGTGCATTGTCATCAGCACATGGCCATGGGACACGCTTGTCCTTCTTTTCGGCAGCTGGACATGTTGAGCCACATCATGCCGAAGACTTGGTAGAGTGGATGACCAAGCCCTCCTCCTCCTCCTCATCCTCTCTCACCCAGGCTCAGGGTACTGGCAAAGCAGCTGCCAAAGCGTCCTCTTCCCTGGTATCAATGTCAGACTCATCATCAGTCACTCCTTCCCTAGACCCACCATGTCCTCCTCCTGAGGAGTCCCCCGAACTGTTTGAGCACAGTGTTGGGTACATGCTCCAGGAGGATGCCCAGCGTTTCGAAGGGTCTGATGATGAAACCCAGCTACAGGAAGGCAGTAGCGTGAGAGCAGACAGAGGGGATGCTCAAGAAGGACACCAATCTGGCAGTCATGTTCCAGCAGCTGCAGCATACTGCCAGATTGGCTCCAGTGATGAGGAGGGAGGGGATGATGAGGTCACTGACTCCACGTGGGTGCCTAATAGGAGAGAGGAGGAGGAGGAGGATGAGGAGGAGGCACATCTCCAATGAGGCAGGATGCCCTTTGGTGGCCAGCGTAAGGGCAGTACACCGACGGAATCACACCGCAGAGCTCCGCCTGTGCAGGGCGCTGCCTCTGCCCGTCATTCAAAAAGTTCTTTGGTGTGGGCCTTTTTTGAGGCTAGTGCATCAGATCGCACAGCTGCTGTTTGCAACATATGTCTCAAGCGTATATCGCGTGGCCAAAACATCAGCCGCTTGGGTACCACATGCCTGACCAGACATATGTTGACCTGCCATGCAGCTCGTTGGCAAGCCTACCTCAAAGACCCACACCAAAGAACAAAGCGGACCTCTCCTTGCACCGCATCAGCTGGGATCTCCAACCCCACTATAACTTCAGTCCTCTCTGAAACATGCACTGAGAGGAATGAAGGTGTAGAATTAGGTGTGTCACAGCCAAGTACTTGCGGCCACTCTGCTAGCAGTACACCGACGTCCGATTCTAGCAGGCAAATTTCCCTGCCCCAGCTGCTGGACCGTCGAAAGAAGTTTACTCCTAGCCATCCACATGCCCAGCGGTTGAATGCTAGCTTGGCTAAATTGCTAGCGCTTCAACTGCTGCCTTTTCAGTTGGTAGACTCGGCCCCCTTCCGTGAGTTTGTGCAATGTGCGGTTCCTCAGTGGCAGGTTCCCAAACGCCACTTTTTCTCACGGAAGGCTCTCTACTGACATGTGGAAGGCAATGTCTTGGCCTCGCTGGACAGGGCGGTCAGCGGTAAGGTGCATATTACCGCTGACTCATGGTCCAGCAGGCATGGACAGGGACGTTACCTTTCTTTCACGGCCCATTGGGTCACTCTTTTGGCAGCTGGGAAGGATGCAGGACAAGGTGCAGTAGTGTTGGAGGTTGTTCCACCGCCACGCCTCCAAAATGCTACTACTGGTTGTGACACACCTCTCTCCTCCACCCCCTCCTCTTCTTCTTCCTCCATGGCCTCTTCCTGTGGTTTGTCCTATGAACCAGCGGTGCTCCGTAGCCGTTCACGGGGCTACGCAAGTACGCAGGCAAAAAGATGCCATGCCGTGCTTGCGCTGGTGTGTTTGGGGGACAGAAGCCACACTGGGGCAGAGGTCCTGTCTGCTCTGCAGGGCCAGGCCGAGAGGTGGTTGACGCCACGCCAGCTTAAGCCAGGAATGGTGGTTTGCGACAATGGCACCAACCTCCTCTCCACCCTCCGACAGGGACAACTGACCCATGTGCCCTGTGTGGCTCACGTCCTTAACCTGGTGGTGCAGCGGTTCTTGGGCAGGTACCCGGGCTTACAGGATGTCCTGAGGCAGGCCAGGAAAGTCTGTGTGCATTTCCGCAGATCTTATAATGCCAGTGCTCGCCTGGCTGAGCTGCAAAAGGAGTTGAACCTGCCCAAGAACCGCCTTATATGTGACATGCCCACCAGGTGGAACTCAACGTTGGCCATGCTGCAGCGGCTGCACACGCAGCAGAGGGCCATCAATGAGTACCTGTGCGACTACGGCACCAGGACAGGGTCAGGGGAGCTTGTTTTTTTTTCTCCACGCCAGTGGGGCATGATCAGGGATGCATGCACTGTCCTGGCACCATTTGAGGAGGCCACGAGGATGGTGAGCAGTGACAGTGCATGCATCAGTGACACTGTACCTCTTGTCCACCTGTTGGAGCACACGCTGCGTGGAATAATGGACAGGGCACTTGAGGCAGAACAGAGGCAGGAAGAGGAGGACTTCCTTGCCTCTCAAGGCCCCCTTTACCCAGACAGTGTTCCTTCTGTCCCACCCATCGCACAGGAAGAGGAGGAGGAGGAGGAGGAGGAGGAGGATTGTGTCAGCATGGAGGTGGAGGCTGGCACTCAGCATCATCAGCAGCAGTCTTTTAGGGATGATTTACAGTCCCAAGAAACCAGTGGACTTGTACGTGGCTGGGAGGAGGTGGCTGCGGATCATGTCGTCCTTAGTGACCCAGAGGACTCCGGAGCGAATGCCTCAGCAAACCTACGCTGCATGGCCTCCCTGATCCTGCAAAGTCTGCGGAAGGATCCTCGTATTCTTCGGATCAAGGAGAGGGACCATTACTGGCTGGCCACTCTCCTTGATCCACGGTACAAGGGTAAGGTTGCGGACCTTATGTTACCGTCGCAGAGGGAGCAGAGGATGAGACAACTCCGGGAGGCCTTGCAGAAAGGTCTGTGCAACGCGTTCCCAGAGACTGGGAGGTTACAAACTCCTGGTCCTGGACAACGAGTTGCTGAGGCTTCGGCCAGTCAAAGAAGGAGCGGTGGGGAAGGTGGCCGTCTGACCGATGCGTTCAGACAATTCTTTAGTCCGCAGCCCCAAAGTATGATCGGTTCCAGCAACCATCGCCAGCGTCTGATAAACATGGTGCAGGAATATCTAGGGGCAAGGTCAGACTTGGACACCTTCCCCACCGAAAATCCTCTGGCTTACTGGGTCTTGAGGATGGATCACTGGCCAGAGCTTGCACAGTATGCAATTGAGCTACTGGCCTGTCCTGCATCCAGCGTTCTTTCGGAACGCACATTCAGTGCTGCTGGAGGATTTGTCACGGATCACAGGGTGCGCCTGTCCACCGACTCGGTTGATCGACTGACTTTCATCAAGATGAACCAGTCTTGGATCACCACCAGCTACCACACACCTGATGCTGATATAACAGACTAATTGATTTTAACATGTCACATCCCTTCAAGACTGATGCTGATGCTGAGTGCCTGTGCTGTTATGTTGACTGGCTATCCTCCTCCTCCGAGTCCTCAATGATACGATTGATGATGATAGCTTGGAAGATCATTTTTGTTTATGGGTGCCGCCACCAGTGGCTAAGGCCCAATTTTTCAGCCCCTGTTTTACAGGGGCGTGTAATTACAATTTTTTTAGCAATAATTTGCCATAGGGCTCATTGCTGTGCTCCAAGTACAGTATCTGTGAGGGGTTGGAGTGTTGTGGCACCAGTGCCTAAGGCCCAATTTTTCAGCCCCTGTTCAACAGGGGCATGCAATTACAATTCTTGATATAATAATTCACAGCAGGGCCCATTGCTGCACCCACCAAGAGTAACTCTGAGGGCTTACAGTGTTGTGGCAACACCACCACCACCACCACCACCACGAAAGGCCCAATTTTTCAGCCCCTGTTCAACAGGGGCATGCAATTACAATTCTTGATCTAATAATTCACAGCAGGGCCCATTGCTGCACCCACCAAGAGTAACTCTGAGGGCTTACAGTGTTGTGGCAACACCACCACCACCACCACCACCACGAAAGGCCCAATTTTTCAGCCCCTGTTCAACAGGGGCATGCAATTACAATTCTTGATCTAATAATTCACAGCAGGGCCCATTGCTGCACCCACCAAGAGTAACTCTGAGGGCTTACAGTGTTGTGGCAACACCACCACCACCACCACGAAAGACCCAATTTTTCAGCCCCTGTTCAACAGGGGCATGCAATTACAATTCTTGATCTAATAATTCACAGCAGGGCCCATTGCTGCACCCACCAAGAGTAACTCTGAGGGCTTACAGTGTTGTGGCAACGCCACCACCACCACCACCACGAAAGGCCCAATTTTTCAGCCCCTGTTCAACAGGGGCATGCAATTACAATTCTTGATCTAATAATTCACAGCAGGGCCCATTGCTGCACCCACCAAGAGTAACTCTGAGGGCTTACAGTGTTGTGGCAACGCCACCACCACCACCACCACGAAAGGCCCAATTTTTCAGCCCCTGTTCAAAAGGGGCATGTAATTACAATTCTTGATCTAATAATTCACAGCAGGGCCCATTGCTGCACCCACCAAGAGTAACTCTGAGGGCTTACAGTGTTGTGGCAACACCACCACCACCACCACGAAAGGCCCAATTTTTCAGCCCCTGTTCAACAGGGGCATGCAATTACAATTCTTGATCTAATAATTCACAGCAGGGCCCATTGCTGCACCCACCAAGAGTAACTGTCAGGGCTTACAGTGTTGTGGCACCAGCACCACCATCAAAGGCCCAATTTTTACTACCACTGTTCAACAATTATATGTAATTAAAATTCCTGATATAATAGTTGACAGCAGGGCGTTCCAGCACCAACCAAGAGTAACTGTGAGTGCTTACAGTGTTGTGCCAACACCAACAACTAAGGGGCCTATTTCTGCAGAGTATATACGGCAGGGCCAAACTTTCAAACATCCAACTTACAAACGACTCCTACTTGCAAACGCAAGAAGACAACAGGAAGTGAGAGGAAATCTACCACTAGGAAGGAAAATTCTCTCCTGCAAGAATAAATATGGGAGAAAGGTGTCTCCTCTGTACTGATGCTTTATCACCAATCCTTGTTTCAAGAAAAACACCACATTTCAAAAACAGTTGTCATTGGGACGGAAAGTGAGGTGAAATATTCTGAACAGGGGCACAGACAGCAAAACAAATGTTACAGGGGTGATAACCCTTACCTATGTTTTCCAAAAAGTTTAAAAATAGATTTTTGGGCTGGAGCTACACTTCAACAATGTACCTGTTCAAGATTACAAACAGATTCTACATAAGAACAACCCTACAGTCCCTGTCTTGTATGCAACGCCTGTATACGGCTGTTCAGAGTATATAGGGCCTTTTTTATTTTATGTGCGGGGTTCCCCTTAATATCCATACAAGACCCAAAGGGGCTGGTAATGGGCTGGGGTAGGGGGGGGGGTCATGGGGTAGCTATGCCATTTTTCTTAAAGATTTTCATCCATATTACCGGGACCAGACATTACATTAAAGCCGCAAGCAGTTTTAAATGGCTTTTTTTTCCTTTAGAAGTGTCATTTTGTGCAGGGACAGTTCTAAACACGGGAAACACGTGGCACTTCACAGGCATACTTTAGACACCCCCCAGGTACGATATTTAAAGGAATATTTGACTTTTTTTTTTTCACTTTATGCATCATTAAAATGACTGCTCCCGAAAAACGACCGTTTTTAAAACTTCTTTTTGCATTGATACATGTCCCCTGGTGCACAACCCGGGTTCCCAAACCCTTTTTAGGACAATAACATGCATAATAGTTGTTATAATTAGCACTTTAGAATTCGAACGTTCGCATCCATTGTATTTAATAGGGTTCTAATGTTCGTACGAACTTTCGGTCCGTTCGCGGGTTCTGGTGCGAACCGAACCCGGGGGTGTTCGGCTCATCACTACTCACCACCAGTGTCTGCCTCTCACCACCAGTGTCTGCCTCTCACCACCAGCTTGTTCCTCTCACCTCCAGTATCTGCCTCTCACCTCCAGGGTCTGCCTCTCACCTCCAGTGTCTGCCTCTCACCTCCAGTGTCTGCCTCTCACCACCAGTGTCTGCCTCTCACCACCAGTGTCTGCCTCTCACCTCCAGTGTCTGCCTCTCACCCCCAGTGTCTGCCTCTCACCACCAACGTCTGTCTCTCACCACCAACGTCTGTCTCTCACCACCAGTGTCTGCTTCTCACCTCCAGTGTCTGCCTCTCACCTCCAGTGTCTGCCTCTCACCACCAGATTGTTCCTCTCACCTCCAGTGTCTGCCTCTCACCTCCAGTGTCTGCCTCTCACCACCAGTGTCTGCCTCTCACCACCAACGTCTGCATCTCACCACCAGTTTGTTCCTCTCACCTCCAGTGTCTGCCTCTCACCACCAGTGTCTGCCTCTCACCACCAGTGTCTGCCTCTCACCTCCAGTGTCTGCCTCTCACCACCAGATTGTTCCTCTCACCACCAGTGTCTGCCTCTCAACTCCAGTGTCTGCCTTTCACCACCAGATTGTTCCTCTCACCTCCAGTGTCTGCCTCTCACCACCAGTGTCTGTCTCTCACCTCCAGTGTCTGCCTCTCACCTCCAGTGTCTGCCTCTCACCACCAGTGTCTGCCTCTCAGCACCAGTGTCTGTCGCTCAACTCCAGTGTCTGTCTCTCACCACCAGTGTCTGCCTCTCACCACCAGTGCTGTCTCTCACCACCAGTGTCTGCCTCTCACCTCCAGTGTCTGCCTCTCACCACCAGTGTATGTCTCTCACCACCAGTGTCTGTCTCTCACCTCCAGTGTTTGTCTTTCACCACCAGTGTCTGCCTCTCACCACCAGTGTCTGCCTCTAACCACCAGTGTCTGCCTCTCACCTCCAGCTTTTTCCTCTCACATCCAGTGTCTGTCTCCCACCATCAGCTTCCACCTCTCACGTCCAGCTTCCTCCTCTTATATCCAGTGCCTGCTTCTCACCAGCAGCTTCTTGCCCACTAACATGTTGTAGTATTACCTCCGTAGGAGCCGCTGGTTAGGATGGGTCCTCTGTTCTTTGCTTCAACCTCTTTAAGAACTTCAGTCAGCTTTATTGTGAGTACAATATTTTTATTTCAACTTTAAAATTAATGAAAGTTCTACACTCTGCTGATGGGTATGGCTTAGCTAAACTTATTCAAGGCTGCCCTCTGGAAGTCTGTGATCTGTTTACCCCTGGCACAAAAGTTATAAGAGTACAGTTATCATTATATCTATGCGTGTCAGGAACGTACAAAAACCCGACAGACAGGGGAACACGCTTCCTTTTAGCAGATGCATGGCGGTGCCATTAATTGTTAAAAGCACCTCCACCACATCAGTGGTTCAGAGTGGTGCATTTTTTAAAAAGAATCGGGTACTCTTTTTCGTACATTCCTCACATGTAAGACAGCCCATTGAAATGAATGTGGGTATGCACTGAAAACGCAGATGTGCTCAGTCGTACATACCTGTAGATATGTACCATGCCTAAAGTGTACTTAGGGCCAGCCATTTTTTTATTTTTACTAAAGTCCAACAGATCCCACTATTAAAATACAAAGAAAAACACAGCATCCGAATCCTTAGATGTGAATTATCACCCTCTTAATATCCCCATTCATCACCTGTATAACTCCAGACTCCCTCTGTATACCCCCATTCATCACCTGTATAACTCCATACTCCCCCTGTATACCCCTGTAGCACTTACCCCCATTTAAGGGACCGTCTGGTTTTGTTTGGGTCTGCGAATTAACTCCATGGCTTCTGTTGTCAGGGTGTGAGAAGAGTGTTCAGAAAGGCCAATGTCCACGCAATGAAAAACTCAAACAGTTAGGCTTTATTTTTCTCTTGCTGAGGAAACTTTAGAGGAAGAGTAGGACACGAGAGGAAAAAATAAAACACACAGGGGAAGGTTCAGGTACGCAACACTAAAATAGCACTCGTCGCCACTCAAGCCTGAGTGGGTATTGCTCACCCGGATAGTCCCGTTTAGTGGTCCTAGCAGCCGGAATGCAGCACAAATCAATCTTTTCTTTTTGTATTATGGAAACGATCAGGAAATCCCCTGCCACAGGATTAAAGTCCCGATCCTCCCAGCCAGACAATAATGTAGAGAACCGTTAGGCCAGATTGGCGTATTGCAGGCTTTTGATTATGGATCCCCCTTTAGGCGAGTTTCCAGGCCTCTTCCCGAGACAGCAGTACCGTCGCTAGTCTTCTCTGGGATTGATCCTCCCCTGGTCTCCTTTCCTAACCGTGGGCTTCCCGTAGGTGGGTAGCTTGGGATCCTTTTCTTGAAACATTTTCTGAAGCAGAGCTGGCCTACAAGCAGCGATGTGGCCTCGGGCTAAAGGTGCCCGGGACCAGAAGGCACACGCACAGGACCAATGGGTCCCCAGGAACGAACGAATCCCAATGGCGTCTGCCCCTTATGTACCTTCTCCCAGCATGCACAGCGGGTAGACCACGCCCACTGCACGGCTGCCGAGAGAGGACACCCAAGGTGATGTGATACCCCCTGTGGTTCAACCTATGCCGGTGGTGACAGTGCCACCTACAGGCAACAGGGAACACTACTGCCAGGCAGCATCACACCCAGAGCAGAATCAATAATGAATAATCAATAGATCTGAGCCCAACTACTAGCTCTAAATATATACACAGCGCCCCCAAATATTTGGGAGGGTGCTATACCCCCATTCATCAACTCCACACTACCCCTGTATACCCCCATTCATCACCTGTACACTTCCATACTCCCTTTGCATACCTCCATTCATCCTCTTTATACCTCCACATGCCACCTGTATACCTCTATTCATCCCCTGTATAACTCCTTTTAACACCTATATACCTCAATATACCTACATGTACATGCATCACCATATAATAAATAACAAATAACTGGTAGTAGACACCGATACATTGTCCCGAAAAATGGAAGGTCCTTGCGGGCTGGTGGTCCGCACATCCCCGGTAGGGTGTGGACTTTCTACCCTCTCCCAACAAAGTCAATGTCTCAGTTTTCCCAGCCTTCTTACCTTCCCCTGACTTGGATCGGCCGATTCTAGGTTGATGATCCGGTTCAGGCAGGTGCTGGGGTAGGCCTTGACCGCGGCCACGAGAAGCCTTCACATATCCCACTTTCCTCTTAGCAGGGGGAAGGGAGGACTCCGTTGCAACCAAGGCAGCATCTGCTGGGTTCTCCGTCTCAAGCTTCGTAGCAGCCGGAACTTTTTCCTCAGCATCCGCTGTTTCCGCGGGGGTGCGTATGGGCACGGCTGTGGAAGCACAAATTTTCTCCTCCAGAGTAACAGCGCCAGAGAGGCAGTTAACTCGGTAGACCTTTGGCTTTTCAGTAGGCTGATCTACCTCAAGCAGGAATTCCCCGCAAAGGGCACATCTCCCGAAAGGGCAAAGCTGTACAGCCAATCCCTGGCACTTTGGACAGATCATGCCCAAGGCCTCTGCGTCTCTGCATGTGTAAAGGGCAAAGCGACCCCGGGGGTTCAGCCGAACTCCTGTATCCATCAAAGGAGCAGCAAATGAAGCAACGTCCATGGCTGAAGCAGTTGGGAACCCACGAGGTCCCGGTGGAGCAGAGATCCATGGAGCGGCAGACATGTTGTTTCGTCACCGATCCAATCTGTACTGTCCTTTGGCACCAACACACCACGTGGAGCACACACCTAGCAGGGCTCCTCCCCTTTTTCTCTCTTCTGCTGCATGCAACTCACTGGCTTTTCCAGGCTCGAGACACGCCCACGAATTATGCGGCTAGAAATTAACTATCTCTCTCTCACAAATGGCGCAGCTCAAATTCTCTCAATATGGCAGACTTCCAGAAAACACACACAAGGGAGAAAGTAAAGTCCAGCTTCCAGGGGCAGCTGCAGAATCCCGGACCCGAGCCCCCACGTGTAGCACTACCCTCTCCTCTTAGGGTAAAGGAGAGGCACCCATGCCACAAGCCCGTGTCCTCTAGTTTAGAGGTCAGGCGGTGTATATGTACCTGGGTCCCGCAGCGAGTTACCTCCTTCCACCGGTTCCCATCTCCAGAATGTAGAGACGAGTCTGTACTTTTCCCTCTTTAATAAAGTCAATGTCCAAACCACTTAAACTCCAACGTTGAGTTTATTTTGTATCCTTGCTTGATAGGTAAGAGAGAGTAGATGAGAGAGATAATAGTTGAACTAAAGCAGATTCAGGCACAGGACTCCCAGATTTATCACCACTCGGTCCCGGGTGGGTACAGCTCACCCGGATAGTCCCTCAATGGTCCTAGCAGTTGATGTGGAGCTTGAACAAGTAATTTAAATCCTCCAAGGACAAGTTCAGTATGTCCTCAAAGAGCAGCAGCACTCCGCAGGGTCAGTTCTGCGGAGCATAGGATCCTTCCCTCCGACAGGTCACCAGGCCTTTCCTGAGACAGCAATCTAACTATCACTCATCTCATTTTATGGGACCGATCCTCCCCTGGCTTCCTCTTGGTCGGAGCGGATACCCTCACCCGGGCATCCTGGGACTCCAAAGTTCAGCCTGTAGACCCAGTTGAAGGTACTGGGCCTACCCGGAACGTTGCGGTCTCGTTCCGAAGGTGCCGAGACTCTTCAGTTGGGATACGCACCCCCCTCCTTAGGGGGCACACTCCTCCGGATACTTGTCCCCGGGTCTCTCCTCCTAATCAAATGGCGTCTCCCTCTATTATATCCTCTCCCGGCATGCACAGCAGGCAGAACCAGCCCACTGCATGGTAGTCGAGAGAGGACATCCAATCGTGCCAATGCAACCTATGGTTTAACCCTGACCCAACACGGCAGCGCCACCTGCACGCCACAGGGAACTCTACATAGGCACACAGCAACAAAGCAGAGTCCAACACAATTAGAAGGCCTGAACCATACTAGTGCTCGGGTCATCCCCCTAAATTTAGACATAGAGACCCCCCTAAATTTGGAGTACCCGCTACAAATATATATATATATATATATAGATAGGTAGATAGATATATCTATCTATCTATATATATAATGCAAACGGGTTACAGCACGGTGAGCATACACACACAAATGGGTACACAGGTATAAACAGAGAGGGGAGAGAAAGAGAATACATTTAAAAAAATTAATGCAGTTTATCCTTTTAATAAAAACCCAAATCATTACTGAGCCCACCCCTTCGATAGAGACCAAAGCCATATTAAATCAATGTACCAAACAAAAGCCTTATATGTCCTTAAAAATATACAGATATAAGAGTTAGGTATGCAAATTAGTCCTAGCGTTATTGTTGACTTTACCGATGCATGTTCACAATGCTATATTTGGCCTGGGCAACAATGACCCCTGGGCATAAAATGATTAATTGGACCACATGTAAAGTAAAAAAAAAACACAAAGAGTAGATAAATTTGTCATAATGGTATCTTGAAATTTACAAAAATTACAGATTAAATGCTAAAATGCATTATCCCTTTATTTGCTGCCATACATCTATTAATCAACATGTGCCTAAACTAAAAGACAGATGTGATACTGTCAAAGTAACATTACTAAAAGTGATTGGTGGATTGCGAGAAGAAAGGCTGTATGAAAAATGTTGGTCACTTGATGTACTGTTAGAAGAAAATGTGTTGCTGTATCACAGCCAACATTCTGTTTTACTACCATAAAAAATATGTTTAATGTGGTCCAGGGTTCAAAAAAAGTTATTATTATAACTGTATTTATTTTCCATGTAGAGTACTGTATGTAGAGTACACAGAAAATTAGCATCAATCTCTGTCTTATAATAAAGCTTACAATTATTTTCTCCTACCACATCAGGAATAGGCCCTAGTAGAATCTGAACACAGGACCCGGAGCTGTGAGGCAAGAAGGTTAACCATGCAGTCAGCCTCTTGAATATTTTTTTATTTTTTATTAAGGATATTTTTCAGGCAAAAGCTCTTAGAATAGTTGATTACTCATATTTGCCTGCATGGTGTATTTGATTGCACACTTGAACAGAAAATCTATATTTTCACTTAAATTGGCCAATAATCTTGTGCCACCATCCACTTGGCAATCTTGTGCCACTTACAACTTTTTAAATTCTGGCAGCTGTTGGTCCGTAAGTCCCAGTAAACTCTAAATAAATTTTACCATACCAGAATGCAAACTGATCATTGTTGCTTAGGGAAGTAGAAGAGGTACCCTGGCAAAGATGCTGAATATGCAGACAGCAATGCATCTTTGTGCAAGCTATTACGTGATCAGTTTAAGCTGGAGCTCACTGGTGTAAGATTATTTAGCAGCATGTTCATTCACTAGAGATGAGCAAAATCAATGAGAATGTAGCCTATCCATTCACTAAGGACCAGTGATGTCTCTGACAATGTACAGTACCTATCTATTCACCCTTTGATGGGTGAATTCATTTTAAAACCAGGTGAATTGGTGGATCTGTAAATTGCCAAATTGTAAACTGTTTTATTCTTTACATAACGTATACACATTCAGATTTCTCCAATCTGAAAACAATTGTCAAACTCATGAAAAACAAAGTCCTGGATTGTGTAATACAGATGTTCAGAAAAACCAGAAAGTGATGAAGAAGCAGTTCCTCTAATTTGTGTTTCAATCTTTTTATTCAAGTTTTGTCATACAAAATGTATAAAAGTCGCCACATAACATTGTACAGTCACAATCAACATTTGGGGTAACACAATGAAGATCACCAAGTGTAGGGGTCCTTGGAGTAGTCCGAAGCTCCGTAGAGCCGTTAACCCCTATTAGCATCGCAGATCATATCTGAACCGTCCACCCAGATGAGCCGCCCCCCCATCCATCTATCGGGGGGGGCGCAACTCAGCCGGCCGTGTGTGCCGCCCAGAGGTCTGATCAGACTGACAATGGTCCCGTAGGAGCTGAGAAAACAGGGAGCAGCACAAACCTCTAAGGTCTGGATCTGACTCCAAAAATAAACAATAAACAAATTTCAAAAGAGAGGAAAGAGGACAGTGACAAAGAATAGAAGGAAGGAGACAGAGTAAGGAAAGGACAGTTGAGGAGGGGGGAATGGGGGGAGGGAGGGGGGAGGAGCCCCGATTCAGCATCCAGACATCTCAACCTAATCCCCTAGGCTATGCTGTAAACATCCCCGGGTCATTAGTTAGGTAACGAAGCCATGGGTCCCAAACTCCATGAAACAGTTTCATTTTATCTTGGGCCAGAGCGGTCAAGCGTTCGTTTAGCATCAACCAAGACAATTTGCCTTTAAGCTGATCGAATGGTAGAGCTGCCGATTTCCAGTTCCTAGCAATAGTGATTTTGGCTGAAATAAAAATAAATGTCAAGAGCCTCTTGCAGGACTTGGAGGCTTCCACATCTCCTCCCCCCAGTAGTGCTTGCTTAGCTGATTTAGTTAGGTTTAGTTGGGTAAGGGAGTAAACTAAATTATACACCCTGATCCAAAACCTCCGGACCTTTGGGCATGTCCACCAAATATGATAGGTGGTGCCCATCTGGCCACATCCTCTAAAGCACAACGGGGTAGCTCCTGAGACAAAAGTTGCCAGTCTGACCGGCACCATATACCACCTCAGTAGAACCTTATAATTGGCCTCAATTATTGAAGTATTGACGAGCGAACGAGATGCTGTCTCGGCTATCCTATGCCATTCGTCCAGATCCAGGGTTTCCTGCAAGTCGGTCTCCCATTGGACCATATAAGTCAGCTTTGTCGATACACTCAGCAATATCGAATATATAGCAGATAAATGTCCTTTAATTTTATCATAATTTTTGCATAGATGTTCCATGGGAGTTTGGGTTGCTAGGTTGCTCTTGCGAGCCAGGGTTTGTACATAATGTGAGATTTGGGCGAACCTATAACCCTCCGCTGGAGGCATTTGATGTCTGTCAGCCATAGTCCGTTCGGTCAGCATACCTCTATGATCGCACAAGTCAGCAATACACTTAAAACCCTTATTAGTCCACCATTCGAACGCTAGTGGAGTGAGACCCGGGGTGAATGCTTTATTTTGAAGCAGAGGTGTCAGTGGAGAATGAGGAGATTTGAATTTGTGAGATCTGGAGAGTCTGTCCCATAGTTCCAGTGACATGGATAAAGTAGGGCAAAGTATAGGAGGTCGCTCCTTGATAGGGAGCCATAAAATATAAGAAATAGGTTTGGGACGGCAGGAATAAGATTCCATAGCCATCCAAATGGCCTGTGCCTGTTGGGAGTGAAACCTTGTAAGTTGTGCTATCTGGGCAGCATAAAAATATTTTAATAAGTCTGGAAGACCAAGTCCCCCTCTCCGCTTCAACGTGTATAGAGTGCTCCTATTCACCCTGGGTCTCTTATCACCCCAAATAAACTGTAGTACTTTATTCTGGAATCGTTTAAGGTCATCACGGGCCAATGAAACTGGCAAGGTACGGAAGAAATACAATAATCGAGGTAGAACATTCATTTTAATTGAGTGAAGTCTGCCAAACCACGATGGCGGGTGAACCTGCCACTTAGCCATGTCAGCTGTTAGCCGTTTGAAAAGGGCTGGATAATTCTCTTTGTACAACTCACCAATAGATGAGGTCAGCTGTATGCCTAAATAAGGGAGAGCTGTGGATTCCCATCGGAATTGAAATGATTTTTCAAGCGTAGCCTGAGTGGAGCTTAGCAAAGATAAGTTCAGTGCTCTTGACTTACTATGATTAATTGCCAACCCGGAAATGTTGGAGAAAGGCTGCAAAATAGCATACAAGTTAGGTAGGGATGTGATCGGTGAGGTCAAGGTCAGCAACAAGTCGTCCGCAAAGAGTAAACATTTGTGTTCATAGTCTCCGCAATAAATGCCCTGTATATCTCTGCAGGCGCGAATTTTGAGCGCTAGTGGTTCAATCGCCAGGGCAAATAATAGTGGCGACAACGGGCAGCCCTGTCTAGTTCCTCTCCTGATAGGAAATGTTTGGGATGTATATCCTCTGAGCATTAGCGAGGCACTGGGGGAATCATATAATATGTGAAGGAGATCCAGAAAGCGTCTCCCAAATCCAAAGCGTGTGAGAACATCAAAAAGATAGTCCCAGGAGATAGAATCGAACGCCTTCTGGATATCTAATGAAAGTAACATTCCCCTCCTAGTCCCCTTTCCATCCCAATCAGACCGAACTGCCGAGATAAGGTTAATTATCCGGCGGGTTTGGTCCGATGCCTGTCTTGTCGGGACAAAACCTGCTTGGTCAGGATGGATATAACACTGAAGAAAAGTATTAAGTCTCTGGGCCAGTATTTTGGTTAGAATCTTAAGATCCGTATTGATCAGAGAAATTGGGCGATAATTGGAACAGTCTGTATGGTCCTTTCCTGGTTTCGGGATAACACTTATATAGGCTACATTTTCATGGCTGGGGAGCTTGCTGCCGCTTCTCAGGTCATTAAAGTAAGTACAGAGATGTGGGGCCAGAAGATCGTGATATTTCCTATAGTAGTGACCCGGGAATCCATCTGGCCCAGGGGCCTTGGTAGGGTGTAGGGTTTTGATTGCAGCCCTGACTTCAGGCTCTGTAAGAGCACCGTCCATCAGTTCCGCATGGGCTTGTGTCAATTTAGGCAGCTGTAAGTCGCGAAAGAATGTGCTCGCTTCAGATGAATCGAACTTGTCCTGCACTCCATACAGCTTAGCATAAAATTTGTGAAATTCTCCAATTATCCGTTCGGGGTTCTGGGAGGTTAGGCCCGTGGATAGTCGTAGTTTAGGCAAAGTCGGTGTGTACGGTCGAGGAACCAGTTTTCTAGCTAACATTGTGGTAGGTTTATCACCCATCGTATAGAACCTGTGCTTAGACCAACTAATATGTTTCTCCGCTTGAGTAGTCAAGCTAAGATTTAGTGCTAGTCGAGCCTCGTCAATTTTATGCCTTATATCTACCAGGGGATTTCTGTGCTGTTCACTAAGTAAGTTATCTAAGTTAGTTTCCAGAATCTTATTTGCCTGTTCCCTATTGCGTTTAATCCTGGCTGCCACTTGTAACAATATGCCCCTAATCGCTGCTTTATGAGCTACCCAGTTAATTGCGGGGGATGTGTCCGATGCAGTTCCTCTAATTTGAACCCTTTCTGGACACCAATAATTTGGCCTATACTTTAATAGAGCCCAACAACACTACTGGGAATGTAGCCTATGCATTCACTAGAGCAAAATAGCATCAAGTAGAATGAAACCTACAGCGCCTTGCAAAAGTATTCACCCTCTTGGCTTTTTTCCTATTTTATTACATTACAGCCTTCAGTTCAATGTTTTTTTAATCTGAATTATATGTAATGGATCAGAACACAATAGTCTAAGTTGGTGAAGTAAAATTAGAAAAATATATAAATAAAACTACCGTATTTTTCAGAAATAAAAAAATGATAATTGGCATGTGCGTATGTATTCACCCCCTTTGTTATGAAGCCCATAAAAAGCTCTGGTGCAACCAATTACCTCCAGAAGTCACATAATTAGTGAAATGATGCCCACCTGTGTGCAATCTAAGTGTCACATGATCTGTCATTACATATACACACCTTTTTGAAAGGCCCCAGAGGTTGCAACACCTAAGCAAGAGGCACCACTAACCAAACACTGCCATGAAGACCAAGGAACTCTCCAAACAAGTAAGGGGCAATGTTGTTGAGAAGTACAAGTCAGGGTTAGGTTATAAAAAAATATCCAAATATTTGATGATCCCTAGGAGCACCATCAAATCTATCATAACCAAATGGAAAGAACATGGCAGAACAGCAAACCTGCCAAGAGATGGCCACACACCAAAACTCACAGACCGGGCAAGGAGGGCATTAATCAGAGAGGCAGCACAGAGACCTAAGGGGGGGGAGGAGCTGGGCGCATCGCAACCCCGGGGAAGAGAGACCAAAAAGCAACAGGACCCATCATCGCATGGGTTGGGTAAGCCAAGGGTGTGTATTAAAAATCTAAAGAAGATCACTGCTTAAAAATCAAAAAATGGAGACGAAAATTAAAATAATGGCCTACTATAAAAAGAAGAAATATGGAACAATAATAAAGTCAAATAAAATAGAGAACGGTGGGAAAGGATGCCAACATGTATATAGTCTCAGAGATCGTTAGCTGAGAGTGAATGATCATAAAAAAAATTGTGTCCAGCAGGTCACCAAGGGAAACAGGTGTCTTCCACCCTGGTACTAAGGGGAAGGGAAAGCATGAGTACATAAGTGTGATGTGGGTCCTAATATAGAAACCCTTAGTTACCTGTAGGTGTGGATGGAAACACATGGAGCCTCTCATCAGATGGAAATGTATGAAGTGAGCCTGCCGGAGGTTGTCCTGGCCTAAGTACCCACATCCTGGGGCGTGTCCCTGCCAGCATCATGCGTCATCGCATTGGCCGTGGAAGGGGACAGGGCGGACACCCGCCCGAGGTACAAAAGACCTCAGCGGGAGTCCATCCCATCCCCCAGGCCACGCGGGATGGAGAAAGCCGTGATGCACACAATGGCATCCTAGGACGCCGTGCATGCGACGTGCTAGCATGACGCCAATGCGCCAAGGTCCGGCCCTGCCCCCATCGCCAAAAGGGGGTGGCCGGGGGAAGAGGAGCTGGGCGCATCGCAACCCCGGGGAAGAGAGACCAAAAAGCAACAGGACCCATCATTGCATGGGTTGGGTAGGCCAAGGGTGTGTATTAAAAATCTAAAGAAGATCACTGTTGTAGCTTAAAAATAAAAAAATGGAGACGAAAATTACAATAATGGCCTACTAAGGAGAAATATGGAACAATAATAAAGTCAAATAAAATAGAGAACGGTGGGAAAGGATGCCAACATGTATATTATATTAGGGATGGAGGCATGGGTATGGCATTTGTGGTTTCCAACAGGTCACTTGCCTTTTAAAATTACAACTGATGTTAAACTCACTGGCCTATAATTGCCAGCTTCTACCTTGCTACCTTTCTTGTGGATAGGTACAAAATTAGCTGTCCGCTAGTCATGGAGAACTTCTCCTGTTAGAAGAGATTGATTAAAAAGATCCATTAATGGTCAAACAACTATACCTCAAAGTTCTCTTTGGGGTGAGTTTTATCAGTGCCCATTGCTTAATTACACTTTAACCAAGCCAGTTCCTCTGCTACCTCTGTCTCCAGAAATCCTAAAAATGAACTGTCATTACTAGAACCAATATGATTCTCCAACTTGTCATTGCTAGTACAATTTATTTCTGAGAAGACTGAACAGAAGTAATTGTTTAAATGGTTTGCTACATCCTGGTCTCTCTCAACATAAGTGTTGTACCCAGTTTTAATTTTAGTGATCCCATTGTACTTTTTCCTTCTACAGTTGTGCTCATAAATTTACATACTCTGGAAGAATTTATGATTTCTTGGCCATTTTTCAGAGAATATGAATGATAACACAAAAACTTTTCTTTCACTCATGGTTAGTGTTTGGCTGAAGCCATTTATTATCAATCAACTGTGTTTACTCTTTTTAAATCATAATGACAACAGAATTTACCCAAATGACCCTGATCAAAAGTTTACATACCCTGGTGATTTTGGCCTGATAACAAGTTGACACAAAAGGGTTTGAATGGCTATTAAAGGTAACCATCCTCACCTGTGATCTGTTTGCTTGAAATTAGTTTTTATCTATAAAAGGTTAATGAGTTTCTGGACTCCTGACAGACACTTGCATCTTTCATCCAGTGCTGCACTGACGTTTCTAGATTCTGAGTCATGGGGAAAGCAAAAGAATTGTCAAAGGATCTGCGGGAAAAGGTAGTTGAACTGTATAAAACAGGAAAGGGATATAAAAAGATATCCAAGGAATTGAGAATGCCAATCAGCAGTGTTCAAACTCTAATCAAGAAGTGGAAAATTAGGGGTTCTGTTGAAACAAAATTACCGTCAGGTAGACCAACTAAAATTTCAGCCACAACTGCCAGGAAAATTGTTCGGGATGCAAAGAAAAACCCACAAATAACTTCAGGTGAAATACAGGACTCTCTGAAAACATGTGGTGTGACTGTTTCAAGATGCACAATAAGGAGGCACTTGAAGAAAGATGGACTGGATGGTCGAGTCGCCATAAGAAAGCCATTACTACACAAATGCCACAAAGTATCCCACTTATAATACTCCAAACAGCACAGAGACAAGCCTCAAACCTTCTGGCACAAAGTCATTTGGATTAATGAGACAAAAATTGAGCTTTTTGGCCACAACCATAAACGCTTCATTTGGAGAGGAGTCAACAAGGTCTATGATGAAAGGTACACCATTCCTACTGTGTAACATGGAGGTGGACCGCTGATGTTTTGGGGATGTGTGAGCTACAAAGACACAGGAAAGTTGGTCAAAACTGTTGGCAAGATGAATGCAGTATGTTATCAAAAAATACCGGAGGAACATTTGTGTTCATCAGCCAGGAAGCTGCTCTTGGGACGCGCTTGGGACGCTTGGGACGCATTTGTACATTCCAACATGACAATGATCCAAAACAGAAGGCCAAGTCAACCTGTCATTGGCTAAAGCAGAATAAGGTGAAGGTTCTGGGGTGGCCATCTCAGTCTCCTGACCTCAATATCATTGACTTGCATGAAACGTGCAATTCGCGCAAGACAGCCCAATAATTTACAGGAACTGGAGGCTTTTTGACAAGAGGAATGGGCAGCTTTACCATTTGAGAAGATAAAGAGCTTCATCCACAAATACCACAAAAGACTTTAAACTGTCATTGATGTTGAAAGGGGGCAATACACGGTATTAAGAACTGGGGTATGTAAACTTTTGATCAGGGTCATTTGGGTAGTTTCTGTTGCCGTTATGATTTAAAAAGAGTAAACACAATTGATTGATAATAAATGGCTTCAGCCAAACACTAACTACGAGTGAAAGAAAAGTTTTTGTGTTCTCATTCATATTCTCTGAAAAACGGCCAAGAAATCATAAATTCTGCCAGGGTATGTAAATTTATGAGCACAACTGTATGGCAACTCCACCTCCCCTCTTCCCTACTCTGTCATTCCTGTATAGTGTGTACCCTGGTGTTGTTATTTTCCAGTCATTTGAATCATTGAATAATGTCTCTGTAATTGCAACAAGGTCCAAGTTGTCCCTAGACATAATTTGCACATGACATGACAAACACAGCTATCTACTGCTTTATCTTTAGCACCAGAAGTGACCACTCCATTAGCCCAGTCCTTAGCGACATAAACCCTCACATTTGTTTTAATATGCTGGGGACAGAAATGCTCCTCATCGATTACATCTCTGCCCCCATTTCTCAGTCTAAATGCATGTCCAAAAAACTAAATCCCATACTACTAAGCTCAGTGCCCTTGTGTGAGGGATGCAGACCATCTCTTTTGTACAGCTCAAAGTCAGACCACCTGATAGCATCATGACTAACATAACCAAAACCTTCAGCTTTGCACCAATACTTTAACCAAACATTGAACTCTGCTATACGAAGTATATTCTCTTTTCCATTATGGACAGCTAAGGTCTTTGAAAATGTAAGAGTACACCCTAACTGTTGACCATCCTTGCCCAAATTCTGAAAATCCTTCTGTACAGAGCAAACATCATTCTGGAACAAATCATTTGTGCCAAGGAGCACCACAACATCAACATTGCACTCTTCACTAACTTTTTTTGACAATTTAAAAAAATACACCTTTAATCTCTTCTAACAGTAGCACTAGGTAAACACCTAACTTCCTTTGACATTTCCACATGATTTCTTAAAGAAACACCACTTATGCCTCGTACACACGACCAGGTTTTCCGATGGGAAAAAGTCAGTCGGGAATCCCGACGGGAAAAAAGAGAGCTGGTTCTCTTCTTTTTGACTGACGTTTTTGGCAGTTTTGCCATCGGAAAAACTGCGATGGAGCATACACACGGGATTCCTGGCCAAAAGCTCTTGTCGCAGTTTTCCCGTCGGAAAACCCGGCCGTGTGTACGAGGCATTAGAATTACTTCTCTTTTTAGGAGTCTTATCCACAACACTTGCCTGGTTTGCAACCTCAGATAAAACAATTACTTTTGGCAAAGCAATTTCTTCTCAGGGTCCTCCTTCCTATGCAGAAAAGGGTTGCCAATCTCACAAGCAGCCTTTGTATCTGCTTCTAGAAAGAACGCTATAAGATTTATGCAGTTTCACACCAAAAACGACATGTTTGTGGTCCACATGCCTCTCTCTTCTCAACCCACCAGTTGTCCACACTGACCTTCTCCTGCACAGTTTTTGAGGAAGACGTGCTTTTTTGCAGGGCATCTCAACAGAAAAAAAATGGCTTAGGCAGCTTCCTCATCTTAGACTGCAGGATGCAAATCAAGGAATTTGGACAAGCAATGAAATCTGCATACAAATGGGACAGCATCCCAGCTTCCAAAAAGTACCATGAAAAACAAATGTCAAACAAGTATTGCACTGAACTAAACCAGACATTTTAAAAAGATTTATATAAATTCAAACACAGGTACTAACCAAAGTTAGTTGGCTGTTTCCAAACTCCTGTTGTTCAAACTATGCCCTTTTGTCCTACTGCACATCCAAAGAGCAAACTCTACAGAGTTGCTACCCCACTTAAAGCGGAGGTCCACCCAGAAAAAAAAATACATTAAAAATCCTAAAAAAAAAAGAAAAAAATTTATGGAAAAAAAAAAAATGTTATACTCACCCGAAATGCATGTTGCTATGCGGAAGTCCCCTAATCTGCCTTCTACTGTGCCTCTTCCTTGTCCTCGGATTGAGAACTTCCGTTTCCTCTTCTTGTGAATGGGGTGCGCTGCCTTCTGGGAACTGTGTGTATCCCAGGAGACAAGCCGCCCATTCACAAAGCGCCGTGTGAGTGGCGCATGCGCAGTAGGAAACGGGCAGTGAAGCCGTAAGGCTTCACAGCCTGTTTCCCTTAGTCAGGGTGGAGGAGCCTGGCAGCAGCGATCGATCGCCGTGGCGGGACCGACATCGCGGGCGAGTAGGACAGGTAAGTATCCTTATTAAAAGTCAGCAGCTACACTGTTAGTAGCTGCTGACTTTAAAAAAAAAAACAAGCTGCACCTCCGCTTTAAGTGCAACACTAATTATTATTACTCCAGTACTTATTAAAACAATCACCAATAGCAAAACAGCCACAATAGCAAGGTTAAAAAGTAAACAATTTAAGCAAAGAAATTAGAAATACTTTATAGAAATTAGAAATAATTTAAACTGCACTTTTTGTTCTGCTGCACTTCAAATCAGCAAACTCTACCTAGCAAAACATGAAAAGGGGATTCCCTTATTTTTTAGGGATTTTCTCTCACTTCCTGTTTTGGCTTTGAGACAGGAAGTGAAACAAAAATCTCCCCAATAGGACATAGATGACAGGGGTTATAACCTGCCCTTACACTTTAAAAAAATGGCTATAGTCCTACTTTAAAGTGTATGTAAACCCTAACTGTGAAATTATTTATCTCCCTTTGGTCTCCTACCTATACCATTGAATCTGTTTGTTATAGCTGTACAAAATAGTGTGACAAAGTACCTGTTGATTCATCCAGGATTTTTGTGAACTGCAAAATTTCTGTACTCTCTGCCTGCGCACAATTAGGGTTATAGAGATGAGGAGGAAGAGGGGATGAGGAGGGGTTATGGATATGAAGATGGGGAGGAACATGAGGGGAAGGCTGCATTCTACGTTCATTAGATGTGGCTGCTCCTAGCCTTGGGTTCTTTCCCTTGCCTCTCCCCGGCGCCAGCATCACTAGTGTGGGCACCCGGCTGTGACAACTTGCATCTTCATAGCCGGGTGCACACTGCGCATGCATGTAATGAATGGCCGGGCAATCTTCTGGGATCTGTGACGTGTCCCAGAAGATTTCAGGGAGGGAGGGGGAGAGGAGAACTTCTGCTCGGGGCGCCACGTCGCTCCGAGCAGAAGTGGGAGCTGGGAACCTGTCAAAACTAAGTACCCCCCCCCAAAAAAAAATGACATGCCAAATGTGACATGTCAGGGGGTTAGGAGCCTGTAAAGCGGAAGTTCCACTTTTGGGTAAACCTCCTCTTTAATCTAAACAATATTGGGCAAATATCCACAAAACCAATAAATAAGTGAATAAAACATGTGTGGTTAATAGATAAAACCAAATACAGTCTTGACTGGGAGTGTATAGTCTGCATAAAAAAAAAACTCTAAAAACTGTAAATTTATTTAGGAACATTTGGATTTGGAACACCTTTTACCACCATAGGATGACGTGATAATACAGAACATGGGGTTAGTTAAAAAAAAAAAAAGGCTTTGCAGCTCTCCTCTGCAAGTAAGAGTCTGCCTGTTGGCAAAAAACTAAAAAATTGCTTTTAGTTCCAGTTAAAGAAATGTGACATATACAGGAATGTACATGTCATTAGTTTAACAGATGCACTTTGCTGATTATTTAAACATACAGACATTCATACATTGCAACTTTTAATAACAATATGTGTTTATCATCATAAAGCAAAGTACTGTAAATACATTTGCATATCCATACAACAAAAAAGACATGTGTTAAGTGATATATTTGCATGGTATGGCCCATACCTAGTTATTAGTAATTAGATATCATTAATATCAACTACGGTTTTTATATTATCAAGTCAATGACTTATCCTAACAACAAGCTTAGCTTTGTCTACTTCTGCAGAAACTCACGGATGTGACCTCTTTATATGTTCTCATTATACAGTGTATTTTTTACTCTTCCATTATGTTAATCCAGACAAAGTTAACCACTGTAGTGACATGAGATATTCCTGGCACAAATGTTAGAAGCACTTTATTTAATTAAATGGCCCATTCTGCAGAACAGTGCTAAAGGTTGCATTTGAAATCTTTATCTGAAAAATAGACTGCAAAGGGAGTAGAGCACAATTGTTACTGTTAAAGCATCAGCTAAGCAATGTTCCAGGTGGAAATGAGAAGATTCCTGTAACATAGTTTCAGAATGGCAAATGATTAGTCAAGTAGAAACAATGAGATGGTTAAAGCTACACTCTAACCACAAATTGGACTTGTATATAAGGGGTATTTAACCACGTGCCTTCCAGAAGATTTAACCCTTGCTTAAAGAGGAACTGCAGATTGCTCACATAATTTGTAATAAAAACATCTTTGCCATTCTGAAGCTTCCCTCCAACCACTTTGCATATTATTTTATGTAGCGCCCACCCCATTTAGGGGTGCTATATACCCAAATTTAGGGGCTGGTTTGAGATAGTAGTTAGGCTCAGACCGTTCTCAATTTGTAGGTTGTGCTGTTTATTTTCACGATGGTATACTGGTGTGTAGTTCCCTGTGGCCTGTAGGTGGCACTGCCATAATGGGTCAGGGTTGAACTGCTGGTATTAGTGCTGTGCCTTAGGGTGTCCTCTCTCGGCAGCAGTACAGTGGGCGTGGTCAACCTGCTGTGCATGCCGGGAGAGGATACATAAGGGGCAGACACCGCCTGGGAGGGGTCTTCGGAGGAGGAGAGGAGTCAGAGTCCAAGTGCGTGGCATGGCCCTCCAGGCCATGGGGCCACGTGTGCTCCAGTCCCAGGCACCTTTAGTCCTGGGGCTGCATCTTCAGCATTGGGCCCAGCACCTTTGGCTGGAGCCCGCTTCGAGGAGGAGAAGTCCCAGGGTGTCTCTCACGAGAGAGACCACTTCTAAGAAGAGGAGGCCGGGGGAGGACATTTCTGACGGACCGGTGAGAGTTCACGGTGAAGGAAGGGGCCCAGTAACTCTCTGGAGGGATTCTTATATCCACCAAGGGCCTAGTAATGTGCTGCTCCTGGCACCTGTCCTTAAGTACCCAAGAAGCTAAGAGGTTCGGGGTCTCATAGATTCTGTGGCAGAGAGTCTCCCGATCGCATCTAGGAAAGAACCTGATCAAACGTCCAAGCATCACTTCAGCTGCTAGGATCCATTTTGTAGGAGACTATCCAGGTGAGCTAAACCTACTCTGGGATAGAGTAGTGATTGTGCTATCCATTGTGCCTGGACTAACCTCCCAAACCTTGCTGTCCTGTCTCTCTTCCACCCTTTCCTATCTGCTGAACATTGAGAAAATAAACTCAACGTTGGAGTTTAAAGTGGTGTGAACATTGTTATTACTGGGGGGAATACAGAGACTTGTCCCTATATCCTAGGAGACGAGAACCAACTGATGGAAGAACCTAGCTGTGGGACCCAAATACATAACACCGCTTAACCTCCTCAACCAGGAGGGTACGGGCATATAGTATAGTGTGCCTTTTTTTTCCTGCAAGTGAGCCAAAGCAAGGGAAAAGGGTCCGTGTGCTAAATTTTTTATATACTGTGATTCTGTACTTGCCCGATATGCTACAGAAATCTCCCTCCACTAAGTCTAGCTGCAGCCATTTTAATTGTGGGCAGTTGAAGCTGCTGCCTGTGCACTTCTTGGATTTACACAGAGGCACACATCCAGCTCTGAAACCCTGCAGCTTTCATTGGCCCTCTTATGACTCATCCCCCCTCCCTTCCTGGCAAACTCTCACTAGAGTGAGAGAGAGAGCTGTGCATGATGTCATAAGCCTAGGCTTATTACCAGACAAGAAACAGGAAGTGGGCTGTATAATGTATTTACTGGCAGAAAAAAAATGTTTTACTATCCAAAGTTAAAACAACAAGGGCAGAGGATTTAATAGACGGAAAGTTGAAAAAATGAATGAAAGTCCGCTTTAATGACCACCAGGCCATTTTTTACGATACAGCACTAAGTTACTTTAACTGAAAATTGTGCGGTCGTGAGACGCTGTACCCAAATAAACTTGATGTAATTTTTTTCCCATAAATAGAGCTTTCTTTTGGTGGTATTTGATCACCACTGTGTTTTTTATATTTTGCGCTATAAACAAAAAAGACCAACAATTTTGAAGAAAAAAATATATTTTTTACTTTCTGCTATAAAACACATGCAATTAAAAAAAAAAAAATCTTCATAAATGTAGGCAGATATGTATTCTGCTATATGTTTATGGTAAAAAATCCCAAAAAGCTTATATTGGTTGGTTTTGCACAAATGTTATAGTGTCTACAAACTATGGGATATATTTTTGGAATTTTTAAATGTTTTTTTTTACTAGTAATGGCAGCGAACAGTGACTTATAGTGGGACTACTTTTTGACACTTTGCAGGAACCAGTGACACCAATACAGTAATTAGTGCTAAAAATATGTCTTGTCACTGTACTAATGACACTGGCTGGGAAGGGGTTAAAAGAAAAAAAATCATACTTACCTCCACTGTGCAGTTTGTTTGCACAGAGTGGCCCCTGAACGCCGACCAGTGTTGCCAACCCACCAGATTGAAATTTACTGACACAAACCCCAAAATTTACTGGCACAATTACAGTTGTAAGCGCAAATGTCAGTATTTAGGCTGCAAATAACTACAATATGCAATTAGCAATGTGATTTAACCACTTAACGACCGCTCACTGTATATGTACGTCGGCAGAATGGCACCGACAGGCACAATCACGTACAGTGTACGTGATTGCCTTTGTACAGTTGGGGGGTCCAATCGGACCCCCCTCCTATACAGTGAGCGGTCAGTATTCGTTGGGGAGCGATCCGAGATGAGGGGACGGCCGCTCGATTCCGGCCACCCCCCCGCGATCGCTCCCGGCGAATGAAAATGCTTCCTCTGTCCTGTAATGTAAACACAGGCAGAGGAAGCAGGAGGAAGTGATGTCATCTCTCATGCGGCGCTCACATATACCGAGCGCCGTACAAGAGAAGACATACAGGTTAGTGCACAAACAGCACACTAACACCAGGACACATAGGCACACAAATCGCCCCCCCAGGCCCCCCCAGATCACCCCCCCAGCCCCCAGTCACAGTGTCACTGATTGCAGTGACTATTTATTTACTGATCACTGCAATCAGTGACATTTGTGACTGTAAAAGTGTCACTAAAGTTAGTTTTAGGTCCAGTGTAGCCCCCTAACCCCCCCCATATAAAGGTTTAACCCCCTGATCACCCCCCAGATAACCCTTTCACCCCCTAGCACCGCTGTCGCTAAGCGATCATTTTTCTGATCGCTGTCTTAGCGTCCGTGATGCAGATCGGTAGCCAGTAATTTTTTTTAGGTTCGCCGCAGGTTTTTATAGCGTCGGGTACCCCCATAAATGATCTAATAAAGGTTTAACCCCCTTGATCGCCCCCCAGGTAACCCTTTCACCCCCTATCACCACTGTCGCTAAGCGATCATTTTTCTGATCGCTGTCTTAGCGTCTGTGATGCAGATCGGTAGCCAGTAATTTTTTTTAGGTTCGCCGCAGGTTTTTATAGCGTCAGGTACCCCCATATATTACCTAATAGAGGTTTAACCCCCTGATCACCCCCCAGATAACCCTTTCACCCCCTAGCACCGCCGTCGCTAAGCGATCATTTTTCTGATCGCTGTCTTAGCGTCGGTGATGCAGATCGGTAGCCAGTAATTTTTTTTAGGTTCGCCGCAGGTTTTTATAGCGTCGGGTACCCCCATAAATTATCTAATAAAGGTTTAACCCCCTTGATCGCCCCCCAGGTAACCCTTTCACCCCCTATCACCACTGTCGCTAAGCGATCATTTTTCTGATCGCTGTCTTAGCGTCTGTGATGCAGATCGGTAGCCAGTAATTTTTTTTAGGTTTGCCGCAGGTTTTTATAGCGTCAGGTACCCCCATATATTACCTAATAAAGGTTTAACCCCCTGATCACCCCCCAGATAACCCTTTCACCCCCTAGCACCGCCGTCGCTAAGCGATCATTTTTCTGATCGCTGTCTTAGCGTCGGTGATGCAGATCGGTAGCCAGTAAATTTTTTTAGGTTCGCCGCAGGTTTTTATAGCGTCAGGTACCCCCATAAATTATCTAATAAAGGTTTAACCCCCTTGATCGCCCCCCAGGTAACCCTTTCACCCCCTATCACCACTGTCGCTAAGCGATCATTTTTCTGATCGCTGTCTTAGCGTCTGTGATGCAGATCGGTAGCCAGTAACTTTTTTTAGGTTCGCCGCAGGTTTTTATAGCGTCAGGTACCCCCATAAATTATCTAATAAAGGTTTAACCCCCTTGATCGTCCCCCCCGGTAACCCTTTCACCCCCTATCACCACTGTCGCTAAGCGATCGTTTTTCTGATCGCTGTCTTAGTGTCGGTGATGCAGATCGGTAGCCAGTAATTTTTTTTAGGTTCGCCGCAGGTTTTTATAGCGTCAGGTACCCCCATATATTATCTAATAAAGGTTTTAACCCCCTAATTGCCCCTAGTTAACCCTTTCACCAGTGATCACCATATAAGTGTTACGGGTGACGCTGGTTAGTTAGTTTGCTTTTTATAGTGTCAGGGCACCCGCTGTATATATAACCCAATAAAGGTTTAACCCCCTGATCACCCGGCGGGTGATATCAATTAGGTTTTAGCGTCAGAGAGGGTCTGTGTCACACCCCAGGCAGCGTCAGGTTAGTGCCAGTAACGCTAACACCCACGCGCAAAGCATACACTTCCCTTAGTGGTATAGTATCTGAACAGATCAATATCTGATCTGATCAGATCTATACTAGCGTCCCCAGCGGTTTAGGGTTCCCAAAAACGCAGTGTTAGCGGGATCAGCCCAGATACCTGCTGGCACCTGCGTTTTGCCCCTCCGTCCAGCCCAGGCCACCCAAGTGCAGTATCGATCGATCACTGTCACTTACAAAACACAACACACATAACTGCAGCGTTCGCAGAGACAGGCCTGATCCCTGCGACTCCAGTGCTGTAGGAGGTGATTTCACCACCACAGTTAAAAAAAAAAGCATATATGCCGAAGCATTGGGGCAGCAGGGGCGGAGGAGCGATTTTGCTCCTAATGCCGCGTACATACGGTCGAAATTCCGACGGAGGCTTGCCCGTGGAAAAGTCCGACCATGTGTGTGCGGCATAACTTTTTTGCGGGAGGATGCCCCCATGCTTCGGCATATATAAATAGTGCATGTATGCCCATCATTAGAAGTGGGTGGATGAAGGGCGGTATTCTAATGGTGGGCATACCCACCGATCAATCTCTTTTTTCGTTCAGCCAACTGGCTGCATGGAAAAAAAAGATTACAATACATGTCCAACAAGGACCAACAACGTACTGGTATGTTGCTGGACTTTGAATGTTTATACCAGAATGATGCCTGCGGGTTTAGGTATCATCTTGGTATCATTCTTTTCAGCCAGCCGCTGGCTTTCATGTAAAAGCAATCCTAGTGGCTAATTAGCCTCTGGACTGCTTTTACAAGCAGTGGGAGGGAATGCCCCCCCGGATATAAAAAGCGCCATTGGGAAATTGGGAAAGCATTTTATCACACCGATCTTGGTGTGGTCAGATGCTTTGAGGGCAGAGGAAAGATCTAGGGTCTAGAAGACCCCAGTTTTTTCAAAAAAAGAGTACCTGTCACTACCTATTGCTATCATAGGGGATATTTACATTCCCTGAGATAACAATAAAAATGATTAAAAAAAATAAATATGGAAGGAACAATTTAAAAATAAAATAAAAAAGCAAAATTAATAATAAAAAAAAAAAAAAAAAAAAAGCACCCCTGTCCTGCCCTGCTCTTGCCCAATGGCGAACGCAAGCATCGGTCTGGCGTCACATGTAAACAGCAATTGCACCATGCATGTGAGGTATCACAGCGAAGGTCAGATCGAGGGCAGTAATTTTAGCAGTAGACCTCCTCTGTAAATCTAACGGGGTAACCTGTAAAGGCTTTTAAAGGCTTTTAAAAATGTATGTAGTTTGTCGCCAATGCGCGTTTGTGCAAAATTTTAAAGCATATCGTGTTTGGTATCTATGTACTCGGCCTAAGATCATCTTTTTTATTTCATCAAACATTTGGGCAATATAGTGTGTTTTAGTGCATTAAAATTAAAAAAAAGTGTATTTTTCCCCCAAAAAATGCGTTTGAAAAATCGCTGCGCAAATACCGTGTAGAAAAAAAAATGCAACACCCACCATTTTAATCTGTAGGGCCTTTGCTTTAAAAATATATATAATGTTTGGGGGTTCAACATAATTTTCTTGCAAAAAAAAAAATATGTTTTCATGTAAACAAAAAGTGTCAAAAAGGGCTTTGTCTTCAAGTGGTTAGAAGAGTGGACGTAAGCTTCCTAATGTTGTGTATAAAATGCCAGAACAGTTCAAAACCCCCCCAAATGACCCCATTTTGGAAATTAGACACCCCAAGCTATATACTGAGAGGCATGTCGAGTCCATGGAATATTTTATATGTTGACACAAGTTGCGGAAAAAATAAAAAAAAATTTTAATTTTTTTTCACAAAGTTGTCACTAAATGATATATTGCTCAAACATGCCATGGGAATATGTGGAATTACACCCCAAAATACATTCTGTTGCTTCTCCTGAGTACGGGGATACCACATGTGTGAGACTTTTTGGGAGCCTAGCCGCGTATAGGACCCCAAAAACCAAACACCGCCTTCAGGCTTTCTAAGGGGGTAAATTTTTGATTTCACTCCTCACTGCCTTTCACAGTTTCGGAGGCCATGGAATGCCCAGATAGCACAAACCCCCCCAAATGACCCCATTTTGGAAAGTAGACACCCCAAGCTATTTGCTGAGAGGTATTGTGAGTATTTTGCAGATCTCGCTTTTTGTCACAAAGTTTTGAAAATTGAAAAAAATAAAAAAATAATAATATTTACTTTCTTAATTTTCAAAAACAAATGAGAGCTGTAAAATACTCACCATGCCTCTCAGCAAATAGCTTGGGGTGTCTACTTTCCAAAATGGGGTCATTTGGGGGGGTTTTGTGCTATTTTGGCATTTTATGGCCTTCGAAACTGTGATAGGTAGTGAGGAGTGAAATCAAAAATTTGTGCCTAGAAATCCTGAAGGCGGTGCTTGGTTTTCAGGGTCCCGTACGCGGCTAGGCTCCTAAAAAGTCCCACACATGTGGTATCCCCGTACTCAGGAGAAGCAGCAAAATGTATTTTGGGGTGCAATTCCACATATAACCATGGCATGTGTGAGCAATATATCATTTAGTGACAACTTTTTGTAATTTATTTTACTTTATTTTTTTTTTGTCATTATTCAATCACTTGAGACAAAAAAAAAAATATTCAATGGGCTCAACATGCCTCTCAGCAATTTCCTTGGGGTGTCTACTTTCCAAAATGGGGTCATTTGGGTTTTTTTTGTACTGCCCTGCCATTTTAGCACCTCAAGAAATGAGATAGGCAGTCATAAATTAAAAGCTGTGTAAATTCCAGAAAATGTACCCTAGTTTGTAGACGCTATAACTTTTGCGCAAACCAATAAATATACGCTTATTGACATTTTTTTTCCTAAAGACATGTGGCTGAATACATTTTGGCCTAAATGTATGACTAAAATTGAGTTTATTAGATTTTTCTTATAACAAAAAGTAGAAAATATCATTTTTTTGCAAAATTTTCGGTCTTTTTCCGTTTATATCGCAAAAAATAAAGATCGCAGAGGCAATCAAATACCATTAAAAGAAAGCTATATTTGTGGGAAGAAAAGGACGCAAATTTCGTTTGGGTACAACATTGCATGTCCGCACAATTTACAGTTAAAGCAGCGCAGTGCAAAATTCTGAAATCACCTCTGGTCCTTTAGCTACCAAATGGTCCGGGGCTTAAGTGGTTAAGGTAAAAAGCATATTTCTTATTTTATTTTCAATATAGTAAGTAAGTGGCTCAGGGACTTGCTCCCATCCCACAGACCCCCACACCAGGCTCTGGCCGCTCCACTCTGCTTCCTTGCCCCATGACATCACACAACACGCTCACCCAAACACACTGTAGCAGGCACTTGGAGGGTCCTGGCTGGCTCCAGACACGAGCTGTGCATGCCCAGTTCCGAGCCAAGCGTCACAGCCATATTTTTTACTGGCAACCTTTTCCTCTTGCTGACATTTACTTCCAGGAGAAAAGTGACCGTTTTTTACTGGCTGCCAGTAAAAATACTGACAGTTGGGAACACTGACGTCGACTTCTGGGATCCCCCGGCAGCGCTCTTGGCTCCTCCCCGGCGACCGCGTCATTGGATTTGATTGACAGCAGCGGGAGCCAATGGCTGCGCTGCTATCAATCTATCCAATCAAGAGCCGAGATCCCCAGGCAGAGAGACGGTGCATCCACGCCGTGTGACATTCCAGGGCTCATGTGGTGCTGGGGGGCCGGTGACTGACAGAAGTTTTTTCACCTTAATGCATAGGATGCATTAAGGTGAAAAAACAGGAGGGTTTACAACCCCTTTAACATCTAGGGCAATCAAGTAGTTAACAGTTGGCCTAGCCAGTGTTTGTGTGCTTATTTTACTAGGGGAAGTAATAGATTCTAGTCCCTGCTGTGCAGGAACACAGAATCCATTCCTTCCTCCTCTGTCAAAACTGAGATATGCCCTGTTTACATCTCAGTTCTCTGTATATTGCCAATGATCAGTGGGTGCTGGAGGCACAGTGAGTGCCCGACACCCTCAGATCGGCTTCTGCTGTGAATACCTTTTCTCATCAGCACAGTACATAGCAGTCTTGTCTCTTATCACTTGTGTCCAGCTCAGCACTGGTTAAAGCTTGGAGGAGGAGTTTTCATTGTCCTCTGACTGTCCTATGAGGTTGCATGACCCATGACCCTCTGTCTGGGCAGTGCTGATTGGCCCTTTGCTGATGACATTCACCCTCCCAAAAAAAAAAAAAAACTCTCTAGCAATACATATCAAACTGAGCATGTGCAGAGAGCTCCCAAGTCTCTGTTCTAGCAAGAGATGGATTGGGGACAGTAAAAGAAGAGGAGGATCAGAGTAGACAGGATCAAACAGTCTTTTTACACAACGTGGAGGATTAACCCATTAGGTTCCACAGTGAGTATAACAAGCATGCTTTACTGCATATACAGACTGATTTTACTGTTGTGGGTTCAGTAACTTTTAAGACAATGTATGGTACAGTATACGTAACATGTTGCGCTTGAAGAATTTGACGTACATCCAACTGGAGAACAGAGGAAAAACTATTTTTTGAGCAGTGATGGGGAAAAAAAATGAGCATTGAGCTAAAAACAAAAGCACATAGTAAGAGGAAAAAAAAAATAGAAAATCACGTGTGTTATGAGAAGCAGAGATTGGAGGCAGAGAGTGGGGTGAAAAGGCAATGGATACAGCTGCAGAAAAGGGAAGGTGTGGTACCCAACTCCTTAAATGATACTGAATATCAATCAATCCACTTTATGTGGGTAAAGGCTGTCATTAATTCACACCTCATGGATTGCCCATCACCAACAATGGACAGGAAGAGGAAGGAAAGGAAGGGCCCATGGTGACACATTTTGGCTGCACGACGCATATGGGGAGATTTACTATAGCTGGTGTACACAGAATCTGGTGCAGCTATGCAGTAACTGAACCGTTGATACAAGGCAGGATGGATCCATGCTTTCATGATGTTTACGCCAAATTCTGACCCTACCATCTGAATGTCCCAGCTGAAATCGAGACTCATCAGACCAGGCATTATTTTTCCAATCTTCTATTGTCCAATTTTTGTGAACCTGTGAATTGTAGCCTCAGTTTACTGTTCTTAGCTGACAGGAGAGGCACCTGGTGTAGTATTCTGCTGCTGTAGCCCATCTGCTTCAAGATTCGATGTGTTGTGCATTCAGAGATAGTATTCTGCATACCTGGGTTGTAATGAGTGGTTATTTGAGTTACTGTTGCCTTTTTATCATCTCGAACCAGTCTGCCCATTCTCCACTGACCTCTGACATCAGCAAGGCATTTTCATCTACACAACTTTCGCTTACTGCTTATTTTCTCATTTTCAGACCATTCAATGTAAACCCGAGAGATGGTTGTGTGTGAAAATCCCAGTAGATCGATAGTTTTTTTAAATACTTATGCCGCATACACACGGCCGTTTTTCTCGTACAGAAAAACTAAATTTTTCCCATTCGACGAGAAAAACGATCGTCTGTGGGCTTTCTGTCGTTTTTTTTCGATGAGAAAAACGGCATTAAAAACGACGAGAAAAATTAGAACATGTTCTAATTTTTCTCGTCGTTTTTTTCGACATGTTTTCCGCGGCAGTGTTTCCCATAGGGAAACACTGCCGCGGAGCCCACACACGGTCGTTTTTTCGACCAAAAAAAAATGACATTTAAAACGACCGTGTGTGGGGGGAACAAGCTGTTCATCGTTTTAATGTTGATTTTCTCGACGGTGTTTTCACCGTCGAAAAAATTGATCGTGTGTACGCGGCATTAGGCCAGCCCGTCTGGCATTAACAACAATGCCACATTCAGAGTCACTTAAATCTAGGGATGAGCTTCGAGTTCAAGTCGAACTCATGTTCGACTCGAACATTGCCTGTTCGCCCGTTCGCTGAACAGCAAACAATTTGGGGTGTTCGCGGCAAATTCTAAAAGCCGCGGAACACCCTGTAAAAGTCTATGGGAGAAATCTAAAGTGCTAATTTTAAAGGCTTATATGCAAGTTATTGTCATAAAAAGTGTTTGGGGACCCGGGTCCTGCCCCAGGAAACATGTATCAATGCAAAAAAAAAGTTTTAAAAATTTAAGTTTTTTCTAGAGCAGTGATTTTAATAATGCTTAAAGTGAAACAATAAAAGTGAAATATTCCTTTAAATTTCATACCTAGGGGGTGTGTATAGTATGCCTGTAAAGCAGCGCTTGTTTCCCGTGCTTAGAACTGTCCCTGCACAAAGTGTCATTTCTGAAGGAAAAAAAGTAATTTAAAAGGTCTCGCGGCTGTAATGAATTGTCGGCTCCCGGCAATACAGAGAAAAGTCATTGATAAAAAAAAAACAAAAAAATGCGTGGGGGTCCCCCCAAATTCAATTACCAGGCCCTTCAGATCTGGTATGGATATTAAGGTGAACCCTGCGTCCAATTAAAAAAAAAATGTCGTGGAGTTCCCCCCAAAAATCCATACCAGACCCTTTATCCTAGCACGCATCCTGGCAAGCCGTAGGAAAAGAGGGGGGACGAGAGAGCTTCCCCCCTCCTGAATCGTACCAGGCCACATGCCCTCAACATGGGGAGGATGCTTTGGGGGTCTGTGACCCCTCAAAGCACCATGTCCCCATGTTGATGGGGACAAGGGCCTCATCCCCACAACCCTTGCCCGGTGGTTGTGGGGGTCTGAGGGCGGGGGGCTTATCGGAATCTGGAAGACCCCTTTAACAAAGGGGACCCCCAGATCCCGACCCCCTATGTGAATTGGTAAGGGGTACATTGTACCCCTACCATTTCACAAAGAAAGTGTAAATAATTGTAAAAAAACACACAGACACTGTTGGGATAAGTCCTTTATAAAAAAAAAAAAAGAATTCCAGTGGTGGTAATCCACTCTCGGTCTCCACTCCAACTCTGTCGGTATCCTGCGATGGATGCTCTCCTCTCTGGGGTCCAGCGGTGGATGATCTCCTCTCCATCCAGGTCCAGGCTCCAGCAATGAGATGTCCAGCGCATTTTTTTACACTTTCTTTGTGAAATGATAGGGGTACAATGTACCCCTTACCAACTCACATGGGGGGGGCGGGATCTGGTGGTTCCCTTTGTTAAAGGGGTCTTCCAGATTCCGATAAGCCCCCCGCCCACAGACCCCCACAACCACCGGGCAAGGGTTGTGGGGATGAGGCCCTTGTCCCCATCAACATGGGGACATGGTGCTTTGAGGGGTCACAGACCCCCAAAGCATCCTCCCCATGTTGAGGGCATGTGGCCTGGTACGGTTCAGGAGGGGGGGCGCTCTCTCGCCCCCCCTCTTTTCCTGCGGCCTGCCAGGTTGCGTGCTCGGATAAAGGGTCTGGTATGGATTTTTTGGGGGAACTCCACGCCATTTTTTTTTTATTTGGGGTGGAGTTCCCCTTAAAATTCATACCAGACCAGAAGGGTCTGGTATGGATATTTGGGGGGGAACCCCATGTCATTTTTTTTTTAAATTTGACGCAGGGTTCCCCTTAATATCCATACCAGACCTGAAGGGCCTGGTAATTGAATTTGGGGGGACCCCCACGCATTTTTTTTTTTTTATCAATGACTTTCAATTACTTTTCTCTGTATTCCCGGGAGCCGACAATTCATTATAGCGGCGAGTACTTTTAAATGACTTTTTTTCCTTCAGAAATTACACTTTGTGCAGGGACAGTTCTAAGCACGGGAAACAAGCGCTGCTTTACAGGCTTACTATACACACCCCCTAGGTACGAAATTTAAAGGAATATTTCACTTTTACTGTTTTACTTTAAGCATTATTAAAATCACTGCTCCCGAAAAAACATCCGTTTAAAAAATAAAAATTGCATTGATACATGTCCCGTGGGGCAGGTCCCGGGTCCCCAAACACGTTTTATGACAATAACTTGCATATAAGCCTTTAAAATTAGCACTTTAGATTTTCCATGTTCGAGTCCCATATACATTAACAGCGTTAATTTATTGCCTGTTCGCAAGTTCTGGTGTGAACCGAACTGGGGGGTGTTCAGCTCATCACTACTTAAATCCCCTTTCTTCCTCATTTTGATGCTCGGTTTGAATTTCAGCAAGTCATCTTCACCACAGCTACATGCCTAAATGCATTGAGTTCCTGCCATGTGATTGGCTGATTAGCAATTTGTGTTACCAAGCAATTGAACAGGTGTACCTAATAAAGTGGCTGGTGAGCGTATTTTTAAAATGGCAATGCAATGGCCAGGCGCATAACAAATGAGACATATTATTACGTGGCATGGGTAGGAAGAAAAAACAGACTAATATATATATATTTTGAGTCATTATGCTGAAAACCTTAAAGGAACATTGGTGGGAGTCCATTTCAAAAGAAATAACTATTGTATATGCAAACATGCCTTAAAACAGGGGTGCCCAACCAGTGGCCCGAGGAGCCCTCTGATGTGGCCCTCGACCTCCTGCTCTGGGATGGCAGGTTGGCAAGCCCAGATCACGGGTTGCCAACCTGCCATCCCAGAGCAGCAGTTTTGTGAATGAAGCCGCGGGTAGAGAAAGCAAGTGGCTGTAGAGCAGAGCCACATAAGCCGATGCTTCCTGTATAGCGCCTGCTCCTGTCACAGGCGGAGTGATACCAAATGCACTCCGCCTGGGACAGCAACAGCTGGCGATACTTGAATGGAAGGCGGTTATTAAAGTTAAGTTTACTACTAAATTCACAGTATATATGGGTATGTCTGTTCTGCAGTGGTTACTGGGCTGCTTTCAAACTGATCCGCAGCTGCAGTGCAGCTGAGGGTTACCTGCTCTGAGCCATAGACTTCTGTTATTATCTGCAGGTTTTTTGCGCCTTCAGAAAGTGCACCACACCTGCAGGATATAATAGAAGTTTACGGCAAAGTGCAGCTAACCCGCAGAAAATTCACAGGTGCACTGCGCTGCACCTGCGGTTTGGGCAAATCACAGCGCATCAGTGTGAAAGCAGCCTTAGGCCCCTTTCACATGATCGGTCCGACCCAATCGGACTTACTATTCACCTCTATGGAGCAGCAAATGTAAATGGACTTGTGTCTGTTTACACCCGCCTACCTAAAAAAATAGAAAGGGATCTGCCCCCTTCCTTCTGGGCGAATCGGATCAGAGGGCCCATAAAGTAGAGTGGGCTGTGTCTGTGGACACGAACCTGTCATCCTCCCTCTCCGCTCATTGTGGCCTGCGACCAGTTACCAATTCGCTTAAGTGGCCCTCGCTCTTCAAAAGGTTGGGCACCCCTGCCTTAGAGTAAAGTTCCATTTTAAAAGAGCACACAGGAGCATCTGTCTTGTGTATCTTTGCATTTACTTTACCTATGGCAGGCAGCCATACAAACACCCCAGAACCATGCAGGGAAGAAGCCAATTAAGCAGGCACTATGCCTACAGAAACAGTGGAAAACTTACCAGCTTTATGCAGATCCTCATAGTATCTCTGATTTGATATGAACCCAGAATCCCATTGCTGTAAGGCTACAGTATTAACTTCCAAGCCACTGTTTATATTGTAAAGGTTCTATATTATAAATGATAGAAATATTCTAGATAAACTAACAACGTGAAATGCACATATTAATAATACAACATTAGTGAGAATAATAAAAGGTTGCTTCACTGTTCATTTCTACATCATAGCTTATTTTCATTCGATATATTCTAAATTATGTGCATTTCATATGTAGCCTATTAAATTATACTTACAAAATTTGGCAGCTCCAGTAATTGGAACTGTAACAAGAGCTCCATCCTTGATACAAATAAATATCACTCTCCTCCTATAATATTGTAAAGCTGTTTCTGTAATGGTTTAATGGGATATAGAATAATTAAAACCAGTGCGCCTTCTGTCAATTTATTCATCCAACAATTTATTTGTACTGCAGAGAATCCTTTCTTTATGTCAACAGCTTGTGTAATTAGCTTACAATGCATTGCCCTGTGAGATGGATGGCCTAGGATCATATTCATGATTTCCATATCTATGAAGGCATTATAAACATTGCCATCTTCCCTATTACAAGGATTAGTTGATGTGATGAAATGCAACCTTTTCCAGGAGCAACAGGAGGTTCACCCAGGCTTATGGATTATGGCAATTTCTGGGCTTCATTCACTCACTTGTGTATGGGGCTTACTATGATTTCCCACGGGAGACTTGGTGGGGTTTCCTGCAAACAGTTGTGGGCAAGAAGCCCCATTTAAAGTAACGTCTGGAATTGTCGTATCCTTCAAAAGGAAACAAAATGGATACACCAGTTGGCAGCAACCCAGCCCCCAGGGTTAAATGATGCCTTGAGTTTTAATACATTTTTGCCCTTGTGAGTGGGGTATTTGTGCAACCCTTAAGAGTTAATATGGCCTTTGGTGTAAGGAAGCTGTGCCTTTAAAATATGCTTATTTTTGTATAGTGCTATCTCTGGCGTTCAGCATTTAAAACAGCATCATTGTTGTAATATGTATATAGAATGTACGGGCATGAATAATGTTATGTAATTATAGTTTACGGTAATGTATATATATGTATAATCTTGCTATTTTGCTTTGTAAGTAATGTATTGTACTATGGATGTTGTTCCAAGTAAGTGATTTTAGGAAAAAATCATCCCCATTGGACTGCCGCCGGTATGAATTGGGACCCCAAGTGGCTTTTTGGTTTTGTTTTGTTTTTGTTTTTCTCTTCTTTTTTTTTCTCTTATTTTCCTTTTTCTGTCTTTTTTTATTTTCCTTTTTCTTTTTTTCTTTCCTTTTTCTTTACCCTTTAGGCACTTCGGGTAGTCAATAAGATGGCCGCAACATCATGACGTCATTATTCGGCGTTAGCATGAGTGCTTCATATTGTAGTTAATGGGAATTAAGTTAGCATTATGGGAAAGGCCCTCTATTACTATTGAATATACTTTATACTATGGTTAGTTGACATAGACCAGAATAGATAGATTTTTTGAATCCTATTGGATCCATATAAGCTAAAGGGGTAATATTTATTATATGATTGGGGAGTAGGGGTGTACTTTGGAAGGCCCTGGGTTACTGTGGTGTGTACCATTATGTATAGGCCACCATTAATGCTAACTAAGGACAATCTCTTAACCAGGAAGTAATTGATCTGGGTTATAAAACTTTCCCTTCACCATTTTTTTCCTTTCCCTTCCCTATCCTCCAATTTTCCTCTTTTTCTGTATTTTTAGTTTTTGTTTTTGATTTGTTTTACACTATTGTATACATTTCTTTACTTTATTAGGGTGTACCATAGCACCGCTGTACCTGTCATATACAATTTTTATATGCTTATTGGTAAAGTCTGATGTCTTCTCTACATGGTGGCTCTGATCCCTCAATCCCTAGGAACAAGGTATTTGTAATGCTATCAACAGCAAGTAAAACATGCATATGGACATTGTAATGAAATGTACTATGTACTGCTGTATTGGTAGTTTTATTTACCTGTCTGACTTTTTTTATAGTCTTAAAGATTTATGCAATTTCTCCCTGGGGAAGCAGGCTTTTGTCCTGAGAAACAAGTGGGATATCCTTTGTGATCAACTGGGACCTCATACAACAAACTGGCATAATCTGCAATTGTACTGTGTTTTGAAACAATACCATGATTTTGGACATTCCATTTTAAATCTTCATTTTTAAAGTTGTGTAAAATAAAATTATTGTTTTTTATTCTTAATCTGGTGTGGTACCTATAAAGTCCTAGTAGTTCTTCTTGGTAGGGAATTGACTATGTTTCACCCCATTTAAAGTAATATGGGGCGGAGAGTGCCCACAGCCATATGCAGCTGTTTTAATGTAATCAAACACGTAGAAATCACCCGCAAATAATCAGCCATAAACAGTCTGCATCCAGGGCCAAGCATCCACAGCTGCATTTGTTTTCTTTCTTTCTCCTGTCCTGATGAACAATTGTTGTATGTACCACTACTTGGTAATGTATAACATACTTACTTTCTGTATCCGATTTACCTGTCCAGGTGTGGTAGTACATATCACCTGAGGAAGCCTATCAAACGGTGAAACATGTTGAGATTGCTGTACCATGACATTCAACTGTAATGAATTCACTACGTGGATATCAAACATGAATTATTTTCATGTTTTTAATATGTCTATATCTTTTATTTTACTGGCACCTAAAAAATCCCAGCTCTTACATAAAGCATATCTAGTGTTCTGTTCTTTAATTTCCACTTTTTCTGGGCAATTTGGTCTGTTAAAGGAAGATGAAAAAATATCAGATGTATTGGCCGTATCACCAGGTGAAAAAATGTGAAAGAAAAAAAACCTAAAAAAGCGAAATTAATGCAGCCACCGCATTTAAGGATTAGTAAGCTGCCATTTTTAAAATGTTTGTTTTGAGGTTTAGATACGCTTTAACTCTTACCTTTACTTTTTTTTACAGATCTGTTTTCACCATCTTCTGAATATTTATATATCAAGGTTTTTTTACCTTAACCAATTGACCTCCGGAAAGGCTTTACCCCCTTCATTACAAGGGCATTTTTTGCTATTCAGCACTGTGCTACTTTAACTGGAAATTGCGTGATCATGCATCACTGTACGCAAATTACCGGTAAATAATATAATTTTTTTCAGACAAATAGAGCTTTCTTTTGGTGGCATTTGATCACCCCTGGGTTTTTATTTTGTATTATATAAAAAAAACCAACCAAATATGTAGAAAAAAACTATATTTTGTACTTTCTGTAATAAAATATATCCATAAAAATAACAAATTAAAAAATCGAATATTTTCATGCATTTAGGCCAAAATGCATTTTGCTACATGTCTTTGGTAAAAAAAGAAAAAAAAATATTCCCAATAATTGTATATTAATTGGTTTGTGTGAATGTTATACTGTCTACAAACTATGGTATATACAGTATGCTGGAGTTTACGAAGCTATAGATGCTATACTGTATTTCCAGAGATTAGCTATTTATGGGGAGAGATTTACTAAGACTAGAGAGTGCAAAATCTGGTGCAGCTGTACATAGAAACCAATCAGCGTCCAGGTTTTATTGTCAGAGCTTAACTGAAAAAGCTGAAAATAGAAGCTGATTGGCTACCATGCACAGCTGCACCAGATTTTAAACTCTCCAGTTTTCGTAAATAACACCTATAGTGTGATTGGCAGACAATTTGGCTCCAACAGGCAGGGCCGCTGATAGAAATCATGGGGCCCCGTACAACCTAATTGACGGGCCCCGCCCCTGGACCATCCCTCAGTCCCACCCCTGACCCCACCCCTGGCCCCTCCCCAGACACCGCCTTTTACTTTTTGCGCCATAAAACCCCCCAAAAAAAAACAATACTTTATTGTGGGATGTATTTATGTTTTTTATTTATTGTTACTAGTAATGGTGGCAATCAGCGACTTGACAGTGGGACATGTTAATGCCATAATGTATTGCAGACAGTGCCACCCATGCCGCCAAAGCCATAATGTGCTGCAGACAGTGCCACCCATGCCGCCAATGCCATAATGTGCTGCAGACAGTGCCACCCATGCCATAATGTGCTGTAGACAGTGCCACCCATGCCACCCATGCAATAATGTGCTGCAGACAATGTCACCTATGCCGTCAATGCCATAATGTGCTGCAGACAGTGCCACCCATGCTGCCAATGGCATAATGCCATTGGCAGCATGGGTGGCACTGTCTGTGCTAGTAGCACGTGTTATGGCATTGGCAGCATGGGTGGCACGGTCTGCAGCACATTATGGCATTGGCGGCATGAGTGGCATTGTATGCAGCACATTATGGCATTGGTGGCATGAGTGGCATTGTCTGCAGCACATTATGGCATTGGCGGCATGGGTGGCACTGACTCTGCAGGCAGCACATGTGTTATAATGCATGTGCTGCCTGCAGAGCCAGTGCCACCCATGCCGCCAATGCCATAATGTGCTGCAGACAATGCCACTCATGCCGCCAATGCCATAATGTATAGATGCTGCTCCAGACAGATACAGTGATAGTAGATCTTGACTCACCCCCCCCAAGCAAGCACACACCTGTGTTAGCTGGTGGGACCCATGAGCCACTTCCTCTCTCCTGCTGCTGCCTGGAGTGTGTCAGTCACAAACACTTTCAGATGTCAGCTTAGCTGCTTCCTTCTTCTGCCGCCACCACTGCCGGTCGCCTCTCTGTCTCATGTGGAGTGGAGGATGGAGCAGAGCGCCATGAGCGGAGGGAGAGGAATCACTCCGCCAGGAAGGGCAATATGCAGGCCGGGACTTGAGCCAGCATGCGGAGCGGGCGCGGAAGAGACATGCGCCCGAAACAGAAGTAGTCCCTCCCTCCCGAGTCCCACACACAAGAACATCAGTAAAAAGGAGCAAAAAATAGAAAAGACGGGGAGCTTTGCTTGGATCAATTGGTGATGGGTCATGGGGTGCTGGCTGAAGAAATATATTTTATTTTTTTTATTCTGCATCAATACCGACTCGGGTTCAGATTGCCCGGGCCCCCCTGCTGGCCGGGTCCGGCACAACAGGGCCAGTTGTACTGGCCTATCAGCGGCCCTGCCAACAGATACTGGCTAGGAAGGTCACAAACTGACACTGACATCACTAATGACACTAATACAGACACCAGTGATAATACTGTACACTGACACTGTACTAATGACACTGGCTGGGAGGGGGTTAACATTTAGAGTTAACAAGGTGTTAACTGTGTGCCCAACAATATTTAATGTGTCATGTGTAATATGTGCTGCTTTACTTTACTGATCTGGCTTTTTTTTCTCTCTGCTTTTCACTGGGAAGAAACAGCCAGATCGCTGTTCTCTGTACACAGAGCTCTGTGTGTTTGTAAGCACAGAACTCTGTTTTTAATTGGACCCAGTTAATAAGTAGGTTTTAGCCAAAATATTTGGCTGAAATCTGCTGCTAAACTCATGCTGTGTCCAATCCCAGAAAAGCAAATTGGCAATGTACAAATACATTGGCAAGCCTACACCTGCCGTTCACTCGCAGTATATTTACTGTGAGCGGTTAGCAGGACGTTAAAGTGGAACTCTAGTCAGAAAACCAGGGCCTGTTAGATCACTTCAGACTGGCCCCTTCTGCAGATATGTAAAACATTAAAAATAATTGCCTATGTAGCCGACAGTGAACTACAGTGACCTTGTTCCGCAGACCACCCCGCCATTCTCCATATATTCCTGTGTTACTCTAGTGCTGGGCTCCGGTAACATACATCATATCTTTGAGCCAAGCAGGGAGGGTTGTGGGACTAGTAGTCTCTTGAGCAGCCAATCTGATGTTGTGAAACTACCCCTGGACTACACATCCCAGAGTCCTCTCGGCCGCACTAACAGGCCTCTGGGAAGAACTATGAAAGGGTCAGCAGATCCGCCCCATGCTCTCTTCTTCCTGAGGCCTCACCGAGTGAAGATCTCCCTGCTGTTAGGTGAGAGGGCTGTGGCCTACCACGCGGCCATCCCGTGACTTCAGCCTGACCCCGGAGGGCCCAACTCTACTTGCTTTTTGCGATACATCACCAAGACCACCTCTTCAGAGGGATCCAACGACCACCCGTGTCCAGCAGTTGGTCGGTCATCTCCGGTTGTTTCCCAGAAGGACATCTCATCCAGAATCGCTGTTTGTGAGGTTCTTATCTGGCTCTACAATTAGTGAGAGGGCAGATGCCCATCGTTCACAATCCCTACCTGATTATCGAACTTGGACACTGTGTACAGACACCTTGCCCATGTAAACACTTTATTGTATTACATAAGACACTGTACATAGACATCCATATCCTGAACTACTCTAAGGAATATCACTTGCCAGTTTAAGCTGCCCTTCTTACCGTCACATCACTGTGCCATATCTTGGGTATAAGTTAAAAAGCTCCAACTGCTGGTGAAGACTACTGCAGGCCTGCACCCTGGACACTGCTGTTGCTACTGGTTAAAGGGCCCCATTCTATTTCTATTCTATCTGGTCTCTCATTAGGATGTAAAGGTTTAAATGGCCGGCCTGGGATTCCTCTTTAGCGTGGTATCATATGGCATTAACTAGTGAATTCTTTACAATCACCTGTTTTATTCTCAGGCTGTTTTTTCACTGTATGTATGTATATCTTGTATTTGTGCTATTGAACTGTAATTAAGCTGTTTCTTGGGGGTTTCTCGTCTGAGTTTTGGCTGTTATCCAGACATCAGGTGATTAATAAACCCTCTCTTATACACATATCTTTACTCCAGTAAAACCTAAGAGAATATCTATTTGACTTCTGTTGGAGTGTCATTTAAAGGTGCCCGCAAGAAGATGTCTGAACCCAGAGTGTCAGGTGGGTTGGAGTGTTCACAGAGTCAGGGCGTGGCAGATAATCAGGTAAATCAAAGCAGCCCTCAAGGAGGCAGTGCTACACCTATACTGTTTAAAATCCAGTAATACACTGCCTTACAATACTCTGCACATGATCAGTTGCTCTCTATTTTTTGCCACTGTGACAAAAATCAGGCTGATCTGCTGACAGCCTAAATATTTACTGCTTCTCAGGGGCTCTGGGCTTCAGAAAAATGCCATCCTCCGGCTGGAAGAAACAGGAGCACACACTAACTTTGGTAGCATAATTGTTAATGTGGAATGTATGTCCTTTGCTAAAGAAAATTATTTTTATCATGTTGTTATTGTTAAAGTTCTGCTTTAATGCATAGAATGCATTATGTAAAACCTTCTACCGTTACAACCCATTTAAGAACAATTCAATGACTAAACAGAATGAAATGAGAAAAAGTATAGCAAAATGAAATGCAGTTTTTCCATGATCTTTAAGTAGACCCTTTGCTATCTTTCATTTGTATACATGTTTTTATCTTTGTTAAACATGTGACTATAGCTGTTCAGGATTGAAGTAGAAAATGACACCTAGCAGCAGCGACTTGCTAAAGATGGTGTTTACAAGTACATTTTGTACACGAGTCTATTCTTAATGCAGATACGAATCTGGAAGCATTGTGTTCTATAATTTTGCACTGTCAGCGGGGGCTGTTCTTTGTTTAAGCACAAATGTCAGATAAAGTGTTATAAAAAATGTTCTACAGCATGAAAGATGATTAGATAGAATGTGTCATTTTGAATTTCAACTAGATTGTACACAAAACATTGAATGTGCTTCTCTCAGCAAGTCCATGTGCATTTAGATTTAATGGTCTCCACTTCTGCTTGGCCATTTTTTGATTACTGTCTAATCTAGTGATGATAGGTTTGAAGGAAAGACGAAAAACTCCTTCATGCTCCCCCAATTCTTTCCGCACAAATACACCTGCAAGTCAAGAGTTACTAAGGTTGTGAGAACTCTTGTGTTCTCAAAATTATTCAGTTTCATGTATTATTTATTATAACTGTACAATGGGAATGTAAGGAATCCCCTAAACAGAGCTACTGTGAAGTAGGGTGACCACATTTCCAAACTGCAACTCAGGAACACCCCCCCATCCCAAAAAAAAAAAGGAGTGATTTTTGATACCATATTTTGCACATTTTTGGGGCGGGGGGATGTCACATCTTCATATCTGAGGGGTTCATGCTGGGACCTGTAGTCCTTCACTTTTTGGGGGGTTCGCAAAAGTAGAGGACTACAAGTCCCAGCATAAACCCCTGATATCTAAGGACATGACCCCCCCCAAAACTGAAGGACTACAAGTCCCAACATGAACCCCTAATATCTAAGGATGTGACTCCCTCCCCCCAAAAGTAGAGGACTACAAGTCCCAGCCTAAACCCCTGATATCTAAGGACATGACCCCCCCCCAAAAAAAACTGAAGGACTACAAGTCCCAACATGAACCCCTGAGATCTAAGGATGTGACTTCCTCCCCCCAAAAGTGATGGACTATAAGTCCCAGCATGAACCCCTGAGATCTAAGGATGTGACTCCCCCCCCAAAAAAAACTGAGGAATACAAGTCCCAGCATGAACCCCTGAGATCTAAGGGTGTAAACCCATAGATTTCACAGGTTCATGCTGGGACCTGTAGTTCTTCACTAGTTGGGGGTGTCACATCTTCAGCTCTGAGGTTTTCATGCTGGGAACTGTAGTTCTTCACTAGTTGGGGGGGGGGGGTCACACCTTCAGCTCTGAGGTTTTCTTGCTGGGAACTGCAGTTCTTCACTAGTTGGGGGGAGACACATCTTTAGCTCTGAGGTGTTCATGCTGAGACCTGTAGTTCTTCACTAGTTGGGGGGTCACATCTTCAGCTCTGAGGTGTTCATGCTGGGACCTGTAGTTCTTCACTAGTTGGGGGGTCACATCTTCAGCTCTGAGGTGTTCATGCTGGGACCCCTAATTATTCACTAGTTTGTGGGGGTCACATCTTCAGCTCTGAGGTGTTCATGCTGGGACCTGTAGTTCTTCACTAGTTTGGGGGGGTCACATCTTCAGCTCTGAGGTTTTCATGCTGGGGCCTGTAGTCCCTCACTTTTTGGGGGGGTCACATCCTAGTCATGTTCCAGTGTCACTATTCTCCCTGAAATGGAGGTTTTGAAATTTAAAATAATTCTCTGTTCCTGACTAAATTCTGTAGTAAATCGGGGGCCACTCCCCTGGAGTCTCCGCCCATTTCAGGAAGCCCCATGGAAAGAGAGGGCTTGGCTGTGCTGCACCGACATACACACCGGGGTGGAGGGCACCGAAGCCTGGCGGGCCGTAGATGAGAGCGGTGTGCTGTGAGGTTTCATACAGCGGGACGGCCACTCTGCTACAGCCGGATTGGGGGTGTGAGCGGAGGGCGTGTCCTGGGCTGGGCGGCTGCTCGGTGTGAGTTACATATATTGTGTAGGGAAATAATAGTTCCACTGCTCGGATCCTCACTGTATTCCAGGACACTGTATTGTCCTGGAATGAATTTACCCGGGACAGACCCGCAAAATGCGGGACTGTCCCAGGCAATTCGAGACATGTGGTCACTCTACTGTGAAGGGTTTGTACACACCACAATGCATGCGTTATGTGCATTGCCTAAATGTGTATTGGCCTGTTTTTAGGCTTGGTGCCATGTGTTTAAATTGTATTTAACTGACCTAAATGACCAGATGTAAAGTCAATACCTATAATCTCATATATGCTTTAACATGTAAATGTGATTTCAAACATTGTTTTTAACCATTTTGTATTTATTCATTTATTAAAATAATACCTGGTGATATTGTCATGAAAGTCCTTGTTTGGGCACTTCTTGTTATAGGGTGACAGCTGTGTCCCAATTTTGCCCCTGCGTTGTCACCCTGTCATATCCCTGGTTAATCACTGCAAGTGGTTGTGCTGACACACACTGCTCAGGCATGGTCCACCTTAGTCACCAGTAGAAAGCACTCTGCACTTGAAGAAGTTGAGACCAGAAGGTCCAGAAGCTTCTTGGAGTGCCATAAATCTATCAGATATAAATTAAAGAGACAAATTCACGAGGTGGCATACACCTCATTGGACCTAACTTACGGTATGCCTGCAGTTTACAAAATAGCTGAATTCATGAGTTCACACTAAATGTTCAGCAGACTGATCTTTTTCCTAAAATGCTAAAAGACGATTGTTGATTTCATATATAATATATATATATATATATATATATATATATATATATATATATATATATACACACAAACTATATTACCAAAAGTATTGGGACTCCTTTACATGCTCATGAACTTTAATGGAATCCCAGTCTTAGTCCAAAAGGTTCAATATTGAGTTGGCCCACCCTTTGCAGCTATAACAACTTCAACTCTTCTGGGAAGGCTGTCCACAAGGTTTAGGAGTGTGTCTTTTAGAAGTGCATTTGTGAGGTCAGGCACTGAGGTGGACGAGAAGGCCTGGCTCGCAGGACCTTGCTTTTTACACTGGTCCAAAACATTTGGTGGAGGGGGGATTATGGTGTGGGGTTGCTTTTCAGGGCTTGGGCTTGGCCCCTTAGTTTCAGTGAAGGGAACTCTTAAGGCGTCAGCACACCAAGAAATTATAGACAATTTCATGCTCCCAACTTTGCGGCAACAGTTTGGGGATGGCCAGTGGCGGTACGTCCATAGAGGGCGCAGGAGCGCCACCCCATCTCTCCTACACCGCTCTATCACCAATAGATAGATTCATGCCGGGCGCCAGGCATCTGAATTACAGCGGCGGGGGTGTTTTTGGAAGCACCTGATTAGAACCGTCGGTCCTAATAGGCGTCCTGATTAGAGCCGTGGGCTCTAATAGGCTTCCAAATTGTTAAACAGCGGGTGCAATGCTGTGCGTTCGCTGTTTACACAGTGTTGTGTTAGACAAGCGAATAAATCGCTTCCCTAACACTAACCCACCTCTCAGCCAATCAGGTGCTCGGGTCTGGTTACCCTGTCACCTGATTGGCTGAAACTAAAGACGCTGTGATTGGACGCCTATCAGGCGTCCAATCATAGCAGAGATGACAGGAAGAGGACGGGAGAAGACATGGAGGACTCGGAGTGTGGAGGACAGCGCCGAGACAGGTAAGTGCCGGGCGGGGGGCACACTGGCAGCATTTGATGGGGCACACTGGCGACAATTGATGGGGCACACTGGCGGCAATTGATGGGGCAAACTGGCGGCAATTGATGGGGCACACTGGCGGCAATTGATGGGGCATACTGGCAGCAATTGATGGACACACTGGCAGCAATTGATGGGCACACTGGCAGAAATTGATTGGCACACTGACGGCAATTGATTGGGCACAGTGGTGGCAATTGATGGGCACAGTGGCGGCAATTGATGGGCAGACTGGCAGCAATTGATGGGTACAGTAGCTGCGTTTGATGGCACAGTGGCGGCAATTTATGGGTACAGTGGCTGCGTTTGATGGGCACAGTGGCTGCGCTTGATGGGCACAGTGGCTGCGCTTGATGGTTTTTTTTTTCAGTTTGTTTGTGGCCCCCCCCCCCCCCCAAAAAAAAATTTGAGCACCAGCCGCCACTGGGGATGGCCCCTTCCTGTTCCAACATAACTGCGCACCAGGGCACAAAGCAAGGTCCAAAAAGACATGGATGAGCAAGTTTGGGTCCTGATAGAACACCTTTGGAATGAATTAGAGCGGAGACTGCGAGTCAGGCCTTCTCATCCAACATCAGTGCCTGACCTTACAAATGCACTTCTGGATTAATGGTCAAATATTCCCATAGACACCCTCCTAAACCTTGTGGACAGCCTTCCCAGAGTATTTGAAGCTGTTATAGCTGCAAAGCGTGGGCCAACTCGATATTCAACCCTATGGCAAAAAAAGCTTAAGCTGTTATGTTTTAAAGCAAAAGGAAAATAAAACCTATGAAAAATAGTAGAAGGGTGAAGGAAAGGGGTAGGTTCAGGTACGCAGTACAGATCACTGGGGAAAACTCCTTGATTACAAAGTCATTCACCACTCCTCCTCGAGTGGGCATTGCTCACCTGGATAGGCCCCTCTCACCTGGCCTAGAAGCCGGAATGATGCACGGCAATGATCAGGACCAGTCTCTGCCACAGACTGGCTGTGCACAAAATTGGATAATCCAGGATCCTCTGCCACAGGACTTAATGCCCGGACTTCCAGCCAAGCAGCCAAAAAGCCTTTAAGCCAAGCCAAGGTGAACTTTAGTTACGGTGCATAGAATCAAGAAATGGGGCAACCCCTGGGGGTGGGACTTTGAAGGCACTACCAACAGAGTAGAGAGAATGTATGAAATTATAACAAAGTTAATTTTATTAACAAGTAATAAATAGAACACATACAAAATGGGATACAATAAAAATGTCATTGAAAAATATATTAATGTCCTGAACCGACGCGTTTCGAAAAACCTTTTCCTTCATCAGGGTTTTATCGGAACAATTAATATAGTGTTCTTTGACCATGGCATGTCAGTATCCATAAATTTAAAATTGAGAGCTGAGCCCACTGAACTGTTCCTGAGGAAAGATACCCAATGCACTCTGGCCTGTCAGTCTTCCACATTGGCCTGAGGTGGTAACGCCACCTACAGGCAAACAGTGGGAAGTCTGCCCAACACAGCCATAGCCGGAACAGAGGCTAATTTAACCTTAATTATTTACATCTGAGCCCAACTATTTGCTCAGATACCCACTAAATTTGACATAGCGCCCAGTCATTGGGAGCAGGGCGCTACACTTGGTAACACAAATTGTTAATCAGCCAATCACATGGCAGCAACTCAATGCATTTAGACATCTAGATGTGGTGAAGACGACTTGCTGAAGTTCAAACTGAGCATCAGAATGGGGAAGAAAGGGGATTTGGGTGAATTTGAACGTGGCATGGCTGTTGGTGTCAGACGGGCTGGTCTGAGTATTTCAAAAACTGCTGATCTACTGGGATTTTCATGCACAACCATCTCTAGGGTTTACAGAGCATTGTCCAAAAAAGAGAAAATAATCAGTGAGCGGCAGTTGTGTGGACAAAATTGCCTTGTTGATGTCAGCGGTCAGAGGAGAATGGGCAGACTGGTTTGAGCAAATAGAAAGGCAACAGTAACTCAAATAACCACGCATTACAACCAAGGTATGCAGAATACCATCTCTGAATGTACAACACATCAAACCTTGAAGCAGATGGGCTGCAGCAGCAGAAGACAACACTGGGTGCCACTCCTATCAGCTAAGAACAGGAAACTAAGGCTACAATTCGCACAGGATCGCCAAAATTGGATTATAGAAGATTGGAAAAATGTTGCCTGGTCTAATAAGTCTCAATTTCAGCTGTGACAGGAGTCAGATAGTAGGGTCAGAATTTGGTGTAAACAAAATGAAAGCATGGATCCATCCTGCCTTGTACCAACTGTTCAGGTTGCTGGTGGTGGTGGTGTAATGATTTGGGGGATATATTCTTGGCACACTTTGGGCCCCTTAGTACCAATTGAGCATCATTTAAATGTCACAGCCTACCTGAGTCTTGTTGCTGACCATGTCCATCCCTTTATGACTACAGTGTACCCATCTTCTGATGGCTCTTTCCAGCAGGATAATGCACCATGTCACAAAGCTCAAATCATCTCACCACTGGTTTCATGGACATAACAATGAGTTCACTGCACTCCAATGGCCTCCACATTCTCCAGATCTCAATCAAAGAGAGCACCTTTGGGATGTGGTGGAATGGGAGATTCACATCATGGATGTGCATCCAACAAATCTGCAGCAACTGTGTGATGCTATCGTGTCAATATGGAGCAAAATCTCTGAGGAATGTTTCCAACACCTTGTTGAATCTACGCCACGAAGAATTAAGGCAGTTCTAAAGGCAAAAGGGGGTCCAACCCGGAACTAGCAAGGTGTACCTAATAAATTGGCCAGTGAATGTATATGTGTAAGGCTAGACTTAGGCCCCTTTCACACTGAGGCGCTTTGCAGGAGCTATTGCGCTACAAATAGCGCCTGCAAAGCGCCCTAAAAAAGCTGCTACTTTGTATCCAGTGTGAAAGCCCGAGGCTTTCACACTGGAACGTTGCGCTTGCAGGAGGGTAAAAAAACTCCAGCAAGCCGCATCTTTGAGGCGCGATAGGAGCGGTAAAAATACTGCTCCTATAGCGCCCCTGCCCATTGAAATCGATGTGGTAGCACCCGCCAAACGCCGCAAAGAGGCGCTATTGCGGAAGTTCTTAACCCTTTTTCGGCCACTAGCGGGGGGTTAAAATCACCCCGCTAGCGCCCGCAAATCGGGGCAAAAACGACGGTATAGCGGCGCTAAAAATAGCGCCGCTATACCGCCAGCGCATCCAGCGCTTCAGTGTGAAAGTAGACTAATGCCGCGTACACACAATCGTTTTTAATGTCATTTTCAAAAACAAAGTTTTTCTCGACGTGATTTTTCTTGTTTCCTCTTAAGCATGTCTTGCATACACACGTTCATTAAAAAAAACGCTCAATAAAGCGCAGTGACGTACAACACGTACAATGGCACTATAAAGGGGAAGTTCCGTTCGAATAGCGCCACCCTTCATGTTAGTAAAGTTTGTTGAGCGACGATTTGCGCTTTTCCGCCTCATGCTTTTCAGTCCCTTACAGCGTGACAAATGTGCTATCTCCATTACGAGCGCTAGTTTTACCAGAACGAGCGCTCCCGTCTCATACTTGATTCTGAGCATGCGCGTTTTTTTTCCCCTCGTAAAAGCATACACACTACCGTTTTTCACGTCGTTAAAAAAAACGACGTTAAAAGCGACGTGAAAAAATAGAGCAGGTTCTCATTTTTTTTAGGCCATTTTTCACGTCGTTAAAAATGCTCTGGAGCCCACACACGATCGTTTTTAATGCCCAATTTAAAAAATTGAATTTTTAACGTTGTGAAAAACGGTCGTGTGTATGCGGTTTTAGAGTGCATACCCTTATTGTGAAAATATACAGTATATCCAATTCTAGATTCACTTTAATAAGCTTGTATGATCAAATATACAGTACATTTTATTTAGCTAATTAACTTGCATGGGTGTGTGTTTGCGCGTGCACGTGCCCACTTTATTCTGCATTGTCTTCATTCTTTACACCGTTTCCAAACATTCTGTGAGCTCTCATTGTCATTTTAATATTTTCAAAAGAGTCTTTAACACCACTGACATCTAGTGGACAATATCAATGATGACATCTAGTAGACTAAAGCATTTTTTACCCCCTCCAAATTCTAGATCAGTGTTTCTCAACCTTTTTACCGTGGAGGAACCCTTGGCAAAAAGTCTGAGATCTCGGGGAACCCCTAAAAAAAAAATTCAGATCTACAGCTCTCGGAACATCGTATCTGATCAGCAAGCTGTAGATATAACCACGTTTATTGTAGAAATAGCTTTAAATAATGGAATAAAAATTAGAACTCACCTGACACCAACATTATAGTGTGAACAGTGCACATAGAAATCAATTGTTTTCTTTATGTCCCTGCAGAGACCTGCGTTACAACAAGCCCAAAATATTTTAAGCAAGTCAAATTTGTACACATTTTCCATTTTTTGCACATATGCTGTGAACGAGGCCTTACTGAACTTGAACAAAACTCCCAAATATTGTAACTGATAAATAGGATAGCAGACTACGGGAACAGTTGGGACTTGTTCACAACATTCATGCATAAGAATTGATGGTGCAGATTTGATCTGCATAGACTACTTTGGTCTTGTCCATGTCATGTGCAGAGAGACATGCACTTTCCTAACGTAGGTCTCTGCTAGAACATAAAGAAAATAACTGATTTCTATGTGCCCTGTTCACACCACAATGTTGGTATCATTTGAGTATTTTTCTCTGCAGAGAAATGCATACATGTTGCATATTTCTGTGCAGAAAAAATATGCACATGATACCAATGTTGATTTCAATGTGCACTGACAGCGAGTACTGTCAATGCGCATTAATACCTGGTGCCTCCTCTATAGTTCCAGCTCCTCTGAACCTGTGAGGGTGGTACCAGGAAGAGTGCTGACAGTGGGAGCACATGGCTGAATATTGCAGGAGGTGAGATCCTGTGTATGGTAGTGACTGAATGCAGACTGCAGGGGCCTGTGGCTGGATGAGACTGAATCATAATAGGATTATGTACAAATATGGCAAAATAAAGCTATTATAATCTCACCTCCTGTTACATTCAGCCTGTGTGCCTCAACTCTCTGACCCCCCCCCCCCCCCCTAGTCTGCAATCAGTGCTGTTATACACAGGATCTCATCTCCTGTTCTCTGCTCTTCCCTCCCCCAGCAGTCTGCATTCACCCCTGACATACACAGGAACTCAGCTTCTATCTAATCTAGCCATGTGCTCCTTTTCTCTGCTCCCCCCCCCTCCACAGTGTGCATTACTGCTACCATTGAGACAGATCTCACCTTCTGATCTGGTGCTTCCGCCTCCATAGTCCTCATTCTCGGCTCTCTTCACGGCTCCCACTCTGTGCTCCCTGCCTCCAGTCTTTATTCTCGGGTCCCATGGCTCTCCGCTCTCCATGCCTAGCTCTCCATGCCCGGCTCCCCGCTCTCCATCAGTGGCGTCACTAAGGTTGGTATCACCCGGTGTGAAAAAAATTGGTGTCAACCCCCCTTCACCCACTATAGTCCCTCTTCAGTACAGACCCCCCATTAAGTACAAACCCCCCTCCATCAGTATAGACCTCCCTCCAAGTGCAGAAACCCTATCAGCATAGACCACCTCAGAGAAGACCCCCCTCCATCAGCATAGACCCCCCACATAGGCACCCCAAGTGCAGACCACCTCCATCAGAATAGCCGCCCTCAGTGCAGACCCCCTTCAGCATAGACACCCCCCAGTGTAGACCCCCCTCCATCAGCATAGACCCCCAGTGCACACCCCATCAGCATAGACACCCCCAGTGCAGACCCCCCTCCATCAGCATAGCCCCCCTCAGTGCAGACCCTCATCAGCATAGACACCCCCTAGTGCAGACCCCCTTCCATCAGCATAGCCCCCCTCAGTGCAGACCCCATCAGCATAGACACCCCCTAGTGCAGACCCCCTTCCATCAGCATAGCCCCCCTCAGTGCAGACCCCATCAGCATAGACACCCCCTAGTGCAGACCCTCTTCCATCAGCATAGCCCCCCTCAGTGCAGACCCCCATCAGCATAGACACCCCCTAGTGCAGACCCCCTTCCATCAGCATAGCCCCCCTCAGTGCAGACCCCCATCAGCATAGACACCCCCTAGTGCAGACCCCCTTCCATCAGCATAGCCCCCCTCAGTGCAGACCCCCATCAGCATAGACACCCCCCTCCATCAGCATAGCCCCCCTCAGTGCAGACCCCCATCAGCATAGACACCCCCATCCATCAGCATAGCCCCCCTCAGTGCAGACCCCCATCAGCATAGATACCCCCTTCCATCAGCATAGCCCCCCTCAGTGCAGACCCCCATCAGCATAGACACCCCCTCGTGCAGACCCCCTTCCATCAGCATAGCCCCCCTCAGTGCAGACCCCATCAGCATAGACACCCCCTAGTGCAGACCCCCTTCCATCAGCATAGCCCCCCTCAGTGCAGACCCCCATCAGCATAGACACCCCCTAGTGCAGACCCCCTTCCATCAGCATAGCCCCCCTCAGTGCAGACCCCCATCAGCATAGACACCCCCTAGTGCAGACCCCCTTCCATCAGCATAGCCCCCCTCAGTGCAGACCCCCATCAGCATAGACACCCCCCTCCATCAGCATAGCCCCCCTCAGTGCAGACCCCCTTTAGCATAGACACCCCCATCCATCAGCATAGCCCCCCTCAGTGCAGACCCCCATCAGCATAGATACCCCCTAGTGCAGACCCCCTTCCATCAGCATAGCCCCCCTCAGTGCAGACCCCCATCAGCATAGACACCCCCTAGTGCAGACCCCCTTCCATCAGCATAGCCCCCCTCAGTGCAGACCCCCATCAGCATAGACACCCCCTAGTGCAGACCCCCTTCCATCAGCATAGCTCCCCTCAGTGCAGACCCCCATCAGCATAGACACCCCCCTCCATCAGCATAGCCCCCCTCAGTGCAGACCCCCTTTAGCATAGACACCCCCATCCATCAGCATAGCCCCCCTCAGTGCAGACCCCCATCAGCATAGATACCCCCTAGTGCAGACCCCCTTCCATCAGCATAGCCCCCCTCAGTGCAGACCCCCATCAGCATAGACACCCCCTAGTGCAGACCCCCTTCCATCAGCATAGCCCCCCTCAGTGCAGACCCCCATCAGCATAGACACCCCTCTCCATCAGCAAAGCCCCCCTCAGTGCAGACCCCCTCCATCAGCATAGATACCTCCACTTGTGCTAGTAGTCCCCCCCTCTCCCCTCTCATAGCGCCCCCAGCACATGTCCATAAAATACACTATTCAGACCTCAGAACAGCGCAGCATAGACATAGCGGTGTGTCCCTCCTCAGACTGCCTCCTCCTGTCCTGTGTATATGTAAACAGAGGAGGGAGGACTCGGGGAGGCGGCTTAAGTCCGCTCCGCTGTGAGAGACACAGATCAGTGCAGGGGTGTGCGGACCGTGTGATGCCGCTGCCCACAGGCGTCACCCGGGTGCGATCTGCACCCCCCACTCAGCAACACCACTGCTCGGCTCCCCGCCGAATTTTAAAACTCCCGCTCTCTGCCTTTCCGCTCTCTGAGTTCTCTGAGCCGGAACTACAGAGAGAGCATCGGGTATCAATGCGCGCTGACTGTTCTCACTGTCAGCGCGCATTGGGAACAGTGAAAACAACATTGGACGGATATACATCCGCCACAATGTTGAATCGCGGCGGAACCCCTGGGGACTTCTCGCGGAACCCCAGGGTTCCGCGGAACCCCGGTTGAGAAACACTGTTCTAGACAATAAGACCTCATGCACACTATTAGATTTTCTTCAGATTTTTGTCTTTACCAAAACCAAATCTTCAGATTTTTGTCTTTACCAAGACAAGATTTTTGTCTTTACCAACTCATGTTCGACTCGAACATTGCCTGTTTGCAAACGGGCAAACAGGCAATGTTCGAGTCGAACATGAGTTCGACTCGAACTCGAAGCTCATCCCTACTCATGATGATGTAGGGATGATGAGGGTCACTGACTTGTTTAAATATATTCATGATATTACTGTATTTTTCCACTAACCACTCCCCCCTCTCATACTTTAATCAATTCTGATTGGTTGTGTAACACCAAATATAACTGTATGCACGCCCAAATAAAGCAGCCATTTTCTTTGAGCTTACTTCCATGTTTCTTCTAAGAAATGTCTCATGGTTGACCGAGAGGGTTTTGGTAAGTTGCTCCATTAAGCCCCAGGGTGGTTTGTCAGGTACTTCAAGTACCATTTGTATTCCTTTCATTACCTGTAAGTAAAATTAATATCTCCTAAACGTGCTCCGTTTAGGAGATGTTCTGTGTCTCTGCAGCCGGTGACATCACCACCGCATGCGCTCTGAAGGAACAGCATAGCCGTACCGTTTCTTCAGAGCTGTGTGACACGGCTGAAACTCATCGAGTGACGTCATTGCAGCTTGGCCAGTCAAGCGGCTGCAGCGCACGAACCCGGAAGGAAGACTGGGTGAAGATGGAAGCCTATGTAATTGTGTAAGCGTGCTTCTGGAGGGCTTTGTTTCAAGGTAAGTCTTTCATAATGTGCTAGTATGAGGTGCGTACTAACACATTTAATATTGTTTGGCAGGAATTTTTTTAAAGAAGAGTTTACTACCGCTTTGATGTATTCTCTGCATTAGGATAAAAATGTTCCAGTGGGAGTATCGCCTCCTCAGTTCCATTATATTTAACTGAATCTGACTGAACTGAAGTATTTTTGCATCCAATTTTCATATCGTGTGTACAGGCATTTTGAGTCAGTAGCTGTTTTGAATCTACAGGGAAAAAACTCCCACTCCGCTCAGCATTAAGGTATGTATTATTATTATTATTATACAGGATTTATATAGCGCCAACAGTTTGCCCAGCGCTTTACATCAGGGAAGACAGTACAGTCACAATACAATTCAATACAGGATGGATCAGAGGGCCCTGCTCGTTAGAGCTTACAGTCTAGAAGGGAGGGTCAAGTGAAACAAAGGGTAGTAGCTGTGGGGGATGATCAGATGGACAAAAATTAAAATACAGTTGTTAGGTGTGGGTAGGATAGGCTTCTCTGAAGAGGAGGGTTTTCAGGGATCCTCTAAAAGCTAATAGAGAAGGAGATAGATGGACAGATTGGGGTAAGGAGTTCCATAGGCTTGAAGAGGCTCTGGAAAAGTCCTGGAGACTAGCATGGGAGCGGGTGATGAGAGAGCTAGAGAGCAGGAGGTCTTGAGAAGAACGAAGAGAATGATTAGATTGGTATTTAGAGACTAGGTCAGTGATGTAGCTGGGGGCAGAGTTGTGGATGGCTTTGTATGTAGTTGTTAGTATTTTGAATTAAATTTGTTGGGTGAGTGGAAGCCAGTGGAGGGATTGACAGAGAGGAGTAGCAGAGACAGAGCAGTTGGTAAGGTGGATGAGTCTGGCAGCATTCATGATGGACTGAAGAGGGGATAGAGTATGTAGAGGTAAGCCAATGAGGAGGGAGTTGCAGTAATCGAGGCGAGAGATGACCAGGGAGTGAATTAGGAGCTTTGTTCTGTCATTGGTTAGAAAGATGTTGCGGAGGTTGAGGCGGCAAGATTTGGACAGTGATTGGACGTGAGGCTTAAAGGAGAGTTCAGAGTCCAGGACTACACCTAGGACCTTGGCATGTGGGGATGGTCTTATGGTTGTGCCATCAATTTTGACAGAGAGATCAGGGGAAGAGGCACGTGGGGGAGGAAAAATTATAAGTTGAGTTTTGGATAGATTAAGTTTGAGGAAGTGGTGTGACATCCAAGCTGATATATCTGATAGTAAATTAGTGATATGTGAGGAAAATGATGGAGTGAGTTGAGGGGTAAAGAAATAGATTTGAGTGTTGTCAGCATAGAGATGGTATTGGAAGCCGTGGGAGGCTATCAGCTGACCCAGGGAGGAGGTGTAGATTGAAAATAGGAGAGGTCCAAAAACAGAACCTTGGGGGACCCCAACAAAGAATGGAAGAGGAGAGGAGGAAGTAGAGTTGTAAGTAACGCTAAAGGTGCGGTTAGATAAGTAGGTAGAGAACCAGCGAAGAGTACAGTCATGGAGACCAAAGGTGTGGAGTTTTTTGAAAAGGAGGGGGTGGTCAGCCGTATCGAAGGCAGCAGAGAGGTCCAGTAGTAGGAGTACAGAATAGTGTCCCTTAGTTTTGGCTGTTAGTATATCGTTTGTTAGTTTTAGGAGAGCAGTTTCTGTGGAATGTTGAGGACGAAATCCAGACTGAAGGGGATCAAGAAGGTTATTATCAGCAAGGTGGACGCTCAGTCATTTGTAGACTAGACATTCAAGGAGTTTGGATAAAAAGGGGAGCAAGGAGATGGGGCGTAGGTTGTCAAGATTGGTTGGGTCCAGCGAGGGCTTTTTAAGTATGGGGCTAACTAGGGCATGTTTCAAAGAGTTAGGTAAGATGCCAGAAAAGAGGGAGAGATTGAAGATGTGGGTTAGAGAGTGTATAATAGAGCCAGAGGGTGAACGTCGCATTTGCGAGGGAGCAGGATCCAGAGCGCAGGTGGTAAGATGAACATTAGCAAGTAATTTAGCAACCTCGTCTATAGTGGTGGGGTTGAAAGAGGGAAGTAATGATTGTACCTGTGGGCATGAGGTGTAAAGCGTGAAGGGTATCTGAACAGTAGAGATCTCCTCGCGAATTGTATCAATCTTCTGTTTGAAATGATTGGCGATCTCCTGGGTGGTGAGTGAGTTAGTGGGTGGAGGCAGTGGGGGACGAAGAAGAGAGTTATAGGTAGAGAAGAGTTGATGGGGACGGGATGATACGTTTTTAATGAGGGTGATGAAATAGGTCTGCCTGGCAGTGAGGAGGCAGGAATTGTATTTTTGGAGGGCAGATTTATACTGGACAAAATCTTTCTGGGACTAAGTCTTACGCCACTGGCGCTCAAGAGCACGGCTCTGTTTTTTAAGACTTCTAGTATCATCTGTTTGCCAGGGTTGAAGGGGATGGGGCCTTATTCTGCGTGTAGTGAGGGGGGCCAGTCTGTACAGTATGTAGGGATGAGCCGAACATCCCCCGGATCGGTTCGCACCAGAACCTGCGAACGGACCGAAAGTGTGCGCAAACTTTAGAACCCTATTAAAGTCTATGGGACTCGAACGTTTGAAATCAAAAGTGCTAATTATAAAGGCTAATATGCAAGTTATTGTCCTAAAAAGGGTTTGGGGACCCGGGTCTTGCCCCAGGGGACATGTATCAATGCAAAAAAAAGTTTTAAAAACTCACGTTTTTTCGGGAGCAGTGATTTTAATGATGCTTAGTGTAGCGGGTATATGCTTTTCCCTCATGTTTGAATTTGGTGGGGATATCTGTAATGTATGGTTCCCTGGGGCCCAGCGGGTGGCGCCGTCGCTTTGGGCCCAGGGTTGAGCCATCATTGCAGTGCCGTACCCTTTTTGGTCTCTCGCAGCATGAGCACAGCGGGCGGGGGCTCCGCTGGGATTGCTGGGGGAGGGTATAAAGGGGTCGGCCATTTTGGTCACGGGGTTGTCGAGTCCCAGGCACCTTCAGCCTGAGGGCTGTGGTTCGTGGTCGGTGTCCAGGCGGCCTAGGTCTGGACACCCGGAGCTCGTGTTCCACCCCAGGCACCTTCAGCCTGGGGTGAGGTACTCGGTTGGAGGCCTGGGGCCCAGTGTCCTCTGCTGGGCTCCACGAGGGAAGGATTTCCTAGGGGACCCCGGGAGTGGGGTACCCGAATCCAGAGGCATAAGGGACTGGAGGAGCTACTCACCTGAAGACCTGGTGCAGCAGATTGCCAGTGTTGGGTGAGCCTCAGGAGACCGCCCGGAGGGATATCTTCCCAAACAGGGGCCGAGTGCAGTCAGGAGGAAGGTTCACCGTTCACCCAGTTGGTGGCAGAGACCAATAATTTCAGCAGGTGGCAGAGACCATGTGCCAAACCTATTCGCTGATAGAGGAATAGGGGAGTTCATTGTGCCTGGGCCCACTCGTATCCACATCCCCTGTCTGTTCGTTGAGGGAGTCCAACTGATTGTGTTTCATCCTGACATTGGAAAATAAAGGAGTGTTGGACTTTTATTGGTGTGGGGCTCATTTACTGGCAGGACACTGTTCCACATAAGAAGCAGAGGCTCCAAACACCGAACACCGACCCGAAGGTAAAGAAACTTTGCTCACACCACACAAACATCTGCGGTGAAGGCTTGGAGTGGTGACCCACACTCTCTCCTCCAGGATACCCCTAGACAAGCAGTAACCAGCCAGCAGAGGAGAGAGAGAGTGGAGGCCGCTACACGTGGGGGCTCGGGTCCGGGATGGTGTTCGTGTTACTATTAGACATGTGCGATTAGTTTCGTACGAATTGAAAATTCGTACGAATTTTTCGAAATTCATACATTTGTACGAATCCGAATTACAAATTTTTACGGATACGAATTCTGTACGAAATACGAAGATTCGACATTATAGAGAGAAAAGATTCAACATTATAGAGAGAAAAGATTCAACATAGAGAGAAAAGATTTGACATTATAGAGAGAAAAGATTCGACATTATAGAGAAAAAAGATTCGACATTATAGAGAGAAAAGATTCGACATAGAGAGAAAAGATTTGACATTATAGAGAGAAAAGATTCAACATAGAGAGAAAAGATTCGACATTATAGAGATAAAAGATTCGACATAGAGAGAAAAGATTCGACATTATAGAGATAAAAGATTCAACATAAAGAGAAAAGATTTGACATTATAGAGATAAAAGATTCGACATAGAGAGAAAAGATTCGACATTATAGAGAGAAAAGATTCGACATTATAGAGAGAAGATTGCTGCTGGAATTGGGTGGGGGAAGTACATTTCCGGTCGAATCATTGGTTCATTCCGGTCGAATTGGTCGTTATACGCGTCGTACGAAATTCGTATTTCGTACGAATCCGAATTGAATTCCGTACACGAATTACGATTTTTTTTTAATACGGAACGGAACGGCACGAAACAAATTTTTCTACGGTTCCCATGTCTAGTTACTATGGAGCTAGAATGGAAAGAGTTTGAACGTGTCTGCCCGGAGGAGTTCCGAGTAGGTCGGCCATATTATTGGCCAAAGTGCAACCCTGCTCGAAGTCGTGGGCATGACCCTAAGAAGGGAAAGGACTACGCAGAAGAGCGAGAAGAGGGGGGAGTCCAGCCGTGTGAAGTACTACACGTGGGGGCTTCTATTGCACTGCGCCATGAGGCACACCCTCCCTGCTCAGTTTGTGGGCGTGACCCAGGGAAGGAGAAACCCAGCGAACTGGAGTGCAAGAGGGGAGGCGTCCAATCATGTGAAGAACTACACGTGGGGACTTTGGCGCCAAACTTGCAGTGCGCAATGGATCAGCAGCGAGTCACCATGTTTGGAAATACATTGTGGATTCCACTTCACCCTTCTACCACGACCTTGACTACTGCTGCTCCGGTGACCGATACGGGGATCCGGCTAAAGCCCCAGGGACGATTTGCCCTGTACTCGTGCATGGACGTTGAGGCCCTGGGTTTGATTTGTCCCGGCTATTCGGGACTGGTGTGTCAGCTGAAGCCATTCAGGCGATGCGAGGCCTGTGGGGAGTTCATATTTGAGGTGGACCCAGTTATCGAAAAGCCAAGAACCATCCACCTACACTACAGGCAGCACCACTCAAGTAGGAGGAATCACCGCTTTGACAGCCATCCCTGTGCGCACTGCAGCGACCGCGGGGGAGGTCGCGATCACCGAAGTACGGGAGAAATCTGAGGATGCTGACTCGGTCACCACTGTCTCTCAGCGTCCACCGCCAAAGAGGAAGACCGGCATGGTAGCCCCGTCCAGCGGTCACGGTGGATCATCCTGCCCGCCTACGCCCGGCCCGGATGGATCCGGTAGGAAGAGTCCCGGACATCCCGTTTCAAGTACAGGCCGAGGTAAGCCGGGCAGAGGGACTTGGTGTGTGGGCGGAGGTGTCGGGGAGTCACGGCCCTGTGTGTCTGCGGGAGGTGGCAGTTCAGTCTCCACTACAGGCTACCTGCCCGCGGAGGAGTGTGACACCTCCGACCTGGAGTCACTCTCTGATCTGGGAGACGATGTTGCCATAGATGAACTCTTTGCCAGTAAGGGTTGGGACAAGATGCCTCTCTCCTCGTCCCGCAGAACTAGGGATCCACCCATGTCTACAGGGGATAGTACACCCCGGGTGGAGGCACCAGCGCCTGAGGAAGCATCCCGTTCCCAGCCTACCCTCACATCCCTGGTGCCACCTGCACCTAATGCTGGGGATAAGAGACTGTCGCTGTGGGCGCCTATGCCCAGAACAGAGGTGACCAAAGCACCTCGTCACCCGGATGCTATAGTTTTGCCAGGTGAAGGGGATAAAGCCACCATGCCTCCACTGGCGAGACTACAACGCCTATTTGGCCAGAAGGTTGCTGCTGAGTACGGGTGGGAGTACCCATACTTGTCTAAAGAGTTATTGTATGAAGTGGAAGTTTGCCGGGAGCGCTGGTACAATGACTTTGTGTGGACCCACATTCAGGTCCCACACGCCCGTAGGTACCTCGCGTGTTCTCCCAAGGCATCTCAGCGTTTCAAAGACTGCAAGGCAGAATGGATGCTGGGGCAGCATATCCACGCGGACAAGGTGCTGATTCGACGCAAGGAAGGGGAAGATGTTGAATACCATCAGGAAACCATGGACCAGCATTTGAAACCACTTGTCCTGCTGCACCCTTGCTTATATCTGTAGGAGATAAAGACTCCGTTTGCCGCTTAATGTTGCTGAACTCTCCGGGTTTGTTGTTTGTTTCCCGGGAAAACTCAGTGACTGTACCCGAGCTACTGGGTATGTGTGCTCTTTGGAGGAATTGAGGGACTGTTCCTGTTGTTGTTCTTCATTCTCCAATGAGTGATTTTGGACTCTGGGGTAGAGAGGGTCAAAGAAGAAGAGGTCTCCACAAGTGCAGTTACCGCGGCGCTGTCACCGGGTGGCGGTGTTGTGCATCGGCGTTCACTTTTCACACACACACTTTTGGAAGGAGGGGGTTTCTCTGCGGAGAGGTTCTTTCGTTCTCACACGAACATATGTGTCAGGAATTTGTGTGTTTGATATTTATTTTCCCCTCTGCAGGAGAACATCCCGTCAGGACCGCTGAGAGTGGGGCGGGTCTTGGTCGGTGATGTGGGTGGGGGGAAGTGTCAATGATGTGACTTTTGAGATATGTTTCAAGTTATATGTTATTTGTTTCCCTCCCCTCCCTTTTCAATTGAGGCTCAGGCACAACTGCTCTAGGTAGTTCGTTTTTTTTCTAAATTTTTGGGGATTTTTGAAATTTTCAGTCGGTTTCCGGACTGGACTGTGTCAGCCCTTGAGGGCATAGTTTATTCCAGACACTGGGGACCAGTGTCAAATAACCAGGGGGAAAGTGTAGCAGGTATATGCTTTTCTCTCATGTTTGAATTTGGTGGGGATATCTGTAATGTATGGTTCCCTGGGGCCCAGCGGGTGGCGCTGTCGCTTTGGGCCCGGGGTTGAGTCATCATTGCAGTGCCGTACCCTTTTTGGTCTCTCGCAGCATGAGTACAGTGGGGCAGGGGCTCCGCTGGGCTTGCTGGGTGAGGGTATAAAGGGGTCGGCCATTTTGGTCACGGGGTTGTCGAGTCCCAGGCACCTTCAGCCTGAGGGCTGTGGTTCATGGTCGGTGTCCAGGCGGCCTAGGCCTGGACACCTGGAGCTCGTGTTCCACCCCAGGCACCTTCAGCCTGGGGTGAGGTACTCGGTTGGAGGCCTGGGGCCCAGTGTCATCCGCTGGGCTCTGCGAGGGAATGATTTCCTAGGGGACCCCGGGAGTGGGGTACCCGAATCCAGAGGCGTAAGGGACCGGAGGAGCTACTCACCCGAAGACCTGGTGCAGCAGATTGCCGGTGCCGGGTGAGCCTCAGGAGACCGCCCGGAGGGATAACTTCCCAAACAGGGGCCGAGTGCAGTCAGGAGGAAGGTTCACCGTTCACCCGGTCGGTGGCAGCGACCAAGAATTTCAGCAGGTGGCAGAGACCATGTGCCAAACCTATTCGCTGATAGAGGAATAGGAGAGTTCATTGTGCCTGGGCCTACTCGTATCCACACCCCCTGTCTGTTCGTTGAGGGAGTCCAACTGATTGTGTTTCATCCTGACATTGGAAAATAAAGGAGTGTTGGACTTTTATTGGTGTGGGGCTCATTTACTGGCAGGACACTGTTCCACATAAGAAGCAGAGGCTCCAAACACCGACCCGAAGGTAAAGAAACTTTGCTCACACCACACAAACATCTGCGGTGAAGGCTTGGCGTGGTGACCCCGCACTCTCTCCTCCAGGATACCCCTAGACAAGCAGTAACCAGCCAGCAGAGGAGAGAGAGAGAGTGGAGGCCACTACATTAAAGTGAAAAAAAAAGGAAATATTCCTTTAAATATCGTACCTGGGGGGTGTCTAAAGTATGCCTGTGAAGTGCCACGTGTTTCCTGTGTTTAGAACTGTCCCTGCACAAAATGACATTTCTAAAGGAAAAAAAGTCATTTAAAACTGCTTGCGGCTTTAATGTAATGTCTGGTCCCGGCAATATGGATGAAAATCATTGAGAAAAACGGCATGGGTACCCCCCCCCCCAGCCCATTTGGGTCTTGTATTGATATTAAGGGGAACCCCGCACCCAAATTAAAAAAAGGAAAGGCGTATTGTATTGAGGTAAGCTTTAGGTGCACACTGTGCAAAGGACACTAAAGCAAAATACTTCAGCTCCCTCCCTGCCTGTATTTGTATCAGAACACCAGCAATTGTATTGAGGTAAGCTTTAGGTGCACACTGTGCAAAGGACACTAAAGCAAAATACTGCAGCTCCCTGTCTGTATTTGTATCATAGCACCAGCAATTGTATTGTGGTAAGCTTTAGGTGCACACTGTGCAAAGGACACTAAAGCAAAATACTTCAGCTCCCTGCCTGTATTTGTATCAGCACACCAGCAATTGTATTGAGGTAAGCTTATGCTGCACATTGTGCAAAGGACACTAAAGCAAAATACTGCAGCTCCCTGCCTGTATTTGTATCAGAACACCAGCAATTGTATTGAGGTAAGCTTATGGTGCACACTGTGCAAAGGACACTAAAGCAAAATACTGCAGCTCCCTGCCTGTATTTGTATCAGAACACCAGCAATTTTATTGTGGTAAGCTTTAGGTGCACACTGTGCAAAGGACACTAAAGCAAAATACTGCAGCTCCCTGCCTGTATTTGTATCAGAACACCAGCAATTGTATTGAGGTAAACTTTTGGTGCACACTGTGCAAAGGACACTAAAGCAAAATACTGCAGCTCCCTGCCTGTATTTGTATCAGAACACCAGCAATTGTATTGAGGTAAGCTTTAGGTGCACACTGTGCAAAGGACACTAAAGCAAAATACTGCAGCTCCCTGCCTGTATTTGTAATAGAACACCAGCAATTGTATTGAGGTATGCTTTAGATGCACACTGTGCAAAGGACACTAAAGCAAAATACTGCAGCTCCCTGCCTGTATTTGTATCAGAACACCAGCAATTGTATTGAGGTAAGCTTTTGGTGCACACTGTGCAAAGGACACAGTACACTAAGTGAAACACTGCAGCTAGCACAATCACATGCCTGCCTGTCACAGTATAGAGAATAACAGGAACGGATCTAGCTAAACTGAATACAGTGTGTAAATATATATACAACACCTAGGATGCATATATATCCTCTACACACTGTAACTGCAGCTAACTGACTCGCCTGCCTGCTCTATCTAACTCAAATCAAATTACACTGTCTCTCTCTCTCTCTGTCTCTTTCCTTTAACCAACGCCGCAACACACTACACAAGGCCGCCAAGCCGGTGGCCTTATATAGTGTGGGGCGTGTACCTACTCCTCTGAGCCATGATTGGCCAAAGCCACCCTGGCTTTGGCCAATTACGGCTCTCTGTACTTACGGCACTGTGATTGGCCAAGCATGCAGGTCATAGTGCATGCTTGGCCAATCATCAGTCAGCAATGCACTGCGATGCCGCAGTGAATTATGGGCCGTGACGCACCACTCGAATTTGGTGCGAACGGCCCATAATGTTCGAAATTCGGCGAACGGCCGAACACACGATGTTTGAGTCGAACATGGGTTCGACTCGAACTCGAAGCTCATCCCTAAAGCTATGTATGAGAGAGACAATAAGCAGATCAATTGCACATATTCGCAAGCATACATCAGATCGTCAATTGTGTCCAAATCTTTATTGAAGAATGATCACATCACAGTAGACATAGTGCAACGTTTCAGAGCCACGCAGCACCCCTTCGTCAGGCATGTGATGACAATAAGCAGAATCACATAGGCTCCATTGTGTAGTAAATGCTATAAAGCTGTTTATTAAAAATAGAAAGGTATAAGCTCACATATAGTTAAAAGCGGTACCACCACAGTATCTCATACAATCCCCTGTGAGATAGAATGCATCAGCCGGCATGCGTGACAGTGTCACCATGTCCTGGCTAGTGTATACAGAGAGAAAAGCTGTACACACTGGTGCAGTGTCAAAGGGGGCACATTTTCTCCCCTGCTTATGCAGCAACATTGCTCTGAGCCTTAATAAAAGGTCTCCCCCTTTGGGATAAGTGCAATATTTACATACTCAGACATGCCATCAGTCTTTATACTTGAGGGGATTTCGTATTCACCCATTTAATACATTGGTACTGTACCTATGGGCCATTTTTTGTTACTATTGATATTTTGTTGGAAACATCTATAGTGGGAATCTGTGACCACTTACTTCTGTGTGTGATTTATACTCTAATATTTTTACATCCTCAATCCATTTGACTGTTATACATCAGTGGTACCTACCATAGACCACATGATATGCGTGTATTTTACTACTATACACATACATATGAAATTTGAAACTTTGTCTTTCCGATTGGCTGTGTCGTTTTTTGTGAGGTTCTCCCATACCCTGAGCCACAAGTTCACTAGCACCTACCCAGTATCTGTCCTGAGGAAGCTAATATTTTAGTGAAACATGTCGACAAGCAAGTTCTTGTAGGCATTACTGGATCAAAAATATTTTTTTCACCTTGATATATTACCAAACCAATCCTTATACCTTAGATACAGCCCTCTGTAACTGTATTATTGGGTAACTGGTAACGGTGTCCATACAGGGTGTTGTTTGTATGTTGTTTATATGTTTTTTAATTATGCTGTAATAAAATGTGTACCTTTTTATTGATTCTCCCTCTCATTATGTGCCCACAAAGTCCACTAATTTTTTGACTTGTTCAATCCTTAGATACATATTTTGGATATTGGCATGGTGAGGGTCTTCCTGTTCCTATATATTTTTTGCATTGCTACATGTAATTCAGGGCAGTGCTCACCCTTACCATGCTATTTTGACACTCCCTTGCAAATTAGTGCAAAAATTTGCATTTTTAATTTGACAGATTGGGCTCTCATTGATTTCTATGGGGTTTGGATTCAGAATCTGAATTGGTTGATAGTCGGCAGACACCTGCCAAACAAAACCCAGGGCTGTTTGGCTCATCACTAGATACTAAACTTTAATATATTTATTTTTTAGCTTAGGCCCCATACACACGAGACGCCGGTGCAAACTCTGCTGAACACACTTTTTTAAAGGCTAAAACTGGCGTTTAAAAACGGCTGTTTTGCCGCTATTTTAGCTGCGTTTTACCGCATTTGCGTCTATAGGCATTTAGTTAAGAAACATCATAAGACCCTACCTAAGCTCAAAAAACAGTATTATTTAACAATTTCAGCCATTTTGGGAGACCAGCAGCTGAGAGAGCAGCAGTGTACTTGTATTTAGCGTATCACTTGCCACATCATCTGCCACAAGCTGTGGATTGTCCACTTGCCACGTCACCTGACACGTCACCTGGCCACGCCACCTGCCACAAGTTGTGAATTGTCCACTTGCCACGTCACCTGCCACGTCACATGGCCACATCACCTGGCCACAAGTTGTAGATTGTCCACTTGCCACATCACCTGGCCACGTCACCTGGCCACATCACCTGGCCATGTCACCTGCCACGTCACCTGCCACAAGTTGTGGAATGTTCATTTGCCACGTCACCTGGCCACGTCACCTGGCCACGTCAGCTGCCACAAGTTGTGCATTGTCCACTTGCCACGTCACCTGGCCATGTCACCTGCCACGTCACCTGCCACAAGTTGTGGATTGTCCACTTGCCATGTCACCTGCCACGTCACCTGGCCACGTCACATGGCCACGTCACCTGCCACAATTTGTGGATTGTCCACCTGCCACGTCACCTGCCACGTCACCTGGCCACAAGTTGTGGATTTTCCACTTGCCACATCACCTGGCCACGTCACCTGCCACAAGTTGTGGATTGTCCACTTGCCACGTTACCTGTCACAAGTTGTGGATTGTCCACTTGTCACGTTACCTGCCACAAGTTGTGGATTGTCTACAGTGCAATGCAAGCAATTACAGTTTTTTTAAAATATTTTTTTTAATGGTTTTTCATCATTTGCCATCATTTTTGAGATTTCTAATGTAAAAAAATAGGTCACCTTTAAAAACGCTTATAAACGAAAACGCAGCAAAACGCCGGTACCGCGTTTTGCTGCGTTTTGCTGCGTTTTGCCGCGTTTAGCCGTGTTTTGCGTCTGAAACGTGGAAAACTTTTGCGTCTGAACCCATTTTTTTGCTTCTGGAAAAACGAGGTTAAACGCAACTGCCTAAAAACGGCAATAAACAAGACTGTGTGCATGGACACATAGGATAACATTGAATGTGTTCAGAAGCAGTTGAAAAAAGTGTCCAACTGCCTCTGAACACGCGTTTAACAGTGTCTCGTGTGCATGGGGCCTTATACAGTATATGTGGTAACTCAGATTAAAGTCTTATACAATCAGTATTGTTTCATGTATTAGTGCCTGTATATATTTTAAATGCCATCATTATAATAATAGAACACAAAAACACTGGACTTAAAATACAAAAGTGCAGAGAAAAAACACTGTAACAAACACTGTAACATTCAATCCCTTACCATCAAATTAAAACGTGAATTTTACCAATCTAACTTTAGTTAGTATACTTGGTTTGAACTTAATCCTTTGCAACTCACATGTCTTCATGGCAGCCCTACCCTCCTGCATAATGTTGGTTTATTGTACTCTACTTACTACTCATCTCCATCTTCTGACTGGCAGCTGTCTAAGGTCCTCTTTCACATCGCTAATCCATCTTTCTTTACACTTCTCTCCTTCCTTTTATACTTTCCTTAGACAATTTCCCCCATCCCCATCACTTTTCATCTAAGATGTTGACTTAATTTATCCTTTACTATACTTAGATATGCATAGGGTTTTCTAAATCTTTGTTTGTCACATTCTCACATTTATCTTACCTCCAAAAAATGTTCATAAAACATTTTTCTTACCTGTTAAGTCTCTATACCTGTGTTTTTTTTCAGCTTTCAGATCTCCAATGTATATATAATAGGTTTTGCATAGTCCTACTGTTTAGATCTGAAATTTAGAATGCTGTAACAACATCCTTGATCGCATAATGAATAATAACAATAATATCTCCAGCAGCTATGTTTGCTTTTGTTTCTTGGAATACATCATCTACATTTATCATGGAACCCAGGTAGCAAATTGAATTTACATTTTCACCTGTATTCCCTCCGCATTATATTTTATTTACCGTATTTATCGGCGTATAACACGCACTTTTTTCCCCTTAAAATCAGGGGAAAATCGTGGGTGCGTGTTATACGCCGATACTCCGAATTCCCCTGCTGAAAATGAGCGAGAGGAGCGAGCGGAGCCGAAGCCGAAGTACAATCGGCTTTACTCGGCTCCTCTCGCAGTCCCGCCCATCTCTGACTGCGCCGCTGACGGAGAAAGCCGAGTGTACTTCGCCTAGTCTCGGCTCCTCTCGCAGTCCTGCCTGTGACTGTGAGCAGACACGAGTCTAGGCGAAGTACACTCGGCTTTCTCCGTCAGCGGCGCAGTCAGTGGAGATGGGCGGAACTGCGAGGAGCCGAGTCCAGCCGAAGTACACTCGGCCCCGCTCGCTCCTCTCCACAGAAATCGGCGCCAAATTTTAAAAACCGCCGCGACTGACACGATCGCAAAGGCACTGGGCACGGCTGCAGATGGACAGATGAACACTGGGCACGGCTGCAGATGGACAGATGGACACTGGGCAAGGCTACAGATGGACACTGGGCACGGCTGCAGATGGACAGATGGACACTGGGCACGGCTGCAGATGGACAGATGGACACTGGGCACGGCTGCAGATGGACAGATGGACACTGGGCAAGGCTGCAGATGGACACTGGGCAAGGCTGCATGCTGCATTTAAATGTAAGTTTTTTTATTTTTTTTTATTTATTTTTTTTTCCTTGAATTTCCCTGCTAAAAGTTTTTTTCCTTTAAATTCCCTCCTAAACTTGGGGTGCGTGTTATACGCCGGTGCGTGTTATACGCCGATAAATACGGTACATGTTTCCAGTTGTTGTCATGCACTTAGTCACCTAAAATCACCTTCAATTCAGCTTTCTTAGATTCTTCTTCTTTCACCAGTTTACCCAAATATAGTAATGATTAACATTCAACCGTACTTGTTCTCAGTAGTGTATTTAGGATTTGTGCTGCCCTAGGCCTGACTAAACTTGTGCACCCCCTAATTTAAATATGACCCACCCCTTCCTGTCAAGGCCACATCCATTTCTATTTAAGACCCACCCTGAAATTTTCAAGTGGGGGCACTAGTTCTGTGGGCCTGCGGGGGGGGGGGGGGCAATTGTTTCCCTTAATTTGCATAGATTTCCTCTCACTTGCTGTCTGGCTGCGGGGCAGGAAGTGAAGGGAAACCTCTGCAATGGGACAGGGATGGTAAAAAATAAACTGACAGGGGCTATAACCCTCCCTTACTCCATCCAAAATGATAAATAAAAGTGCTGCCTATAGTTCTACTTTAAGCACAAATTTCTGATAATTTTATGGAAAGGACTAAGAAGATATAACCACGTCAATGGTGCAGCAGAAAACATATAACACAGTGAGGAAGGTTTGTGATCCAGGATGATAGGACAGTCAAAATTAGAAGCAGCACCCCCCCATTTGCGGAATGCCATCCGCCCGCATATTGGAAGCAGTGCGGCCACTTTATGGGGGCGCTAGACTAATTTGCCTCCCAGCTCAGTCCGCCCCATGAGACTGGCGCTATACTTATAGTGTGGCGCAAGCCAGCGGGGACTCTTTCCCATGCTGCCCCCCTGCAAAGTGCTGCCCTAGGCCTGGGCCTTGTTGGCCTAGGCCAGAATACAGCGTTGCTTGTTCTGTAATGTCAAAGACATTTCACCACTCATCCAAGTGGTTTCCTCATTCCAAATCAGGGTCATGAATATACCCCAGCATTTATAGGCATATTGGCAACTCAATCCCTTAATCCAATCACATTTGTATTATGTATATAATATTGCAGGGCACATACTCATGGTTAATGAAATAAAATGAGAGGTGTAAAAGTTAGTTAACCACTTCCCACCCGGTCAATAGCAGATTGACGTCCGGGAAATGGTTCAGTTATCCTGACTGGGCGTCATATGACGTCCAGCAGGACAACAGCCGCCGTGCGCCCGTGGGGGTGCGCATCACGGCGATCTCTGGTGCGGTGTGTCAGTCTGAGCGGAGGCTCTTTACCACGTGATCAGCCGTGTCCAATCACAGCTGATCACGATGTAAACAGGAAGAGCCGTTGATCGGCTTTTCCTCACTCGCGTCTGACAGACGCGAGTAGAGGAGAGCCGATCGGCGGCTCTCCTGACAGGGGGGGTTTGCGCTGATTGTTTATCAGCGCAGCCCCCCCTCAGATGCCCACACTGGACCATGCTGCCCAGGACCACCAGGGAAGCACCTAACATGTGGATGGCCAGGTAAGTCCCTCATGGCCATCCACATGTACAAATGTATGCATAACATATGCCAATCAGTGCCCACAAATGGGCACTGACTGGCACCATCATGGCACAAATAAAATTTGTGATGCCCAGCAATGCCACCCACTAGTGTCATCAGTGCCACCGACCAGTGTCCATCAGTGCCACCTATCAGTGCCCATCCGTGCCAATCTGTGCCCATCAGTGCCCACCTATCAGTGGTCGTCCGTGCCACCTATCAGTGCCACCCATAAGTAACCATCAGTGCCACCTATAAGTACCCATCAGTGCCACCTATGAGTGCCGCCTATGAGTGCCCATCAGCGCAGCATACCAGTGCTACCTATCAGTGCCCATCAGTGCCGCCTATCAGTGTCCATCAGTGCCACCTCATCAGCGCCCATCAGTGCCGCCTTATCGGTGCCCTTCACTGCAGCCATATCAGTGCCCATCATTAAAGAAGAAAATGTACTTATTTCTTTAACAGAAACAAAGAAAAACTATTTTCTTTCCAAATTTTTGCTCTTTTTTTAGTTGTTGCGCAATAAATAAAAATCGCAGAGGTGATCAAGTACCACCAAAATAAAGCTCTTGTCACGGGCCGGGCAGGCGACTATAGAGGAGGCAGGAGGTGGATCCACTGTACCAGAGAGGGGATGGTACGAATCGCACCGAGGGACCGGTTCTAAGCAGCTACCGGTTTTCACCAGAGCCCGCCGCAAGGCAGGATGGACTTGCTGCGGCGGTAGCAACCAGGTCGTGTTCCCCAGTAGCGACTCCACCTCTTTGGCGGCTGAGGCTGGTGCGGTACAAAAGGACTAGGCAGAGGCAAGGTCAGACGTAGCAAAGGTCAGGGCAGGCGGCAATGGTTCGTGGTCAGAGACAAAGGCAGAAGGTCAGGTACACAGGCAAGGTAAACTCAAAATACTTCCGCAAGGTACTAGGACAACAAGATCCGGCAAGGACAGGAAGGGGAAGTGAGTTTAAATAGGTTTTGGGTAGTGGAACCGTAATTGGACCGGGCACCAATCAATGGTGCACTGGCCCTTTAAATTTTAGAAGACCGGCGCGCGCGCCCTAGAACACAGCGGGGCCGCGCGCGCCGGGAGGAAGCAGGAAGAGGAAGGTAAGTGGAGAGGAGAGCGGAGCAGCGCCCACGGCCAGGGGGGCTGGCCGGAGCGCCGCAGAGGGGACGACGCCGTGAGTGCTCCGGGCTGGATGGGACACCCGGAGCACTCGGCGTTACAGTACCCCCCCCCCCCCTTAGGTCTCCCCCTTTTCTTGGAGCCCAAGAATCTACGGATGAGCTCTTTGTCTAAAATGTTGGTCTCAGGCTCCCAGGATCTCTCTTCAGGACCACAGTTCTCCCAATCAATTAAAAAGAATTTTTTACCTCGGACGACCTTGGAGGCGAGGATATCTTTCACCGAAAAGACATCGGAGGAACCAGAGACCGGAGCAGGAGCGGTGACCTTGGGGGAAAATCGGTTAAGAATGAGGGGTTTAAGGAGAGACACGTGAAAAGAGTTGGGGATGCGAAGAGAAGGAGGAAGATGGAGTTTGTAAGAGACAGAATTGATTTGGTTTTTGATTTTATAAGGTCCGAGGTAACGAGGGCCCAGCTTGTAGCTAGGTACCCGAAACCGAACATATTTGGAGGAGAGCCACACTTTGTCACCAGGGAGATAGACAGGGGGAATTCTTCTCTTTTTATCTGCATGTCTCTTCATGCGGGCAGAGGCCAGTGATAGCGAGTTTTGAGTCTCTTTCCAGATAGAGGAAAAATCCCGGGTTAATTCATCCATGGCAGGAACTCCAGAAGAAGTGGGAATGGGGAGGGGGGGGCAAAGGGTGGCGGCCGTAGACCACAAAGAAAGGTGATTTGGAGGACGATTCAGAGTTCTTGAAATTGTATGAGAATTCCGCCCAGGGCAATAGGTCGACCCAATCGTCTTGACGGGCGGAGACAAAATGTCGTAAGTAGTCACCAAGGACCTAGTTAACTCTCTCCACCTGTCCATTGGATTGCGGGTGATAAGCAGAAGAAAAATTCAATTTAATCTTAAGTTGAGTACAGAGAGCTCTCCAAAATTTTGAGATAAATTGAACGCCTCTATCCGAGACGATATGTGAGGGAAGGCCATGGAGACGGAAAATTTGAAGAAAAAAGTGCTTCGCCAACTGAGGTGCAGTAGGCAGACCAGGAAGAGGGACAAAATGAGCCATTTTCGAAAAGCGGTCAACGACCACCCAGATGACAGTGTTACCATGAGACAACGGAAGGTCCGTGATGAAATCCATGGCAATGTGGGACCATGGTAGTTCAGGCACCGGTAGAGGAAGGAGAAGACCTGCAGGCTTCAGGCGTGGAGTTTTGTCACGTGCACAGATAGTGCAGGCTCGTACAAAGTCAGTCATATCTCTTTCCTGGGTAGGCCACCAATAGTGTCTGGCCAACAATTGTAAGGATTTTTTGATCCCAGCATGGCCGGCTAGATGGGAGGAATGGCCCCACCTAAGTATCTGGAGACAAAGGCCTGGAGGAACGAAAGTTTTTCCTGGAGGGACTGGCACCAGAGCAGCGGGAGCAGAGGAAATCAGGCACTCAGGGGGTACGATGTGTTGTGGGGGGTTCCCGGTTTCGGAGGCATCAGAGGAACGGGACAAGGCATCCGCCCTGACATTCTTGTCTGCGGGACGAAAATGGATCTGAAAATTGAACCGGGCAAAGAACAATGACCACCTGGCCTGGCGAGGATTCAAGCGCTGAGCGGACTGAAGGTAGGACAAATTCTTATGGTCAGTGTAGATGGAGATGGGGTGAAGAGAACCTTCCAGGAGATGTCTCCACTCTTCTAATGCCAACTTGATGGCCAACAGTTCACGGTCACCTATGGAATAGTTCTTTTCAGGAGGGGAGAAGGTTTTAGAGAAAAAACCACACGTGACGTTTCCTCCTTTAGCATTTCTTTGAAGAAGAACGGCTCCGGCTCCTACCGAGGAGGCGTCAACTTCAAGGAAGAACGGCTTAGTGGGGTCTGGTCGAGATAGAACAGGTGCCGAAGAGAAGGCGGTTTTTAGGTGAGTAAAGGCTTCTTCCGCCTGAGGTGGCCAGGACCTTGGATTCGCGTTTTTCTTAGTCAGCGCCACTATCGGTGCAACGATGGTGGAGAAGTGGGGTATGAACTGGCGATAGTAGTTGGCGAATCCAAGGAAGCGCTGGATAGCACGGAGTCCAGAGGGACGTGGCCAATCTAAGACTGCGGAAAGCTTGTCAGGATCCATTTGAAGACCTTGTCCTGAAACCAGATAACCTAGGAAAGGAAGGCTGCTACACTCAAAAAGGCATTTTTCAAATTTAGCGTAAAGATGATTTACACGGAGGCGCTGGAGTACTTGACGGACATGGAGCCGATGTTCCTCAAGGTTGGTAGAGAAAATTAGGATGTCGTCAAGATAGACAACCACACAGGTATATAGTATGTCCCGAAAGATTTCATTGACAAAATCCTGAAAGACTGCAGGGGCGTTGCAAAGTCCAAAAGGCATGACGAGATATTCGAAGTGGCCGTCTCTGGTGTTAAATGCGGTTTTCCATTCATCTCCTTTACGGATTCTGATGAGGTTATAAGCGCCCCTGAGGTCTAATTTTGAAAAAAACCTTTGCTCCACGCAGACGGTCAAAGAGCTCCGAGATGAGAGGCAGAGGGTAGCGATTTTTAACAGTGATCTTATTAAGACCACGATAGTCTATGCAAGGGCGTAGTGAACCATCCTTCTTGGTAACGAAGAAGAACCCCGCTCCGGCTGGAGAGGATGATTTCCTAATAAACCCTCTCTTGAGGTTCTCCTGTATGTAATCGGACATGGCCTTGGTTTCGGGAGAGGAGAGAGGGTAAATTCTGCCACGGGGTGGTGTAGTACCTGGGAGCAAGTCAATGGGGCAGTCGTAGGGTCTATGTGGAGGTAAGTCCTGATAGGCCTTGGGAAGGCCAGGCAAAGGAGTAGAAATGGGAATTCGACTGGTGGGTATAGACTTAAGACAATGCTTGTGGCAGGAATAGCCCCAGGATTTGATGTCTCCCGTGGTCCAGTCGAGGGTAGGAGAATGACGCTGGAGCCAGGGTAGGCCAAGAAGGATGTCAGAAGTACAGTTCGGCAAAACAAAGAATTCAATCTTTTCTTGGTGAAGGACCCCAACGGACATGAGCAGGGGTTCGGTGCGGTAACGCACGGTACAATCCAGATTCTCTCCATTTACGGAGGAAATGAAGAAGGGTCTGATGAGACGGATAACAGGAATGTTGAACCTGTTGATGAAGGAGGCTTTAATAAAGTTTCCTGCAGAACCGGAGTCCAGGAAGGCCACCGCAGAGAAGGGGGAGCCGGCAGAAGGAGAGATCCGCACAGGAATAGTCAGACGTGGAGAGGAAGAATTCACACCTAGTAACGCCTCTCCCACGCTCACTAGGTGCGAGCGTTTCCCAGACGTGGAGGACGAATGGGGCAGTCCTTTAGGAAATGTTTAGAGCTCGCACAATAGAGGCATAAGTTCTCATTCCTACGGCGAGACCTTTCTTGCAGGGTCAGACGAGATCGGTCGACTTGCATGGCCTCCTCGACAGGAGGCATGGTATCAGGATGCGTAGGATTCAGGAAGAGAGGAGCCAGGCGCGGATAACGCCTGGTACGAACAAGATCTTTCTCCAGGCGAAGCTCTTGGCGTCTTTCAACGTAGCGGATGTCAATGCGGGTAGCTAAGTGGATAAGCTCTGTCAGGGTGGAGGGTATGTCTCGTGCGGCCAGAGAGTCCTTGATGTGGCTGGATAAGCCTTTCTTGAAGGTTGCGCAGAGAGCCTCATTATTCCAGGCTAGCTCTGAGGCCAGTGTGCGGAACTGTATGGCATATTCGCCCACAGAGGAGTTTCCTTGGACCAGGTTAAGCAGGGCGGTTTCAGCGGATGATGCTCGGGCTGGTTCCTCAAAAACGCTATGAACCTCAGCAAAGAAGGACTGAACGGTGGCCGTAGCAGGGTCATTGCGGTCCCAGAGTGGCGTGGCCCAGGCCAAGGCCTTCCCAGACAACAGACAGACCACAAATGCCACCTTAGAGCGTTCTGTGGAAAACTGGTCCGACATCATTTCAAGATGCAGGGCACATTGAGACAAGAATCCCTGGCACATCTTAGAATCCCCGTCAAATTTCTCCGGAAGAGACAAGCGGATCTTTGAACTAGACGCGGCTGCTCGGAGAGGAGGAGATGCTGGAGCTTGTCGCGGCAGACGCTGCTGGACCATGGCGGTCAACTGCGCCAGCTGCTGTCCTTGTTGGGCAATCAATTGCGACTGCTGGGCAACCACGGTAGTGAGATCAGCGAGATTGGGCAGCGGCACCTCAGCGGCATCCATGGCTGGATCTACTGTCACGGGCCGGGCAGGCGACTATAGAGGAGGCAGGAGGTGGATCCACTGTACCAGAGAGGGGATGGTACGAATCGCACCGAGGGACCGGTTCTAAGCAGCTACCGGTTTTCACCAGAGCCCGCCGCAAGGCAGGATGGACTTGCTGCGGCGGTAGCAACCAGGTCGTGTTCCCCAGTAGCGACTCCACCTCTCTGGCGGCTGAGGCTGGTGCGGTACAAAAGGACTAGGCAGAGGCAAGGTCAGACGTAGCAAAGGTCAGGGCAGGCGGCAATGGTTCGTGGTCAGAGACAAAGGCAGAAGGTCAGGTACACAGGCAAGGTAAACTCAAAATACTTCCGCAAGGTACTAGGACAACAAGATCCGGCAAGGACAGGAAGGGGAAGTGGGTTTAAATAGGTTTTGGGTAGTGGAACCGTAATTGGACCGGGCACCAATCAATGGTGCACTGGCCCTTTAAATTTTAGAAGACCGGCGCACGCGCGCCCTAGAACACAGCGGGGCCGCGCGCGCCGGGAGGAAGCAGGAAAAGGAAGGTAAGTGGAGAGGAGAGCGGAGCAGCGCCCACGGCCAGGGGGGCTGGCCGGAGCGCCGCAGAGGGGACGACGCCGTGAGTGCTCCGGGCTGGATGGGACACCCGGAGCACTCGGCGTTACAGCTCTATTTGTGGGAACAAAATGATAAAAAATTTGTTTGGGTACAGTGTGGCATGACCGCGCAATTGTCATTCAAAATTGGCTTGGGCAGGAAGGTGTATAAGTGCCTGGTATTGAAGTGGTTAAAAAGCCCTGTGGGAGGCCACCCCACCTCTGTTTAAGGATGGATGTTTCAGTTTGATGTAGATCACTTCTTTCAAACATCTTGGAAACCAGTTTTTCTATGTGCCAAATGTGCACTTCGCACACTTTGTAGTTCTCCATGTTATATCAAGCAAAGGGGAATATGATTGGAAACTTTACCATTTTTTTACCTGTATCATGCTTCAAAGATAAGTATGGGTTTCCTAAAAAATAAATCTTATACTCACCTAGTTGGATGCAGCCACGATCCAATGCTGAATCTGTCCCTAGCTGCATCTGCACTGAGAGCTAAGCGATCAAACACGGCTAATTGCTCAGTTCTCCCCTCGCTCAGTCACCAGCACTCTGCTCTGCCCCTCCAGTACACACTGGAATGCTTGGCTGTGGAGGGGGCAGGAGGGTCTGGCTTAGGCTCTGAGCTGCATGCTGAGAGGCTGAGCCAGCCACCAATCCAGGCATCTGGGTGGATCCTGACAGTGTTTTTTGTTCCCCAGCAAGTTTGAGGTAAAGTGCAACAGTTAGCTGACAAAGAACAATACAAAAACCTGTAAGGAAAAGACTAGACAGTCAGATTCAGATTTTAGGCAATGGTAGAGCTCTAAATCTGTCCAACGGGACCATATGGGGTTGAATTGGGCATAGCATTATGTAGGAAATAGGTGTAATTATCAAATGAGATACATCTGTTGAGTTTAGGAATCCATTCCTCTACTGAAGGAGGATTAGGTAACACCTACTTTAAAGCTATCATCCTACGTACATCAAATAATGATCTAGTAACTGCCAAAGACAAATGGCCATCCATAAGAGAAGAGTCTTAGTAGCCCAGAATGCAAGTGAGTGAGTCTGCAAATAGATTGGCCCCAAGAAGACCAATAACTATATTAATTGCCTCATCCCAGTATCTCCTCAATTTAGGGCAATGCCAGCCACTTTACAATGCCAGCCATATGTTGGAGGTGGGTGGGAAAATTAGACCAAAGGGTTGAGGGTTGAGAGACCACTGGCAATCCGAGGGGTTACTTTTTTCATATTAAGTCTTTAATGCTAGAGTTACATTTCTTGAAATACTTGAGAGGAATCAAGCAGGGGGAGTTGTGTAAAAAATATAGTAGTTTTGTCATCCAGACCATCTTAATTAGTTAGTTTGCACTGCACCACTGCATCTGAAATCTGAAGAGTATAGGAAAGAGAATATGGGTGATGAATTATATGGTAGTTTAGAGATGGTTAATCCCAGATACTTAATAAAAGGTACCAGTCTAATGTGGGAGTCTGGGCTAGTTGTGACAGAAGTGGGTCCGAGGGAAGCAGCATAGATTGGTCCTAATTAATATACAAATAAGAGAATTTCCCAAACTCATTGCATGGAATATACACTATATTAAAAAAAATTGGGATACCTGCCTTTACACGCACACAAACTTTAATGGCATCCCAGCCCTAGTCTGTAGGGTTTAATATTGAGTTGGCCCACCCTTTGCAGCTATAACAGCGTCAACTCTTCTGGGAAGGCTGTCCACAAGTTTTAGGAGTGTGTCTATGGCATGAGTTCTCAACCTGTGGCCCTCCAGCTGTTTGTGGAACTACAAGTCCCATGAGGCATTGCAAGGCTAGTTAGACAGTTAAAAGCATGACTTCCAAAGGCAATGGCATGATGGGACTTTTAGTTCTGCAACAGCTGGAGGGCCACATGTTGAGCACCCATGGTCTATGGGAATGTTTGACCATTCTTCCAAAAGCGCATTTGTGAGGTCAGGCACTAATGTGGACGAGAAGGCCTGGATCGCAGTCTCCGCTCTAATTCACTCCAAAGGTGTTCTATCAGGTTGAGGTCAGGACTCTGTGCAGGCCAGTCAAGTTCCTCCACCCCAAACTCACTCACCCATGTCTTTATGGGCCTTGCTTTGTGCACTGATGCGCAGTCATGTTGGAACAGGAAGGGGCCATCCCCAAACTGTTCCCACAAAGTTTGGAGCTTAAAATAGTCCAATATGTCTTGGTTTGCAGACGCCTTAAGAGTTCCCAACCCCTGAAAAACAACCCACACCCTACCCCTCCACCAAACGATTTGGACAAGCGCACAAAGAAAGGTCCATAAAGTCATGGAAGTTTATGGTGCGTGTAAAGGCAGGTGTCCCAAAACCTTTGGTAATAGAGTAAAGCTGATGAGAGAGAGGAATGACTATCAGAAGGGAACCGTATATTGTCAGCATGGAATGCATCTGTTTCTTCATTAAGCCCCCTGCGGACACCAACTACCAGGGATGAGCCGAACACCCCCCTGTTCGGTTCGCACCAGAACCTGCGAACAGACAAAATGTTCGTGTGAACTTTAGAACCCTATTAAATACAATGGACTCGAACGTTCGAAATCTAAAGTGCTAATTATAAAGGCTAATATGCAAGTTATTGTCCTAAAAAGTGTTTGGGGATCCGGGTCCTGCCCCAGGGGACATGTATCAATGCAAAAAGAAGTTTTAAAAACGGCCGTTTTTTCGGGAGCAGTGATTTTAATAATGCTTAAAATTAAAAAATAAAAGTGAAATATTCCTTTAAATTTTGTACCTGGGGGGTGTGTATAATATGCATGTAAAGTGGCGCCTTCTTTCTTTTTTTCACAGAGGTCCCCACATTTGGGGTTACCCTACATAGCTTACAACCACTTTGAATTTTATTTTTCCACCCTCACAGGGGGTTGTCAGTATGGGTCGTTGTCGCCCTGCCATGCCTCCCCAGCTCCTGGTTGTGACGCCCTCTGGCTGGTCCGTGACTCTCGTGGACGCACCACCCCCATGCAGACGCATCCGTAAGTTCTGTGGGTTAAATGTATGGGTGGGGGATTTTTCTCCTATTCTATGTTTGCCCACCAGCTCTGTAGCATTCTTTTAGATCATTAAAATGTATCTGTCTTTTTCATCCCCAGATGATCACTTCGGTTTTTGCTCCTGATGAGCGGCCCGCAAGGCCCGAAATGCATAGAGCTAATATCTACCGATAAGTGTATATACCCATCAACCTCTATGGACGTTCCTTCCAATATATACCAAATCCCCCCCTGCTTATGTCTTCTTTTTAAAAAAAAAATGTTTTAGTGGATTACCAAGTTGCATAGGTAGCGACTGCAATGTCTGGAAGATATGTACTGTGTATCTGCAAATATATGAAATATCCTTGATGGAATATTTATTAACTATTTACTATTGTGCAATATTTGGTTCGGATGAAATATAAAAAAGTATTGATATATAGCAAAATGCATAAAAATTTAAATATGAAATTGTATTGCGATTTGAACCAATTAAAAGCTGTCCTCCATAAAAAGTTATCTCTTTGTGTCCGTGTGCCCCATACAAAGTCCCGCCCTCTACTTTCCTTTTTAAAGTGGCGCATGTTTCCCGTGCTTAGAACTGTCCCTGCACAAAGTGTCATTTTTTAAGGAAAAAAAGTCATTTAAAACTCACTCGCGGCTAATAATGAATTGTCGGCTTTTATCAATACATACAAAAGTCATTGATAAAAATAAAAAAAAAGCGTGGGGGTTCCCCAGAATTCAATTACCAGGCCCTTCAGGTCTGGAATGGATATTAAGGGGAACCCCGCCCCAAAAAAAAAAATGGCGTGGGGTTCCCCCTAAATATCCATACCAGGCCCTTCAGATCTGGCATGGATTTTAAGGGGAACTCCACCCCAAATTTAAAAAAAATGGCGTGGATTCCCCCCAAAAATCCATACCAGACCCTTATCCGAGCACGCAACCTGGCTGGCCGCAGGGGAAAAGGGGGGGACGAGAGCGCCCCCCCTCCCTCCTGAACCGTACCAGGCCACATGCCCTCAACATGGGGAGGATGTCCCCATGTTGATGGGGACAAGGGCCTCATCCCCACAACCCTTGCCCGGTGGTTGTGGGGGTCTGCGGGTGGGGGGCTTATCGGAATCTGGAAGACCCCTTTAACAAAGGGGACCCCCAGATCCCGGCCCCCCCTTATGTGAATTGGTAAGGGGTACATTGTACCCCTACCATTTCACGAAGAAAGCGTAAAAAAATGTCAAAAAAACACACAAACACCTTAAAAAAGTCCTTTATTAAAAAAAAAAAAACATTCCAGCGGTGAAATCCAGTGTCCCGCAGCGATCCGATGTCCAGCGCTGTCCGTCACTGGTTTTGCCTGAGCGGACCTGATGGGGAACTTCCTCCTCAGTGTTTTAAATGTATAGACCCGGCCCTTCTAAAGTTCCCCATCAGGTCCGCTCAGCGGACCAGATGCGGAACATGACAAGGGGCGGGTCTACACATGTATTGCCACAGTGAGAGAAGTTCCCCATCAGGTCCGCCCCCTCGGTATGTCGGACCCGCGTACGTCATTGGCTTGAGCGGGGAACTTCCTTCACTGTGTAAATTTAAATTACACCGTGAAGGAAGTTCCCCGCTCAAGCCAATGACGTAGGCGGGTCCGACATACCGAGGGGGCGGACCTGATGGGGAACTGCTCTCACTTTGGTAATACATGTATAGACCCGCCCCTTCTCATGTTCCGCATCTGGTCCGCTGAGCGGACCTGATGGGGAACTTTAGAAGGGGCGGGTCTATACATTTTAAACACCGCGGAGGAAGTTCCCCATCAGGTCCGCACAGGCACAACCAATGACGGACAGCGCTGGACATCGGGATCGCCGCGGGACACTGGATTTCATCGCTGGAATGTTTTTTTTTTTTTATTATTATTTTTTTTTTTAATAAAGGACTTTTCCAAGGTGTGTGTGTTTTTATGTACATTTTTTGACACTTTCTTTGTGAAATGGTAGGGGTACAATGTACCTCTTACCAATTCACATAGGGGGGGCCGGGATCTGGGGGTCCCCTTTGTTAAAGGGGTCTTCCAGATTCCGATAAGCCCCCCGCCCGCAGACCCCCACAACCACCGGGCAAGGGTTGTGGGGATGAGGCCCTTGTCCCCATCAACATGGGGACATCCTCCCCATGTTGAGGGCATGTGGCCTGGTACGGTTCAGGAGGGAGGGGGGGTCGCTCTCTCATCCCCCCTTCTTCCCCTACGGCCGGCCAGGTTGCGTGCTCGGATAAGGGTCTGGTATGGATTTTTGGGGGGACTCCACGCCATTTTTTTTTACATTTGCGTCGGGGTTCCCCTTAATATCCATTCCAGACCTAAAGGGCCTGGTAATTGAATTTGGGGGAACCCCCACGCTTTTTTTTTATCAATGACTTTTCTATGTATTGATAAAAGCCGACAATTCATTAATAGCCGCGAGTGAGTTTTAAATGACTTTTTTTCCTTCAAAAATGACACTTTGTGCAGAGACAGTTCTAAGCACGGGAAACATGCGCGACTTTACATGCATATCATACACACCCCCCAGGTACGAAATTTAAAGGAATATTTCACTTTTATTTTTTCATTTTAAGCATTATTAAAATCACTGCTCCCGAAAAAACTGTAGTTTTTAAAACTTTTTTTTGCATTGATACATGTCCCCTGGGGCAGGACCCGGGTCCCCAAACACTTTTTAGGACAATAACTTGCATATAAGCCTTTATAATTAGCACTTTAGATTTCTCCCATAGACTTTTCGAATTTGCCGCGAACACCCCAAATTGTTCGTTGTTCGGCGAACGGGCGAACAGGCAATGTTCGAGTCGAACATGAGTTCGACTCGAACTCGAAGCTCATCCCTACCAACTACCTGTGATGATTGAAGCAGCATAAAAGCAAGAGGCTCTATAACCACCACAAAGAGAAGCAGTGACAAAGGAAACCCTGTATGGACCATACAGGACCAGCAATGTAGAGGAAAGAAGGGAGAATACATTCCATTCACCCGAACAGAGGTTGAAGGACTGGGGTAGAGCAGTTTAACTCAACCCTGTCAAGTGTTGATGGCATCTAGTTAGTATTGCCCATTTTCCAGTAATATATGCCAGGGTCTGAATGTTTAAAATAATTCCGTCTGATATTAATGGCTTTATAAAGGCTGGGTATGAAGTCTGTTTGATCAGAATGTATGAATGTGGATATGACCTTATTTAACCTGTTGCAAAGCACTTTGGCCAGAATCCTAATGTCAGTGTGAATCAAGGATATGTGTAAAAGGAATCTGTAAGTAATAGGTTTTTATCTTTTTTTGGTATCACCACAATTACAGCTGCATACATAGAAGAAGGGAGAAGACAAGTAAAGAAGGCTTCTCCGAATGTGTGTACAAGGATGTTTCCATAATGCTTATAAACTTCAATAGGAAAGCAGTCCACACGGGGATCTGATGCCCTATACACACGACCGGTTTTCCCGCCAGAAAAAAAAACGATGGTTTTCCCAACGGAATTCCTGTCAAGCCTGCCTTGCATACACACATATGAGAAGAGAGAGAAGAGCGCACGCGCCATAGTGTAACACCGTTTATTTGTGGAAGCTTGAAAGTTAAAAATGAGGAAGATTGCACTCACAAACAGGAACTTGTTTGTTCACATATACATATGGCTCTCAGTTCCGACCTCCTCTCCTGGCCTATGCAGGGCGATTGCATAGTTGCCAACAGTCACGGATTGGCCGGGACATTCCCGGGATTCAAACCCTTTTCCCGGATTTATTTTGTCCCGGCCAATGTCCCGGCCAATCCGTTTTTTCCCGGTTTCCACGACTTTGGCCGCCGCGGGCCGACGCCGCTAGAGGTCCACGGCCGGCGGAGACAATGTCTCCGCCGGCCGCCATTTTAAAGAAGACCAAAACCAGGATGTAGTACAATAGAAAATAAAGCTGCTGCGGCGCCGCCCATACCCCGCGTCTCCCCGTGGGTGGGCGGCGCCGCAGCAGCTTTATCTTCTATTGTACTACATCCGTGTTTTGGCTGGCCGGCCGGCCACCCCCCCGCCCCGCCCCGCCCCGCTGCAGGTCTGTCTGTAATGGAAAGGGGCGGGGGTGGGCGGCGCCACAGCTTAATTTTTTGTGCAGCCACGCGGTCGGCTCCGCCTCTATTTTGTTCCCCCTCGGGGAAGGGGAAACAGTAATGGCGGTTGAGACAGGAGACACCTGGTTAAGGGGGGACTCCACTGGGGACGCCTGATGTAAGGGGGGACTCCGCTGGGGACGCCTGTTGTAAGGGGGGACTCCGCTGGGGACGCCTGATGTAAGGAAGGACTCCGCTGGGGACGCCTGACGTAAGGGGGGACTCCACTGGGGACGCCTGATGTAAGGGGGGACTCCACTGGGGACGCCTGATGTAAGGGGGGACTCCGCTGGGGACGCCTGATGTAAGGGGGGACTCCGCTGGGGACGCCTGTTGTAAGGGGGGACTCCGCTGGGGACGCCTGTTGTAAGGGGGGACTCCGCTGGGGACGCCTGTTGTAAGGGGGGACTCCGCTGGGGACGCCTGATGTAAGGGGGGACTGTGCTGGGGACGCCTGATGTAAGGGGGGACTCCACTGGGGACGCCTGATGTAAGGGGGGACTCCACTGGGGACGCCTGATGTAAGGGGGGACTCCACTGGGGATGCCTGATGTAAGGGGGGACTCCACTGGGGACGCCTGATGTAAGGGGGGACTCCACTGGGGAAGCCTGATGTAAGGGGGGACTCCGCTGGGGACACCTGATGTAAGGGGGGACTCCGCTGGGGACGCCTGATGTAAGGGGGGACTCCACTGGGGACGCCTGATGTAAGGGGGGACTCCACTGGGGACGCCTGATGTAAGGGGGGACTCCACTGGGGACGCCTGATGTAAGGGGGGACTCCGCTGGGGACGCCTGATGTAAGGGGGGACTCCACTGGGGACGCCTGATGTAAGGGGGACTCCACTGGGGATGCCTGATGTAAGGGGGGACTCCACTGGGGACGCCTGATGTAAGGGGGACTCCACTGGGGACGCCTGATGTAAGGGGGGACTCCACTGGGGACGCCTGATGTAAGGGGGGACTCCACTGGGGACGCCTGATGTAAGGGGGGACTCCACTGGGGACGCCTGATGTAAGGGGGGACTCCACTGGGGATGCCTGATGTAAGGGGGGACTCCGCTGGGGACGCCTGATGTAAGGGGGGACTCCACTGGGGACGCCTGATGTAAGGGGGGACTCCACTGGGGACGCCTGATGTAAGGGGGGACTCCACTGGGGATGCCTGATGTAAGGGGGGACTCCACTGGGGACACCTGATGTAAGGGGGGACTCCACTGGGGACGCCTGATGTAAGGGGGGACTCCACTGGGGACGCCTGATGTAAGGGGGGACTCCACTGGGGACGCCTGATGTAAGGGGGGACTCCACTGGGGATGCCTGATGTAAGGGGGGACTCCACTGGGGACGCCTGATGTAAGGGGGGACTCCACTGGGGACGCCTGATGTAAGGGGGGACTCCGCTGGGGACGCCTGATGTAAGGGGGGACTCCGCTGGGGACACCTGATGTAAGGGGGGACTCCGCTGGGGACACCTGATGTAAGGGGGGACTCCGCTGGGTACGCCTGATGTAAGGAAGGACTCCGCTGGGTAAAGCTGATGTAAGGACGGACTCCATTGGGGGCACCTGATGGCATCTGGTGGCAGGTGACACACTTGGGGCTTACAGTGATTCGACATTATGGTGAGTTGAATGATTTAATTTTATATTACAATGTAATAATAGAAATAATGAGCTTCAATCATCCTGACACCATAACAAACATGGTGTCGGGATGATTGAAGCGCCAACAGGTGTTTTGGAGTATACTTATCTGCCAATTTTGTTACACATTTCTATTGTGGTGTAGGATCTGCCTTCTTTCTTTCTATTTCTTTCTCTCTCTTTCTCTCACCTCGGACTGTAGCCACACCCCTTTGAACCACGCCCATTTAAGCCACACCCACAGTCGTGCGTAAACCACGCCCATTTTTCGTCGCGGCGCCCTTCGCGCGCCGCATTTTTCATTTCAGCATGACACGCCTACAAACGAATGCCCCGCCCCCTAATTATAGCAAGGCTCCGCCTCAATACAAAAAAAGTGTCCCAGATGTTTTTTTACAATGTTGGCAACTATGCGATTGGCTTGCACAGCAACATTGTAGGGATAAGCGTTCCGGATGAGCTACCCTGTATTCCCCGCTGTGTTCCCCACTGACACACACTATCGTACGGACCAGCCGGCCAAGCGTGACGTCAATCGCAGCTTAGAAGGGGGAGCCAAGCTGTGCGTGCTGCTTCCTCTGATTGTTTACTGTTGCTATGATGACATGTTTCGGAGTTTCCTCCTTCATCAGGTAACACCCCCTTCCCTCTGATGGTATTATATGTGTCTCATTAATCGCCACTCCTCCACCGCAGCCAATAGACTGCAATAGACCAGGAGCTGAGAGTATACAGGAGACTAACAAGACAGGAAGCAGGGGTTTGGATGGCAACAACATCCTAAGAGTGATTTTATAGTCACTACAATTACACTTTATACCTCTATGGATAAGAATACAATTAACACTTAAAACATAAAATATAATATAAATAACTAGATGTTTCTAATCAAAAACACATATCCAATATGAATATATAAAAATTATACTTACCGTATATACTCGAGTATAAGCCGAGTTTTTAAGCACAATTTTTTGTGCTGAAAATGCCCCCCTCGGCTTATACTCGAGTCACCTTTTTGCGCCTGATCTCCCGGAATTTGGGGAGCCGGTACCGGCCGGCCGTAGGTCCCCTGGACTCCAAACTTGGCACACATATAGCTCCACTCCTCCTCTACAAGTTTGCAAAGTTTCTTGTCCAGGGGACCTACGACCGGGTAGCACCGATTTTTCAAAGCCAGGCACCCCTTCCATAGACTCCCATGTTAAACGTCAGTCTAGTCATGGACACAGAGAGGCATGGGCACAGTGAGGCAAAGTGAGGCACACCCTAGGCTTATACTCAAGTCAATAAGTTTTCCCAGTTTTTGTGGTAAAATTAGGTGCCTCGGCTTATATTCGGGTCGGCTTATACTCGAGTATATACGGTATATTCATAGTTTATAATGCTATCTACAATATTTACAGCGTTATATCGGGAACTACATGGGAAATAGAATTAATATATAAAAAAAAAATATATATATATATATAAAGAATATATTGTTATTGGTGGTTATTACTTGGTACATAGTATCCTACATATCTTATTGGTGTATATACAGCTTGTATGTGGAATACATGATTGTCATAAATGTCTATTATGTAATTATTATTAATTTATGTATTTTACATTTTATATATACCATATTTGAGTATTTTTAAATATTTTTACATTTTTTTTTTTTTTTTTATAGATATGGTAATATCATTTCTTATAAAAATATGTACGGTATTTAAAAAATATTGTTTGTATAAATGTATATATATATTGTTATTGTGTAAAGAAAATAACAGGAATTTTAGTAAAAAATATATAAAAATTAATAAAAAACTTAATAAAAATTATTAGAAATATTAAGGACTTTATAAAATAAAGGAAGGTATATGTTAAGTTATATTATTCATATAGCAATTAAAATTAGTATACAACATTTACTACATGTATAATACTGGAATTGGTAAACAAATATGGGGGAGAGAGGAAAAGGGGTGGCGGGGAGGGAGGGGGAACGAAAGGATAAACAAGAGGGAAAGAGAAGGTATTAATGCAGTTTATATAAGTGTTCCTATCTCTAGTTCTTCATTTAACCCATCATGCATACACACAGTCACACAAAAGTCCGGTGAACTTTTGACTGCCAAGAAAGCGGTGACGTAAAAGACTACGACGAGCCGAGAAAATTAAGTCCTATGCTTCTGAGCATGCGTCGATTTGTTTCCGAGCATGCACATTTTTTTTTCCGTCGGAAAAGCATACAGACGAACAATTTTTCTACTAGGATTTTTTCCTGCTCTCTTTTTTTTTCCAGCAGTGTTTCCGTCAGAAGAACTGCGGGGGAGCATACACATGGTCGGAATTCCTGGCCAAAAGCTTGTATCACAGTTTTTCCAATAGGAAAACCGGTCGTGTGTACAGGGCATTAGATTTTGTGAGCTCTAGTTCATAGAGTGTTAACAGGGAGTCCAGAAAAGGTCAGTTTGCCACAGACAATTTGGGCAGGATTGAATCACTGTAATTCAGCATGGGTATATTTGGCCCTGTAGGAGAAAAGATTTTCATAATAAGCCTTAAATACTGCAAGAATTCCAGCAGAGTGAGTATGCAGCTGACCTGAATTATCATTTAGGGCTCAAACGTAAGCTTGGGCTGACTGGGAGCAAGATATTTGGCCCAGGAGTCTACCCACCTTTACCCTCAGTGCACCTGTTTATCATGTTTTTGGTCTGCAACATACCTGACTTCTGCCTCTTATATCTCTTATTGGATCTGAAACACCTTGGGGTTCCATACTGACAGTCAGACCTGACATATGGAAGAACTTCAGAGGTGCCCAGGGTCAAATCAATATGAGCTATAAGTGTTAATGTAGCATGTGTATTGGGTTTCCTCTGGGTGGGACAATCTCCAGAGATCATACAGATCTAATTCACAACAAGCCTGCCAAAGGGGGTTTGAGATTTGACAGGGATTACACTGGGAGAAGGGAGCCTGTCTAAAGTGTAATTTAGGACATTATTGAAGTCTCCCACCACAAGTACGGGGAGAGGCAACAGGTTGAGCTGGGAAATTTACTGCTGTTTGTAAATAGCTAAAAAATAAACCAGCAGTTGGAGAACTTCAGGTAAGTATGGAGGATACAGACATTGGCTATAACACATTTAAGTTCAAATAGGTTGCATCATAGAAAAATGTACCTTCCATCCCTATCTACCTCGATCCGCTCACAGGAGCACACCAAATCCAGATGTAACAAAATAGACACTCTCCAGGCATAGGTGTGATAAGTTGATTGGATAAACCTCCATTCTAGGAGGTGGATAGTCTCAGCAACGGCTTGCGTGTCCTGCAGGCAGGCCAAGAAGGAATTGTAAGACCAAACATAGCCAAACACAGCTTTAAGGAGTCATTCATACCCCTCACATTCCCTGGGACCATCTGGCCCACCATAATATAAAGTCTAGATCAATGAGGCCCCTATCACTCCAGGGTCATAACAGTAAAGGCACTCCAAGTCTTGGAAAGGTCTTTTGCTGGTCTGGGGTATAGAGTTGTACAGACAAAACAGTAGAGAGGAAATGAGAGACAATTGCCAGAAAGCTAAGATCAACCATAAACAGTGAACAATAAGCAGGTCAGGAGCCATATGGATCTATACTGCTCAGAAGGCCATAGAACATACACTCCATGCAGGAGGCAGTTGGGGGAAACATAATCTAAAAAAAATTAACGTATGTAGGATAAGCATGCTGGCTAGATGAACAAATGTGGGGCAGACTGAGGACTCGGCCTACATAGACTGTCCCTATGAGCCAGGGAACATTACCTTACATACCAGAGGTAAGATACTCTGCTGAGCCAGTTTCTGTAAAATGTATGCTCATTGAAGAATGGGGCCCATTTACACTTATTGCATGGCCTGTCCAGCCAATTAGTGCTCGCTCCCGGAGTATCGAAGAACTGAACCGTGTTGTTAGCTACCACCCTTAGCCAAGTTCGGTATATCATTATCAGAGTATTGAGGATGCAAGCATTGGAGATGCTTCTTGCCTTCTTGAAATATGGCTCAGTACTTTTGGACTTCATGCAAAAAGTCTGTAAAAAACATAAGTTTTGGTGCCATTAAAGAACTCTTCTTTCAGTTCTTTAGCTCTGGAAAGAGTATTCTCTTTGTTCCTATAATTTAGGAGATGAATAAGGAAGGATCTCGTATCAAATTCAGAACATTCTTTAAGGGGCAGTTTTGCCTCGTACACACGAGCCGTTTTTCCGACGGGAAAACTGCTATGAGAGCTTTTCATCGGGAATCCCGGCCGTGTGTATGCTCTATCGCAGTTTTTCCAATGGGAAAACTGCCGGACAAAAAAAAGAGATCTCTTTTTTCTCGTCAGGCCAAAAATCAGAGTGGGAAAACCATTTGTCTGTATGGTTTTCCAACGGGCAGAAATCAAGAATGCTCAGAATCAAGTATGAGACGGAAGCGCTCTTTCTGGTAAAACTAGCGTTCGGAATGGAGATAGCACATTCGTCACGCTGTAACGGACTGAAAAGCACAAAGACTGAAAAGCGCAAATTGTCTCTCACCAAACTTTTACTAACACGAAGATCAGCAAAAGCAGCCTAAAGGGTGGCGCCGTTGAAATGGAACTTCCCCTTTAAAGTGCCGTCGTACGTGTTGTACGTGTAGCGCCAACCCCATTTAGGGGTGCTACATAGCCAAATTTAGGGGCTGGTCTGAGATAGTAGTTGGGCTCAGACCGTTCTCATTTATAGGTTGTGCTACTTTATTTCTCCAGGTGGTATACTGGTGTGCAGTTCCCTGTGGCCTGTAGGTGGCACTGCCATGACAGGTCAGGGTTGAACCATCAGTACTAGTGCTGTGCCTTGGGGTGTCCTCTCTCGGCAGCGGTACAGTGGGCGTGTTTGGCCTGCTGTGCATGCTGGGAGAGGATTCATAAGGGGACGACGCCGCCTGGAAGGGGTCGCTCTCTGCAGTTTGCGAGGGGAGTCGGAGTCCAGGTGCGTGGCGCCCGGCCCTTCAGGCCATGGAGCCACGTGTGCATCAGTCCCAGGCACCTTTAGCCCTGGGGCTGCAACTTCAGCACTGGGCCCAGCACCTTTAGCTGGAGCCCACTTCTGGGAAGAAGAATCCCAGGGTGTCCCTTGCGAGGGAGCCCGCTTCTAAGAAGAGGAGGTCGGGGGAGGACCTTTCTGACAGACCGGTGAGAGTTCACGGTGAAGGGAGGGGCCCGATAACTTTATGGAGGGATTCATCTATCCACCAAGGGCCTAGTAATGTGCTGCTGCTGGCACCTGTCCTTATATTGCAAAAGACTGAGAAGTTCGGGATCTGATAGATTCTGTGGCAGAGAGTCTACCGATCGTATCTAGGAAGAGAACCTAATTAAGTGTCCGAGCATCACTTCGGCTGCTAGGATCCATTTTACAGGAGACTATCCGGGTGAGCTAAACCTACTCTGGAATAGAGTAGTGATTGTAAAATCTACTTATGCCTGGACCTACCTCCCAAAACCTTGCTGTCCTGTCTCTTCTCCAACCTTTCCTATCTGCTGAACATTGAGAAAAATAAACTCAACGTTGGAGTTTAGAGTGTGGACATTGGAATTACTTGGGGGGGAAAACAGAGACTTGTCCCTATACCCTAGGAGATGAGAACAAACTGAAGGAGAACCTAGCTGTGGGACCCAAATACATAGCACCGCTTAACCTCCTCAAACAGGAGGGTACGGGCATATAGTACGGTGTGCCCTTTTCCTGAAAGTGAGCCTAAGGTAGGTTAAAGGGTCCGTGTGCTACATACGTCACCGGGCTTTGGATGGGCAGACTTTTGTCTGAGCGTGTGTATGCAAGGCAGCTTGAGAGGAATTCTGTCGGGAAAACCGTCGGTTTTTTATCCGACGGAAAAACCGCACATGTGTACTAGGCATTTCTCTGCAATATAGCAGCAATCAGTGGGGAAATGGGAGAGGTGAGTTTTAAATGTGCAAAGGTCCCATTTTTGGCTATTTTTGGTTGTAGCAACAGGGTCACTTTAAGGTTTATTTATGTGGAGAGAAGTCAAGTTTTTAGTCCACAATAACACTTAAGCAGAAAGCTAAAGTAGTTGGGAAGATTGTGATGTTATCAACAGTGATTGTCATGCCAGGCAGAGGAGTAGATTTAGATAGAAAAAGATAACCACTTAGGTTTTATCCATAATAAGTTTCAAGCAGCGGGAGGACTTGCAAGCAAAGACAGCAGTAAGATTTGCAGGTACTCATTTCTACAGGGAGGTCAGCAACAGAAGTATATCTACATTTCCGATTCAGATGACCTTGCAATCCAGTGGCGTGAGCAAGACTTTGTATGTAGCTTGAACAGAGGGAGACAAGGCGAGAGGATGGAGGTTCACCAGTATATGCCAGACATTATGGGCACAAGCCAAATAAAGACACATTAAAGTCACAGGATAAATAGAATAGTACAGAATTCTTGATTTAAACATATAGTAGCATTTAGCGTAACAAAGAGAAATCCTTTGTGTAAAAGACAGTGGGGTTGGCACAGTGGCTTAGTGGGCACCACTTTTGCCTTGCAGCTCTGAGGTCCTCAGCCAGGACACTATTTGCATGTTCTCCCTGGAGTTTGCATGTTCTCCCTGTGTTTGCATAGGTTTCTTCTCACACTCCTAACACATACAGGTAGTTTAATTGGTGCCTGTCAAAATTAGCTTTAATGTTTGTGTAGAAATTGGCAATGCACATGTTATCATAATTTCTCCGCAAGAACTAAATTAAATAGGATTAGTCCCAGGACAGAACCCTGGGGGACCCCGCTTTCCACGCCGGACCATACCCTACGCTTTAGGGATACCTTTGATATGGCTTCTACCGTTCCACCACTGGCCTTATTTTTGGAGGACCCTCGTTTCACCCCAGCCTTTGGAGATAGGAGTCCTTTGCACTATAGCAAAGTCATAACCTTACAAACCTATGATCTATTTACAAATAACAAGGAATTCTCCTCATTTGAGTTCTTGCAATCCAAATATAATTTTCCATCATTGAAACTTACATGGTATACACAACTCAAAAATGTATTTTCAGAACACTATTCCTTAAAGGGGTTGTAAAGGTTTGTTTTTTATTTTCTAAATAGGTCCCTTTAAGCTAGTGCATTGTTGGTTCACTTACCTTTTCCTTCGATTTCCCTTCTAAAAAATGTTTTTCTTTGTCTAAATTTCTCACTTCCTGTTCCTCCTCAGTAAGCTTGCCCCCATCATCCAAGCCGCTCTGGCTGAGGGTTAGTCAACGTGCTTGCCCCCTCCCTTGGGACTACATCCCTGCGGGGAGATGATGTGAACGTTCCCGCAGGGATGTAGTCCCAAGGGAGGGGGCGAGCACGCTGACTAACCCCCAGCCAGAATGGCTCGGATGATGGGGCAAGCTTACAGGAAGTAAGAAATTTAGACAAAGAAAAAAAACATTTAGAAGGGAAATCGAAGGAAAAGGTAAGTGAACCAACAATGCACTAGCTTAAAGGAACCTATTTAGAAAATAAAAAACTAACCTTTACAACCCCTCTAACTCTCCTGTCCCCAATTCCCAATTCGAACAAATGTGCATATCATACCCAAGAGACCGGGGCTTGATTTTGCGTATAAAAAGGGGGGGATATACTGCGCTGAGATAAATACAACAAAAACAGCTGCCAACACTGCTGTAGATAAAGCAATTAGGAAAATGTGGGTGTAAGTGTAGCGCTAATTGTGTTGGTCTGTGTACAGTGATGAACCATACATAGATGTGACTGGGAAGCGTGGTTGAATAAGTGTTAAACCAAAACAAAACCAGTGCAAAACCAGAGACAAAACCAGTATAAATAAATCATGTGGTTATGCATAAAAAATCATTCAAGTGATAATTAATATGACCCATAATGGTTACTAAAACAGTAAATATTAGCTGTGAAAACTAAATATTCAAAATAGAAATTGAAGTCCAAGGAAGAAAATTATTCATCAGTTTTGAAAGTGAAGTGAAGATCAATCCAAAAAGAAAGTGTTCATTTGTAGTGCAAACTTGCAGTTCAAATACGGAGTGCTGTGAAAACCGCCACCAAGAGTGAGTTGAAGGAGGCTTACTGGAAGTCTCAGACTTGGAGAAGCATATGCCAGCCAGGTCGAGATAACCTTGGGGGTTAACAAACCCAATGTAGATGATCTGAATTGAGTTTTTTTTTATTCCACTTCAATCAAGACATCTATTGTGTTGATCACGTGTTCATAAGTGTAAACAAAAGGCTCGGTATCCGTATTTCGTACGTATGAAAGTAGAAAAAAGCTCACATAGCGTGATACCGTATGGAAAGATGTTTAATATTAAAAAGGTAACCATAAAACACTCACATTTGAGATGGTTAAAAAGGCATGAATTCAGGTACAGGAGCGATACATGTAGACAGGTCCACCCGACTAGTTTCGACTAATCAGTCATCATCTGGGGTATATGTATATACCGAACCCACTCCAATAAGTCACAGAGGGATTGACAGGGTTCACTGCCGGCTTACACGTTTCGTAGACAAGTCTTCTTCCTCAGAGCTCAGCAGTGTTTTCTCTCTCAGCTCACCCAATATATACACACATGTATGCAACCCCCAGCAAATAAACAGGAAAGGACCTCCCACTGATGTGGGCAGTCCACGACCAATGTGACTGCCCACAGGTGGTATCCATGTGACACATGTGAAGAGGGGCAGGGGGGGGGAAGGCCCGCTGGTGAGGTGGAAATGGTACGATTAAGTTGCAAATTCACACATTAACCATAGGCACAGATGTATCCTGAATCAGGAATCTAAGCAATCAAACAATAGTGCTGGTAAATGAAAAGGAGGTGGCAACCTACCTCTAGGTTGTTAACATGCCAGCTTCAGTGTGATGTAATAGGCACAACTGACAGCGAAAGTCCTGATTCACTTGCATTAGTGCGCCTAGCATCCAAAAGATGCCACCAAATATAACAACCCTCTCTGAAAATGTAAAAGTAGCCAGATTGTTAGTCACTAAATCATTGAGGATAGAAAAAATTATTATAATTTATCTAGATGGAGCTCAAAATGTGACAATGGGGTATATTTTATTTCAAAAAGCTGCCACAGATATTTCAAATGAAAATAAATGGTAGAGAAGGACAGTAAGAGAGAAAAGGAGAGAGATGATTCAAAGACAGAAAGCGATGTTATTCAGGGAACATAGCAGCCTTGGCAGAAGCACAAAACTGCCAGCTTCCAAATGAGGAATGGTGATTAGAACCCTTTGACAAAAAATGACATATATGCCCTGGATAGTAATAGTGTAGATTTGTACTGCTGCTTGCCTTTTTGAAATGAACATCTGTAGGCTAGCAGGAGCTCAGCTCCACAATAACGAGCCCAAAGCACTGAAATGACAGGTTCAGTTACTCAACGTAGGGCCTATTTATTAATTTATTCTTAAGAACAGAAGTTACTTCTACTTGCCCTTCACCAAGCATAAGATCTGCCCTAAAAGTTTGATACTGATTGGTGACTTTGGGGAAAACGCAATAGTTAGTAAGAAAAAGTTTTTACATAAACCTTTTCCTTTTTCACTTTTGAAAGTGTCACGTACCTGATCGGAGACTGAAATTTCGAGGTTGGCCTCTCTTGTATCTCCAGCCCAGGTCCCACTGAAGGTAGGAACACAAGTGCTTGCAGCAAGAGATGCAGACCCTGGCAGGCTGGCAGAACATCAGGACAGGAACGGTAGCTGATTCAGCCAAAGTTAAAGGCTGCAGGTTCGGATGCGAGGCTGTGATGAGCACAGGAACTTGCTGTGATGAGCAAAGCTGATACAGATGACAGCTGGATAGGCATTTGGACCAAATGTGAGAGGAGAACCGGGAACAGCAGCATGGTCACCGTGAAACCCGAGGTCAGCAGCAGGCGGGCAGCAAGGTACTGAGATGTAAGACAGAGATGTCAAAAAAGGAGCTGGGGCCGGGTACTGGCGACAGAGCAGAAGCAGAATTCAAGTTCAAGTCAGGCAAGCCGAGTCAGCAACAGAGAAACAAGCAGAGTAATAGCAGGACACAGGGAACAGCCTCTTTAAATGGTCCGTCTGGTGCTAACATGGATTGAGTGCATGCGTGCGTCTAGTTACCATTCTGCCGAGAGTTCTGCATGCATACGCATTTTTATTAGCCATTCTTTGTGCATGCACATTTCTGTTAGCCAAACGTCTGGTAGTCATTCTCTGACAGAAAGGTTTCAACTGCCAACTGGGTGGAGAAGGGTCCAGCACCATTTTGAACAATTAGAACTGGACTGTATCATTGTAGAGAGAGTACAACACAAAAAGCCTGCACAATCATTTTCTCCAACAGTTAACAACAGTGGAGTTGCAAAAGCTATCCCATAGTTGGTACTCCTAAGATTACATCACTCTGCTCTGTTTAGTTGTTTGAAGTTTACATTTTGATCATCACCACTTTTACTGCTCTCCAAGGCTGTCAGTCTTTACCCCTGTGCTGTCAAACTCCATCTCCCATAGCTCTGCAACACCAATTTTCCTGTTGGTGGTAGATCAGAGGTGTTTTTGCATGGTGTGGGAGCAGCATGTGCCGGGATGTCCTTCCCAGGACAGCAAAAGGAGTGAGAAAATGGTTTTATCTGGCACCACCAGATTTATCCCTGTTGCAGCTCAGGATCCTTCATGAAAGTCTGTCCAGAAAAAAACAGTAGAGAAGTGTTATGAGAGGAGATATGTTTACTGAGCCATAAAGCGGAACTCCAGGAATTATCCTTTTTACTGACTTATATTGGTCCAGTTTAATTTGAAGTAAATATCTATATCTTATATCTCAAGGGCCTCTGGGGATGCTAAAAACCATTGTAGTAGCCCACGCTTCTCGTGGGGATAGCTTGACTTGTGTGGCTTGCCACACGGTTGGGCATACTGAAAGCCTTTCCTTGATACAATATTTCATATTCACCTGAACAAAAAAAAAATGGAAACAACTTTTTAATTGGGGGGAAGGAGGAGGAAAGTGATTCTAAAAGTTGAAATGGAAAAAAATAAAAATATGCATTTTATACGTACCTGTTGTGTGCAAGGGTTTGCAAAGAGCAGCCCTGATTCTCTTCTTTTTGGGTCCTGGCTCCTCTCCCCTGCTGAGTGCCCCCAATAGCAAACATCTTAAACCACGCTCCTGTGAGTGGACATTGCCCATTCATACACAGATGCGGCTCACCCCCTGTTCTCTCCTCATTAGCTCACCGACTGTGATTGACAGACAGGAGCAAATGCCTCTCGCTGCTGTGTGTGCCAGTGAGGAGAGAGAGACCTGGGAGAGCTGCTGCTCTCATACACATTGCTGGATCAAGATGGCTCAGGTAAGTATAAGGGGGGCTAGGGGGTGGGCTGCACTCATAAAGTTTATTAACTTAAAGCGGAGTTCCAGCCTGGGGGGAAACAAATTAAAATACTGTAGTTGCTGATTTTTAATATAAGGACACTTACCTGTCCAGCGATGTCAAGTACCCCAAGCAGATCTGCCCATTGGCTTCGGGGTGCAGGTGCCGGCATTGCCAGTAAGGGAAACCAGCAGTGAAACCTTCAAGCTTCACAGCCGGTTTCCTACTGCACATGCATGAGTCACACAGGTCCCAGAAGGCAGCAGGGGGAGAAGGAGGGCACCATCCGATCGCGGAAATTATGTTCCTGGCCGCGGCTGTGCTAAACAGGAAGAAAACAGATTACCGCATGGAAACATAGTAAATCAACCAAAGAAAAACGTCTAATGTGGCTTTAACTTTCTTCTATGAAGCGGATGGTGCAAACATGGAAATGTGGGTGGAACTCCGGTTTAATGCATACACTGCGTTAAGGTAAATAAACCTTCTGCCTTTGGAACCCCCCTTAAGTTAGCAAATAACGGGTATCACCTAAACTTCAAACTTTCTGCATAAATACGTACTGAATTAGAAATTACATAGTTACATAGTTAGTCTGGTTGAAAAAAAGTATATATATTGTGACAGCAGGAAGGTAAAGTCACCTGGTTGCATCCAGGGGGGTAGATATATTTCTCCCAGATTCAGGCTTTATGCCGACTTATACAACTAGGGAGTTGATGAAGCCCAGCTGAGGCTAGTGGGCTCATGGATGACTCATACCTCTAGAGAGAGGGCTGGGCGTCGTGCAGGCAGGGAGTTGATGAGACCAGCTGAAGCTTGTCAGCTCATTTAAGGCCTTTATAAAAACTCCCAGCTTCATTAGATGTTAGCTCATGCCTGGACCCAGACCTGTGTGGACTGTCTAGGGAGAGTGAACCCCTGTGCGGTGAGGCAAAGCCTGTGTGGCTATTTGTTTGGACTTTTACTAAACCAGGGACTTAGGGACTAGGACAGCACCAGGCTGATCCCAGTTGTTAGTTTAGGAAACCTGCATGTTTAGTCAGAGGTCAAACTGACCAGGATTTATTTTGTTTATGTTTCTTTTTGGCTTTGCTGTGTTTTTGTCACTGTACATAGAGAAATAAACCGCACCTTTTGATTTTGAAAACCACAACCTCCGTCTGCTGGCCCTGTTTTTGTGTGGGGAGCCCAACCAGGGGGTCACACACACCCGCTACCGAGTTAACCCCCTCACAGTTGGTGGAGAATGCGGGCAGTTTTTTTTAAGCCAGCATGGAGGAGATACTGAAACAGCTGGCTCTAGCAAATGCCAATCAACAGCAGACAAATGCAGGTTTGCAAAGGAGCCTTGCAGCCCAGCAGCAAGCTCATCAACAAGCCCAGCAGCAATCTGAGGCCCGCTTCATAGACCTGTTACAGAAGCAAGAGCAGAGACTACAACAAATGGAAGCAGTAATGCAGCAACGTCCGCAGACCAGTGAGGAAAGCCGTCCCACTAATACCGCGTCCTTTGGGGTGAGTCGTTTATTGACAAAAATGACTGGAGAGGATGATCCAGAGGTATTTTTGACCACATTTGAAAGGACTGCTGAAAGAGAAAAGTGGCCTGAGGAGCAGTGGGCTGGACTGGTGGCTCCTCTGTTAACTGGTGAATCGCAGAAAGCTTACTATGACCTAGAGCCTGACCAAGCAAAAGACTATGTGATGCTAAAAGCTGAAATATTGGCAAGGCTGGGTGTCACCCTGGCTGTCCGGGCTCAGCGTGTGCATAACTGGACTTTCCAGCTTGGAAAACCCCCCAGGTCTCAAATGTATGATCTCATTCACCTGAGCAGGAAGTGGCTACAGCCAGAGACTTTGTCCGCACCGGAGATTGTGGAACGTGTTGTGATGGATCGTTTCTTGAGAGCTCTTCCTACCGCCATTCAAAAGTGGGTAAGCCATGGAGACCCAGAAACGGCCGGTAAACTTGTGGATCGTGTAGAGAGATACTTGGCTACAGAGAACCTGACGGCCTCTTCCAGAGACTCTCGGACTTTCCACCCTAAGACCAGACCATCCCCAGGGGCGGATAAGAGGATTCCAAGGGGTGAGGGTGGAGAGAGTGAGAGGGTGGGAGCTCTACCCAAAGTTTGGCGAGAACAGCCTGGGAAGTCAGGGGCTCAAGAGGCAGCCAAATGGATTGTTTGCTACCGCTGCCGGCAAGCGGGACATATTGCAGCAAATTGCCCGGTTGTGGAGGAACCCATGCAATGTGACTTTCTGATGGACAGACGTCAGTCGCTGTGTGCGACAGTCGCATGCACTGCCATTCGGGGAACTGAGAAACATTTATGCAAAATGTGTATTAATGGTAGAAATGTTGTGGTATTACTGGATTCAGGTAGCCTTGTGACCCTGATAAAGGCTGAATTAGTTAAAACAGAGGTCTCTGGGAATAGCAAGGTAGCTGTTATTTGTGTGCATGGGGACACCCGAGAGTATCCAGTGACTACAGTGTGTTTCGAGACCCCCAAAGGTACCCTCTCTCATCCAGTGGGGTTAGTATCTCAATTACCGCATGATGCCATTGTGGGAAGGGATTTTCCGAAGTTCTGGGAACTGTGGGATGATCCTGAGCCCCCCACTGGTGCCCCTATGTACCAGGAATGTGATAGCCAGAACTCCTCTGAGAGTGGTGAGGACTCTCCAGAATTTCCCTTGTCAGTATTGGCAGGGGAGACTCAAGAAACTGGAGAGGAGCCCACCTCCTCAGACGAAAACCTACCGTCTGTGGAGTTTTCTGATCTGGAGGTTCACAGGGAAAATTTTGCCACAGAACAGTTAAAAGACCCCGCCCTAATAAAGGCACGGGAAAACGTAGTGGAAATAGATGGCGAGTTAGTGAACCCAGATAATACCTGCACTTACCCATACTTCAGCGTAGAGAAGGACCTACTGTATCGGGTGGCAAAAAGGGCAGAAGAAACCGTTGAGCAGCTTGTGGTGCCCAAACCTTACAGGAAGTTGGTGTTGGAGTTGGCCCATGGGCACATTCTTGGAGGTCATCTGGGGACAGAGAAAACCCGAGAGAGGGTATTACAGAGATTCTATTGGCCTGGGGTGATGAAGGACATAGAAAATTATTGTTCCTCCTGCCCTGTGTGTCAGAGGTCGGCCCCGATGCCACATTTCCGTAGCCCACTGGTCCCTCTACCCATCATTGAGGTCCCGTTTGAGAGAATCGCAATGGATTTGGTAGGTCCTATAATCAAGTCCGCTAGGGGGCACCAGTACATATTGGTTATAATGGACTATGCCACCCGTTATCCAGAAGCGATCCCTCTCAGAAATACCTCGGCCAAAACCATAGCCAAAGAGCTATCTCTTGTTTTTAGCCGGGTGGGTATTTGTAAAGAACTGCTTACGGACCAAGGTACACCCTTTATGTCCCGGGTTATGAAAGAGCTGTGTAAATTGTTCAAAGTGACGCAATTGCGTACATCTGTGTATCACCCCCAAACCGATGGGCTGGTTGAAAGATTCAACAAAACCCTAAAACAAATGTTGAAGAAAGTGGTGGATAGAGATGGAAAGGATTGGGACTGTCTACTTCCTTATTTGATGTTTGCTATTAGGGAGGTGCCCCAATCCTCTACGGGATTCTCCCCCTTTGAGTTACTGTATGGGAGACACCCAAGAGGGCTGTTGGATATTGCCAAGGAAACTTGGGAAAGTGAGAGTTCTCCCCACAGGAGTGTGATTGAGCATGTCGCCCTGATGCAAGATCGAATTGCACAGGTAATGCCCATCGTGAAGGAACATTTGGCCCAAGCGCAGTTGGCACAGCAGAGAGTGTACAACCGTGGAGCAAAGACCCGTACCTTTTCCCCGGGGGATAGGATATTGGTACTTGTCCCTACGGTTGAAAAGGAGTGTTTAGCGGTGAAGTGGGCTCTAGATTCCCTTCGGTACTATCTGCTAGGTAGGCACTTTGACATGGTTACGGATCACGCTCCGTTAAAGTGGATGGCTCAAAACAAGGAGACAAATAGAAGAGTGAATAGGTGGTTCCTGGCCCTCCAGGAATTCAACTTCACAGTAAAGCATCGCCATGGCGTTCAAATGGGGAATGTGGATGCTTTGTCTCGAGTACATGAATGCCTGATTGCTGGTGTTCCAACCCCAAGGTTAAAACAAGAGGGGGGGGGTATGTGACAGCAGGAAGGTAAAGTCACCTGGTTGCATCCAGGGGGGTAGATATATTTCTCCCAGATTCAGGCTTTATGCCGACTTATACAACTAGGGAGTTGATGAAGCCCAGCTGAGGCTAGTGGGCTCATGGATGACTCATACCTCTAGAGAGAGGGCTGGGCGTCGTGCAGGCAGGGAGTTGATGAGACCAGCTGAAGCTTGTCAGCTCATTTAAGGCCTTTATAAAAACTCCCAGCTTCATTAGATGTTAGCTCATGCCTGGACCCAGACCTGTGTGGACTGTCTAGGGAGAGTGAACCCCTGTGCGGTGAGGCAAAGCCTGTGTGGCTATTTGTTTGGACTTTTACTAAACCAGGGACTTAGGGACTAGGACAGCACCAGGCTGATCCCAGTTGTTAGTTTAGGAAACCTGCATGTTTAGTCAGAGGTCAAACTGACCAGGATTTATTTTGTTTATGTTTCTTTTTGGCTTTGCTGTGTTTTTGTCACTGTACATAGAGAAATAAACCGCACCTTTTGATTTTGAAAACCACAACCTCCGTCTGCTGGCCCTGTTTTTGTGTGGGGAGCCCAACCAGGGGGTCACACACACCCGCTACCGAGTTAACCCCCTCACAATATATATATATATATATATATATATATATATTGTAAGATTGGGGTGATCAGACTCCAGCGGTAGGTGCGTTTTTAGTGAGTACGCCAGTCTAGAACTGAATTTTTAAGGGCCTGGTAGCCCACTTTTATTTAAAATGACAGAAAAGTTCACAAAGGTATCAGTAGCCCACACAGGGGGGTTCCACCATTACTGTATCTGTCATACGCAATATTTATCCTCCTGGCTTACATTCTTGCCATACGGCTGCTTCAGGCCTTTAGCCTAGGCCTTAGGTCTGCTCCTCAGAACAAAAGAGTTTCCTAGAGTTAAGCTCTCTTCTAGCTTACTCCTGATCAGCGCCTTGCTGCTCTGTCACCAAGGACATCTGCCTCCTGCAGACATGCATGCTCTGGCTGCACCCATGCAGCCTCTGACTCCTCTCAGAGAAATGGGAGTCCACCTGACTCCCATGCACAGACTTCCTGTCTGTTGGGTGGGGTCCTGAGCCATAGTCAGGTCACAACTAAATAGCCCAACACACAGCTGTGCAATCAGCGTGCCTTTCTCTCCAAAATCTGGCGTAAAACAGCAATCTTTAAGGTAGCACGGGGTCCCACTGCCACAATATATACAGTGTGTATATATATATATATATATATATATATATATATATATATATATATATATACACAAACACACACACACACACACACAGTATACAATCCTATACCTACAGTTTATCCAGAGGAAGGCAACAAAAAAAAAAAAAAGTTTATCCAATTTGTTTCAGCGGATGAAAAAATTCCTTCGCCCGTCACCCGTCGCCTGTAGGAGCGCTGCCCGCCCGCAACCTATATGGGGTAAGTGCGGGGCTGGATGACCAACTAACCGAGGGTGGGTGCGGGTTACCCAACCGACCGACCGACTGACTGCGGCGCGGGGGTGTGACTGGTGCCACCGGCCGACCTGGGGGGGTTGTTTGCCACCCCCCCATAAAAAAACAGTAGCTGCCACTGTATATATGGAGGGGTGTGTCTATGTATCAGGAATGATTTATGGGTAAAAGAGAAGAATGACATCAGTGATGGGGCAAGGGAGGAGGTAGAGTCCATATGGGTGGAACTCCAAAGGGGAGCAACAAGCTGTAAATTAATAGTGGGGGTATGTTACAGTCCTAGAACCAGTTTATAATGTCTTAATTAAAGATTATACAATTGTAGAGCATGGCCTAATGAAATACCAACTTCCGTTGAACACGTAAATATAAAGTTTATTGTAATCAAATAGGATAAGATAAAAAGCTTGACCCAAGCAAGTACCAAAATTGTAAACACAGTCATCTGTGTTAAAACCTGCTTACTTGCATTCCTCTGGGAAAGTCAAAGATGTGTCCCAATAATGACAAGCCTCAATGATGGTGTAGGGCAGCTGACTTAAGCCATGGGATCAGACATCGCCAGTGGAGGGGCTCGGTGCACTGTCGATGTTTGATCCCATGGCTTAAAGCAGAGGTCCGCCAAATTTTTTATTTTAAAAGTCAGCAGCTACAAATACTGCAGCTGCTGACTTTTAAAATAAAGACGCTTACCTGTCCAGCGCACCCGCGATGTCGGCACCCGATGCCGATCTCTGCCTCGGCTCTCGGATTCTGCAACCGCCATCTTCGGTAAGGGAATCAGGAAGTAAAGCCTTGTGGCTTCACTTCCTGTTCCCTACTGCGCATGCGCGACTCGCGCTGCGCAATGCCACTGGTCCCTGCTGTCTTCTGGGACCTGTGTGTCTCCCAGAAGACAGCGGGGGGGGGGGCACCAGTTGTGGCATAGATTCCCTCAGATAATGCGGGGATCTATGCCCGGAAGTGGGTGCAAATACCTGTCTTAGACAGGTATCTGCTCCCCCCTGAAAGGTGCCAAATGTGACACCGGAGGGGGGGAGGAATCCGGACAGCAGAGGTTCCATTTTTGTGTGGACCTCCGCTTTAAGTCAGCTGCCCTACACCATCATTGAGGCTTATCAGCATTGGGACACATCTTTGACTTTCCCAGAGGAATGCAAGTAAGCAGGTTCAAACACTGATGTTTACAATTTTGGTACTTGCTTGGGTCAAGCTTTTTATCTTATCCTATTTGATTACAATAAACGTTATATTTACATGTTCAACAGATGCGAAAAGGAAGGTAGGATGTATGGACAGCCGCACTCCAAGAACCATTGAGGTTGCCTTTATTGGGTAAAATACATGAAACACTGCAAGTCACAGCAAAAACAAAGGGGTACATAAATGTGGGTGTTATGTGACCTACAAAACCTATGTGTCAAATGACCTTGAACACAAGTATGTAAAATATACACATAGGTTTTGTAGGTCACATAACACCCACATTCATATATATATATATACATGTTCTCCATATGACCCTAAACTTAAGCATACAAAATATATATATAGGCTCTTGTAGGCTATAAAATTCATAGGCGACAATTTTATCGCCTTAAAGCAGTTACTGGACATGTGTGCATATATAGTATTAGTTGGAGGATCCTACTGTTCTCAAATACACTGAACGATATACATTCAATATATAACAATAAAATACTCAATACACATGTAAAATATCGGTTTTTGATCTGTTTCTTTTTTTCTTTCTTTTCTTCTCTTTTTTTCCCCTTTTTTTTAGGGACCTTTATACATCATCTCTATATATGAAACAGTATCTATTTGGTTGGTTAGTGGGATATGTACATAATACACTTTATCACATATTTCATTTATTTATGTTTACTACTTTTTACATCTTGTACCGATTTCCCATTTTACTGACTTCACCGATTTCCTTGATATGATTGTCGTGTGTATGTTCGCATATGTTCACATATACCAAGTTTTTCGTTCATTGATATATATCTTCATTCATTGAGTGCAGACTTTTATTCTTATTTTCATTTTTATTTTTATTTTCATTTTTTTTTTTTTCATATTTACTTTTATTTTTATCTTTATTTCACTTTTATTTATTTATTTATTTATTTATTTATTTATTTATTTCATTTTTTTCATTTTATTTTATTTTCATTTTTATTTTCATTTTTTATGCCATATACACACGTGCATTTCTTTTTCTTTTTTTCTATATACATGAACATTCATATGTTTTATATAATTTTATATTTGTACATGACTTAAATTGAGGAAACAACACATGCAAACTGAATAAGATATTGCTACCTCGTCTGGCCCAATTGATACATGGACCGGCATAACTACAATATAAAACTGTATATTTCACAGCCATGCCGATGTTCACAAAATGTTTTGGGTTTATAGATTTGTTTTAAATCCACACATCTACATGACACATATTTGATTGTCTATGTTTGCTGTCTAGTGTCTATGAGAAATACTAATTATCCCATAGGAATTTTATAAGAATATTTTTCCATTCACTGTAAATGCATAGACGCGACTGCATTCTGTGCGTTTTTACACAAAGCCCTATGCATCTTTTTAACACTGACATTGTATTCATGTTTTTAACACTGACATTGTATTCATGTTTTCATCCATTTAATTCATTTTCTGATTCACCATCTCACATATTTTCATTCACATCACCATTCAACATTTTCAGACACTTTCATCCTCATCACCATTCAACACTTCCTTTTACACACACACACCCTTTGCACCAATTCTCAACATTACAGGATCACCATATACACATTTCATCACTTTCTTTTCACAGTCTCACATCCATTTTTATTTTCATTTTTCATTTTTATTTTTATTTTCATTTTCATTTTTATTTCATCTTTATTTTTATATATTATCATCATTATTTTTTTTTTTCATCATCATTTGTTTCTTTCACACATACTTTGTCCCTCACATATACTTCCACATTTCCACTCTCATTTTCACTCATACTTATTCACTTTTTCATCAACAGTTTTTTTTTTCTAGTTTTTTCCTTTCACATTCGTTTCCACTTAGCCAGCAATCACACTTGCACATTATTACCAATTAACACCACTTAATTTTCCTTTAATGGACGTCCAATGTTCACTGGCTATTATGGATCATGTGATGTTTTGCACCATTCGTATTTATTTGAAGTATATTTTCATTATGTGTTAGCCATGACTAAGCACTAGACCCTAGTGTGAAACGCGTCGGCTGTACCCCTTTGTTTTTGCTGTGACTTGCAGTCTTTCATGTATTTTACCCAATAAAGGCAACCTCAATGGTTCTTGGAGTGCGTCTGTCCATACATCCTACCTTCCTTTTCGCATCTACAGCATTGCCAGCACCCGTGGTTCCTGGGAAGACACTGATTGCTCACCTGCACTTACCTGGAGCGGTGATCTCTCTTTTCTACATGTTCAACAGAAAATGGTATTTCATCAGGCCATGCTCTACAATTGTATAATCTTTAATTAAGACATTATACACTGGTTCTAAGCGCATTTATGGATTCCTTTGCTGTTCACCTTCATATTACTTTCTCCCAGGAGTAATTTCCTAGTGGCTATGATCCAGGATTGATACTAATTTTGCTATCTTTCTATTGTTGTCATCTACAGCAGGCGCCTGATCATCTTTTGTGTATGTTACAGGCCCTTTAACCTGAAGGAGGTGGAGTTGGATCTCCTTTCACAGTTAGAAATGGCAGCGGGGCAGGGAAATGTTGTTGTGATATTTGAAGAGAATAGGGAACATTAGCAAAGAAAATGAGAAAAGGGGATGTCCTCAAATTGGTATTGAAAATTAGCAGCAGCCTTCTTGTCTGAACCTCACAACAATTTTTCTGTTTATTTATTCCACTTTATTTGATTACATCATACTGCTCTGTAACAGCACATTCAGCTTTAAGGCATCCCCAAACATGTTTTTTAAAGGATTTGTGTATTTTCAGTCTTGCCCTTTAAGCCTCATGAAAAGGAGCCCGAGTTGACAAGGGTAGTCTCTTGTGCGATTCCCATCTAAGCACCCCTGGTACAAGAGACAAGGGCTGCTAGGGCAGCAGAAGGAAGCAGATGCCTGCAGAGGCGGCTCTCTAATTAGGCAAATAAGGCGGTCGCCTAAGGCCTCGCACTCACAGGGGCCTCGCGACTGCCTAATTGAAGAGCCGCCTCTGCTGACAACAATGGCGCTGCGACGTTAAGCGCCAGCCAGCAGCGGTTTAACATTTCCTGCAGCTGGAGCAAAATGTTTCCCGCTGCTCCAGAGACACAAATCGCGCCCCCTGACCCCCACCACGGGAGTGCTCAGCGGAGCGGTCCCCGCACACCTGGAGGAGGCATCTGGCATGCAGTGGCGAGGGCGGGAAGAGGAAGGTCCAGCAGAGGAGGCCCCACAAGTGCTGTATGGAGCCGATGGAAAGGGAGGTAGGAAAGAAGAGGTGTCCGGACCAAGCCGCCCCTCTCTGAGATTGTCAATCAGTGCGGGGGGTAGGGGGGACTGGGGCTTTAGCTGCAGGGAGAGGCACAGCTACCATGCCACAACCTTTTTCTGCTGCCAGCGACCACCAACTTGAGAGAGAACCAGCACAACCCCCCCAGAATCCCTCAGTCACAGACTGGCCTTTATATCCACCCCCTGTCCCGTCCCATCCACTCCACTCCACTCCCTTCCTCCTGATCATCAGTGTCACAAACAGTAAGAACAGCTTAGTCCCAATGTGCCCACCTGTGATTGGCAGCCCCTGACCCCTCCCTCGCCCCTGCCCTTACCCCCACCTATGCGGGACTCCACTGCGCGGGGGGGTTGGGAGGTCCCAGTCCAGTGCTGATCCTCGGCCATGGTGGGTCGGGCGCTCGGCCTCCTGCGCTGGCACTGCCTGCTGATTTGCTTCCGCTGCTATCTCCTTCACTGACACCAGCACCGAGATAGAGAACACTGACACCAGCACCGAGATAGAGAGCACTGACACCAGCACCGAGATAGGGAGCACTGACACCAGCACTGAGATAGGGAGCACTGACACCAGCACCAAAATAGGGAACACTGACACCAGCACCAATCGAGAGAACACTGACACCAGCACAGAGATAGAGAGCACTGACACCAGCACTGAGATAGAGAGCACTGGCACCATCACTGAGATAGAGAGCACTGGCACCAGCACTGAGATAGACAGCACTGACACCAGCACCAAGATAGAGAGCAGTGGCAACAGCAACGAAATAGAGAGCACTGACACCAGCACCGAAATAGAGAGCACTGACACCAGAACCGAGATAGAGAGCACTGACACCAGCACCGAGATAGAGAGCACTGACACCAGCACCAATATAGAGAGCACTGACACCAGCACCGAGATAGAGAGCACTGACACCAGCACCGAGATAGAGAGCACTGACACCAGTACCGAGATAGAGAGCACTGACACCAGCACTGAGATAGAGAGCACTGACACCAGCACCGAGATAGAGAGCACTGACACCAGCACCGAGATAGAGAGCACTGACACCAGCACCGAGATAGAGAGCACTGACACCAGAACTTTAAAGCTCTTAATATATGGAATTTATACAGTTAATTTTTTTGTCGCTTGAATTATTTTTTCCCATTATGGACATGAGTGGGGCCTCATGTCTAGGTTTTGCCTAATGCCTCACAAAGCCTAGAACCTGCTCTGGGTGCCTGAAAGCTGGATCAGTGAACATGAGCTTGGAGATGCAGGAGCCCTTCCAGTAGCAGTATGGAGTCAGGTCACAAGCTGTGTTCAGCAACAGCCAGGCAAACAGGTACAGGATCGGAATCAAATTTAAAGGAACACTAAAAGTACAATTTTTTTTTTTTTAAATAACAAACATGTTATACTTACCTCCACTGTGCAGCTCGTTTTGCACAGAGTGGCCCCGAACCTGGTCTTCTGGGGTCCCTCGGCGGCTGTATCGGCTCCTCCCCGCAAGAACTTTCCTCCTTAATGCAAGCTCTCTCGCATGGTGGAAAGTTCTTGTGGGCGCGCTCCTATGATACAGCCGGCGGCCAAAGCCGCTCACTGTATCACTCGGCCCCACCCCCCGGCGCGCCGCGTCATTAGATGTGATTGACAGCAGCGCGAGCCAATGGCTGCGCTGCTTTCAATCAACCAATGAATGACCCGAGAAGCCGACCGAGAAGCCTGCGCGTTCACGGCGCGGGACTTTCGAGGGGTCGGGTAAGTAAACGGGGGCTCGGGGGGGGGCGTAAATACTCCAATGTTTTTTCACCTTAATGCATAGAATGCATTAAGGTGAAAAAACTTGTACCTTTACAACCCCTTTAAGTTTAGGAATGTGCAGGAGTCAGCAACGTACTGGCGGTGAGGTATCCAGTCAGGAGGCAGAATCATTGTCAGATGTTCAGGCTGTGGTCAAAAACACATGAGCAGAAGACATAACAGGCATGGGGGACCCAAGAGAAATTTAATCTATAGCTGGGCCAGGAACAAGGTAAACAGACATTCAGGAACTTAGGATACAGAAGCTAGAGCTGAAGGCAATCTAGCATTAAGGCTAGGCAGACCTTGGCCACCGGGTCTGTGGATGAACCTGTATGCCCCAAGGCCCCTGTGTGCCCATTCACATGCACATTCTTGTCCTTACAGGTCTAGTTAGGCTGCTATGCTCACAACCCTGTACATGGAAAGGAGCACTTGCTGCACGGGATCCCTGACATACTCTCCTTACTCAACAGCATTTTCTAAAACATTTTTTCACATTGTCATGCGTCCCCCATTAAAGTGCCTAGCTACTCATAGCCTTTTTTAGAGGATATCTTGTCTATTATTCTTGAAAAAGACTAGAATAGTTTTGCTCCCCATAAATTTCAGTGGGGCTCAGTGGTTTGTTTGGGGTTCGTGAAACCCCGATGCTGGGATTGGTCAGAACCTGGCCAAGTTTGCTCATCCCTACTAAACACAGGTACTATTGAAAACTCCCCACTTATAATGGAACCCTTGTCTCTTGGTATCCAATTTCATTTTTTCACAGTCTGCTGTTGTTACTACGTCAGCTTTCATATACTGTAAGCGGAACACCATTTCAAGGTATTTGTACCAACAAAACATACTATTAAGTATTTACTATACGTCCCACCCTCTGCATTTACAAACCCTCTTTATATCCTTAGCTTAAACAAAGAGTACTATTTCTTTAAAGTAAAAAAAAAAAAAACTTCCTCAGGCTATCCCTACTTATTAAGTATGGATTACTCTACAGAAACTCAGGGATGAGGAGTGTGAATTATTGCACAGATGCTTAATAACTATTCAGTACAACAATCCTCTCAAAAACAAGTTGTCCCACAGGACCTGCCATAAATATTAATACAAGTCTTTGTTGCAAGTATCAGTGGCAAGATAAAAAAAGAGATAGAGGATATCTGTAGCAAAGCTTGCCTAAGGGGAAATTACACTATCCGGGTCAGCAAGGATCATTGCTTCTGTGATGAAGGATGAGAGAAAAAAAATTCTAATACCAAAAGTAGAAAAGCAGAATAAAAGAAAAGGTGCATTGTTCTAAATTGTCTGAAAGTTCTAAAAAAAATATATAATTCAATGACAATAACAAGTGGACTCCCCATGTGTAAATGCTCAAAGTAAGGTAATTAATGTCAAGTGTCTCAGCAGGAACGTTCTTTGCTAAAATATCTTAAAGGATCATAAGAACACAGAGTAGAATAGCATTAAAGTAGACCCAGACTAAGAAATCAGACAAAAAACATGTACTTTTAACTTTTTGCTTCTTCCTGCTATCCCAAAAGAATACTGCTAATTAGGGAATACAACTATTCTAACATATGGCTGTCATGTATCAATGTACACATCTTTTTAACCATATTATTTAATAGAAGATTCTTGCTGAGACTGTGATCCATGCAGAGCCTAAGATAAATACAGAATGTAGGGCCTCAATTAAATATTTTTCTCAAAAGGATTAATTCACAAAGCTTTACAGGCTAAAGCACTCAATTTTTAACCAGTTGACTGTAACTTTCAAATCTCATTGGACTCAACTGAAAATAGTTGTTACTTTTTAAAAAGTATTCTTATCCTTAAAGTGGCAATAAACCTTCATATCCTTTACAGTCAAGGACACTTTCATCTTAGCCTGTGTTTGATCTGCAGTTGCCATGGTGCTACACATAATGCATAAAAAGCATTAGGTGAAAAACCTTGAGGGTTTACAACCCCTTTAAAGCAATTACTGGTTAATAGGATTATGTAAATACTTGTCATATTGTGTTTTTGTGCACTCAAATTATTTTGAGTGCATTTTTTACTGAAAAAATTGATTCGATAAACTGTAGTGCAATTATCATATAACATAAAAAAAATAGCAGCTGCCACCATTTTTTTCTACAGGGTCTTTGCTTCCAGGAAATATCTTTGGGTTTTAAAGGAGTTGTAAAGACAGGAGATTTTTTATCTTAATGAATACTATGCATTAAGATAAAAAAAACTTCTGTGTGTAGCCGCCTCCCCAGCACCCCCCTAATACTTACCTGAGCCCCATCTCTCATCAGCGATGTCCACGAGGGTCTTAGGCATCCGGGAATCTCCCTCAACAAACAGGAAGTGAGGTCATCATAAAAGGGACGAGGTCATCATAAAAGGGACGCATTTTTGGAACTTCTGATTGGTTTCTTCTTCAAGCCTAGATAGGCTTGAAGAAGGAACAAACAGAAGTACCGAAATGCGTCCCTTTTTGATGACCTCACTTCCTGTTTGTGGTCCATGCTGGTTGTAGGTCCCCCTCTGCTGACGTCACTTCCGGTATTCAAGTCCAACGCTGATTCTGACAGCGCGGCCACTCCATTGGTGCCTCCAGAGCTGTGGCATCTTCCTGTTGGCCCTGCTGGGACTTTGTCTGCTGCACAGTGACATCTCTGGGAATTCTTGAAATACACAGGGACCACATGATGGTCACCCTCATTATACATATGATGCATTCCTCTCACCATCCATCCTGTAAGTGTTCTTAATCCCTTTTGAGATATTAAAAGTTTTTTAATATTACACTTAGGCCCCTTTCACACTGGGGCGGGCAGGTGCGGTGGCGGTATAGCGGCGCGATTTTCAGCGCCGCTATACCGTCGTTATCACCGCGGTATGCGGCCGCTAGCAGGGTGAATTTAACCCCCGCTAGTGGCCGAAAAAGGGTTAATACCGCCCGCAAACCGCGGCTATTGCCGCGGTTTGCGGGCGGTATTACCGCGGTGTCCCATTGATTTCAATGGGCAGCCGCGGTAAAGGAGCGGTGAACACACAGCTCCTTCACCGCTGTAAAGATGCGGCTAGCAGGACTTTTGGAGCGGTCCTGCTAGCGCACCGCTTCAGTGTGAAAGCCTTCGGGCTTTCACATTGAAGAATACAGGACACGATTTTTTCAGGCGGTATAACAGCACTAATATTAGCGCTAAACCGCCTGAAAAACGTGCCAGTGTGAAAGGGGCCTTAGAGGTGCCTCTTTTCTGTTTATTTCTGTTTATTTTTGTTTCTAGAGTTTGCTGTCTCTTTTGAGTGCTGCCCTAAGTGCACTTAAGACTCCTCATTATCCGAATCCCTCCAATAAAGACAATATTCTGCTTAGTCTTGTTACTCAGAGTGCCCTTACACAAAACTTTATCTGGATCCATTTCAGTCTTTGCAGATGACAACAAGCTATGCAGTGGAAAAACGTCCTTACGGGATGTCTCCAGCTGACCTCAATGCACAGTTTCATGAAGCACCTATGCGGCAAATGAGGTTTAATGTTGATAAATGTAAAGTTATGCACTTGGGGGCAAAGAATATGCATGTCTCATACATATAGGTGGAGTATAACTGGGGGGATCCATAGTGGGGAATGATCTGGGGGCTTTGGTAGATCATAAGCTCAATAATAGCATGCAATGCAAAGCTGTGGTTTCCAAAGAGATGCATGGACTGCAGAGAGAGAGAGATATCATTTTGCCCCTGTACAAATCATTAGTAAGACCTCATCTGGAATATGCAGTTCAGTTTTGGGCACCAGTTCTCAAAAAGGATATTGGGGAACTGGAGAAAGTGCAGGGAAGGTCAACCCAACTGATAAGTCGCATGAAGGAGCTCAGCTATGAGGAAAGATTAGAGGAACTGAATTTATTCTCTCTTGAGAAGAGGAGATTAGGGAGGGATATGATGAACATGTGCAAATACATAAGGGTCCATATAGTGAACTTGGTGTAGAGTTATTCACTTTAAGTTCATCACAGAGGACAAGTAGGTACACCTTACGTCTAGAGCAAATAAAGATTTCGTTTACATATGCGGAAAGGTTTTTTCACAGTAAGAACAGTGAAAATGTGGAATAAACTCCCTCCAGAGGTGGTTCTGGCCAGCTTAGTAGATTGCTTTAAAAAAGGCCTGGATTCTTTCCTAGGCATACATAATATAAATGGGCAGTGGCGCCCGTCCATTAGGGGATTTTGGGCTCCACCCCCTCTCTCCACGCCACCCAATATATGCATTGGATTTATTCATGCATAGCATGAATCTATCCACGGCAGCCACCCCCTTATTCATGCATCAGGCCCCTTTCAGGGCACCGGGTGCATGAATTACAGCGGCAGTTTTTTTTTTTTTGAAGCACATGATTAGAGCCAAAGGCTCTAATAGGCTTCAAAATAGGTTGGGCTCAGGTCGCTTTTAAAACACTCAGTCCGGCCAATCAGAAGCGGGTGTGAAACCCATTTTCTGATTGGCTGAAAAGAGAAGACTCCCGATTGGCCACGAGGATGAGGGAGGAAGCGGAAGCCTTCACCGTGATGACCCGTGGAGAGGAGGAGAACGGGAGGCCATCGCCGCCAGGTAAGTGCTACCGACGGGCCGGGGGGTGGGGTGGTGCGGGTCATAATGTTTGCCGCACCCCCCCAAAAAAAAATCTTATTTCCATTAAAATCAATGAATGCTTTCACACTGGGGCAGTGCGCTGAAAAAACACCCCTCTCCATTGAAATGAATTGAAAGCGCTTCAAAAGCGCCTGAGAAGCACTTCAAAAGCGCTCAGTGTTTTACTGGCAGTTTTTCAAGCACCTCAGTGTGAAAGTGGCCTTATAGATGAAGTTGATCCAGGAAAAATTGGAGGATCAGAAGGAATTTTTTCCCCTGTTGTAGCAAATTGGATCATGCTTTGCTGGGGTTTTTCGCCTTCCTCTGTATCAACTGTGGGTATAAGATTGTGTATATAAGATTGTATGGTTGTGTTTTTTTAATGGTTGAGCTAGATGGACTTTTTTCAACCTGTCTAATTGTGTAATTATGTATTGACTTGGATGGAGTAAGCGTAGAATTTTTTTGGAGGGAGTTTAAGTGCTTTGGTTTACCTTTTTTATTTACAATTTTTTTCTTAACTTTAACCTTAACTTAACTTTATTGCTATCATAGGGACCTATAGCCTCCTATGTGTTAGCATGTTTGCTTTGACAGATTATCTTTATTGAGATTTCAGGAGTTCATTAGACCCCTACTGTCTCTTCCACACTCTACTAAAGCTAATGGAGTGCAGATTGTGTTCCATTAGCTTCTTCCCAAGCCACCAAGGCCAGGAAAGTGACAGCAGGTACCAGAAGTTACAAAGTCCCCATTGCTTCCGGGTTCTTACTAGCTGGGTAACATCAGTAAATGGACATTACCTGGTCTCCCTCTCATCTACCCATCAACACTCACTATGTGCATCGCAGACTGATGTTGGGACAGTGGAGCAACCTGGTGGGGAGGGTCACATGGGGGGGGCGATATGATGGGGATCAGTGGAGGCGATCTTGCAACTGAAATTCGAAAGTCAGCTTGGCCAAATTACACTGACTCCTGGCTGCTGCTTAAAGCAAGCTAAAATTAATCACATTAAATAGTCCCTAAAACATATTAATAGCTCCCCAATCGTTCCAGAAATCATTGCAAACACTTTCCTTATATCCTCCAGCTCATGTTGTGGCCGTATCCATCATATGTGTGGGCATGTGAAGCCCAGTTACTTTTTCTTCCTGGTATTTAGGTAGAGGTGCATGCTGGGTGATTTTTAGGCGCAGTAATGCCCAGAGACTCCTGGGAAATGAGTGTCATCATTTTCCAGGAGGCAATGGGGTCTTAGGACAGGAAGTTGAAGCACCTAGGACCAGGAACTAGACAGGTTACGAAATCTGCCTAGTAACAGCCAGATAGAAGTGAGTATTTTTTTTTTTTTTTACATTAAAGGCAAGCTGTTAATAGAAAGTTCATTTTTAGGGTGGGACTACGCTTTAACCACTTAAGCCCCGGACCATTTTGGCTGGTTAAAGACCAGGCCCCTTTTTGCGATACGGCACTGCGTAGCTTTAACTGACGATTGCGTGGTCGTGCAACGTGGCTCCCAAACAAAATTGATGTCCTTTTTTTCCCCTCAAATAGAGCTTTCTTTGGGTGGTATTTGATCACCTCTGCGGTTTTTATTTTTTGTGCTATAAACAAAAATATAGCAACAATTTTGAAAAAAATTCAATATTTTTTACTTTTTGCTATTATAAATATCCCCAAAAAATATAGAATTTTTTTTTTCCTCGGTTTAGACCGATACGTATTCTTCTACATATTTTTGGTAAAAAAAATCACAATCAGCGTTTATTGATTGGTTTGCGCAAAAGTTATAGCGTTTACAAAATAGGGGATAGTTTTATGGCATTTTTGTAATTTTTTTTTTTTTTTACTAGTAATGGCGGCGATCAGTGATATTTTTTGTGACTGTGACATTATGGTGGACACATCGGACACTTTTGACACATTTTTAGGACCATTGTCATTTTCACAGCGATCAGTGCTATAAAAATGCACTGGTTACTGAGAAAATTACACTGGCAGTGAATGGGGTTAAACACTAGGTGGCGCTGTAGGTGTTAAGTGTTCCCTGCATTGTGTTTTTAACTGAGGGGGGTTGGGCTCTGTGTCACATGACACTGATCTTCGCTCCGAATACACGGAGCCGAGATCAGTGTCATACCTCCGTGAGACGGTCAGACTCACGGCGAAGGCGACAGGGTCGCGAGCACGCCGGCGGGCATTTAAAGGGCCACGTACAGGTACGTGATTATGCCTGTCCGTGTCATTCTGCCGACGTTTATATACAATGGGCAGTCGTTAAGCGGTTAATAGCACCTTTTATATCTAAGTACATGTCCCTTTTTGTTTCACAACCCCTTGCCTATTAGCCTTGACATAGACTTGTTTACAAACAGAGCAAAGCCAGTCGTGAAATGTAATTTAGCTGTTAATGGTATTTTTTTTTATAAATGTCACTTTTGCTTTAGTGCATCCTAGAGATGTGTCACTTCACAAGCAGTTTTAAAAGGTTAGTTCTCCTTTTCAGGAAAAATAAAAAGGTGAACTAACGCTCAACATTCTCCCCAAACCCCAGCCCCTGTTACACTTACCTCCGTGGGTGGTAAAGTTTCACCATCCACGTAGCCCGGGGCAGTGATCCTGGGGTTTGAAGACCACGCTGTTCTTCCTCTTCTTTCTCTAGGGATTCTGGGATGAATTGTTTTTCAAGACACTGTATGTGAATAGGGCATTATGCTTAATGCTGTCATCATTGAGTTTGGCTCCACATATCCACCCACCATTGACATAAAGATATGTTGAAATAGAGAATAGGGCTAATTTAAAGAAAACCTTTCCATGGGAAATATAGGGGGGGGGGCATTTCTGTTATCCTTCTGTAGCGGACCCCCAAAATTGGGGTCGCTATGCCTTAAATTTAGGGGCAGCCTGAGCAATAGTTTGGCTCAGGTCTTCGGTATTCTTAACATTGGACTCTGCTCTGCTGTGGTGTTGCCTGGGTGTATAGTTCCCCTTGACCTGCGGGTGTACAGTATGTATATTTTTTACATGATCTTCTTCTTTCCTTTTCCTCTGCTATTCCCAAGTTGTTTGGTTCAGGCACCATTCTAAAATAATAGTACTGTACATAGTTGGAAAAGGACCAGAACTCACTCAGGATTGAGGGGAGTCCTTCTGATCTCTTCCCGCCACTGGGGACAGTGGCTTTTCAAGGGGGGGTATGTGTAGCGGACCCCCAAAATTGGGGTAGCTATGCCTTAAATTTAGGGGCAGCCTGAGCAATAGTTTTGCTCAGGTCTTCGGTATTCTTAACATTGGACTCTGCTCTGCTGTGGTGTTGCCTAGGTGTATAGTTCCCCTTGACCTGCGGGTGGCACTGTTACTCAGGTCTCGGGTTGAACCACGGGTGACATTGTAGTGTGATTGGGTGTCCTCTCTCGGCAGCCATACAGTGGGTGTGGTCTACCTGCTGTGCATGCCAGGAGAGGGTACATAAGGGGCAGACGCCATGATCTGGGGAGATTGGCCGAGGGATTCCAAGGTGTATTGACCTGAGTTGCCACTGGGTGGTGGTGTTTTGCAGAAATGTTTACTGAAAGCTAGGCTTAGAAAAAAAATTCTAGACGGTAATCATCTTTTTCCAGAGAGATGGTTTTCTTCTGTATACCTTAGCTGTAGGATGGTTACTGTGTGCTGTGTTTTCTTTTCTCTCCCTCTGCAGGTGATCTGCTGTCAACTCTACCGGAGAATGGGTGGGGTAGATATGTTAGGAGGGGTGGGATTGTAATTTGTGATATACTGTGTGTTTTTGTATGTATATTTTTTACATGATCTTCTTCTTTCCTTTTCCTCTGCTATTCCCAAGTTGTTTGGTTCAGGCACCATTCTAAAATAATAGTACTGTACATAGTTGGAAAAGGACCAGAACTCACTCAGGATTGAGGGGAGTCCTTCTGATCTCTTCCCGCCACTGGGGACAGTGGCTTTTCAAGGGGGTATGTGTAGCGGACCCCCAAAATTGGGGTAGCTATGCCTTAAATTTAGGGGCAGCCTGAGCAATAGTTTGGCTCAGGTCTTCGGTCTTCTTAACATTGGACTCTGCTCTGCTGTGGTGTTGCCTGGGTGTATAGTCCCCCTTGACCTGCGGGTGGCGCTGTCACTCAGGTCTCGGGTTGAACCACGGGTGACATTGTGGTGTGATTGGGTGTCCTCTCTCAGCAGCCATACAGTGGGTGTGGTCTACCTGCTGTGCATGCCGAGAGAGGGTACATAAGGGGCAGACGCCATGATCTGGGGAGAGTGGCCGGGGGATTCCAAGGTAGAACCCTTGGTGGCGAAAGTCGTGCCTGTTGGCCCTGCTGGCCAGGGGTGCGTGAATAGACCGAGGAGTCTTGGGCACCTTTAGCCTGAGGCTGTAGTGTTCCAGGTAGTCCCAGTACCTTCAACTGGGTCTACAGCTAAACCACTGTAGTCCCAGGGAACCCGAGGGAGGGTGGCCCACTCTGAAAGAGACGAAACCAGGGGAGGACCTGTCCGGAGGATCGGTGAAGGAAGTCTCAGGAGAGGCCTGGTTTGCTTTCAGAGGGAAGGATTCTGTGAGTTGCACAGTAGCGCCTGTGATGTGCCCCATTGGCACCTATGGTCTCTAAAGGGTGCAGGCGTTAAAGAGTTCTAGATTCAGGAACTAAAGGATTCTGTGGCAGAGGATCTCCTGAACTTGTCTTTGAAGGGGACTAAATTTGAAGTAACTGTTTGTGCTCCACTCCTGCTGCTAGAACTGTGAGAGGGATCTATTCGGGTGAGCAATACCCACTCAGGCTTGAGTGGAGAATAGGGTAACTGGGTGCCGCATGCCTGAAACTATCTCCCTACCCAACTCTATCTCTGTCTTCAACCTTTTCCCAATTTGTTCCGAGCAAGGAAAATAAACTTGTCTGTTGGAGTTTAAACACTGTCTGGACATTGGCCTTCTTTTGGGAGAAAGAATAGACTTTTCCCTACATTCTAGGGATGAGAACCAATGGAGGGAGGTAACTCGCTGCAGGACCCAAAAATAGTATGAACACCGCTCAACCTCTTATACCAGGAGGATACGGGCATGTGGCATGGTGTGCCTTATCCTGCAAGTGAAGGTAAAGCCCCGTACACACGGTCCGACTTTTGCCCAACAAACTTCGTTTTGAGCAAGTTGGACCAACAATCCGACCGTGCGTACGCTCCATCGGACAAACTTTTTTCGTTTGGTTTTGGATTTCATCGGACAAAAGCCCAACAAAAGTCCGATGGAGCAAAGTCCGACCGTGTGTACAGATAACCATCGGACTTTAGTCCGATGGACAAAACAGCTAATGTTAAAATCAACCAACAATAGCAGAAGTTGACCAAAGGGTGGCAGTAAAGATCAGAAAAGAGCAGAAAAAACACGTGATGTTGTAAGAAGTTTTAAGAAAGTTTGCAGAAAAGTCCGAGCGTGTGTATGCTATGGGTGTTCCCAACCAACTCCGTTCGGACAAAAAACCACGGAAAAGTCTGATGGATGTCCGACCGTGTGTACGAGGCTATAGCAGGAAAAAGGGTCCGTGTGCTACACTTCTATAAAATGCTAATTGCCTGGTTTTAGGCTGCAATGCTTTTGAAATCACTCACACAAAACAAGTGTGCAGAAAGGAAGATCTTAATACCTGTATATGAGCTCTGATTTAGTGGCTCAATGTATTGAGGCTAGGGGTTCAACAAAGGACAGCCAGGCAGCTATAATTTGTAGAAAAATAATTCTGCAATGGCAGCTCAGAAGAAAGTGGAATAGTCTACGGATAAAGAAGGTAAGACCTTCAGGCTGGTATAGTAATGACCTGAATGGTGTTAGAAATGTATTGATTGATCAGTAGCTGCACAACACACCTGTATGAGGATATGTATGTCAGAAATGAAATACAACTCAAGGAGACACTAGCTGTGGAAGCATATGGCTGGAGAAACAGCAACACAGTTTAGCTTAATTAAGAAAAAGCGAGATACTTTGAATGTTCTGTAAGACGACGTCCTGCAGAGGTACAAGATTAGTTTTAGCTCCACATTTGCATATTAAGTAGAGACTGTTTGAAATGACGAACTAACACAATTAGAATCAGTTGATGCCTGTAATACTCAAAGCACGTCGATGTGGCAAATGTTATATGACATTATGATTTAATTGGAAAGTTTTTTTTTTTAATACAAAACTGATTAGCAAACAACTTGAGAGGTTGTCAGTATAAGAAAAACAGTGAAACTCCTGTCTTCATCTCAAAAGAATCTGTCACTTAAAATATTTATTGATCAATCAGTTTAATGTACATTGGGAATGTTTGGAGTTTTTATGTCAAAAGTATTTTAAAAACATAACAGGAGATGTAAGTATGCCCAATTGCATTTATTCCCTTTTATTCAGTTCATCTAGTCTGTCCGTGATCTATTGTGTGACACAAGACAAGAGTCTGGCCAGCTGCATTTATTCTCTTATATTTTATTTAGACAGTCCCTTGATCCAGGCACCTCTGCACTATTGAGTAGCCAGATATATGGCCCCCTTGCACACTAGAATGCAGTTAAAGAGAACATTTAATATATAAATATGGTGGTTACCATCAGAGACCTGGTTTTGGGCTCCAGATTTGTCATCCTGATCTTTGCATCACTATATAGCAGGGGTGTCCAAACTTTTTTCAAAGAGGGCCAGATTTGATGAAGTGAACATGCGTGAGGGCCGACCATTTTGCCTGATATTCTTTGAACCATTAAAATTTGGTCTAAGTGTGTTCGTCCGAGCACTAAGACACTGCCCAACAAGTATTCTCTTGACTTTGTCACACTCGTTCCCGACACACAGACGAATGCTCTGCTCTTTAGGGGTACCATTAATTCTTAATGGTACCCCACACATTGGAAAACGTGGGGTGCTTTTTATGCAGTGCAATAAAAAAAAAAAAAAAGGTTGGGGACTTCTTTCCGTGCATTTTTGTGGGTAAGGAAGCCCATTAAAATAAATGGGCTGCCCTGCACGCAGCCACGCAGATGTGAACCAAGGGCTTGTTCACATGTCAGGTTGGAGGGGCATTAAAACCACATGGTTGAGCTGTTTTTACCACCCCAAACTTCTCCCCCTCCAGAGAGCCCGCCATACAGCAAGGTTCCCAGAGAGCCCCCCCTTACATCAGGGTTCCCAGAGAGCCCCCCCTTACATCAGGGTTCCCAGAGAGCCCCCCCATACATCAGGCTTCCCAGAGCCCCCCCCATACATCATGGTTCCCAGAGCCCCCCCACATACATCAGGGTCCCCAGAGGGCCCCCATACATCAGGGTCCCCAGAGAGCCCCCCCATACATCAGGGTTCACAGAGAGCCCCCCATACATCAGGATTCACATAAAGCCCCCCATACATCAGGGTTCACAGAGAGATCACCATACATCAGGGTTAACAGAGAGACCCCCATACATCAGGGTTCACAGAGAGCCCCCCATACATCAGGGTTCACAGAAAGCCCCCCATACATCAGGGTTCACAGAAAGCCCCCCCATACATCAGGGTTCACAGAAAGCCCCCCCATACATCAGGGTTCACAGAGGGCCCCCCATACATTAGGGTTCACAGAGAGCCCCCCCATACATCAGGGTTCGCAAAGAGCCCCCATACATCAGGGTTCACAGAGAGCCCCCTATACATCAGGGTTCAGACAGCCCCCCATACATCAGGGTCCCCAGAGAGCCCCCTCATACATCAGAGAGCCCCCCCATACATCAGGGTGCCCAGAGAGCCCCCATACATCAGAGTCCCCAGAGAGCCCCCCCATACATCAGGGTTCACAGAGAGCCCCCATACATCAGGGTTCACAGAGAGCCCCCCATACATCAGGGTTCACAGAAAGCCCCCCCCCATACATCAGGGTTCAAAGAGAGCCCCCCATACATCAGGGTTCACAGAGAGCCCCCCCCATATATCAGGGTTCACAGAGAGCCCCCCATACATCAGGGTTCACAGAGAGCCCCCCCTATACATCAGGGTTCAGAGAGCCCCCCATACATCAGGGTTCCCAGAGAGCCCCCCCCGATACATCTGGGTTCACAGAGAGCCCCCCCATACATCTGGGTTCACAGAGAGCCCCCCCATACATCAGGGTTCACAGAGAGTCCCCCCATACATCAGGGTTCACAGAGTGTCCCCCCATACATCAGGGTTCACAGAGAGTCCCCACCATACATCAGGGTTCACAGAGAGCCCTCCCCCATACACCAGGGTTCACAGAGAGCCCTCCCCCATACACCAGGGTTCACAGAGAGCCCCCCCATACATCAGGGTTCACAGAGAGCCCCCCATATATCAGGGTTCACAGAGAGCCCCCCCATACATCAGCGTCCCCAGAGAGCCCCCCCATACATCAGGGTCCCCAGAGAGCCCCCCACACTTCAGGGTCCCCAGAGAGCCCCCCCATACATCAGGGTCCCCAGAGAGCCCCCAATACATCAGGGTCCCCAGAGAGCCCCCCCATAAGTCAGGGTTCACAGAGAGCCCCCCTATACATCAGGGTCCTCAGAGAGCCCCCCATACATCAGGGTTCACAGAGAGCCCCCCCATACATCAGGGTCACCAGAGAGCCCCCCCATACATCAGGGTTCACAGAGAGCCCCCCCCATACATCAGGGTCCCCAGAGAGCCCCCCCATACATCAGGGTCCCCAGACTTAAACACTAGCACAGTACCTTGTTTCCTCATTCAGCACTGCACTGTAGGGGGAAGCAGAGAGCACAGCACATTCCCCTGCATAGTTTACTTTCGCTTTTGAGGCTGACGGTTCTCACAGTGCCGATGTATATTTCGGCAGGGGGTTGGGCTCATCTGACAGCCCTTCTCTCCCCTGATTTCGCGGCACACTAGTTGAGAAAGGCTGGTTTAGATAACCAGGCCGGCGGGCCGTTCAAAACCGGCCCTCGGGCCGCCATTGGCCCGCGGGCCGGACTTTGGACATGTCTGCTATATAGTGAGTAACTGACCTCAGACAAGCATGCAATCAGTGAAAACTGAAACATTTAAACTTGTTCTAGGTCTATTTCTTAATTACAGCTCCCTTGTTTATGTACTCACAGCCACAGGTTCACTGTAATATCAGTGATAGGTCAAAGATTTTCCTGGCCTGTGGATGACATAGAGAAAACCTGAACCTAAATGAGGTCTGTCCTTTTCCCTCCTGTAAACATGTTCAAAATGTTAAACAGCACTGTGCAAAGCAGATAAGCCATGACTAGACAAGAGGGGCGCTTTCCCTCCCTCAATCTGATAGAGATTACAGTAGGCTAATCACAAGATATTAGATATTTATTTTAGCTGTATAGAAGTCTATTTTTCCCCACAGCTGTTTACATTTGGCCACCAAATTCCTGCAGCAAGTGTAGCACACCCCACATAGGAGCTGCAGATAAAAGGGATCCCCCACTCCTGGACAGCCAGGCACACCGAATCTTCACAGGCACACAGAGTCAGAAAACAGTCCATAGCTTTGTTTTTGTTGTTTATTATAAGGTGACCAGATTTTTAAAATGAAATCCGGGGACATATTTTTTTTTTACTAGTAATGGCAGCAATCAGCGACTCTCTGCCCATCGCTGCCGCCCGCCTCACAGCCTGTCAAGTCTTACTCTCTGGGCCCTGGCTACTACTGGGTGGGGAGTGGAGGAAGATCACTCCACCAGGGAAGGCAAGGAGATAAGCAGGCGGCTGGCTGGGACTTGAGCCAAGGCAGAAGAACATGCGAGCGGAGCTGAATGGGCATGCACCCGAAACTGAAGAAATATTACCTTCGCTCCGACCAGCACATGATCATCAGAAAGGGGCACAGAAAATGGAAAAATACACCCCCCTGCACTGACTGTCTGTGAAATTGCCCCATGGCCCCTGTTCAAATCCAATCCAGGGACAAAACTGGGGACAGACTTGGTCCGGGGACAGTGCCCTCAATCCAGGGACTGTCCCCTTAAACCGGGGATGTCTGGTCACCCTAGTTTATTAGGGGGTTAACAACTTGGATAGGAATGGGAGGTTATGGGATGCCCACTTGACTTCAGTAATCTTCAGGGACAACTCCCTATATACAACTATATACAGACTTCACTTTCCTCATGCACAGTCTTGGCCTCTCTTTTGCTCAGCCTCTGCTGGTCTTCAAGAGTGATGTGGCCATCTCCCCCTTTGCTAGTCCCCAACAGTGTTGATCTACTCACTCTGTCATCTCTTACTCCCGTGCCTCCAGAAAGACCTCCTCCCTTGTGATTTCAGCAGGATTCTTCCAACACCCAAGCCCTGGCCCAAGGCAGGTCACCCCCCCAGACTAGAGGGTACCCTTCAGGGCCACGACAGCCTCCTCAACACTGCATCTCCATCTTCAACCCGACTGCCCCGGCTGGCATGGCCCATGTCCATACATGAGGTATTATCTGCCCCCTGCCAGCCCACTACTGGGGATTGGCTAAGGCCTCATAAATATATGTAGCGGCCTCACCCGCTCTCTCTTCTTTAGCGGTTACTTTGGCTCTGGTCTAGGGGTACCTTGAAGGGGAGAGCGAGGTGCGCCACGGCCCATGTCCTCTAGATTACAGCATGTAGAGGTGAAGGCCAGAATCAGATTACCTTCGGGCTGTGTATACGCTCAGAGCCAAGTCTGTTCTGCTGATAACCCCCTTTGCTCCCAGTAATTGGAGTACCACACACTGAAAAGGTCCAACACTTATTTATTCCATAACGGCAAACAAATAGTCCTTTGCGAGCAGACAGTTTGAGACCCATAGAACAGTTCAGTATTGGTGGGGAGTAGGTCAAGGCACAATCCTCAAAGAAACTAAACCGTTGAGGTTTCACAGGTTTCACCTGTGTTGCTAAGCACAGTGGCTGGAAAACATACTTTTTGGCTTCAGAGTCTCTTCCAGCGACTCTAGTGAACAGGAACTGGAGTTACCTTCGCTACATTGCAGCCCCTGTCAGGGGGAAGACATCCCTCCAAGAGAGTTACCAGAGGCACCGCCGTCACCGGATTAATGCTGTATCGGGCTATTCGGAAGGGTTACACTTCCCGGCCTCCTCACTTCAGATACGGGTTCCAACACCTTAGGGCCCCTCGGACTCCTCCACCCTCGCAAAATCCAGTCAAAGTTACTGGGCCCCAGGCCTCTGCCATAGTACCTCACCCCAGGCTTAATGTGCCGGGGTTGGACTCCATCTCTTGCTCCGGCCAGGTCAAGGGCACCTGGGCCCGGAACTCCGGAACGCCAGCACCCAGGCTGAAGGTGCCTGGGCGTGGCCGCGTCCTAAAACTCTGAACCCCAAGGTCAGGGCGTCCGCCCCCTTTATCTCGTCTCCCTTTGCGTCACAGCGGGTTCCCCGCCCCGCTGTACCAGCGCCCGGGAAGGACAAAAAGGAACAGTCTTGCGGTGCAGGTTCAACTCCGGCCCAGGGCGGCAACGCCACCTGCAGGCCACAGGGAACCCTGCACCACCAGAGTCCTCCAAGAACCACAAAAGAGATTCTCAGACTCCCTAACAATTAGTGCATCTGGGTTGAATAACCCAGACGCTTCCCCCCAAATTTAAATGCCCGCTACACTCTCCCCCCGGTGATTTGACACTGGTCCCCAGTGTCTGGTCCGAACTCACATCCCACAAAAGTGGTGACATAAGCTCCGCCCAGAAACGAAACCATACAATTTAGTCCTGAATTGTGCCAAGACCTAGAATGGGAAAGGAAAAACATAAAACAGTAAAACTATAAAACTTTCAACGAGACACTTCTGACATTTACACAAGCACAATCCTCCCCCTGGCTATCTAAGGACCACCCATTCTCAGCAGCCTTGACAGATGAATCTCCTGCAGAAGGGAAAAAAAACAAAACATCCCACCACAATGTGTGTTTTCTTGGAATGAACGGGCCCGTCCTTGAAAAGGCCCATTCGCTCCAATGAGTATGGTGATGCAAGTGTAAAAAAAAAAAAAAACAGTCGTTGCGCAGCACTGCCACTTGGTGACAGTGCCACAGTAATGACACTTAGCCAAATCCTCCAGACAACTTTCCTTCTTCTTTCACTGTGTCTACACTAACTACACCCCAAAGTCATTATCTTTTTTGCAGTGCAGGGAGAAAGAGGGAGAACAAACAGTAACAGCTCCCATTTCTCCAAAGAGTAAAAACACCCAAATAAAAAAAAAACTAGGGCACAGTCCTTGTGTTCCGGCAAGTTCAGCAATGAACAATAGACATGTGCACACTGAAATATTTCGTTTCGGAATTTCGTTTTCGTTAGAAAAATAAATTTATTTAGTTACTCCCGAAATTCGTTTTTATTTATTTTGTTTTCCGTTAGAAATTGCATTCGTCCGAAAATCTGAATTAATTAAGGTCGAATCTGTCATTGAAGGCTTATGGTGTCTGTCGAATGTTCAAAGAAGATTCGACGGAGCAGCGAAACTGTACGACGCTGCAATCATACATTTCCGGTCGAATGTTCCGCCTACAAGCTATAGATGAATTCTATTGTATGACTAGTAATAATTATATTTTTTAATTACTATTACTAGTCAACAGGGATGAGCCGAACACCCCCCTGTTCGGTTCGCACCAGAACCTGCGAACAGACAAAATGTTAGTGTGAACTTTAGAACCCTATTAAATACAATGGACTCGAACGTTCGAAATCTAAAGTGTTAATTATAAAGGCTAATATGCAAGTTATTGTCCTAAAAAGTGTTTGGGGACCTGGGTCCTGCCCCAGGGGACATGTATCAATGCAAAAAAAAGTTTTAAAAACTGCAGTTTTTTCGGGAGCAGTGATTTTAATAATGCTTAAAATGAAAAAATAAAAGTGAAATATTCCTTTAAATTTCGTACCTGGGGGGTGTGTATGATATGCATGTAAAATGGCGCATGTTTCCCATGCTTAGAACTGTCCCTGCAAAAAATGTCATTTTTGAAAGAAAAAAAGTCATTTAAAACTGACTCGCGGCTATTAATGAATTGTCGGCTCCCGGCAATACATACAAAAGTCATTGAAATTTTTTTTTAAAAAAAGCGTGGGGGTTCCCCAGAATTCAATTACCAGGCCCTTCAGGTCTGGAATGGATATTAAGGGGAACCCCGCCGCAAATTGAAAAAAAAATTGACGTGGGGTTCCCCCAAATATCCATTCCAGGCCCTTCAGATCTGGCATGGATTTTAAGGGGAACTCCACCCCAAATGTAAAAAAAAATGGCGTGGAGTCCCCCTAAAAATCCATACTAGACCCCTTATCTGAGCACGCAACCTGGCCGGCCGCAGGGGAAGAGGGGGGACGAGAGAGCGGCCCCCCCTCCCTCCTGAACCGTACCAGGCCACATGCCCTCAAATTTAAATTACATAGTGAAGGAAGTTCCCCGCTCAAGCCAATGACGTAGGCGGGTCCGACATACCGAGGGGGCGGACCTGATGGGGAACTGCTCTCACTTTGGTAATACATGTATAGACCCGCCCCTTCTCATGTTCCGCATCTGGTCCGCTGAGCGGACCTGATGGGGAACTTTAGAAGGGGCGGGTCTATACATTTAAAATACTGAGAGGGAGTTCCCCATCAGGTCCGCTCAGGCACAACCAATGAAGGACAGCGCTGGACATCGGGATCGCCGCGGGACACTGGATTTCACCGCTGGAATGTTTTTTTTTGTTTTTTTTTTTAATAAAGGACTTTTTCAAGGTGTTTGTGTGTTTTTTTAAACTTTTTTTACGCTTTCTTTGTGAAATGGTAGGGGTACAATGTACCCCTTACCAATTCACATAGGGGGGGGCCGGGATCTGGGGGTCCCCTTTGTTAAAGGGGTCTTCCAGATTCTGATAAGCCCCCCACCCGCAGACCCCCACAACCACCGGGCAAGGGTTGTGGGGATGAGGCCCTTGTCCCCATCAACATGGGGACATCCTCCCCATGTTGAGGGCATGTGGCCTGGTACGGTTCAGGAGGGAGGGGGGCCGCTCTCTCGTCCCCCCCTTTTCCCCTGCGGCCGGCCAGGTTGCGTGCTCGGATAAGGGGTCTGGTATGGATTTTTAGGGGGACTCCACGCCATTTTTTTTAAATTTGGGGTGGAGTTCCCCTTAAAATCCATGCCAGATCTGAAAGGCCTGGAATGGATATTTGGGGGAACCCCACGTCAATTTTTTTAAAAATTTGCGGCGGGGTTCCCCTTAATATCCATTCCAGACCTGAAGGGCCTGGTAATTGAATTCTGGGGAACCCCCACGCTTTTTTTTTTTTTTTTATCAATGACTTTTGTATGTATTGCCGGGAGCCGACAATTCATTAATAGCCGCGAATGAGTTTTAAATGACTTTTTATCTTTCAAAAATGACATTTTTTGCAGGGACAGTTCTAAGCACGGGAAACATGCGCCACTTCACATGCATATCATACACACACCCCAGGTACGAAATTTAAAGGAATATTTCACTTTTATTTTTTCATTTTAAGCATTATTAAAATCACTGCTCCCGAAAAAACGGCCGTTTTTAAAACTTATTTTTGCATTGATACATGTCCCCTGGGGCAGGACCCGGGTCCCCAAACACTTTTTAGGACAATAACTTGCATATAAGCCTTTATAATTAGCACTTTAGATTTCTCCCATAGATTTTTCGAACTTGCCGCGAACACCCCAATTTGGTTGAATCTTCGTCGTTCATGTCGAATTGTCAAGTTAGTTCTAGCTATTTTACTGCTCCTCCTCTTTGGTTACAATCAACCAATAACATTCATCATCATCATTTTTTTATTTTACTTCCCCCACCCAATTCCAGCAGTGATCTTTTCTCTCTATAATGTCAAATCTTTTCTCTCTATAATGTCGAATCTTTTCTCTCTATAATGTCAAATCTTTTCTCTCTATGTAGAATAATCTTGGACTAATAGAGTTAAGGTTAGGCACATTCGACCACAGGTTCGATGGACACAGATTGTTATTGTCAGCCTCATGTCGAATCTCCTATCTATATCGAACTGTTGTTGCAACGAAAACGAAAATTAAGCATTTGTTTATGTCGGATCTTTCGGTTTTCGGATTCTGCATTTTCGTTTTCGTTTGTTAAAACAATAACGAAAATACCTGAAATTCGGACGAAAATGCATTCGGACGAAAACGAATGCACATGTCTAATGAACAATAAACAGAGCATACAGGAGTCTTTTACTCCTAAAAGGTAGAACTTTGGGTGCGGCAGGAACAGAGGCTTCAAGTGCTTATCGAAAGTCTCCACATTATATTCAATGTTCTCTCCATCTTTGCGACAAATAAGCACCCTGTCCGCATGGATGTGCCGACCCAACATCCACTCCGCTTTACAGTCTTTGAACTTCTTAGACACGGGGGATGAGCATGAAAGATATCGGTGAGCATGGGGCACTTTGAGCTATTCCCAGACAAACTCATCATACCATCGCTGTCGCAGGACCTCCACTTCAAAAAGCAAGTCCCGGGGTAGGTATGGGTACTCCCACCCATACTCATGGGCAACTCTCTGACAGAAGAGCCGCTGTAGCCGGGCCAGAGGTGGCATTGTGGCACGGTCTCCTTCTCCAGGCTGGACAATGGACTCAGGATGCCGAGGTACTTTAACTACCTCTGTTGGCTTGGACCTAGGAGCCCGCGGTAATGAACGTTGCGTTCCCGTCACCGGAACAGATGAAGCAGTAGGTGATTCGGAGGATGGAAGGGTAGGCAGGAGACCAGATTTCTCCCCGGGCTCCGGGACCTCCAGCCGGGGTGTACTATCCCCTGTAGACATAGGCAGATCCCTTGGCGCACGGAGCGCGGGTAATGGCATCCTGTCCCAACCCTTGCGGTGAAAGACCTCATCGATCTCGCCATCATCGCCGGCATCTGACAGTGACTCTAGGTCGGAGGTGTCATACATTTCCGCGAGCAGGTAATTCCCAGTAGATAAGGAATCACCCTCCCTTACGGGCTCCACCGACAATGGACTCCCGACACCTCCAACCACACACACAGTCCCAACCCCTGGCTCACCTGGGCCTTCAGTAGAACAGGGATGTCCAGGGCTCTTCCCTCCAGATCCATCCAGGCCAGGCAAGCGGTGGGGCGAAGCTCTTCCACGACCATAGGATGCCTGTACAAGGCCAACTTTCCTCTTTGGAGGTGGGAGCAGGGAGCTTGTGGTGACTGAAGCAGCATCCTCTGATTTTTCTCTCTCAGTCTCTGGTTGGGCACTCTCTTTGCCCTGGTCAGTGCGCACAGAAATCTCTGCAAAGGCCTGGATCTCCCCTTCCGGAGTGGCGGTACCTGTGAGGCAGTTGAGGTGGAAGGCTCGGGGCCTTTCTATGAATGGCTCCACCTCAAAAAGAAACTCATTGCAGGCCTCATATCGCCCGAATGGCTTAAAGTTGACCACCAGTCCCGAGCAGTCGGGACAGATCACACCGGGGGCCTCTATGTCTCTGCATACATACAGAGCCAAACGTCCTCGGGGCCTGAGTTTTATTCCTGTGTCCGTTATGGAAGCAGCAAAGGAAGTCATCTTCGTGGGGTAAGGAACCGGAATCCACGGGGTACTTGAGGTCATCCCGACTGTCTGCTGCTCCATTGCGCACTGATCAATTTGCGCCAGAATCCCCATGTGACTACTTCCACATGGCCAGACTCCTCCCATACTCTGCACTTGTTCGCAGGCTTTCCCTTTTCCCCGCCCACGAACTGCACAGCTATGGTGTGCCTCATGGCGCGCTTGCCAACATGGCCGACCTACTCGGAACTCCACCGGGCAGCAAAGTTCAAACACAGACGTTCCCAGCTCCATACACGAAACACACATCCCGGACTTACGAGACCCCACGTGTAGCGGCCTCACCCTCTCTCTCTTCTTTAGCGGTTACTTTGGCTCCGGTCTAGGGGTACCTTGAAGGGGAGAGCGAGGTGCGCCACGGCCCATGTCCTCTAGATTACAGCATGTAGAGGTGAAGGCCAGAATCAGATTGCCTTCGGGCTGTGTATACGCTCAGAGCCAAGTCTGTTCTGCTGATAACCCCCTTTGTTCCCAGTAATTGGAGTATGACACACTGAAAAGGTCCAACACTTATTTATTCCATCACGGCAAACAAATAGTCCTTTGCGAGCTGACAGTTTGAGACCCATAGAACAGTTCAGTATTGGTGGGGAGTAGGTCAAGGCACAATCCTCAAAGATACTAAACCGTTGAGGTTTCACCAACGGTTGCTAAGCACAGTGGCTGGAAAACATACTTTTTGGCTTCAGAGTCTCTTGCAGCCCCTGTCAGGGGGAAGACATCCCTCCAAGAGAGTTACCAGAGGCCCCGCTGTCACCGGATTAATGCTGTACCGGGCTATTCGGAAGGGTTACACTCCTCGGCCTCCTCACCTCAGATACGGGTCCCAACACCTTAGGGCCCCTCGGACTCCTCCACCCTCGCGGAACCCAGTCGAAGTTACTGGGCCCCAGGCCTCGGCCATAGTACCTCACCCCAGGCTTAAGGTGCCTGGGATGGACTACATCTCTCGCTCCGGCCAGGTCAAGAGCACCTGGGCCCGGAACGCCAGCACCCAGGCTGAACGTGCTTGGGCGCGGCCGCGTCCTCCAACTCTGAACCCCAAGGTCAGGGCGTCCGCCCCCTTTATCTCCTCTCCCTTTGCGTCACAGCGGGTTTCCCGCCCCGCTGTACCAGCGCCAGGAACAGACAAAAAGGAACAGTCTTGCGGTGCAGGTTCAACTCCGGCCCAGGGCGGCAACGCCACCTGCAGGCCACAGGGAACCCTGCACCACCAGAGTCCTCCAAAACCACAAAAGGGATTCTCAGACTCCCTAACAATTAGTACATCTGGGTTGAATAACCCAGATGCCCCCCCCCCAAATTTAAATGCCCGCTACATATACATGGCAGCTCCCAGTCTCTCATTCTAGAAGGTTCTCCAACCTTCTAGACCAGGAGGAGACACCAAAGAGCTGCCAGGGTGAGTCACCTAGCTCTAAACTCTAATGAACCCTGACCCAATTAAGACTCACCAACTTTCAATGTAAGTCACAGTATGGTTTGCCTATTTTAATTCTAGCACACACTAGAGGGTTCTCCACAAGAATAGGCGGATTGTTGCAGCTAGAATGATCGGGTCATGCGATTAGCAGTGATGAGCATCCTATTTAAACAAATGGTGGCCTGACAGCAGCTGCTGTTCGCATGTAGCCACACACAGAGAGGTGAGCTGTGGTTGGGGACAGATGTTCGAGCCTGGATGCAGCTGACTGCATCCAGTCTTGGACATGCTAATTGGTGGGGCATGCTAATTGCTGTGTTGCACATCTTCCACTTGACTGTGGGTGTCACTGTCATCACAGGTCAAGGTTGGAAATGCTACAGGCTGGATGTATAGAGTACCTCTTGCCCAGAAACGGCTCAGTGGGAGTGCATTCTGGGAGAGGGTACTTAAGGGACAGACGCCGTCTTCCGGGTCTCTCTGACCTGATGGCCCTCTTGGCCTAAGGTGTGCCGTAGCAGTTTCCTGCCTCTGGGCTGGCTGGCCCGAAGCCTTGTTACTGGAAGTAGGCCCAGGAGTTTCTGGGGCCTACTAGTCAGGGTTGGTCTTGTGCAGTCTTGCCTGCGGGGAGAAGCCGAGCAATTGGAGAAACCAGGGGAGGACTTTTCTCAGAGAGGACCGAGCAAAAAGGCTGGGATCTCAGGAAGAGCCTGGAGAATCAATTGGAGGACGCATCCCGACCCATCTACCTCACAGTGTTGCCGGATCGGCTGAAAGAAACTGGTACTGTGTGACTGTACTCTGACTTTACAAAAAAAGCTATTGGTTATACAATCCTGTGGCAGAGGATTGTCTACCGACTCTAAGATTTTCTTCAAGTCTGTGGCAGAGACTATGACCGAGCACAGCACCGGCTGCTAGGTCAGTGAGGTGTCTCCTCTCCACTGATGCTTTATCACCAATCCTTGTTTCAATAAAAACCCCAAATTTTCAAAAAACATTTGTCATTGAGACGGATTGTGAGGTGAAATGTTCTGAACAGGTGCACAGACAGCAAAACAAATGTTACAGGGGTGATAACCCTTCCCTATGTTTTCCAAAAAGCTTAAAAATAGATTTTTTGGCTAGAGCTACACTTAAAAAATGTACCTGTTCCAAATTACAAACAGATTCTACTTAAGAACAAACCTACAGTCCCTGTCTTGTTTGCACCGCCTGTATACTGCTGTTCAGAGTATATAGGGCCTTTTTTTAATTTGGGTGCGGGGTTCCCCTTAATATCCATACAAGAACCAACGGGGCTGGTAGTGGGCTGGGGGAGGGGGTGGGGGGGTACCCATGCCATTTTTCTCAATGATTTTCATCCAAATTGCCGGGACCAGACATTACATTAAAGCCGCAAGCAGTTTTAAATGACTTTTTTTCTTTAGAAATGTAATTTTGTGCAGGGACAGTAGTTCTAAACACGGAAAACATGTGCCACTTCACAGGCATACTTTAGACACCCCCCAGGTATGATATTTAAAGGAATATTTCACTTTTTTTTTTCACTTTAAGCATCATTAAAATTACTGCTCCCGAAAAAACTGCAGTTTTTAAAACGTATTTTTGCATTGATACATGTCCCCTGGGGCAGGACCTGGGTCCCCAAACCCTTTTTAGGACAATAACTTGCATATTAGCCGTTATAATTAGCACTTTTGATTTTGAACGTTCGAGTCCATTCTATTTAATAGGGTTCTAAATTTTGCGCAAACTTTCGGTCCGTTCGCAGGTTCTGGTACGAACCGAACCGGGGGGTGTTCGGCTCATCCCTAGTAGAGAGCTTTAGCCGTTCATACTGTGCTTCCATTGGCCTGTGTCCTCTTGTAGCTGTCCTTCTGGCTGTGGGAAGCATCCCGCTGCTTGCCACCATGTAACGACACCCCGAGTATGAAAGGGGTTAACGTAGTTTAGGACATTCCCTTTTCAAACACCAAGGCAGCTACCAGACACTCCAACCAGCCGAATAAGAACCCATATGAGTAATTCCCCCCCAAATACAAGACGACGCTCTGTATGAGGTTCAAGCATGAATCACAATCTTTATTGAGAGGCTACAGGCTTATATACAGTAAAAGAGGAGGTGCATACATATCCTGCTCATATTACTCTGAACATACACCTGTGACCAGACCTAATTAACATGAGCTAATTAACTAATCCCTTACAGCAGCTGATGACTCAGAGACATGACCTTTAGGCTAGACTTGCCGTCTGTGTCAGAAGACACAATCAACATTATCACAAATACACCTTCACACAATTGCAGGGTCAATTAGCACAAGCAACAATGAGATCTAATGACTCTTAAATTGAACTTCCTGGAATGCCCAAATAAGCAGTCATACTTCCTGGGCATAGACCTCACAGCACACAGGGGATAACATCTTCATATTTCTTGAGAGATATTGTTAATGAATATTACTGTCCCGTTTTGAAGTAGTCCAAGATATATTTTCTCAGTCACCCTATGCCCCTAATGGACATAGGGTGATTTAGACATAGGAGGTGCATGGGGAGCTGAAACAATGGTATCTCCTACTCTCCAAGAGATTCTGGGTTCCACTGGCCCTCCCGTTACATACTCCAACATGACAGACGAGGACAACTCTCACTTGACCCCATTAAATTGAATTGGATAGCAGACTCTCTGCTGGACCACATTATAGCTGTGTGGAAGAATAAGTCCTTTGCTTGCTCTGGTAGCAGACTCAATTAACCACTCTTCTTCAGGACATTCACCAGTATCCCCTTTGACTGACACCCATCCACTGACTTCACTAGCCAGTGTTGTGGAAATTTTATGAAGATGTATTTTAATATGTATTGTCATAGTATCTCCCAGTGTTAGTTCTCCCGCAACCACTCTAAAGAGCTTACTGGGGCAGACTGACGCTGGTTGAGATCTGTTAGGTAGTGGAAAACTTCCTGAAGTTTGAGAGAGGAGTTTGCAGAGTGAGGATATGTCTGCCGGCGAAAGGGCTCCTGTGTGATGCACAGACGTTTGTCTGGGGGGGATGTGTCCGTTCTGCAAACACATTATCGGTTTAGCGGATGTGCGCTCATGTCACCCCTGTATGCCTGATCAACATATTTGTGGTGCCATGGGCATACACCTGCAGATAAGCTCTCATTGGCAGGAACTGTGTTCATTGGTTGTTGTATTATTCATGTTGTTGTTTGTATTAACTAATCCTGTTGGAGGGATTTCCTGTGTTGTCACATCCTTATTTGATCATATCCTGTGAGGTCACATCCTGTGTAGAAGGCGATTGGCTGTTGGAGCCAGGACTTCCTGTTTGTAATTTCTTTTGTTGTTTTGGAATAAAAGAGCCAGGCAGACTGGTGTCTGGCAGTCATGCTGAGGAGCTGAGAACGTAAGGTATGGTCATGTCTGTTTACTTGGATGAGTGGGTTTGGGATATACAGGAAATAGAATGATTGGTAAGATGCATTATATCATTAGACGAAATGTGTGCTTAATAGAGACAGGAGATTTGGCTGTGCGCTCTGCGTACAGCCTTATCTCCACGACGCCAGAAGGGATGGCCCTCACAGAACAGGCCCCTAGATGCAGATCTGTGCTCACAGTAGCCAGGAACAGATCCTTTTAGATGCATCCCCCTCTTAGTCAGCTCTACAGGACATCTGGGTTGAAGCTTCTGCAGCTCCAGCCCTCAGGTCGACCAACTGAGGCCACATGACACCCTTTACAGAGGAGGGGCAGCAGCCCCCTCCCTCTGGGACCCCGCTCTCCAGCCGAATCATATATACAGTCACTTAGCATGCCTTGAGGCACCTTTCTACGACTATGCTCCCATTTGTCCGGTTCCCTCCCACTGTCCAAAATGCTCAGTCCTATTGGACCAGTGTAAAAACAGACAAACAACATGAGCAGCATCTAGGCAGAGAGCACCTAAATTTACCTAACAGTCCCTCTGTTAGGCAGGGAAAACTCAAAAACTATACTCTCTCTAGCACCTATCTAAGAGGGTGATACATGGATAATATATGTCAGTGTAACACCAGCAGCCATTGCTACCTCTCATCCAGCTTAATGTAACCATGCCCAGGGTCCAGTAGTCACCTCAGGGAATAGTTACACAGAGCTGGATGAGAGAGAGTGATCAGTTGCTGCTGTTGTATACTATTGACATATATTATGGGCAATAACAAGATGTAGCTACCAGGTATTATGTAGTTCTAAGAATGGGTGCTTTATCCCACCCAAAGCTCTACAAAGTCTCAAGGCTCCAGGACCCAAACAGGACTTTGTTTTTCCCATCAGCCATATACCCTGGAGCCCCTCACTATGTTTAGGTGAAAAATCTAGGTGACATATACACTATCCACAATCTTCCAAACCATTTCCTCTCATACCACTCTCACATACCCCCATGCCCCAGAAAGTCTTACAGAGCCAGAAACCATCTTGTGACACTTTGTTCTGAACCATCCACTGTGGTCTATAGTCAACCAAAACTGTCTTCCCAAAAGGTAATACCTCAAAAGTAGTGCCTACTTTTATGACCAAACACTCCCTTTCCACTGTTGAAAAGTTCTTCTCCGAAAGGGTTAGTCTACAGCTGAGGTATGCTACTGGATGTTCATCCCCATTAATCTCCTGGGAAAAGATTGCTCCTAGACCAAAATCAGATGCATCTTTTTGTACAAAAAATTCTTAACGGAAGTTGAGGAAGGCGAACATTGGAACCTTCCACAATACTTCCTTCATCTTCCTAAGAGATCTCTCTGCTTCATCATTACTTTTCTCCAGGGGGAAAGGGTGCTCAGTGAGTTTAAATGCTTTAGTAGCAAAGCTAGGCACAAACCTCTGATAGTATCCTACAATCCCCAGAATGGCTTTAACCTATTTTTCTGACACTGGCTGGAGCCAACTTTAAAATTCTTCAATCGTGTCTATTTGAGGCACTATGACACTTCTTCGCCCTCCCCCCCGGGAGCAGCCCACTACCACCCCCTTTGGGTCTTGTATGGATATTAAGGTGAACCCCGCACCCAAATTAAAAAAAGGCCCTATATACTCTGAACAGCAGTATACAGGTGGTGCAAACAAGACAGGGACTGTAGGTTTGTTCTTAAGGAGAATCTGTTTGTAATTTGGAACAGGTACATTTTTTAAGTGTAGCTCCAGCCAAAAAATCTATTTTTAAGCTTTTTGGAAAACATAGGGATTAGGGAAGGGTTATCACCCCTGTAACATTTGTTTTGCTGTCTGTGCACCTGTTCAGACCTGTTCAGCTCTCTGCCTGTGGTTTTATTATGAGGACACCACCAGGGATGAGCCGAACACCCCCCTGTTCGGTTCGCACCAGAACCTGCGAACAGACAAAATGTTCGTGTAAACTTTAGAACCCTATTAAATACAATGGACTCGAATGTTCGAAATCTAAAGTGCTAATTATAAAGGCTTATATGCAAGTTATTGTCCTAAAAAGTGTTTGGGGACCCGGGTCCTGCCCCAGGGGACATGTATCAATGCAAAAAGAAGTTTTAAAAACGGACGTTTTTTCGGGAGCAGTGATTTTAATAATGCTTAAAATGAAAAAATAAAAGTGAAATATTCCTTTAAATTTCGTACCTGGGGGGTGTGTATGATATGCATGTGAAGTGGCGCATGTTTCCCGTGCTTAGAACTGTCCCTGCAAAAAATGTCATTTTTGAAAGAAAAAAAGTCATTTAAAACTGACTTGCGGCTATTAATGAATTGTCGGCTCCCGGCAATACATTCAAAAGTCATTGATAAAAAAAAAAAAAAAAAGCGTGGGGGTTCCCCAGAATTCAATTACCAGGCCCTTCAGGTCTGGAATGGATATTAAGGGGAACCCTGCCGCAAATTTAAAAAAAATTGTTTGACGGCTCGAATTTTACAACAAGCAGGAGGTCAGCCAGCAGCTTTATTTTAGCCTGACAGGCCCCTCAGCCATCAAGATGGCGGCCGCAGCTTCTGCACGAGGAGGCACAGGGGACCATGAATCCATAGCGGACTCTGCCACAACTCCAACCCAGCATGCTTTCCCTTTGCTGGCATCCCCAGTGAGTACAATACCTCCACATACAGCTTCTCCAGCATCCACAGAGTCTCTGTTCAGCAGAACTGTGGCGGACATGTTGCAATCTCCCATGCTGAGCTCTCCCCACAGCCTCCCAGGCATGCAGCAGGCCTTCCCCCAGTCTTCAATCCCCCAGACTGATATGGTTCAACTACTGCATTGTTTTTCTAATATGCTGGCAGCAGGTTTGGCACAGACTGCTTCCCAAATTACATCCACTATTAAAGCAGACCTGCAGAACATTGGGGCGCGCATAGACGCCATTGAACAGACAGTGGATAACACAATTGCTCGCACCAGCCAAAACACAAACTGCATTCTGACCTTACAAGACCAGCTTGATACTGCACTGGCAAAAATCGACGATTTAGAGAACAAAAGCAGAAGATACAACTTTCGCATCAGGGGCATCCCCGAATCGGTCACAAATATTCCAGAAACCGTACGAACCTTTATTACAGAAATCATACCGGATATCCCAGACCATAAACTTGAGCTGGACAGGGCCCATAGAGCTCTGCAACTCCCCTGCCCAGATGGGCTCCCGAGGGACATTGTGGTCAAACCCCACTATTATGGGGTAAAGGAGGAAATCATGCAGCGTTCTCGCAATCTGGATGACATCGCTTTCCAGGGCCACAAATTACAGATTTTTGCAGACATTTCCCCGACCACAATCCAAAAACGGAGGTCCCTGAAACCTCTTCTAGAAGTTCGAACACAGAATTCTATTAAATATAGATGGGCATTCCCATTCTGCCTACAGTTCCAGCATAGGGACAAATCTTACAGCTTCTCAAGTTTTCAGGAAGGTGAACGACTGCTCTTACGCCTTGGATTCATCACCCAAGAAATACCTCGACGGGAGCTATCTCCCCATCCTACATCCTCCAAACCTCCTCCACCTGGCAGCCCTGTCACACCTTTGTGGATCAAGCAGCAGTCAAAGAGACAACGTGAATCTCGCCCCCCAAGATGAGACTCCCGAATCTCCTGATCACATGGGATCATGGTCTCGCCTAGGGGAATTTTTACCCCCCACTGTGTAGGACTTTGACATACACCCACTGGTTTTCCGGTTCTAACTCCTAATTCGGAGTTAGCCCCTTCCTATACTCATGGTATAGTTTCCCCCCGAGGTGCTCGGGGGCAGTTTTTCTTTTTTTTTGCCGATATAGCTCCTCATTCTTTGTTGCTTAGTACTTCTGGTTGCTCTTGCTTTTTCAGTTTGACTACACACGTCGGAACTCAGACGAGCCTAGCTCCTGCTTATTACTCCTTGCTGGATGTCTTAGACTTGGTGCCTTCCCCCTCCTCCTTCCCCCCGTTTATCTCATTTATTTTTATTATCTCCCCTTACCTCCCCCTTCCACTTTTATGGCACTTACAGAGAATGTCCAGAGACTGTTATCAAGTTCTATGCAATTACCACGATACACTCTAATTCAAATTTAACCTGTCTATGCTGCCTTTTTGTATGTTTTTGTATGTTTTTTTTTATGTTTTCTAGTTTTTTGTATAACATCGCTCATGCCTCGAGATCCCACTCCCCCTTGCACTTATAAGATTCCTGGGGGCCCATCGGCCGGAGCGGACATGCACGCCACTCTATCTGTTGTAACCGAGAGGGGTATTCTCCTCCGGTGGCATCAGGACAGCAACTTCTCCTGAGGTTGCTACTTTTCTGAGCCTAAACTCTTTTTTTTTTCTTTTTTTTGGGGGTTTTTTGACATATATTTGGGCTCCGATCCAGGGCTGGGCAGCCAGCCCTGCAAACCCACTTCCTTTATCATTCTGGACTTTACTATATTTTCTCTATTTCTTCCTCCCCCTCTTTTCTTATTCTCTTTGTCTTCCCTTCTCCTCCCCTTGATTTCTTTTTCTTCACCCGGAATAGGTTTCTGTTCTCACCAGGACCCTACACGGAAGGCAATTCTACTATGGGACTCCCAGTCGGAACTCCCGCTCAGATCATCCCGATCCGACCCTCGATCCTCAAGGACCAATGTAGGCCTACCTAGCATATGCTCGCTTGCACCCTTTTGTATCCATGGCTGATCCCTCCCCCACCCAGGCGATGCTTAAGATAGCATCACACAATACCCAGGGCATGAATTCTCGCATTAAAAGGCGTAAGGCCTTCCAAAGTTATAACTCCAGGGGCATTGATATACTCCTCCTACAGGAAACCCACTTCCCCAGTAGTTACACGCCACCCTTTCTCCACCATGCGTATCCATCCTTTTATTTAGCGAGTGCGGACACCAAACAAAGGGGGGTGGCTATCCTTTTTTCCAAACGGACTTCATTCTCTCACTCTCAAACAATCAAAGGCGCTGAGGGGCGTTATCTCTTAGTTAAAGGTACAATAGCGGGTTCCCCATATACCATTATTTCCTATTATGCCCCCAACCGGGGCCAGACTAAATTTTTCTCTTCGATGCTCACATCCCTTTCCCCTCACTTTGAGGGCAGAGTGATCATGGGCGGTGACTCTAACATCTCCTTCGACCTCTGGATGGATAGATCACACCGTGGGATACCGCACCCCAAAAAATAGCCTTCACATTGCCCGTCTCCTAAACTCCCTAGGTCTTATAGATACCTGGAGGGAACTAAACCCGTCGGGAAAAGACTATACACACTATTCCGCACCTCACAAATCCCATGCAAGGATAGATCATATTTTCTTGCCCGCCTCTGATATACAATCTGCCACCCAAGCCTCCATTCAAGACGTTCCTTGGTCAGACCACTCCATAGTTACCTTGAAACTTCTAGACTCTCTACCCCCCAAGGACCCCGACAATGGCGTCTTAATGAAACAATCCTTTCCAACCCGGTGCATTGCACCATGTTGGAACAGGATATTCGGGAATACTTTTTGTCTAATGACACAGGTGACGTATCCCCTAGCACTCTATGGGCAGCCCACAAGGCGGTGATGAGGGGGAAGATTATGCTACTTTCCTCTAAACTGAAGCGTGAAAAAAAAGCAGAAGTAACCAAACTCGAAAAGGAATTCAAAACTCTTAGTAGAGCCCACAAACAGGAACCCACCCCTACCTCCCTTGCCAAATTGGAATCTTCCAGATTGGCCCTTAATCTAGCCCTCACCTCTACTGCGGAAAAATACCTCTGATGGTCGGGGGGCAGGCATTACTTGCAGACGGATAAGTTTGGCCCACGATTGGCGGCCAAGCTTGCCCCTAAACACAAGATCTTTGCCCTCCCCAAAGTTAAATCTTTGAATGGCACCGTGACTCAAAACCCCAAGAAAATACTTGAGGCTTTCCATTCATTCTACTCCTCCCTGTACTCGATTGATGAGCCCATACCCCCCGTCCACCTCGACGCCTTTCTAGATAATTTAACCCTTCCAAAACTCTCAGACTCTCATCGTTTTGTCTTAGACTCACCATTCCAGGAATCTGAGATACGGGCAGTCATCAAGGATCTAAAAAAAAACTCCGCCCCAGGTCCTGATGGCTTTCCCACCCTTTATTACAAAACCTTTGCAGAGACCCTCTCCCCATATCTTGCCTGATTCTTTAACTCTCTAAGTAAGGACACTCCCCTAGATGTGGCTGCCAACTTGGCTTACATATCGGTGATACCCAAACCAGGCAAAGACCCCAGCGAAGTAAGTAACTATAGACCGATCTCTTTGATCAATAATGACATTAAAATTATGACAAAAATACTAGCGAATAGATTGGCGTCTTTTATCCCTAACTATATACATAAGGACCAAGTTGGATTTATCCCGGGGAGGCAGGGTCCGGACCAGATACGGAGAGCGGTGGACATTATTTCCCTTATGAAGTCAGGGTGGGATGGCGGTAGCCCCCAGGAAGGATATCTCCTATCCATAGATCTCCAAAAAGCGTTCGACACAGTCGCCTGGCCCTACCTCTTCGCTCTGCTACAGAGGTGGGGGTTTGGTCCAAACTTTATCAAAATCCTGGAAGCCCTTTACTCTCAACCCAAAGCTCAGGTTAGACTCCAGGGGCATCTTTCAGAACAATTCCTAATTAAGAAAGGCACGAGACAGGGGTGTCCCCTTTCGCCCCTCCTGTTCGCAGTGGCCATCGAAACTCTAGCTAACGCGTTCAGACTCCATCCAGATATCCATGGGGTCCGCTGTGGCCAGTCGACTCATAAATGCGCGCTATTCGCTGATGACATTCTCCTATTCATCACGTCCCCCCTCATATCGACACCTAACATAGTAAAATTACTTTCAGATTTTGGACAAATCTCGGGCCTACAAGTCAACATGTCTAAGTCGGTAGCCCTAAATGTCTCCACTCCCCTTCACCTGGTAGAGAGTCTGATTGACAAATTCCCCTTTAGATGGAATTCTACATCTATCCCCTATCTAGGCATCAATCTCACTTCTAGGATAGATCTCTTATACTCGCATAATTACCCTCCCATGCTTAAAAAACTCAAAGATGACCTTCTTCAATGGTCATTATACAGAATTTCCTGGCTAGGCAGAGTTAATGCAGTCAAGATGACCCTGTTACCCAGACTGCTGTACCTTTTCCGCTCCCTCCCTATACCTATCACTAAATTATACACAGACAGGTTACACTCAGCAATCTTCCGGTTTATCTGGGCTGGGAAGGGTCACCGTCTCTCTAAAAGTGTTCTTTTCAGACCCAGAACTAAAGGCTGTCTAGGCTTACCCAACTTGTGGTGGTATTACAGAGCAGCTCAGCTAAGCCAATTCTCAGTAGTCTATCTAAAGGGCACAAAGCCTGACTGGGTCACCATGGAACGTGAAGCGACTCCTCGCCATACCTTGGACTTCCTACTTTGGTACCCTTCCAAAAATCGCCCCGCCATCCTAGCCCCCACACTCTCCCACTCAATAAAACTATGCAACTCTCTACACAACACAAAACTTCTAACTTCTGCCTGGCATCCACTTGCCCACATCTTCCACAATTCCCAATTTCCCCCTGGATTGGATATTAAGGCTTTCAGGTGGTGGCTGGATAAAGGCTTATACAGGATTGGACACTTCTTCAATTCTAACGGCCCTATCACCTTGAGACACTGCAAACGGATTTTGGAAATGCCTCCTTCCGAAACTTTTAGGTTTCACCAAATTTCCCACTTCCTCAACCAGATCTGGAAAAGCAATGCCAATCCCCTCTCAGTGACACCTTATGAACACTGGTGCTCCTCAGCCTCGGATACAAGAGGGGGTATCTCCCTAATTTACTCAGCTCTGGCCGAGCCTCAGGGGAAAGCGTCCTATATGTTGGGCTGGGAGAAAGACTTGGATATCGATTGGGATCTAGATTCTTGGCATTCTAATTTTTCCCGCTCTTTTAAAGGTATTGTAAATATCTCCCTTATCGAAGCGAACCTTAAGGTTATGACTCGCTGGTACCTGGTGCCCACCCGTTTAGCCAAATGTTACCCGCAATCCTCACCCCTCTGTTTCAGGGGCTGTGGCCATTTGGGCAACCTCCTCCATACTTTCTGGGAATGCCCCAAAATCAGGGTCTATTGGAATAAGATCTTCCCCCTAATACGCAAGGTCACCGGCATTGCGATTAAACAAGATCCCTCGATAGCCCTTCTCAACCATCTCAGCCCTAAAACCCCCAAGTCATCACAGTCCCTTCTTCGCTTCATTCTATTGGGTGCCAAGATATCTATTGCCCGGGCCTGGAAATCCCCGACAGTTTCTTACCAACTAACTAAACAAAAAATATCATGCATGATGTCCCAGGAGAGGATTTCCAACACCATTTTGGACACGGTGGACAAATTCAAACTTATCTGGGAGCCATGGGCCACGCATGTTGGGGTCAGTATCTAATTTCCATGTAGTGGGTTTGGGACTCCTACCTCACTACGATAGGGACTTCTCTTACCTTCTCCTTTTGCCTTCCGTGTACCTCTTCCCCCTCTACCCCACTTCTTCTACCTACCCCCTCTCGTCTTTCCTTCCCTGCTGGTCTTTATATCTCTTTCCTTCTTTCTTCCTTCTTTCTGTTTCTAACCTGATCCTGTATTGGATGCAGGAAGTTACCCCATCGGACATATTTGTTTCTCAGTTTAGCTCTCCATTGATGGGGGTTAGCTAATTTTCAATGTTTTCAGTTCTCTTTATTCAGTTAGAATTACGGACTTGTTTTCAGGACCTAGAGCGGAATAATTTTTTTTGCCCCGCCTAAGCTAATTAAAATGAGCTTTATGATACCTGCACTGTTCCTTTCCCTAGGTTACGGTATGTACCATGGGACTGGTCAGGGGTTAGTGACTACCTGATACCCTGACTTTTTTTTTGTTTTGTTTTTTTTTGTTTGGCCTTTAGTGCTGCAGTCACATCGATAGCTTTTTGTTTGTTATTGGGGGCTCCGCCCTGTTTGCCTCTCGCACAGCATGATCCCGAAAGGGGTGTGTGGGGCGAGTGGGGCGGTCTCTCCTTACATGCTCTCTCGTTTTGACCTAATGTACGGTTACACTATGTGGGTCGGCTTTATGTGCTCTGGAAGGTATTATGTACCCTGTTGCTTGTCCTAATTCTTTGGTTTATTGTTATGCTGAAAAAAAATTCAATAAAAGATTTTTTGAAAGCTTAAAAAAAAAAAGTCTCAGTGCATGCTGTGAAATCTTATTATATCAAAAACCATGTTGTATTTTTGGACATTTTTACACTGCATGCTATCAACCATTAAATGAATACTTACTCTTCAAAAAAAAAAATTCCACCTCAGTTAAAGATTATGATTTTACCAGACCAGTTATAAACTCTGGCCTGTGCCTCTTGGGCTTGCTGCTTATGTTTCTATATGCATCACTGTTACTATCCTACCTTGCATCTGAGCAATGTGTTTGATTACACTTTTGTGAAATTCCGCCACTTCTCTTATTGAAACATTAAGTATGATAACAGGAAGTCCCAGTCTTTATCACCCTTATCAACCACTTTTTTAGCCAAAGGCCTCGTACACACGACCGTTTTTCATGCCGTTTAAAAATGCCATTTTTAAAAATGGCCATTAAAAATGATCGTGTGTATGCTCCAGAGCATTTTTAACGACGTGAAAAACGGCCATTAAAAATTTCGAACATGCTCTCTTTTTTCACGTCGTTTTTCATGTCGTTTTTTTTTAACGACGTGAAAAACGATAGTGTGTATGCTTTAACGACGTGAAAAAAAACGCGCATGCTCAGAATCAAGTATGAGACGGGAGCGCTCGTTCTGGTAAAACTGGCGTTCGTAATGGAGATAGCACATTCGTCACGCAGTAACGGACTGAAAAGCACGAGGCTTAAAAGCGTGAATCGTTGCTCAACAAACTTTACTAACATGAAGGGTGGCGCCATTCGAGCGGAACTTCCCCTTTATAGTGCCGTCGTACGTGGTATACGTCACTGCGCTTTGCTTGATCGTTTTTTAAAATGATCGTGTGTACGCAAGACAGGCTTGAGAGGAAACATGAAAAAAAACGACGTGAAAAACGGCAAGAAAAAAAATGGCAAGAAAAACGATCGTGTGTATGGGGCATTACAAGTCTCGACTGAATAAGCTTACTAGCCCATCAATTTGGGGTTGATACATAACCTTATAGGTCATACTTCTGAAAATAATTGCTTTTGTATATCATGTGGCATAGTCAAGAACTACCAATATGTGCTGTTGCGACATGGTGGACTTCAGCAGTGGCCCAGTCTAATTCATTAGCTACCTTTTTAAAAGGGATCTCAATTACGGGCAAAAGTACCAGGGAACTTGGAATATATGGTTAGGGTATGTTCATTGGACACTCAGGGCAGGATTTATAGTACTCCTTAATAGTGGTGAGCCGAACACCCCCGGGTTCGGTTCGCACCAGAACCCGCGAACGGACCGAAAGTTCGTACGAACATTAGAACCCTATTAAATACAATGGATGCGAACGTTCGAATTCTAAAGTGCTAATTATAACAACTATTATGCATGTTATTGTCCTAAAAAGGGTTTGGGAACCCGGGTTCTGCACCAGGGGACATGTATCAATGCAAAAAGAAGTTTTAAAAACGGTCGTTTTTCGGGAGCAGTCATTTTAATGATGCATAAAGTGAAAAAAAAAAAGTCAAATATTCCTTTAAATATCGTACCTGGGGGGTGTCTAAAGTATGCCTGTGAAGTGCCACGTGTTTCCCGTGTTTAGAACTGTCCCTGCACAAAATGACACTTCTAAAGGAAAAAAAAGCCATTTAAAACTGCTTGCGGCTTTAATGTAATGTCTGGTCCCGGTAATATGGATGAAAATCTTTAAGAAAAATGGCATAGCTACCCCATGACCCCCCCCCCCCCCTACCCCAGCCCATTACCAGCCCCTTTGGGTCTTGTATGGATATTAAGGGGAACCCCGCACATAAAATAAAAAAGGCCCTATATACTCTGAACAGCCGTATACAGGCGGTGCATACAAGACAGGGACTGTAGGTTTGTTCTTATGTAGAATGTGTTTGTAATTTTGAACAGGTACATTGTTGAAGTGTAGCTCCAGCCCAAAAATCTATTTTTAAACTTTTTGGAAAACATAGGTAAGGGTTATCACCCCTGTAACATTTGTTTTGCTGTCTGTGCCCCTGTTCAGAACATTTCACCTCACTTTCCGTCCCAATGACATCTGTTTTTGAAATGTGGTGTTTTTCTTGAAACAAGGATTGCTGATAAAGCATCAGTACAGAGGAGACACCTTTCTCCCATATTTATTCTTACAGGAGAGAATTTTCCTTCCTAGGGGTAGATTTCCTCTCACTTCCTGTTGTCTTCTTGCGTTTGCAAGTAGGAGTCGTTTGTAAGTTGGATGTTTGAAAGTAGGGACCTGCCGTATATACTCTGCAGAAATAGGCCCCTTAGTTGTTGGTGTTGGCACAACACTGTAAGCACTCACAGTTACTCTTGGTTGGTGCTGGAACGCCCTGCTGTCAACTATTATATCAGGAATTTTAATTACATATAATTGTTGAACAGTGGTAGTAAAAATTGGGGCTTTGATGGTGGTGCTGGTGCCACAACACTGTAAGCCCTGACAGTTACTCTTGGTGGGTGCAGCAATGGGCCCTGCTGTGAATTATTAGATCAAGAATTGTAATTACATGCCCCTTTTGAACAGGGGCTGAAAAATTGGGCCTTTCGTGGTGGTGGTGGTGGTGGTGGTGGCGTTGCCACAACACTGTAAGCCCTCAGACTTACTCTTGGTGGGTGCAGGAATGGGCCCTGCTGTGAATTATTAGATCAAGAATTGTAATTACATGCCCCTTTTGAACAGGGGCTGAAAAATTGGGCCTTTCGTGGTGGTGGTGGTGGTGGCGTTGCCACAACACTGTAAGCCCTCAGACTTACTCTTGGTGGGTGCAGGAATGGGCCCTGCTGTGAATTATTACATCAAGAATTGTAATTGCATGCCCCTGTTGAACAGGGGCTGAAAAATTGGGCCTTAGGCACTGGTGGCACAACACTACAACCCCTCACAGATACTGTACTTGAAGCACAGCAATGAGCCCTGTTACAAAGTATTGCTTCAAAAATTGTAATGACACGCCCCTGTTAAACAGGGGCTGAAAAATTGGGCCTTAGGCACTGGTGGCACAACACTACAACCCCTCACAGATACTGTACTTGGAGCACAGCAATGAGCCCTGTTGCAAAGTATTGCTTCAAAAATTGTAATGACACGCCCCTGTTAAACAGGGGCTGAAAAATTGGGCCTTAGGCACTGGTGCCACAACACTCCAACCCCTCACAGATACTGTACTTGGAGCACAGCAATGAGCCCTATGGCAAATTATTGCTAAAAAAATTGTAAGTACACGCCCCTGTAAAACAGGGGCTGAAAAATTGGGCCTTAGCCACTGGTGGCGGCACCCATAAACAAAAATGATCTTCCAAGCTATCATCATCAATCGTATCATTGAGGACTCGGAGGAGGAGGATAGCCAGTCAACATAACAGCACAGGCACTCAGCATCAGCATCAGTCTTGAAGGGATGTGACATGTTAAAATCAATTAGTCTGTTATATCAGCATCAGGTGTGTGGTAGCTGGTGGTGATCCAAGACTGGTTCATCTTGATGAAAGTCAGTCGATCAACCGAGTCGGTGGACAGGCGCACCCTGTGATCCGTGACAAATCCTCCAGCAGCACTGAATGTGCGTTCCGAAAGAACGCTGGATGCAGGACAGGCCAGTAGCTCAATTGCATACTGTGCAAGCTCTGGCCAGTGATCCATCCTCAAGACCCAGTAAGCCAGAGGATTTTCGGTGGGGAAGGTGTCCAAGTCTGACCTTGCCCCTAGATATTCCTGCACCATGTTTATCAGACGCTGGCGATGGTTGCTGGAACCGATCATACTTTGGGGCTGCGGACTAAAGAATTGTCTGAACGCATCGGTCAGACGGCCACCTTCCCCACCGCTCCTTCTTTGACTGGCCGAAGCCTCAGCAACTCGTTGTCCAGGACCAGGAGTTTGTAACCTCCCAGTCTCTGGGAACGCGTTGCACAGACCTTTCTGCAAGGCCTCCCGGAGTTGTCTCATCCTCTGCTCCCTCTGCGACGGTAAAATAAGGTCCGCAACCTTACCCTTGTACCGTGGATCAAGGAGAGTGGCCAGCCAGTAATGGTCCCTCTCCTTGATCCGAAGAATACGAGGATCCTTCCGCAGACTTTGCAGGATCAGGGAGGCCATGCAGCGTAGGTTTGCTGAGGCATTCGCTCCGGAGTCCTCTGGGTCACTAAGGACGACATGATCCGCAGTCACCTCCTCCCAGCCACGTACAAGTCCACTGGTTTCTTGGGACTGTAAATCATCCCTAAAAGACTGCTGCTGATGATGCTGAGTGCCAGCCTCCACCTCCATGCTGACACAATCCTCCTCCTCCTCCTCCTCCTCTTCCTCTTCCTGTGCGATGGGTGGGACAGAAGGAACACTGTCTGGGTAAAGGGGGCCTTGAGAGGCAAGGAAGTCCTCCTCTTCCTGCCTCTGTTCTGCCTCAAGTGCCCTGTCCATTATTCCACGCAGCGTGTGCTCCAACAGGTGGACAAGAGGTACAGTGTCACTGATGCATGCACTGTCACTGCTCACCATCCTCGTGGCCTCCTCAAATGGTGCCAGGACAGTGCATGCATCCCTGATCATGCCCCACTGGCGTGGAGAAAAAAAAACAAGCTCCCCTGACCCTGTCCTGGTGCCGTAGTCGCACAGGTACTCATTGATGGCCCTCTGCTGCGTGTGCAGCCGCTGCAGCATGGCCAACGTTGAGTTCCACCTGGTGGGCATGTCACATATAAGGCGGTTCTTGGGCAGGTTCAACTCCTTTTGCAGCTCAGCCAGGCGAGCACTGGCATTATAAGATCTGCGGAAATGCACACAGACTTTCCTGGCCTGCCTCAGGACATCCTGTAAGCCCGGGTACCTGCCCAAGAACCGCTGCACCACCAGGTTAAGGACGTGAGCCACACAGGGCACATGGGTCAGTTGTCCCTGTCGAAGGGCGGAGAGGAGGTTGGTGCCATTGTCGCAAACCACCATTCCTGGCTTAAGCTGGCGTGGCGTCAACCACCTCTCGGCCTGGCCCTGCAGAGCAGACAGGACCTCTGCCCCAGTGTGGCTTCTGTCCCCCAAACACACCAGCGCAAGCACGGCATGGCATCTTTTTGCCTGCGTACTTGCGTAGCCCCGTGAACGGCTACGGAGCACCGCTGGTTCATAGGACAAACCACAGGAAGAGGCCATGGAGGAAGAAGAAGAGGAGGGGGTGGAGGAGAGAGGTGTGTCACAACCAGTAGTAGCATTTTGGAGGCGTGGCGGTGGGACAACCTCCAACACTACTGCACCTTGTCCTGCATCCTTCCCAGCTGCCAAAAGAGTGACCCAATGGGCCGTGAAAGAAAGGTAACGTCCCTGTCCATGCCTGCTGGACCATGAGTCAGCGGTAATATGCACCTTACCACTGACCGCCCTGTCCAGCGAGGCCAAGACATTGCCTTCCACATGCCGGTAGAGAGCCGGAATAGCCTTCCGTGAGAAAAAGTGGCGTTTGGGAACCTGCCACTGAGGAACCGCACATTGCACAAACTCACGGAAGGGGGCCGAGTCTACCAACTGAAAAGGCAGCAGTTGAAGCGCTAGCAATTTAGCCAAGCTAGCATTCAACCGCTGGGCATGTGGATGGCTGGGAGTGAACTTCTTTAGACGGTCCAGCAGCTGGGGCAGGGAAATTTGCCTGCTAGAATCGGACGTCGGTGTACTGCTAGCAGAGTGGCCGCAAGTACTTGGCTGTGACACACCTAATTCTACACCTTCATTCCTCTCAGTGCATGTTTCAGAGAGGACTGAAGTTATAGTGGGGTTGGAGATCCCAGCTGATGCGGTGCAAGGAGAGGTCCGCTTTGTTCTTTGGTGTGGGTCTTTGAGGTAGGCTTGCCAACGAGCTGCATGGCAGGTCAACATATGTCTGGTCAGGCATGTGGTACCCAAGCGGCTGATGTTTAGGCCACGCGATATACGCTTGAGACATATGTTGCAAACAGCAGCTGTGCGATCTGATGCACTAGCCTCAAAAAAGGCCCACACCAAGGAACTTTTTGAATGACGGGCAGAGGCAGCGCCCTGCACAGGCGGAGCTCTGCGGTGTGATTCCGTCGGTGTACTGCCCTTACGCTGGCCACCAAAGGGCATCCTGCCTCGTTGGAGATGTGCCTCCTCCTCATCCTCCTCCTCCTCTCTCCTATTAGGCACCCACGTGGAGTCAGTGACCTCATCATCCCCTCCCTCCTCATCACTGGAGCCAATCTGGCAGTATGCTGCAGCTGCTGGAACATGACTGCCAGATTGGTGTCCTTCTTGAGCATCCCCTCTGTCTGCTCTCACCCTACTGCCTTCCTGTAGCTGGGTTTCATCATCAGACCCTTCGAAACGCTGGGCATCCTCCTGGAGCATGTACCCAACACTGTGCTCAAACAGTTTGGGGGACTCCTCAGGAGGAGGACATGGTGGGTCTAGGGAAGGAGTGACTGATGATGAGTCTGACATTGATAACAGGGAAGAGGACGCTTTGGCAGCTGCTTTGCCAGTACCCTGAGCCTGGGTGAGAGAGGATGAGGAGGAGGAGGAGGGCTTGGTCATCCACTCTACCAAGTCTTCGGCATGATGTGGCTCAACATGTCCAGCTGCCGAAAAGAAGGACAAGCGTGTCCCATGGCCATGTGCTGATGACAATGCACCGCGTCCACGACCAGCACTGTTGCCCCCAGACACAGAGCCTGCTTGCCCTCTTTTATTGCCTCCTGACTGTCTGCCTCTCCTTGTTTGCCTTCCAGACATTCTAATAGATGGCCTGCAGTGAGATGGGAAAAAAGCAATAAAGGCTACCTTCAGGTGTCCTTCTCTGTCCCTTTACTTAAGGATTTCTAAATATGGTTGAGGATGATTGCTTTTGCACAGAATAGCACAACGACAATTTCCCTGACTGTCCAAAAATCAAGGATTTCAAAGATGGTTGATGAGGAATGCTTTAGCACACTATAGCACAAGGAGAATTCCCCTCACTTTCCTTCTTTGTCCCTAGAAACAAGGACTCGCACAGTGAAAGAAACTGACACTCTCCCTACCTAGAGTTTTCTGTCCCTAGAAAAAATGTTTTTTTTAAGCACACTAGAGCACAAGGAGAATTCACTCACTGTCCTTCCCTGTCCCTGGAAACAAGGACTTGCACAGTGAAAGAAACTGACACTCTCCCTACCTAGAGTTTTCTGTCCCTAGAAAAAATGTTTTTTTTAAGCACACTATAGCACAAGGAGAATTCACTCACTGTCCTTCCCTGTCCCTGGAAACAAGGACTTGCACAGTGAAAGAAACTGACACTCTCCCTACCTAGAGTTTTCTGTCCCTAGAAAAAATGTTTTTTTTAAGCACACTATAGCACAAGGAGAATTCACTCACTGTCCTTCCCTGTCCCTGGAAACAAGGACCTGCACAGTGAAAGAAACTGACACTCTCCCTACCTAGAGTTTTCTGTCCCTAGAAAAAATGTTTTTTTTAAGCACACTATAGCACAAGGAGAATTCACTCACTGTCCTTCCCTGTCCCTGGAAACAAGGACTTGCACAGTGAAAGAAACTGACACTCTCCCTACCTAGAGTTTTCTGTCCCTAGAAAAAATGTTTTTTTAAGCACACTATAGCACAAGGAGAATTCACTCACTGTCCTTCCCTGTCCCTGGAAACAAGGACTTGCACAGTGAAAGAAACTGACACTCTCCCTACCTAGAGTTTTCTGTCCCTAGAAAAAATGTTTTTTTTAAGCACACTAGAGCACAAGGAGAATTCACTCACTGTCCTTCCCTGTCCCTGGAAACAAGGACTTGCACAGTGAAAGAAACTGACACTCTCCCTACCTAGAGTTTTCTGTCCCTAGAAAAAATGTTTTTTTTAAGCACACTAGAGCACAAGGAGAATTCACTCACTGTCCTTCCCTGTCCCTGGAAACAAGGACTTGCACAGTGAAAGAAACTGACACTCTCCCTACCTAGAGTTTTCTGTCCCTAGAAAAAATGTTTTTTTAAAGCACACTATAGCACAAGCACAAAACACACTGACACTCTCCCTACCTATCCTTCTCTTTCCCTAAACTAAAGGAATCCAGGTTAAGCAAGAAAGAAATAAAAGTCACTGTCCCTGCCTATGCTGCTCTTTCCCTGCTCCGGAACACACTACACTAGGCCGCCGTGCTGGCGGCCTTTTATAGTGTGGGGCGTGTACTAAACACCCTCAGCAATAATTGGCCACAGGCATCCTGCCTGTGGCCAATCATTGCTCTCCTCGCTGCCGGCGCTGTGATTGGCCAAGCATGCGGGGTCACAGTGCATGCTTGGCCAATCACAGCGCCTGGATGACACTGCGATGGCGTAGTGCATTGTGGGCCGTTCGCGTCACTCGAATTTGGCGCGAACGGCCCAAATCGTTCGATCTTCGTCGAACGATCGAACAGCCGATGTTCGAGTCGAACGTATGTTCGACTCGAACACGAAGCTCATCCCTACTCCTTAACTGCTTTGTAGCAGAAAAATCTCTGCTCATCCTGTTCACTTTTTTTTCTACCCCTAAATAACCATCCAACACATACAAATGTATTTTTTATTGCCTAAATTGTAGTTTTCTCCACCCACCCACCACATATGTTAAGACCTTATACAGGTGAAACTCAAAAAATTTGAATATCATGCAAAAGTTAATTTACCTGTATTTCACTAATGCAACTTAAAAGGTGAAACTAATATATGAGATAGACTCATTACATGCAAATCAAGATAGTTAGATAGTAAATATTTTGCTATTTAATTGCATGCTTTAAACATGATGATGGTTATTACTGTCACTTATTTTCATTTTTGTTATTTTACAATAAACTGTTATTTTGAATTATATTTAGAGTCAGCATTCCTCAGTGTACCTTCACCATTCTGCTCACACTTGACTGCAAGATGTCAGCAATTGGTCTCTTGACATACAGGTGAAACTCGAAAAATTTGAATATCGTGCAAAAGTTCATTTATTTCACTAATGCAACAAAAAAGGTGAAACTAATATATGAGTTTGGCCTCGTACACACGACCGATTTTCTCGTCGTAAACAGTCAAGAAAAGTGCCGCAAGAGTTTTTTTGTCTAGAAAAACGTTCGTGTGTATGGTTTTACGACGAGAAACTTGACGAGAATCTCGACGAGAAAATAGAGAACCTGCTCTCTATTTTCTCGTCAGGAGTCCAGATTTCCTCGTCGTGTTTCTCGTCGGCCTGTTTTGTGACGAGAAAATGGTTCGTGTGTATGCTTTTACGACTCTTCCAAAAGCGCGCATGCTCACAAGCAACTATGAGACGGGAGCGCATCTTCTGGTAAAACAAGCCTTCATAATGGAGAGAGCACATTCGTCACGCTCATAAATATTTCATCGTTTAAATGTTCTGCATTGAATTCTTCGTTAGAATGTTACATTAATCAAAACGAGAGACCTTCTTTTGCTGCTGATATTCACACAGAGTTATGCCTTATTTTTAACCTTTTTCATGCTGCTCTTTATAAGATTTATGTGTATTATATCGTGCAAGTTTTTAGGAATAATTTAAATGGTTAGATTTTTCAAAATGATGTTAATTATAATTTCTCAATGTTTTGATAGCGATCTCCCATTTAATTTTCTAATCTATATTTTTAAAATTTCACACCATGTTTTTGAGCTAATCAGATTTAGTTATTCTTTTGGGGGGGGGGGGGGGGGTGATATCTGTGCCTTTTATTGTCAGTCAAATGTATCTGCTTACTCCAAAGCTTGTTTTTTTTTATTTAAAAATACACATAGTCAAGTATGAACTTAAACAAAAAACACATTTATTCATGTTTATAAATTAAATAAAGAGAAGGCAGCGCTGGAGAAGCTGCTGCCATTTGTGCATCCCAGGAACCCCAGAGCACACAGCAACCCTGTGTGGACACTAAAATTGGGAGCTTGAGAAGGCCCACATTTCAGAACACAATCTGATGCTGGCCTCCCAGAGGTCAGGAACAGCAGCAGGTGAGATATATGTCCCAAGTGTGTGGTACTACAACAGGCTGCCTTCTGTCTGACCAGTGCGACCACAATGAAGCAAGGCCATCACTTCCTCTTCTTCCTGGCAACCTTCCCTGCAGCCTTTACTGAAGCCTTCCTTCTTCGTTTAGCTGGAGGCTGGCCCACTGGAGGGGTACTCCTGTCAGGAGGAGGAGGTGGAGGTGTAGCAGAAGGGGGTGGGGCAGAAGAAGAAGGTGGAGGTGTAGCAGAAGGGGGTGGGGCAGAAGGTGGAGGTGTAGCAGAAGGGGGTGGGGCAGAAGGTGGCGGTGTAGCAGAAGGGGGTGGGGCAGAAGAAGAAGGTGGAGGTGTAGCAGAAGGGGGTGGGGCAGAAGGTGGAGGGGTAGCAGAAGGGGGTGGGGCAGAAGAGGAAGGTGGAGGTGGAGGTTGAGGTTGGGTCAGTTGGGCCACCTCACATATGGCGGTATTGGGGGTAATTTGCTCCATCACCCCCTTGTTGAGCAAGGTGATGAGCAGGGGTTCGCATAGGAGGCGTTGCTCCATGCTCATCACCTTGAACTTAGCCTCCACTAGGCCGGCAATGGCCTCTTCAGGGGATGTGGGCTCCTTGAGGGTGGCATGGGCCTCTTTAATAAGGGCCATTGCTGCCTCACTGGTGGTCCTGTCCCTCCTGCCTCTTTTGTGAAGCCTGATGGGAGGCACCTGGGATCTGGTGCTTCTCCTTTGCCCTGCCACCTCCTGGCTGCCACTGGGCCCTGCCACCTCCTGGCTGCCACTGGGCCCTGCCACCTCCTGGCTGCCACTGGGCCCTGCCACCTCCTGGCTGCCACTGGGCCCTTCCTCCTCCTGCCTGACAGTTTCCAGACCCTCCTCCTGGCTGATTTCATCCTGTGTATGAAAAAGAAACATAGTTTAATATGTTGGTTTAATCTTTGCATCAAACTTTGTAATCCTGATGGAAGCAATTAGAATGTAAATGCATAAATCCTTGCTTTAAATTTACCACTACATCAGCTTGACTATTTACCACACAATTAAGTGCAGAATAATGTCTACAGATCATGATTTCACTTGTTGAATACAAAATAATGTATGTTTCTCATCCTGACATATTTGGGAAACATTAATTTTATCCCACTACATTTTCAGTTAATACTATACCTGGCTCCAGATGGCCAAATCAGGATCATCCAGGATGGCTGCCTCCTCTTGCTCCAGAGAAGGCTCAGGTTGGCTGCAGGGAAGTCTGGGGGGAAGAGTGGAGAGTGATGGCCTTGGCTCAATGTGGTCATCCAGGAAGGACATCCTGCTGTAGTACCACAAAACCGGGACATAAACATCATCTGCTGCTGCTCCTGACCTCTGAGAAGCCAGCACCTTAGAGCGTTCAGTCCTGTAGGTACCTCTCAAGCTCCCAATTTTAGTGTCCACTTGTTTTGCTGTGGCTGTGGGCACCTTGGTATGCACAAATGGGAGCAGCTTCTCCAGCGCTGCTTTTCTCACCCCTTTTTTTTTATGGATGGGGTTTTTGGTCTCCCACAGAGCCGGCAGCTCCCTTACCCGGTCAATAAATTCCGCCAGGAACTCTTTGTCGCTAATAAATACATTCATATTGTATCTGCAAGTAAAATAAATTATATTTAAATAATGTGAGGCAAACAGTCTAACCTCCTTCACATCCTAGTCACCATATATATCCTCCAACAATCTCAAGACAGTATAGGCCAACAATTTTAACAAGTCTCACAAAATCACATACCTTCGTTCGCACGTCCGTCACTTGAACTCCTCTCTCCGCACACCGAACGTACTATAGTCACATGTGTGTTTGCTATATACACACCACGCATGCGTCCAAATTCGAACACGTCGCTCCGCACACGTCGCCCGCCCATGACGTTCTAACTAACATCTTTTCCCCGCCCCTTCTCTTTCGGCGCGCAGACAGATATGGCGGAGTTACAGCAGGTGTCTGATAATTCCGCAACTAGCGAGGAGACAAGCCCGGAGACCGAGGACACGTCACGATCAAGGAGGAGATTCAAGGCATCGAATATGTCTTTGGCGGAGATGGCGGAGATGGTGGACATCTTGGTCAAGGCTGATTATGATGCCAAGCATGGGCCGTATAGCAAACCAAATAGAAGGAAGGCCAAAATCCTCACTAAAGTTGTGAAGAGTCTGAGGGCGAAGTTCGGGGTGAAACGCTCAAATGAGCAGCTCAGAAAGAGGTGGTCAGACCTCAAACTGAGGGAGCCAGACCAGTTGAGGAGCATAAAGAGGATGCTCGCTAAAAGTAAGTAAAATGACGACCTTTCTGCTATTAATCTTTTTAGAAACTGACTTTTTTTTTTTTTAAAGCATATTGGACTCCCTTCCAAAATGTATTATTTTGAACTAGGTTGGGCACAGTAATCGTTCGTTACGTTACCGACACTTCGTTCGGCCACTATCCGTGGTTTTGGCTTATTTAAGACCCCCAAAAGTAATTAGACATCTGCCATTTTTGATCAAGTATTGTGGATAATTTTTAAGTCTAGATGATGTGTTTGTAAGGAGAATGAAATGCAAACTTTAATCAGTGTAAAGGAGAGGACACTCAGCAGCTGCTTCCACATCTGTACTTTGGAGCACTATAGTGTGGGCCACCAGACCCGCCTTTTTTGGGTGTCCCACACAGGTGCATCAGAGTTTATTTGTGGTGCCTCCATGTCCAAAAAATTACATCCAAATGTGAATAATAAACATATTTGGGGTCATAAATAATGCATTTTTCTTTAAATTCCGCACAAACACACACTTGTACCCCACTTCCAAACAATTTAACCTGTTTTAAGTTTAAAAATGAGATTTTTACAGTGTGATAAATAGACCTTTGGTTTTATTCTCATAGGGGAGAGAAGACTGGGAGGAGGACACTCCAGGGAGCACATGCACCCCACAACTTCCAAGCAACCCCAAACTCCCAAAGATCCACAACCGAAAGATGTGCAGGAAGTTGAGGTGGAGGAAGGAGAAGTGCAGGAAGGAGAGGTGGATGACGTTGTGGATCTGGTCACCACAACAGGTCAGTATCTGACACCACAGCTTAAGGTAAGCGAGGTAGGCCTGCAGAGTTTTATTAATTTTTTTTAATGGTTTTTAGGGGATGGAAATGTTGTGAAGGATAACACACCGTTCTCTGCTGACAGTGCCCTCCGCCTCATCCAGCAAGTGATGGAATGTAGCACGGAACTGGACCTAATTAAACAAAGAATCCATGTGATGGAACAAACATTTAAAGACATTCTCGATGTTTTGGGGAGAATTCAATAAGCCATCCAAACACATTTGTTTTTACATGTTTGTTTTTATATTTTTACTAATTTTTTGAGTAACAAAGCAGCCAAAAATTGAATATGCACACAGTGTGTGAACATGTGCTATCTGCCATCAGGGGATATCCATGTACGTCTTTTGTGGGTGCAACCCCTTCCTCGTATCAAAAGTCGGTGAACTGAGGAAGGGGATGCACCCCCAAAACACATCCATTGATCACCCCTGATGGCAGATAGCACATGTTGACAATAGGGATCAGGATTGTAAACTTCCTATTTGCAAAAAAGTAAAAATGTGTGCATATTGAATTTTTGGCTGGGCAAGGGGTGGCAGGACCCCATATTAGGACGGGCACATAGAGACATAGTTTGTGTAACTGAATGTCTCAGATTGCTCAGAGGTATCCAATGTTGTCATTTTAGAAATGCAAGTGGTATTTTTGTATTTTCATAAGCCAAAATTTGACGGGTTGTGGTCAGGCCAACCCCAAAGTAAAACAAAAAAAAATGTGCAGAGAGTAAAATATTTGACCACAAACAACGTGTAGCTTCTTTTTATAATACACTCTAAGCTTATTTGGTTCTTTTGTAAGGTAACATAGTGAAATTGGTTGTTATTTACTAAAGTAAAATACACTTGCCACTACAAATGCACAAAAGACAAACTAGGAGACAGGAAAGAACAAATAATTAAAGGTTTAAACAAGATTTTTATTGGGATACTTAGACATAGGCTGGCATAGGAATTGCCCCCCTACCCGTGAAATACTCCATGTATTTGTCCCGAACCACACGGGCATTTTGGGGGGGCAAGCCAAGACGGGCAGATTCCAGGCCCGGAAGGGGATTTGCAGGGGAAAGTCCAGCCTCTGGCAAAACTGAGGCCATATATGAATTCGCTTTGCGGCAAAGAAAATTGTGTAGCACACAGCAGCATAACACTACATAGTTTATTTTGTAGTCCGCCAAGTGGATGGAAGTCATAAAAAGGCGGAACCGGCTGGCCATTATGCCGAAGGCATTTTCAACGACTCTTCGGGCCCTGGCCAGCCGGTAATTGAACACACTCTTCTCTGGGGTCAGGGTCCTCTGTGGAAATGGCCTCATAAGATGCCGTCCGAGTCCGAAGGCTTCATCAGCCAAGAAAACAAAGGGGAGTCCTTCAATATTCCCTGCATCCGGTGGCAATGCAAGGTCGTCACTCTGGAGACGGAGGGTAAACTCCGTCTGGATGAAGGATCCCCCATCGGACATCCGGCCATTCTTCCCTACATCAACATAGAGGAATTCATACCGTGCTGACACCACCGCCATCAGCACAATGCTATGAAACCCCTTGTAGTTGTAGTAGTAGGATCCAGAACGGGGTGGCGGCACGATGCGGACGTGCTTCCCGTCTATGGCACCACCGCAGTTGGGGAAGTCCCACCGCGTGGCAAACTCCGATGCCACAGTCTGCCATTCCTGTGGCGTTGAAGGAAGCTGTGGAGTGAAACAAGATGAAATAATATTAGAAAAACAAAGGCATACATTACAAGCAAATTCAAGACCAAAAAATTAGAGACCAACATCAATCTAATTATACGTTTATTAAGGTGTGTAAAAAAAGTATAATGGAAGGCTCATTTATCATATTCATCACCCCCTCTGATGGGCCATTACTAAATTATTTTGGGGGGGGGGAGATGTGTTTGGCCACAGGATAGCATTGCAGTGGCGGTGCGTCCAGAGTGGGCGCTGGAGCACTGTCCCCTCTCTCCTGTGCCCATCACTCAGAACAATACATAGGTTCATGCGTTGCATGAACCTATGTATTGTCTATGCCGCACACTATTCAGGTGGATGGCCTCTTGTAAAGCGACCGACATATGATTAATTGCGTCATTTAGGGGGTTAAAATTGCAGAGCAGAAACAGGTATTAAAAAAGTCTTGCAAATTACAACCTGAGGGATGTAATTGGCTTCCTCAAAGAAAAATCGGGGACGCAAGGAGGGGGCATTCCTTGTGTAAACACTGACAGGCAGCTCTGGCAATCATGTTCACCAAGTCTGTTTAATGGTAACATGATTGGCTGATGCAACATGAAGGGAAGGAGAAGACATCAAGGACAGAAGAAGGATGGCGCTGACCACAAGAAGGTAAGTGCAGGGCTGGGGGGAAACTGGCTGCAATAGAGGGGACTAAATGGCTGCATTGGAGGGGACAACTGGGGGCGTTTATTAGGCAACAGAGCAAAAAAGGAGGAAGTTTATTTCCGAAATTGGGGTTGTAACCCCCCAACATTTGGAGCAACAGGCGCCCCTGCTGGAAAAGTTAGTGAGGGGAAATATTTAGGGAGGATAAAAAAGGGGCATTTAAAAACTTCCAGCATGCATGGGGACAAAGGGGACATTCTCAGCATATTACAATCATGGTAATTAGGAAAGGATGAAAGAAATACAATACATTAGCATACATGTAATACATAAAATGTGATGTGAAGGGAGAAAACTTACCCTAATATAGTCCTCCTGCAGGACTTGTATAATAGCAGAACAGGTGTCTGGGATTATGAGGCCCAGAGCCTGGGGGGAGATGCCTGTGGTGAACTTCAAGTCCTGAAGACTTCTCCCTGTCGCCAGGTAACGCAACGTGGCGATGAGCCTCTGCTCAGCACTGATGGCTTCCCGCATAACGGTGTCCTTCCTGGTAATATAGGGGGACACCAAAGCCAACAGTTCCTGAAAAACGGGGTCAAACATCCTCAGAAAATTCCTGTAGTCCTCAGGATTATTCTCGACGATCTCCCGCAGCAGAGGCATGTGGCAGAATTGGTCCCGCTGGAGCAACCAATTCTTGGTCCATGAACTCCTCCTCACACCATTCATGGACTGGTCTTGGTCCAAAACAAGCAGACCAACACCAAGCGCACGCACAGCACGAACTCGACGACGAGAACGTCCAGGCGACATGGCTAGGAAACGGTCGTCTAATCAGAACGTACAGAACAGAACGCACTTTAGAACAGCAAGGCCTATGAATAACGAACTGAAATTCAGAAACGAACAGGCAAGAACGCACTGTAAAACAGATACGACCTGCCTAGACGCCCTGAAAGTCAAGATACGAACCCACAAGCACAAACTGAACGGCAGAAAACGATCTGAAAAGTACGAAGACTGAAAAGCGCGAATCGTCTCTTCCCAAACTTTTACTTCACACGCGGTAACACGAGATCAGCAAAAGCAGCCCAAGGGGTGGCGCCAAGAAAAAAGATCTTCCCCTTTATAGTGCCGTCGTACGTGCTGGACGTGAGCGCAGAGAACCACGAGGAAATTGGGAAATGACAGTGTGTACGCATAGAAAGCTTGACGAGAAAATCGACAAGCTTAACAAGAATCTCGTCGAAAAAAACGACGTGTTTTTTACGACGAGAAAATCGGTCGTGTGTACGAGGCCATAGACTCATTACATGCAAAGCAAGATAGTTCAAGCTGTGATTTGTCATAATTGTGATGATTATGGCTTACAGCTCATGAAAACCCCAAATCCACAATCTCAGAAAATTAGAATCAATCAATAAAACAAGGATATCAGACCTCTGAAAAGTATGTAGCGCCCTGCTCCCAATGACTGGGCGCGATGTCAAATTTAGTGGGTATCTGAGCCAATATTTAGGCTCAGATTTAAGTGATTATACTAAATCAGCCTCTGTTCCGGCTATGGCTGTGTCGGGAAGACTTCCCACTGTTTGCCTGTAGGTGGCGTTACCACCTCAGGCCAATGTGGAAGACTGACCGGCCAAAGTGTATTGGGTATCTTTCCTCTGGAACAGTTCAGTGGGCATGGTCTACCCACTGAGCATGCCGGGAAAGGGTACTTAAGGGGCAAACGCCATCTTTTGGGGTCCTTCGTCCCCTCGCGGCCCTCCTGGCGTGGGGAGTGTGTTGTGTGATTTTGGCCTCGGGACCATGTTGGTCCGAGGTTGCAACTCTACCAAGTAGGCCCAGTTATGCTGACTGGGCCTACACCTTGAAGGTGATCCTGTGCTGTCCGTCCTGCGAGAGGAAGCTACTCGATGGAGGAAACCAGGGGAGAACCTTTCCTGGAAAAGACTGAGCGGAAGGCTGGTGTCTTGAGGAGGGCCTGGTAATTCTATTGGAGGATGCACCGTAGCTAAAGTTCACCTTGCAGTCTGCCGGGTCGGCTTAAAGGCTCTTGACTGTCTGGCTGAAAGTTCGGGTGTTAAGTCCTGTGGCAGAGGATCCCGGATTATCCATTTTTGTGCACAACCAGTCTGTGGCAGAGACTGGTCATGATCATTGCATCATTCCGCCTGCTAGGCCAGGTGAGAGGGGCCTATCCGGGTGAGCATTACCCACTCCAGGAAGAGTGGTGAATGACTGTATAGTTGAGGAGTTTTTCCCAGTGGTCTGTACTGCGTACCTGAACCTACCCCTTCCCTTCACCCTTCTACTATTCTTCAAATGTTTTATGCAAAGGAAAATAAAACCCAACAGCTTAAGGTTTTACATCTTGTGTGGACATTGGAGTTTTTACAGACTTTCTTACCCTAGACAACGAATACTGAGGCAACGTGCAAGGCCCAAATTAAAACCAGCAACTCCTACGGGGGTGTGCTACAAGTATAAGCATGCATATGTACTCAGTACTTGGTTTGGGACCCTTTTGCAGCAATTACTGCCTCAATGCGGCGTGGCATGGAAGCTCTCAGCCTGTGGCACTGCTGAGGTGTTATGGAAGACCAGGATGCTTCAGTAGCGGCCTTCAGCTCTTCTACATTGTTCGGTCTCATGTCTCTCATCTTTCTCTTGGCAATTCTCTATGGGGTTCAGGTCAGACGAGTTTCATGGCCAATCAAGCACAGTAATCCCACGGTCATTGAACCAGGTTTTGGTGCTTTTGGCAGTGTGGGCAGATGCCAAGTCCTGCAGGAAAATGAAGTCAGCATCTCCATAGAGCTCGTCTGCGGAAGGAAGCATGAAGTGCTCCAAAATCTCCTGGTAGACGGTTGCGTTGACCCTGGACTTAATGAAGCACTGTGGACCAACACCAGCAGATGACATGGCTCCCCAAATCAACACAGACTGTGGAAACTTCACACTGGACTTCAAGCATCTTGCAGTATGTGCCTCTCCATTCTTCCTCCATACTCTGGGTCCTTGGTTTCCAAATGAGATGCAAAATTTGCTCTCATCAGAAAAGAGGACTTTGGACCACTGAGCAACAGACCAGGTCTGTTTTTCTTTAGCCCAGGTAAGACGCTTCTGACGTTGTTTGTTGTGCAGGAGTGGCTTGACAAGAGGAATACGACATTTGAAGCCCATGTCCAGGATCCGTCTGTGTGTGTGGTGGCTCTTGATGCACTGACTCCAGCCTCAGTCCACTCTTTGTGAAAGTCCCCAACACTTTTGAATGGCCTTTTCCTGACAATCATCTCCAGGCTGCGGTCATCCCTGCTGCTTGTGCACCTTTTTCTTCCACACTTTTCCCTTCCACATAACTTTCTATTAATGCTAATGCTATACAGCACTTTGGGAAAATCAAGCTTCTTTTGCAATTACCTTTTGAGGCTTTCCCTCCTTATGGAGGGTGTCAATGATGGTTTTCTGCACAACTGTCAGGTCAGCAGTCTTTCCCATGATTGTGATTCCTACTGAACTAGACTGAGAGATCATTTAAAGGCTCATGAACCCATTGCAGGTGTTATGGATTAATTAGCTGATTAGAGTGGGACACTTTGAGCCTAGAATATTGCACCTTTTCACAATATTAAAATTTTCTGAGATTGTGGATTTGGGGTTTTCATGAGCGGTAAGCATAATCATCACAATTATGACAAATAACGGCTTGAACTATCTTGCTTTGCATGTAATGAGTCTACCTCGTATATTAGATTCACCTTTTAAGTTGCATTAGTGAAATAAATTAACTTTTGCACGATATTCAAATTTTTCGAGTTTCACCTGTAAATATATATATATATATATATTTTTTCCTGGGATCTTTATTCCTGTTGAATTGTATTATTCTACTGTTCATTCCCAGCCTATCTAAATCCCTCTAAGTCTTACCTACAATTATATTTCATATGATGCATGATGCTTTTTTTATGTGGATTTTCTTTTGATATGAAGATACTATATGCTGAAAACTATTTTTTATTCTAAAATTTCAATAAAATTCTTAAATATAAGAATGGGCCAGATTTAACCCCTTCCCACCCGCTCTATACTCGAATGACGGCTACAGCGCAGGCTTACTTTGCCGGGAGGGTGTCTATTGACTTCCTCCCATGATCGCGCTTCCCGCACGCCCCCTGTGGTGTGCGGGTGGCATGCTCTGTGATCGCCGAGACGAGATCGGGGTAAAGTGTCAACCACAGTGGCCTTTTGCCACGTGATCGGCTGTGTCGGATAACCGGCTTTTGTTATGGGGACATTGACACTGATAATCAGGGCACTGATTATGAGGGTCCTGATTATCAGTGCAGTCCCAACAGTGCCCACCAGTGCTGCCAATCAGTGCCCACCAGTGCTGCCAATCAGTGCTCATCAGTTCTGCCAATCAGTGCCCAACAGTGCCTCCTCTTCAGTGTCACCTATCAGTGCTGCCTATCAGTGCCGATCAGTGCCCATTAGTGCCACCTATCAGTGCCCATCAGTTTTGCATATCAGTGCTCATCAGTATCACCTATCAGTGCCCATCAGTGCCATCTATCAGTGCTCATCAATTTTGCCACATCAGTGCCTATCAGTACAGCCTATCAGTGCCTATTAGTGTAGCCTCATCAGTGCACATCAGTGAAGGAGAAAAATTACCTGCTTGCAAAATTTGATAACACACTATGAAAAATGTTTGTTTGTTTTTTCAAAATATTCAGTCCTTTTTCGTTTGTTTAGCAAAAAAAAAAAAACCCAGTGGTGGTTAAACACTACCAAAAGAAAGCTCTATTTGTGTGAAAAAAAATTATAAGAATGTTTTTTGGGTATAGTATTGCATGACCGCGCAATTGTCATTCAAAGTGTGACAGTGCGGAAAGTTGAAAATTAGCCTGGGCAGCAAGGGGATGAAAGTGCCCAGTAGGCAAGTGGTTAACACCATTCTTGTATGAGACAGAGGAACTACCAGCTGCTCTACAACTTGCCTTTGCTCCTTCTTTACTCAATACAGTCAGGGCATACTGCAAAAAAGGGGTATACGAGGCTAGCTTCTGCCCCTTTTACATTATTCTATGCACTTGCCAAATTGGAATCTGATAACTGTGCGGTGCCAAAATCTTCGCTGTCCACCGGCACTGGGCTTGTTACTTCTGTGGGAAGTTGTCAGATACCTCTGATGAAGAATGGCCCATCCATCTCACCCATCCACTATGCTCCCACCTATTCATAACTGAAAAAAAGTCCTTTTAAAGTGGTTGTAAACCCTTTACAACCACTTTAACCTACAGGTAAGCCTAGATTAAGGCTTTTAATTTAAGGTGCTTGAAATATCTCCTAAACCTCCACGATTCAGGAGATATTTACTAAAATCATGGGCGCCACTGTCTACGGCGCAGGCGCACTGTAGTGTGCCATTCCTCATTGCGGCCGGTCCGTCACTGCCGGCTCCCGCGCGCATGCGCGGGAGTGACTTCATCGTGTCTCCGGCCAATCAGAGCGCCGGAGCCGCGATACGTGTAAGTAACCCCCGGGCAAGATGTCAGCTGCCCGTGCGTTGGAAGAGGATGGCTGTGGGGGCTTTGATCGGAGGTGAGTATTACATAATGAGCTAGTATGCCATGCATACTAGCTCATCATGCCTTTGCCTTGCAGGTGGTGTTTTTTTTTATATACCTGGGTTTACTTCCTCTTTAAGCCCTTGGTCCACCTTTACGTGACCCTTAATGGTTCCTTTTTTTGGAAGTGAAGATTGGTGATCTGAGACTACAGTCGAAGACATTATTATGCCCCTGTGATGATCCCACTTATAGACCTAATGGGCAGTGTCCACAACACCTGTCATGTTTTAGCAACATGGGAACCACAAACAGGTCTCCAGTCTCTTGGGACCTGGTGTGCCAGTATTTTGACTGTCAGGGTTTTCTTTTTTAATCTACTAGGACAATTAGCTAGAGGGGGTAAATTTTAGTGTGTGGGTGAATGAACCTAAGTAAAATGAATACCCATATGACTGGAAAAACATAGGTTTAAAGTTTTGTGCAAAGATGTAAATCAGTTTAATATACAAGGACAAGCAAAATACAATTTTAACTCATATGGCAAGACACAGTGATCTTCAGACCTCATTTGCTTTATAGAGAGCGTGTCACAAAACACAGCTGGAGTCTGATTTCTCACCATACAGACAAATATGAATAAATGTGACTCTGCCATAGAAAAAAATTCCCCTTGGAATACTCATGGCTAAAGGCAGAGGATTGACTGTTAGGGAGTCCCCAGGAGTGTAAGCTGCTCAACATCATCAAAAACTTTACAAAAGGTCAAGAAGATAAATTCACATTATTCCTGTTAAAATAAATACACATAATAAAACTAACAGCAAAAAGCAAAAAAAAAAATGAAAATGTTGGAACCAGGAAATAAAGATATTTTCTTTTTCATATGTAAAAAAAAAACAAAAAACATTTTCATATATATTTCCCTTTTAGGAAAACTTACATTTGATGGTACAGCACGGTCCAGTACTTGTAAATGCTGAGTAAGGCTTCTCGTTTACTTTGTATGGAAATTGTAACACTGATTGATTAAAGATTCTCTCAGACCACAAAGGTTAAAGATGCAAAGCTTAAGTTGGAATCCATGTTTGACACTGATGAAATACACTACAATGAGGAGCACCACCAAATCACTCCTTCCCTGCCTGTGATAACCAATGCATTACAAAAACTGTCTAATGGATAAAAGGACAAATTAAATCCATTAATCAAAAATATCTACTTTAAACAGTTGCTCCACAGAGATGAACAAATGAAACATTTACTGTTTGTCTTTTATGCTTGCTAAAGCTACAGGAGAAAATCAGTTACAGTACCTGCGAGTGCGACCAACACTTGCAGCTTTATTTAGTTAAGAAATTATTTTACATTATATATATCTGGTGGTATATTTAGGCAAACGAGGCTGTAAATGAATGCAATGTAAACAGTAATGATGAGCAAAAGCTCAATAGTTGCTAAATTCAAAGCTGAAATATGTACTGTATATAAGAACTGTCTTATCTGACAAAGGATTTCCAAATCTGTTCAGCCGGTCCTATGATCTAGATCAGTGTTTCTCAACTCCAGTCCTCAAGGCACCCCAACAGGTCATGTTTTCAGGATTTCCCTCAGATGAAACAGCTGTAGTAATTACAAGGCAGTGAAACTGACCAAATCACCTGTGAAAAATAATGTAAAGCCTGAAAACATGACCTGTTGGGGCACCTTGAGGACTGGAGTTGAGAAACCCTGATCTAGATACATCTGTCAGACAGCTTGGCTAGGATGATGACCGCAATTTTCTTCTCTGCAGTTAGGTAACTTGGTCACCAGTCCTCCTCTACCTGTGATTAAAATTATGGGGGAACAAAAACACACGAGTTAACCCCTTGATGCCTCTCTGCCATTTAAGGGGTTTCAGATGCCAGGAGGAAGGGCAGGGTTTATGATCATGTGACGCCCGTGATTGGCTGTGACAGCGGTCACATGATCGGAAAGTTTCCTACCGCAAACAGCGATCGGGAGCTTTTCGTTTGCCATTGACAATTGTGCCGGGAGCGTGCATTCTCAGCACAGCTGCGTTTGCAATGTGGTACGTAAATATGCGTGCGCTCTGCGACAAGGTCCACCCGGCGAGAGGCCGCATATCTACGTGCCATCTGCGCCAAGAGATTACAGGGTATTTTCACTTTTTCAGCCAAGTTGGAATATTACCTACTTTATAGTTATTTCAGGTACTTACAGTATATTGTTGTTGTTCAGTCATTTAGTCGTGTCCGACTCTTTGTGACCTCATGGACCATAGCGCGCCAGGCATTTCTGTCCTCTACTGTCTTCTGGAGCTTGCTTAACTTCATGTTCATTGTTTTGATGATGCTATCTATCCATCTTGTTTTCTGTCGTCCTCTTCTCCCTTTGGCTTCCATGTTTCCCAGCGTCAGAGTATTTTCCAAAGATTCCTCTCTTCGCATTAGGTGGCCAAAGTATTTGAGTTTCCGCTTCAGGATCTGTCCTTCCAGTGAATATTCAGGGTTGATTTCCTTCAGGATTGACTGGTTTGATCTTCTTGCAACACCATAGTTCAAAAGCATCAATTCTTCAGCGTTCAGCCTTCATTATGGTCCAACTTTCATAGCCATAGGTTACTACTGTGAATACAATAGCTTTGACTATATAGCACTTTATCGGTAGGACGGTAGAATAATGTCTCTGCTTTTGATAATGTTGTCTAGGTTTGCCATTGCTTTCCTCCCAAGAAGCAAGCGTCTCTTAATTTCATGACTAAAGTCACCATCTGCCATGATCTTGGAGCCTAGGAAGATAAAATCTGTCACTATTTCAATTTCTTCTCCTTCTATTTGCCAAGGAGTGATGGGACCGGTTGCCATGATCTTAGTTTTCTTAAAGGGGTTGTAAACCCTCATGTTTTTTCACCTTAATGCATCCTATGCATTAAGGTGAAAAAACTTCTGACAGTAACCGGCCCCCCAGCCCCCCGTTTTACTCACCTGAGCCCTTCATTCCCTCGGCAGAGACATGCTGGACCTCTCTGCCTGGACTTCTTGGCTCTTGATTGGATAGGTTGATAGCAGCGCAGCCATTGGCTCCCGCTGCTGTCAATCAGATCCAATGACGCGGCCGCCGGGGGGCAGGGCCGAGTCCGGCATTCTGTGTCTATGCACGCAAATGCTGGACTCGGGAGCGCACCCGCAAGGTAGTCCCCCGGGAAAGCGCGTCTCCCAGGGGGTTTGCTGATGAGGGGAGGAGCCGCGAGCGCTGCCGGGGGACCCCAGAAGACCAGGTTTGGGGGGCCACACTGTGCAAAAGTAATTGTACAGTGGAGGTAAGTATGATGTGTTTGTTATTTAAAAAAAAAAAGTTTACAAACACTTTAATGTTCAATTTCAGGCCAGCTTTTGCGCTCTCCTCTTTCACTTTCATTAAGAGACTCTTTAGTTCTTCTTCACTTTCTGCCATTAGTCTGGTATTGTCTCATATCTCAGGTTGTTGATATTTCTCCCTGCGATCTTAACTCAGGATTGTGATTTGTCGATCCTGGCAGTTTGCACGATGTACTCTGCATATAAATTTAATTTGTAGGGTGACAATATGCATCCTTGCCGCACTCCTTTTTCAATTTTGAACCAGTCAGTTTTTCCATGTCCTGTTCTAATGCCGCGTACACACGACCGTTTTTAATGTCATGGAAAAAAACGACGTTTTTCTTGACGTGATTCTTCTCAAGCCTGCCTTGCCTACACACTATCGTTGAAAAAAATGCTTGAGTAAAGCGCGGTGACGTACAACACGTACGACGGCACTATAAAGGGGAAGTTCCATTCGGATGGCGCCACCCTTCATGTTAGTAAAGTTTGTTGAGAGACGATTCGCGCTTTTCAGCCTCGTGCTTTTCAGTCCGTTACAGCGTGACGAATGTGCTATCTTCATTACGAACGCTAATTTTACCAGAACGAGCGCTCCCCTCTCATACTTGATTCTGAGCATGCGCATTTTTTTTCACGTCGTTAAAGCCCACACACGGCCATTTTTCATGACGAGAAAAACGAGGAGGTGAAAAACTACGAGAAAAATTAGAGCATTTTCCAACTTTTTCATGGCCATTTTTCACGTCGTGAAAAATGCTCTGAAGCCCACACATGATCATTTTTAATGACCATTTAAAAAAAAAAAAAATTCTCGTCATTAAAAACGGTCGTGTGTACGCGGCATAACTGTTGCTTCGTGACTTGCATACAGGTTTTTCAGAACACAGATGAGGTGGTCTGGTATTCCCATTTCTTTCAGTATTTGCTACATCTTGTTGTGATCCACACAATCAAAGGCTTTACAGTAGTCAATAAAGCAGAAGTAGGCATTCTTCTGGAACTCCTATGCTTTCTCCATGATCCAGCGAATGTTGTCAATTTGATCTGCCTCTTCGAAATCCAGCTTGTACTTGTGGTAGCTTTCGATTCACATGCTGCTGAAGCCTAGCTTGTAGAATTTTCAGCATAACCTTGCTTGCATGTGAGATGAGTGTGATCGTACGGTGGTTTGAACATTCTTTAGCGCTGCCTTTCTTTGGTAACGGAATGTAAACGGACCTCTTCCAGTCCTGTGGCCATTGTTGAGTTTTCCAAATTTATTGGCATATTGAGTGCAGCACTTTTACAGCATCATCTTTTAGGATTTTAAATAACTCAGCTGAGATACCATCACTTCCGCTAGCTTTATTATTAGCAATGCTTCCTAATGCCTTGTACACACGACCAGACTGTCCGTCGGAATAAAGTCCGACGGATTGTCCGATGGAGTTCTGACGGAATTGCGCTCAAGCTGTCTTGCATAAACACGGTCACTCAAAATTCCGATCGTCAAAAACGCAATGTCGTACAACTAGGGATGAGCTTCGAGTTCGAGTCGAACTCATGTTCGACTCGAACATTGCCTGTTCGCCCGTTCGCCGAACAGCGAACAAATTGGGGTGTTCACTGCAAATTCGAAAAGTCTATGGGAGAAATCTAAAGTGCTAATTATAAAGGCTTATATGCAAGTTATTGTCATAAAAAGTGTTTGAGGACCCGGGTCCTGCCCCAGGGGACATGTATCAATGCAAAAAAAAGTTTTAAAAATGGCCGTTTTTTTGGGGAGCAGTGATTTTAATAATGCTTAAAGTGAAACAATAAATTTGAAATTTTCCTTTAAATTTCGTACCTGGGGGGTGTGTATAATTTGCATGTAAAGTGGCGCATGTTTCCCGTGCTTAGAACTGTCCCTGCACAAAATGTCATTTCTGAAGGAAAAAAAAGTCATTTAAAACTCACTCGCGGCTATTAATGAATTGTCGGCTCCCAGCAATACATAGAAAAGTCATTGATAAAAAAGAAAAAAAAAGCGTGGGGGTCCCCCCAAATTCAATTACCAGGCCCTTCAGGTCTGGTATAGATATTAAGGGGAACCCCGCCGCAAATTAAAAAAAAAATGCGTGCGGTTCCCCCCAAATATCCATACCAGGCCCTTCAGATCTGGCATGGATTTTAAGGGGAACTCCACCCCAAATGTAAATAAAAATGGCGTGGAGTCCCCCCAAAAATCCATACCAGACCCTTATCTGAGCACGCAACCTGGCAGGCCGCAGAAAAAGAGGGGGGGACGAGAGAGCGCCCCCCCTCCTGAACCATACCAGGCCACATGCCCTCAACATGGGGAGGATGTCCCCATGTTGATGGGGACAAGGGCCTCATCCCCACAACCCTTGCCCGGTGGTTGTGGGGGTCTGCGGGCAGGGGGCTTATCGGAATCTGGAAAACCCCTTTAACAAAGGGGACCCCCAGATCCCGCCCCCCCTATGTGAATTGGTAAGGGGTACATTGTACCCCTACCATTTCATGAAGAAAGTGTAAAAAAATGTAAAAAAAAACACACAAACACCTTGGAAAAGTCCTTTATTAAAAAAAAAAAAAAAAAAAAACACATTCCAGCGATGAAATCCAGTGTCCCGCGGCGATCCGATGTCCAGCGCTGTCTGTCATTGGCTGAGCCTGAGCGGACCTGATGAGGAACTTCCTTCACTGTGTAATACATGAATAGACCCGCCCCTTCTAAAGTTCCCCATCAGGTCCGCTCAGCCAATAAATAGGTGTAAGGCTAAGCGGACCAGATGCGGAACGTGAGAAGGGGCGGGTCTAATCATGTATTACACAGTGAAGGAAGTTCCCCATCAGGTCCGCTCAGGCCAATGACGTAGGCGGGGTCTGACATAACGAGGAGGCGGATCTGATGGGGAACTTCCTTCACTGTGTAATTCATGAATAGACCCGCTCCTTCTCACGTTCCGCATCTGGTCCGCTTAGCCTTACACCTATTCATTGGCTGAGCGGACCTGATGGGGAACTTTAGAAGGGGCGGGTCTATACATTTAATAGACTGCGGAGGCAGTTCCCCATCAGGTCCGCTCAGGCTCAGCCAATGACGGACAGCGCTGGACATCGGATCGCCGCGGGACACTGGATTTCATCGCTGGAATGTTTTTTGTTTTTTTTAATAAAGGACTTTTCCAAGGTGTCAGTGTTTTTTTTTACATTTTTTTTACACTTCCTTCATGAAATGGTAGGGGGTACAATGTACCCCTTACCAATTCACATAGGGGGCGGCCGGGATCTGGGGGTCCCCTTTGTTAAAGGGGTCTTACAGATTCCGATAAGCCCCCTGCCCGCAGACCCCCACAACCACCAGGCAAGGGTTGTGGGGATGAGGCCCTTGTCCCCATCAACATGGGGACATCCTCCCCATGTTGAGGGCATGTGGCCTGGTACGGTTCAGGAGGGGGGGGGGCGATCTCTCGTCCCCCCCCTCTTTTCCTGCGGCCTGCCAGGTTGCGTGCTCGGATAAGGGTCTGGTATGGATTTTTGGGGGACTCCACGCCATTTTTTTTACATTTGGGGTGGAGTTCCCCTTAAAATCCATGCCAGATCTGAAGGGCCTGGTATGGATATTTTGGGGGGAACCGCACGCATTTTTTTAAAATTTGCGGCGGGGTTCCCCTTAATATCTATTCCAGACCTGAAGGGCCTGGTAATTGAATTTGGGGGAACCCCACGCTTTTTTTTTTATCAATGACTTTTCTATTGTCGGGAGCCGACAATTCATTAATAGCCGCGAGTGAGTTTTAAATGACTTTTTTTCCTTCAAAAATGACATTTTGTGCAGGGACAGTTCTAAGCACAGGAAACATGCGCCACTTTACATGCATATCATACACACCCCCCAGGTACGAAATTTAAAGGAAAATGTCACTTTTATTTTTTAATTTTAAGCATTATTAAAATCACTGCTCCCGTAAAAACGTCAATTTTTAAAACTTTTTTTTGCATTGATACATGTCCCCTGGGGCAGGACCCGGGTCCCCAAACGCTTTTTAGGACAATAACTTGCATATAAGCCTTTATAATTAGCACTTTAGATTTCGAACGTTCGAGTCCATTGTATTTAATAGGGTTCTAAAGTTCACGCGAACATTCTGTCTGTTCGCAGGTTCTGGTGCGAACCGAACAGGGGGGTGTTCGGCTCATCCCTGCGTACAACACATATGACGAGCCGAGATTAATGAAGTTCAATAGGCAGTTCGGCTCTTCTGCTTGATTCTGAGCATGCGTGGTTTTTAGTCCGTCGTAATTGCATACAGACGAACTGACTTTCCGATATAAATTTTTGTCCATCGGAAAAAAAGAGAACAAGTTCTCTATCTAAGTCCGTTGGAATTTCAGAAGGAAAAAGTCAGATGGGGCATACACACAGACGGAATATCCGAAGGCATAAGGCCCACTTGACTTCAGGATATCCGGTTCAAGATCAGTGATTGCATCATTGTGGTTATATGGGACATTCAGATCATTCTTGTATAGTTCTTCTGTGTATTCTTTCCATCTCTTCTTTATCTCTTCTGCTTCTGTAAGGTCCTTGCCATTTTTGTCTATTATTCTGCCTATATTTGCACAAAACTTTCCCTTGATATCTCCAATTATCTTGAAAAGCTATTTTTTGCATTGATTGTTTAACCATTTAAGGACCGGGTCTATTTTTTTAAACTTGTTTACAAGTTAAAATATTTTTTTTTGCTAGAAAATTACTTAGAACCCCCAAACATTATATATATATATTTTCTAACATCCTAGGGAATAAAATGGCGGTCGTTGCAATACTTTCTGTCACACCGTATTTGCGCAGCGGTCTTACAAGCGTTCTTTTTTTGGAAAAAATACACATTTTTGAATTAAAAAATAAGACAACAGTAAATTTAGCCCATTTTTTTTTTGTATTGTGAAAGATGATGTTACGCCGAGTAAATTGATACCCAACATATCGCGCTTCAAAATTGCACCCGCTCGTGGAATGGCGACAAACTTTTATCCTTAAAAATCTCCTTAGGTGACATTTAAAAAATTCTACAGGTTGCATGTTTTGAGTTACAGAGGAGGTCTGGGGCTAAAATTATTTCTCTCGCTTTAAGGATCACAGTGATACCTCACATGTGTGATTTGTGGGAGTTACTCACGTCTTCGTTCGCTTCTGCACACGAGTTTGGTGGGATGGGGTGCGTTAAAATTGTATCTTATTTTTTCTTATTAATTTAAATTTTATTTTTACACTGTTCTTTTTATAAAAAAAATTATGTCACTTTTATTCCTACTACAAGGAATGTAAACATCCCTTGTAATAGAAAAAAAGCATGACAGGACCTCTTAAATATGAGATCTGGTGTCAAAAAGAGCTCAGATCTCATATTTACACTAAAATGCAATAAAAAAAAAAAAAAATATGTTGTTTAAAAAAAAAAGGTCCCTTTAAGAGCTATAGGCGGAAGTGACGTTTTGATGTAGCTTCCGCCCTGCAATGGTATGGAGCCAGATGCCTCACTCGGCAGCAGTGTTGCCAACCTCCCCAAGTGAAATTTACTGGCAAGATGCCTAAAAATTACGAACAACACAACTTTTTTACTACCACTTCAAAAAAACACCTAAAATGCCTGTTTTCTGTGCTAAACTGTGCAACTATTAGTATTTAAACTATAAGCATGTTGCTAGTGCTATTACCAATGTGTTTAAGTTAAACAAAAGTCAAAAAATCTATTTCTCTATTCACATCAAGGTCAGGTTAATATAACACAGCCAGCACTGAGTTCCCCGTTATAGTACATCAAAGTTCGCAGAGTTCTCCCTTGCAAAGGACGATGCCACAGATCACGATCGAAGGGGGAACTCGGATGTAAGAGGGGGCTCTGCGGTATCTCCCTTGCAGTATAAGAGGAAATCCTGCAAACTCTGATGTAAAGGGGAACATTGGGAACTCTAATGCGGGGGGGGGGGAACTCTGGTGACCATAGATTACCTTCCGCAGAGTGAATACACTAAGGTAAGGGGGGTTACTGATATAAGGTTTAACCTTTATGGTTTAACCTTTATTTCAGTGCCCCCTTACATTATTGTGTTCACTCCCCCCCCCTTTACATAAGTGACCCCTCCTCAGACTGACCTCCTCTCAGGTGCACCGTGCAGGGCTCAGTCAGGCAACTCCAGCTTGGTGGCTTTGGTTTTATCTGATAGTCTCCGCTACACAGTCCACACACATCTGACTTCTCTCGTGATCCCCAATCTGGCGGCGCTCCCACTCTTGACTCCTCTACTGGCGCCCCCTCAGAGACTGCAGACATGATAAAAGATGAGATGGTCAGAGACTGCAGACATGGTACAGGAGATGGTCAGAGACTGCAGACATGGTACAGGAGATGGTCAGAGACTGCAGACATGGTACAGGAGATGGTCAGAGACTGCAGACATGGTACAGGAGATGGTCAGAGACTGCAGACATGGTACAGGAGATGGTCAGAGACTGCAGACATGGTACAGGAGATGGTCAGAGACTGCAGACATGGTACAGGAGATGGTCAGAGACTGCAGACATGGTACAGGAGATGGTCAGAGACTGCAGACATGGTACAGGAGATGGTCAGAGACTGCAGACATGGTACAGGAGATGGTCAGAGACTGCAGACATGGTACAGGAGATGGTCAGAGACTGGAGACATGGTACAGGAGATGGTCAGAGACTGGAGACATGGTACAGGAGATGGTCAGAGACTGGAGACATGGTACAGGAGATGGTCAGAGACTGGAGACATGGTACAGGAGATAGTCAGAGACTGGAGACATGGTACAACAGATGGTCAGAGACTGGAGACATGGTACAACAGATGGTCAGAGACTGGAGACATGGTACAGGAGATGGTCAGAGATTGCAGACATGGTACAGAAGATGGCATGCGGACAGGAGATGGTTATGCGGACAGGATACACTCATGCAGACAGTATACAGGAGATGTGAATATTAAAGTGTGGTCTACTGCGCTTGCCTGGTGAATAAAGGTGATTGGGAATGCTGCTCAATCTAAGTGAAAACACAATATCACCAGAGTAAAATATAATATAAAGAATGATCAGCGCAAACCCTTTTCAAATAATAATGAGACTAAAGGTAATGACAAGTGTGCTTCCAATGTGTTTTCAGAGCTGTCAGCTATTTTTGGTATAGCTCTGACATACTAATACAGGCACGTTTGCATTTTATGTTAGATATTTGCACACACGGATGCACTGGTATTTTTGCACGTTGCACTTTGTTTAGCTAATTTTGCACACATTGGAAGCACACTTGTCATTATCTTTAGTCTCATTATTATTTGAAAAGGGTTTGCGCTGATCATTCTTTATATTATATAGTATACAGGAGATATCAGAGTGAGAAACGGCAGACAGAGATTGCATACAATGATTTTGTACAATCTCACCACTGCTATTTTTGTCTGGAAACTGCTGCCTGTGCCTGTCTGACAGCACGGTGCACCACAGGTCCACCTGAGCCCCCTCCTCCCTCCCCCTCCACATCAATGAATCATTCCAGCCTGGCTGTCTCCCTGCTCACACTCACACACTCACACAGTCAACTCGAGATATTAGTCACTCTTGTCACACTACTAGTCTGCTCTGACTGTCACTGACTCACCAGGTCCAAGACACCAGGCACAGCAACAGCAGGCAGCAGGCTCTACACACATCAGTCGGGCAGGCTGGCAGGGGTCCGTCCGTTGCTCCGGTGGGGGTGGGGGTGTGTGTGTGCGCTCTGTTATCTGTGTCAAGACTGTTCAGGCTCCCTCTGCTCAGGTCACAGCCCGTCACATACACAGCTCTCTGCTCTCCACTCTACGAGGCTCCTCCGTCCTGCCTGTTCATAGGCTGGCGGGAAAATTCGCTGACTTCATTGGCTGCGCGGCGGGTGGGCTGGGCAGAGCCTGTGCAGGAGTCAGACTTGGCGGCTCAGGATCGGATCTTCTCAGGGATTTCCGGCATTGCGCATGCGCAGTTCTGACCCCGAGCCGATCGCCGCCATTTTTACTGGCACCTTTCCCTTACTACGGACTTTTACGTACAGGGAAAAAGTGCCTTGTTTTAACGAACTGTACGTAATTCTACGTACGGTTGGCAACACTGTTCGGCAGCCAGTCAAGCAGGGGACAGGATCCGATCGGCCCTCGCTGCTGCTGCCAGCTCCGTTAAGCAACGGAGGGCATCGGAGCACGGCGGGAGGGGGGCCTCTCCCGCCACCGATAAAAGTGATCTTGCTGTGAATCCACCGCTGAGACCACTTTTATCTGAAAGCGGACCACCCGCTGAAGAAGTGGATAGCTAGCTGCTGCCATAACAACGATATTCCACTTCAAATCGGTCTGTAAGTGGACCGCCGCATGAACATTTATGTTGGCAGAATGGCACGGCTGCGCAAAGGGACGTACCTGTACGTTCCTTTGAATTTGCTGCCGCGAGCTCCATGACCGTGTCTGCGGGACCCGCGGACTCGATATCCGCCGGTGTCCTGCGATCGTGTCACGGAGCTGCAGAACAGGGGGATGCCTGTGTAAACAAGGCATTTCCCTATTCTGTCTTGTGACAGGACACTGATCTACTGCTCCCCGTAATCGGGAGCAGTGATCACTGTCGTGTCACTGGTAGCCCAGCCCCCACACAGTTAGAATCACTCCCTAGGACACACTTAACCACTTTGTCGCCCCCTAGTGGTTAACCCGTTACCTGCCAATGTAATTTACATAGTAATCAGTGGATTTTTTTTTTTTTACAGTTTTTTTTTTTTTATCACTTTATTTGAGATAATCAGTGCATTTTTATAGCACTGATCACTGTATAAATGACAATGGTCCCAAAATAGCGTCAAAAGTGTCCGATATGTCCGCCATAATGTCGCAGTTACGATAAAAATCGCAGATCGCCGCCATTTCTAATAAAAAATGTATTAATAGAAATGCCATAAAACTATCCCCTATTTTGTAGATGCTATAAATTTTGCGCAAACCAATCAATATACGCTTATTGCGATTTTTTTTCTTTTACCCAAAATATGTAGAAGAATACATATCGGCCTAAACTGAGGAAAAAAATTGTTTTTTTATATATTTTTGGGGGATATTTATTATAGCAAAATGTAAAAAATATTGAATTTTTTTGCAAATTGTCACTCTTTTTTTGTTTATAGCGCAAAAAATTAAAACCGCAGAGGTGATCAAATACCACCAAAAGAAAGCTCTATTTGTGGGAAAAAAGGACGTCAGTTTTGATTGGATGCCACGTCGCACGACCGCGCAATTGTCAGTTAAAGCGTTGCAGTGCCGAATCGCAAAAAATGGCCCGGTCATTGGGCAGCCAAAGCCTCCAGGGCTGAAGGGGTTAAGAAGGTCTTTTTTTGCCTCTTTTGCATTTCAGATTCTTCACCAACACCTGGTCCCCCAGTCACAACAGCAGTTCATCTATGACAGTGTCATCAGCCAAGACTTAGTGTTTGTCCAGTACTACCTGCTTGGACTCTTGCAGCCAGTCTCAATGCTCCTGCATCCACGCACTGGGTGTGCAGAAAGTTGTTCTAAAGCATCCAGCAGGAGATCCACAGGAAGTCTGCCGCAGCACTCAAACATCAAAAACAATGGATTATGGCCCGTGGCTTTATGTACTGTGTTGTTGTAGACCCACACCACTGCCCCAACCTGCTGGTGCCAGCAGTCTCTATGGCCCTGCTTGAGAGTCTGTAACATTCCCAGTAGGGTGCAATTGAAATGCTCACAGGCCCCATTGCCTTGAGGGTGGTAGGGTGTGGTAGGTGGTAGGGCGTGGTATGCAAAAGCAAAAATAAAGGTAAAGTGCACAAGCAGTGCAGCTACATCAACCAAAACAGCTGCTGTGTTCTCAGTGATAATTAACTACTCTCTACTAATTGCAATACTCTATATACAGTAGGGTGATCAGACATCCCTGGTTTCCAGGGACAGTCTCCGGATTGAGGACACTGTCCCCGAACCAAGTCTGTCCGCGGTTGTGTCCCCATATTGGATTTGAACAGGGGCTGGGGCAATTTCAAAGACAGTCAGTGCAGAATTAAATAAAAAAAAATCAGAATTACACCCCCCCCCACTCTGCCGCTCCTACTAGCTTAGGGGGTGTATTTTTTCCATTATCTGTACCCCTTTCTGATGATCATGTGCTAGTCAGAGCGGAGGGAATATTTCTTCCGTTTCGTGTGCATGCCCATTCAGCTCCACTCACATGTTCTTCTGTCTTGGCTCAAGTCCCGGCCAGCCGCCTGCCTGCTCTTCCCTGGTGGAGTGATCTTCCTCCGCTCCCCACCCAGTAGTAGCCGGGGCCCAGAGAGTAAGACTTGACAGGCTGTGAGGCAGGCGGCGGCGGTGCTGGGCAGAGAGTCTCTGATTGCCGCCATTACTAGTAAAAAAATATATATATATGTTCATTTTACAAATCTGGTCACCTTAATATACAGCTCTTATGCGTCAAACAAATTAAAACGTTTATATACATAAACAAATAAAGTGTCCATATATACAGTGATCACGTGCTCCTGTTCATTGTCAATCCATTCAATAAAGTGTCCATACAGTGCTCTGATACAGGTGTTGTGTTCTTTCTTCAAACATCAAACAATACATTGGTGATATTGTGTTTTAATAATCCTCTACCACCAACACAGAGAACTCACCAGAAACACATGACTAACTGCTACAGGTAAGTCATTCTGCACTTGTTTTTACATGGTTCTATTGGCACCATCCACTTCCAGGATAAACCACTCTGCTTCTCCTTTATATTCCTTTCACAGAAAAGCATATGCCATATGGAGGAAGGAATAAGAGGAAATCGCCATAGCATAGAAACCTTTTAAAAAGCTTTATTTTAAAATCATCAAATTTCTCACAATGTACAGTGCTTCTCCTAGCACTAAGGTATAGGCGCATGGGTGTTTAGCAGTACTTGTCTATGGATCGCATACCGAGCACTCACTTCCTGCTCCCCAAGTGTATACAGCGTAACTTCCTGGCCCACCTCACCGAATCGTTTCATCTTCCTGATATTCTCAAGAGGTGTGTCCTCATGAGAATGTCAGGAAGACAAAACACTGCAAGCTCCCACTTATATACTACCCACTAAAGGGTTTAGAGTAATTGGCATAGGCCAACAGAGTAGCAGACGTCAGGTTTTGTTCCACAGCTTCAAAGGCCTACTGTTGTGGCTCCTTCCATTAGAACTCAATCAAGGGGGTGACCTTTTTTTTCTGCGTAGGCTGGGCTTTAAGCAGCTGGGTGAGCGATTTGTGCAAACTTGGGGATGAATTGCCGGTAATAGCCCACCAATCCCAGGAAAGAACATAGTTCAGTGATAGTCTTTGGTGGAAGCCACTCCTACACCCCCTGGATCTTAGCCTGGTCTGGGGACACCACTCAGCTTCTACAACATGCTTCAGGTATTGGATCTTTTGGTACATCAAGCAGCACTTGCTGGGCTTCAATTTCAACCCGTATTGGGCCAGATGGATGAAAACCCACTCTAGGTGTTGGAAGTGCTCCTTGAAGGTTTTGGAGAATATAATGATATGCTCAAGATAGATGTGCACAGTTCAAAGTTGCAATCCCCAAACACATTTCCATTAGCCGTTGCAAAGTACTGGGGACTAGACATGTGTGCCGTCAATAAATTTGTTTTGTTCCGTTTCATATTAGCCGTTAATTCGTATTTCGTAATTCGTGTCCGAAATTCTATTTGGATTCGTCCGAAATACGAATTTTCGTTAGGTTCGTTAACTTTTCGTAACAATTACGAACATTCGTTATGATGAAATTAAAAAGCAAAAAATAAATTTCTCAATATGGCAGTCGTCGACTCATTATGAGGGGCTCCCACCATCCCTGTGCTGTGCTGACTTCCTCCTGGGGCTGTACCCCTGCTGTGTTGATTATGAGGGGCTCCCACCATCCTTGTGCTGTTCTGACTTCCTGGGTTTGTACCCCTGCTGTGCTCATTATGAGGGGCTCCCACCATCCCTGTGCTGTGCTGACTTCCTCCTGGGGCTGTAATTATTATGACAATAATAAAACAATATTAACGAACATCCTTATTTTGTCCGATTCTGAATCTCCCATCAACTACCAGTACCAGTCTCCCACTCCCATATTAAAAAAGGAATCACTCCCGCAGTGTTATTGTGTTCTGCCAGTGTGGAGCCTTCCCTACCCAGTACCCACACAATACAATCATCAGTTTTGCTAACTATAGCTGGCAGTACTAATTGTTTTGGGCAAAACCTGGCAGGCTGCTGGTACTCAAGTCGATTAATAGATTGTCTCATGTACAATCAGATAGCCCATACATACTGTAGATTCACTATGGCTGGTCTATGCTTAATTGGCTTAATTTCAATTTATGTAAGGCCCGCTTAACCACTAAACCCTAAAAATCCTTCTACAAACCTTTACATTTTTCCTTCCCAGATTCCTTCATCCTCCTCACCTGTACATAGTGCCCACTGTCTTACCCTCAACACTTCTCTCCTGTACATACTGCCGGCTGTCATACCCTCCACACTCCTCTTGTACATACTGCCCACTGTATTACCCTCCACACTCCTCTCCTGTACATACAGCCCACTGTTTTACCCTGTACATATTGCTCACTGCCATACCCTCCACCCTCCTCTCCTGTACATAGTGCCTACTGTTATACCCTCCACATTCCTCTCCCTCACCTGCACATACTTCCCACTTTTATATCATCCATACTCCTCACCTATGCCTCTTCAACTAACGGAAATCTTCTCAGTCCTCATATTTGTTCTGCCCATTATTAGTACTCATTTAATTTTGTGATTACTACTGTGATGTATAGAGGAACATAGGGGATGTCAGCTACTCTAAATATACCACTGGTAAAAAAAGTGTCCTTGAAAATATTTTTGAAATGTTGACAACAATGCACTTAGGACTGCCCAAGGGACACCGGGTCAGTAGGGGGCCCCCATGAGAGGCTCCTGGGATCCTGTGATATTAAAGTGGTAGTAAACTTCACTAACATTACTACTTTTTAGAGGCCCTGAGGTAGTGTATGTCATAATGTACAAGTATGCACAGCATATTAGCACATTAGGGTACACTTACCTGTCAGACTGAGCACTCCAGCAATGTGATCAATCCGGTGGGTCCCGGGTGCTTCCATCTTCACCCGGTCTTCCTTCTGGGTTCTGTGCCTTTGTTCACTTGCCTTGGCGGCCTGTATTTCTGTCACTCCCACACATGCTCATTCGCATCCTCTCTCTCTCTCTCATCCTCCCTCCCTTACCCCTCACCCCTCTCTCATCCCCTTTCTTTCTCTCTCATCCTCCCGCTCTCTATTTAATTAAATTTGTTATAATAAAAAAAATAGCATTTTAATTTTTTATAAAAGGCCCACCAAAATCCTCAGCACCAGGCCCATGATGTTCTTAATCTGGCCCTGCTCTGATATAATAGAACCTTGGGTTGCCGTTCCCCTGGGGTTGTCCCTCTACCTCAGGAACCCCTAGTTTAATGTTGGTATCTTTTTCCACTGGCCACAAGTCTTGCCTAAATGCCCAAAGCACCCACACCACCAGCACTTCCGGTCTTCATCCGGTTCCCTCTGCAGTGGATTCTTGCCGTTAGAGAGGTGGGCCAACTCTTGCTTTGATGTGGACATCTCTTGCTTCATTGATGTCATGTTCTGGGCTAGTTACCTTATGGCTGTCTGGTTGACCGACAGGGGAGACAAAGCCAAGGCCTCTCCCTCACCTGTAGCAGTTTATGCCTTTTTGTCATGGCCATGGTTCTTCAGCATCCTTCTTTTCCCACGCAACTGCATCCACAACAGTATATTTGAAGGGGAGGGCAGATTGCACTTATATTCAATTCTGCAGGGCTCTCCTAATAGAACCGGCCTTCATCCCCACCACAAACTGATCCGTCAGTAACTTATCTGGGATGCTTAGGTCGGCACAGCCATGTACGTTCTTCTTCTCCAGGCACTTTCACAAGTTCTGAAGGGCTACCACAAAGTGGGCAAGGCTTTTGTCCTCCTGTTATCTGCAGACAAAGAACCTAAGTCTGAGTTCCAGGACTGTTACATTTTCCCCAAACAGGCCCTCCTGGCGCACCACAATTTGTTCTAGGCTGGCCCGGGTATCCTCCAGGAAGAATCATCACTGCTTGGCAGGTATCATCTGCGGAGGAGTTAATGGCCAGCTCCGCAATCAGCCAGGTGGGGACCTGGTATAGGCGGGCAGTGCTCTCCAGCCTCTTCTCCCATTCTGATAGGGAGATGTTAGACCCATCAAACCTAGGCGCCAAGGTCGCTCCTAATGGCGCCATAGTGGTCCCCGCTCCTCCTTCTGTACCAGCTGCAAAGAAGGGCATATCCTGCTGGCTGTGACCAAGGTGCAGCGTGATGCGGTGGTAGTAAGCACACCGAGTCCAGGTTTAGCAATAGTAGTATATTGTAGAAAGCTCAACCATACATAAGCAGGCTCCGAGGGGAGGCAACCTGTACGGAGCCACTTACAGAGTTTAACAGCGGTAGACTGTAAACCTGAAGATGCCAAAAGCATCTGCCACGAGTAGCTGAATGTGGCCCGGCCAGTCCAAACCCACAGGGGAGGCTTCCTAAATAGTTGGTATAGTCCCTCCCTGTGCTTTCACTACATCTCCTGGATCTCCTGGATATTTCCCTGACCCTAAACACTGTCCCTGACAGACAAGTATCCTATCCCTACACTAGCCACACTAGCCACTCGCAAAATGCACGCCAAACCCGGGAGCCAGGGTCTTAAGTAGACTCTACCTGACTCAAAATGGCCACCAAGAATCGGCTTGGGTGAGAACACCACTGGATGCCTGATGTCAGAGGCGGCTCTAGGCTTTGTGAGGCCTTAGGCAAAACCTAGACATAAGGCCCCACTGATGTCCATAATGGGAAAAATAATTCAAGCGACAAAAAAATAACTGTATAAATTACATATATTAAGAGCTTTAAATTGCTGGCGTCAGTGCTCTCTATCTCGGTGCTGGTGTCAGTGCTCTCTATCTCAATGCTGGTGTCAGTCTTCTCTATCTCATGCTGGTGTCAGTGCTCTCTATCTCGGTGCTGGTGTCAGTGCTCTCTATCTCGGTGCTGGTGTCGGTGCTCTCTATCTCGGTGCTGGTGTCAGTTTTCTCTATCTCGGTGCTGGTGTCAGTGCTCTCTATTTCGGTGCTGGTGTCAGTGCTCTCTATCTCGGTGCTGGTGTCAGTGTTCTCTATCTCTGTGCTGGTGTCAGTGAAGGAGATAGCAGCAGAAGCCAATCAGCAGGCAGTGCCAGCACAGGAGGCCGAGTGGCCGGCCCACCATGGCTGAGGATAAGCATTGGACTGGGACCTCCCAAACCCCCCCCCCGCAGTGGAGACCCGCATAGGTGGGGGTAAGGGTAGGGCGGAGGGAGGGGTCAGAGGCTAATGAAGAAAAGATGATCCGCACTCCGGTCGTTGCTCTTAAATTTTTTTTGGACAAGCCAGATTAGACAGACGCAAATAGGAAAGGTTGACGCGTTTCAGCCAATAAGGCCTTAGTCATAACCACCAGAGGCTGCCAATTACAGGTGGACACACTGGGACTGAGCTGTCCTTACTGTTTGTGACACTCATGATCAGGAGGAAGGGAGTGGAATGGATGGGACGGGACAGGGGGTGGATATAAAGGCCAGTCTGTGGCTGAGGGATGCTGGGGGGGTTGTGCTGGCTCTCTCTCAAGTTGGTGGTCGCTGGCTGCAGAAAGAGGTTGTTGCATGGTAGCTGTGCCTCTCCCTGCAGTTGGAGCCCCGGTCCCCCCTACCCCCACTGCACTGATTGACAGCCCCAGAGAGGGGCGGCCCGGTCCGGACACCTCTTCTTTCCTACCTCCCTTTCCATCAGCTCCATACATCACTCGTGGGGTCTCCTCCGCGGGACCTTCCTCTTCCCGCCATCACCACTGAATGCCAGATGCCTCCTCCAGGTGTGCAGGGACCACTCCGCTGAGCACTCCAGTGGTGGGGGGTGACAGTCGGGGGCGCGATCTGTGTCTCTGGAGCAGCGGGAAACATTTTGCTCTGGCTGCTGGAATCTCCTCCCCCTCTCCTACCCCGGACAACACAGTGCTGGCCCCGCCTCCTCTCCAAGACACAGCCACGCTCTGTCTTCTCTCTCCACTGCCTGGCCATGGAACACACAGGAAATGTTAAACCGCTGCTTGCTGGAGCTTAACGCTGCAGCAGCATTGTTGTCAGCAGAGGCGGCTCTTCAATTAGGCAGTCGCAAGGCCCCTGTGAGTGCAAGGCCTTAGGCGACCGCCTTATTTGCCTAAGAGAGCCACCTCTGCCTGATGTCCTATAGACAAATAGCAGGTGACATTATTTACAGGAATTTCCAAAAATTATTACACCTGTCCATGAAAACCCCAGCGTGTTTCAATTATCATGATCAAACTCTTCCTCAGGGTAATGAGGACATCTAGATTGAAAACATAATGTTATGCCGCGTACACACGATCGTGATTCACGGCGGTGAAAACACCGCCGTGAATCACGACATGAAATAAAATGAAAAACGAGGGAACGGCATTTTCCCCCACACACGACCGTTTTTCCCGTCATTTTTTCTTTGTCGAGAAAAACGACCGTCTGTGGGCTCCGCGGCAGTGTCTCCCTATGGGAAAACTGCCGCGGAAAAAAATGATGGAAAAAACGATGAGAAAATTTAGAACATGTTCTAATTTTTCTCGTCGTTTTTTCTGCCGTTTTTCTCAACGAGAAAAACGACATAAAGCCCACAGACGATCGTTTTTCTCGGCGAAAAAAAAAATGCCGTTTTTCTCGTCGAGAAAAGCGGTCGTGTGTACGCGGCATTAGAGTGTTTCCATAATTTACATAAATATCATAGCAACATATCATACAATTGTGCAATATCCTACCTTGAAAAAGTAAAGAGATTGTTTGAACCTCAACCAGAGAAAAATCTAAGTTTAAAATTTCAAGCTGTCTCTCGGCTGTAGAGTTGCCACCTCATCCCTTTAAAACCAAACACATATTAATTACACAGGCTCTTTGGCTGATTAAGGTGGTAATTAAACACACTTGGTGCCTTTACCTGCAATAAATTAGCCTCAGAACCTGTGTAATTCATATGTGTTCGGGTTTAAAGGGATGAGGTGGCAATCCTACTCGGCTGTCCGTGACAATAGGTAGCAAGGGAACCAGACGGGTAATGCTGGGAGGATGCAAAGGGCAACAAAGTATCTAGAAAAAATTATATACAATTATCTGGATGTAATGGAACAATATTCAGAAAAGAGGTATATATGTATGCATAAAAATGCAATGAAGCAAAATTAAGAGGTGCTTACAGGCAGTCCACACTCCCTACATTTAAAGGGAGATCCATCCAAAGTATTGGTCAGAGGATAATATAAGGGGATCCATTCAAGATGACAATAAGGGAATATTGTGGTATATATGGGAAGGATATCCTGTCTGCAAAGTATACAAATATCCTTTTGCATAGTGCCCTAATATTAAGGCTCCATCCACACCTAAGAGTACTGGAATCACGGGCAAAATCACACAATTCTGCCCACGATTCCAGAATTGCGAAAAAACAATTTTTGTAGCTGCTGACTTAGTTTTTTGGGGGAAGCCTGCAACACCTCTGTAATGTAAGGGGCTGATGTAAAGGTACAAAATGTAAAGCACTGCGTAAATTATCAACACTATATATGTGCCTACCTTTAATAAATATTACATATGGGGGCAGCATAGTAGCTGCCAATTCTGCCTAGCAGGAATAGGGTCATTGTTTGAAATTCCAACCACAGCACTGCCTGCATAGTTCTCCCTATGCCTGTATGGGTTTCCTCCCACACTCCATGCTGGTAGATCGGGACCCGTCTAAACTAGCCCTAGTATGTGTATGTATGAATGTGAGTTGGAGACCTTAGATCAGTGGTTCTCAACTCCTGTCCTCAGGACCCACTAACAGGCCAGATTTTAAGTATTACCTTGGGGAGATGCAGACTAAAATCCTGCAATCCCTGAGCAGCAAATTATATCACCTGTGATGCATTTCAGTTATCTTGCAAACCTGGCCTGTTAGTGGGTCCTGAGGACTGGAGTTGAGAACCACTGCCTTAGATTGTAAGCTTCTAGAGGACAGAAACTGATGTGACTACAATTTATATAAGTATATATATATATATATATATATATATATATATATATATATATATATATATATATAATAGTGCTGCATAAATTGATGGTGCTATATAAGTACCTGTAAAAAAAAAAAAAATCTAATAAATATGGGCTTATATGCAGTAAGAAAACTGGTGTGAACTTTCCATCTGTAGTTCACAACTTCACCACAAGAGGTCCTGCTAGTAACAAGAATAAGATTTAATGAAACTGAAGAAGTCAACTGATGCAGAACATAGAACTATAGCTGCACAAAGACTGCACCTGACATCACCAAGTGATGGCCTGTATTGTACACTTAGCCCAGTAATTTTTTGCTCTTAGTTTGTGGATTTTTTTTTTTTTCAAATGATTTTATCCTTGAAAGTTGCAGGTTTGTTCACAAAGATAACACAACAATCAGTAATGATGTTCTAAATCCACAAAGCAATCGGATTTCAGATTACTACAGTCAGGCTAGTGAATTTTTTTTTTCTTTTTTTTTTTTAGCTTTTTCTTAAAGTAGAACTTTAGGCAAAGCTTTTCTTTTCATTTTTGGATAGAGTAAGGGAAAGATTTAACCACTGTCAGATTTTCTTCTGCCATCTGTGTCCCTTTGGGGAGATTTTGCTTCACTTCCTGTCCCAAAACAGGAAAGTGAGAAGAAATCCCCCCAAAGTGAGGGGAATCCATGGTTGTCACCAGAATTAAGCCCTGTACACACGATCGGATAACCTATGGATTTTCGTCCGATGGATTTGACCATCGGAAATCCGATGAAACTGTTTTTCATCAGTCTTGGCCACACACCATCAGTTTAAAAACCGACGGCAACAAAACGACGGCACGTACAAAACGTACGACGCGCTATAAAAGGGCCGAACAAATCTAATGGCGCCACCCCTTGGGCTGCTTTTGCTGATTTTGTGTTACCGCGTGTTAGTAAAAGTTTGGTGAGAGCCGATTCGCGCTTTTCAGTCTCCGTGCTTTGCAGATCGTTTCCTGTTGTTCAGTTTGTGCTTGTGGGTTTGTATTTGTGATTCAGTGCGTGCAGTCAGGTCGTTACTGCCTTGCAGTGCCTTCTTGGCCGTTCGTTTACTGTTTTTCAGATCGTTCTTTTCAGGCCTTGCTGTTCCACGGTGCGTTCTGTTTGAGTGCGTTCTGACCAGCCGACCGGTTTAAAACCATGTTTGAAGTGCGTTCTCATTCTCGAGCTCGTGCTGGCTTTGGGCTTGGTGTTGCAGTTAACACTGTAACCCGAGTTCAGTCTGTGAACAGGGTGAGGAGGAGTTCATGGACTAAGAATTGGTTGCTCCAGCGGGACCAATTCTCTCATATGCCTCTGCTGCGGGAAATCCATGAGAATAACCCTGATGATTTCAGGAATTATCTCAGGATGACGGACCGCGTATTTCACCGTCTGTTGGATTTGCTGTCCCCCTATATCACGAGGCAGGACACTGTGATGCGCCAGGCCATCACTGCCGAGCAGAGGCTTATTGCCACGTTGAGATACCTGGCGACTGGGAGAAGCTTGCAGGACCTCAAGTTCTCAACAGGCATCTCCCCCCAGGCTCTCGGGATCATTATCCCTGAGACGTGTTCGGCCATCATTCAGGTCCTGCAGAAGGACTATATGAAGGTAATTATGCTCCTTTAACCTCACATTATGTTTTTATTCTCTTTTTTTTTTTCCTCCTAACACATATGCCTGTTTGCAATATCCTGGTAATGTCCCCATTTTCCACATGCCTTTTTTTACCTGTAAATCCCTTTTTGGGCCCTACATGCCTATTTCCCTCCACTAACCTCTCCAGCATGCTATCGTGGGCGCAAACCCAGCTAGCCTTCTAATTTCCTTTTCATTTTTGGGGTGTCATTGCCCTCGTAGTTTGACAACCTTCCCTCCCCCCTAAAGATGTTAAAAAAATTGTAGTTCTCAATCAAGCTCAGCAAAGTGGTAGATCCTTTTTTGGGATCCCCCACAATCACCTTAGGCCCCCCCCCCTTAGATTATTTTAGAATGTCCACTCAGCGGGGGTGAGGCATCTGCTAAGTGGGCCTTTGTTTATTGTTTTGAAAAACTCCCTTAAATAATAATGTTACTCAACAATGTTTTTTGGTGTGTCATCTGCTTGCACTGTAACCATAAACCGTACTAATGTCTTCTTTTTGTTTGACTCCACAGTTCCCTAGCACACCACAGGAATGGCTGACTGTGGCCTCCCAATTTGCCCAGCGGTGGGATTTCCCCAACTGCGGAGGGGCAATTGATGGGAAGCACGTCCACATAGTGCCGCCACCCCGTTCGGGGTCATACTATTTCAACTATAAAGGTTTTAATAGCATAGTGTTAATGGCGGTGGTGTCGGCACGGTACGAGTTCCTGTATGTGGACGTGGGGAAGAACGTCCGGATGTCCGATGGCGGAGCATTCGCGGAGACGGAGTTCGCTCACCGTCTGCAGGCTGGGGGTCTTGCACTGCCTCCAGATGCAGAGAATGTTGAAGGGCTCCCGTTCGTTTTCATTGCGGATGAGGCTTTTGGACTAGGACCACACCTGATGCGGCCGTTTCCCCAATGCACCCTCACCCCGGAGAGGAGGGTTTTTAATTACCGGCTGGCCAGAGCCCGGAGAGTTGTGGAGAATGCCTTCGGGATAATGGCCAGCCGGTTCCGCCTGTTCCAGACAGCGATACATTTGGCGGATTATAAACTGAACCACATCGTCTACTGCTGCTGCATATTGCACAATTTTCGACGCAAATTTGCAAACAATTATGTTTCATCGTTTGGACCTGAGGCCGGTCCATCTGAACTGATTAATCTGACCGGCCTCAGCACTGCTCGTACTGGCTTGGCCCCCCAAAGTGCCCGTGAAGTACGCCAGAAATACGTAGAGTACTTCACGGGTAGGGGGGCCATCGCAATGCCAGACCACATCTGACCAATTCTTAAACCTTTTTAAAATAAAATAAAAATTTGAATTCATACAAACTTGTGTTGTCATTCTTGTATTTTGGGTTTATGTGTCTCCCAGGTTCTAGTAGTGCCAAGTGTAATTGTCCTTAGTAAATAGCCTCAAAACTCAGAGCGAAAAACACGGTTTTTGCATCTTCAGAACTGCTCTTGAGCATAGAAAGAACAAGGCACACCTTTTTTAGACTTCCCAAATGTTTTTATTGTTTGCACCGCATTTTGTTTTGGTTTTTAGAAATACTAGCCTTTTTTTTTATGTGCGGCTTTTTTGGCAGAAACATGCATGGGTCGTAAGCCATTTTTTTTAGTTTGAAAAAGTAATAAAATAACACTGTGAAAAATAACAACTGGAGATGGGGTGATGGTACCCCTGATCCATCCCAAATGTTAACAAACACACTTTCTTTGGGGGCTCAAATGGGTATCTTCAACAAGATCCCATGGCTAGGGTAAACATGTGCTATCTGCCATCATGGGGGATCAATGGTCGTGCTTTGGGGATGTAAACCCTTCCTCTCCCCTACTTGAGGAGGGAGGAAGAGGTTGCACCCCCAAAACAGGGACATAGATATCCTGTGACGGCAGATAGCACATGTTGAGTCTTCAGTGTGTGCATCTTCACATTTGGGATGTTGGAAATCCCTGAGATAATGTCAGACGCAGAACAAAAAACACAAAAAGGGGGGGTTCACACTATTCTCCCCAAAATATCTATCATGTTTTTATATTTTTGCTCAATCACAATCATTCTCTTTCTCATAATGTCCATTTCGCTACTGCATTCCATGATTTCCTGAATGATTATTTTGGCGCTGGCACTCGAGAATGGTGGATTTGGACTTCCTGACACACCCCCACGTTCAGTCCCTAAAACAAAAAAAAAGGTTTTACACTAGGCAGTCCTACATCTGTATTTACCTTGAAGTTGTGGTGACAGACACTGACCTGTTGTGCTGATAAGCTCCACCTCCCCTTCCTCCACCTCCCCTTCCTCCACCTCCGCTTCCTCCACCTCCGCTTCCTGAGCCTGCTGATCTTGGTCTGCTTTGGGAGCTTCAGGGATTTTCTGTGGTGTTGGGTTACTCGTCTCATGAGCATGGTGTCCTCCCACTCTCCTCTCCCCTATGGGAATTTACAACAAAATGTATACTTTAGCACACAGACTTTTTTTAGGCCTGAAAAGAGATCCTCAATGTTTTGAAGTGGGGTACAATTGATATTTGGCCCTGAGTTCCAACATGAACATATGTGATTTTGCAAACTCAACAAAGCAACATGTTATTTTTGAGGACACTCACAAATACACTTGGATAACCACCAAGGTATCCACTAGAGCACCTGTGTGTGACACCGTTAAGAAATTTGGTCATGTGGCCCAGAGTATAGTATCTTGCTGAAGAACAAAAAAGAGTACACAACTGCTGGAGTGTCAGCTCCTTTACCCAGAATACAGTTTCTTCTTTCAGTCACATTCTAAATTTCCTTACAACACATCATCTAGCCAACAATGTGTAGATAAACATTGTTGAAGTAAAATGAGGCATGCCCACATGTAGTTTACGTGGATATGTGCCAAACATGTTTGGGGGAAGAGCAGCAAGTTATTGGTCAAAACATTGCCCAAATAAGTGGACTCTCCACTTAACATAAAAGATGAGATTTCAAAATGTGAACCCAGTCAAGACAAGCACATGGTGCAAAACATGGAAGAATACATATTACAATGTGAAAGAACACAGTAAAATATACTTACTTTTTTCTATGCTTTTTATAAGCTTCCTATACTGCTCCGGCTCCCTGAGCTTCAGGTCTGACCACCTTTTACGGAGTTGTTCCTTGGATCTCCTGACCCCATATTTTTTATAGAGAGTCTTTGCAACTTTATCCATAATTTGTGACTTCCGGAGATTAGGGGTGTCGTATGGGCCATGCTTGCCGTCGTAATCCTTCCTCCGCAGAATGTCCACCATCTCCGCCATCTCAGAAAAAGACATATTAGTCGCCTTGTATCTTTTTTTACAGGATCAGGACGTTTCCGCCTCCGGGCTTTCCTCGTCGGTAATTTCAAGGAAAGAAGCCACCTGTGTCTGCGACATGTCGCTGTCTCACACTGTGCGCCGATCGTTAAGGGGCGGGGAAATGCAGAAAAAGTCCGTCATGGGCGGGCGGCGAGGGCGGAGTTACACGCATGCGCAGGGTATAAAAAGGGGAAAGAAGTTATTAGGGATGCGCGGAGTAAGGACGACCGGAAGTGAACCCACAAAGTGAACAAAGGTAAGAAGGGAACTCGTGCCTGCAGTGGCATATTAATGGGTCATGATTGTAAAGGGCAATATTGTGATAAGTTGAGGAGAATCAATTCTGATCCTTTTTTTTTTGTACTTGCTGATCCTAATAGATGCATAAACTAAGAGAGCCGGAGGTGATGCTTGTTTTTATTGAAAAGTATAAGGAACAGCGCAACCTTTGGGAGCTCAAACACCCTGCGTATCACAAAAGTGATGTACGACGGGCAACTATTACCAAATTAGCCGAGGATATGAAGCCATGGATCCCAGATGCAGACTACACTATGATCAATAATAAAATCAACAACCTGCGCAATTCTTATAAAAAAAAATTCAAGGAAGTGCGCCAGTCCAAGAGATCAGGAGCAGCAGCCGACAATGTAGTAAAGCCCAAGCTGTGGTACTACAGACATCTTCAATTCCTGGATGACCAGATCGAGGCCAGGGAATCTATTTCCAGCCTTCCCTCAACCCTTCCTTCCACCCTTCCCTCCAGCGTTCCTTCCACCCTTCCCTCCACCCCTGCAGAGGCGGAGGAGGAGCCTCCCGAGCTAGAAGAGCCAGATCTTCACATCTTCAGCCCGGTATAGTATTTTTGATGCTAATTATTGTCCACTAAGTAATATGGAGTTGAACTGTTTGGCTTAGCCATAAATGATCCCACCCCCCCCTCTCCAAAATAAACCAGTAATGAGTTCAAAATTGTGTGTGATTGATTCCTCAAATAATAGAAATCTACTTTTTATTTTATAAACAGGATGAGGCAAGCCAGGAGGAAGAGGGTCAGGAGTGTGACAGGCAGGAGGAGGCAGGGCCAAGTGGGACTCAGCAGGTCCCCAGGCCTAGTGGCAGCACCGTCTCCCAAGTGGCTCCCCTCCACGTCAGACCGCCAAAACAACGGCGGATGACACAAGTGGAGGAGGAGTCACTAAAGATGATTCAGGAGGCTGCTGCCATTATGAGGGCCCCCCTCAACCCTACGGAGGGGTTTAGCACCTATCTGGCGGATAAGCTGCTCAGAATGGAGGCGGGACAACGGGCCCTCTGTGAGCATCTCATCTATATGGCCGTACACATGGGGGCGAGGGGGCTGCTGACTGAGGACACCCATATCTCACATCAGCCCAATCCCTCTCCTCCTTCTCCTCCTCCTCCTGCCACATCACCACCCACAGTGGCCCAGCCTGCAAGGGTGCGTGGACGGGGCCGTGGAGAGAACGCTGCAGAGAGGCGTGGAAGGAAGGCTACAAGAAAGAGCAGGAGGTGATTCCCTGGCCTCGAGCTGCTCATCCAGAAATTGAAGGTTGATGGAGTACCACAGCTTGGGATGATGTATGTCTTTGGCTGCTGCTCCTGATTTCATGCTGTTGTTGATTTTATTATTGATCATAGTCAGGTCTGCATTTGGGATCTAATGACTTTATATTCTCTGCTAATTTGGGAATAGTTGCCCTTCGGTTTTTGATTTGTTTTTTCCAAAATAAAGGGAAATTTGATTACAGCCAACCTACATGCCTGATGTGTTTTTTTGAGAAGTAGCAATAAGATTGCATAAATACGATGTGTAATTAAGAACAAGGGACACCAACCTCCATGATTTTTCTAAAATGTAATATTATGTTGTTCTGAGAAATTGACACACCAAAAAATGCACAACAAATTTTAAGAGTCAAAAAACATAAAGGTGTAATTTGGGAGGTCGGCCTTGCAGAATTTTAATAATTATTCCGAAGATCACTAGAAAAAAGAAAGACATACATTTGTCAGAACTCAGGAGAAAGTTCTGCTGCCAAAATGACATTTTAAAGACCGTTCTAAAGCAAAGAAACATGCGCTGCATTAAACGAAGCAATAACTTGCAGAATGACGAATGTGCTCTCTCCATTAGGAACGCTAGTTTTACAAGAACGAGCGCTCCCGTCTCCTAATTCAGTCTGAGCATGCGTGGGTTTTTAAACCGATGGACTTGCCCATAGACGATCGGAAATTCCCATCGGTTTTTTATCCATCGGAAAAATTTAAAACAAGTTCTATTTTTTCCATCCGATGGAAAAAAGACCGATGGGTACCATACACGATCGGTTGGTCTGATGAAAACCATCCATCGGACGGTTTTCATCAGTTAAACCGATCGTGTGTACAGCGCTTTAGTGTCCCCATTAACCACTTGCCTACTGGGCACTTTCACCTCCTTCCTGCCCAGGCTAATTTTCAGCTTTCAGCGCGGTCGCACTTTGAATGACAATTGCTTGGTAATGCAACACTGTATCCATATGAAAGTTTATACATTTTTTCACACAAATAGAGCTTTCTGTTGGTGGTATTTACCATAATTACCACTGAGTTTTTTTTTTTTTGCTAAATAAACAAAAAAAGACCGAAAAAAAACCCTAAACATTTTCAGAGTTTGTTATAAAATTTTGCAAATAGGTAATTTTTCCCTTTCACTGATGTGCGCTGATGAGGCTCCACTGATGGGCACTTATAGACAGCACTGATGGGCACTGATAGGCGGCACTGATGAGCACTGATAGTTGCCACTGATAGGCAGCACTGATAGGCACTGGTGCGCGGCACTGATGGGTGACACTATTGAGGAGGCACTGGTGGGCACTGATTGGTAGCACTGTTGGGCACAGATTTGCAGCACTGGTGGGCACATATTTACAGCACTGGTGGTGGGCACTGGTGGGACCGCATTGATAATCAGGGCACTGAAAATCAGTGCCCTAATTATCAGTGTACTTGTCCCTTGCTGACAGCATGAGGAAAAGAGGTGCCGATCACCGGCATCTGTTTAATTCCGTGATCAACTGTGGTAGGACACAGCTGGCACGTGGTAAAGACCGGCTGATTGGCTCTTTACCTCAATCTGTGATCAGCAGTGTCCAGAGGTTCCTGCACTACTTTGGTGCCACTCCAGTGCAATTTCAGTTTTCTATCCTGCACTTCTGGGTATCGCCGGATTCTACACAGCGGGAGCCGATCAGAGGATCCCACAGATTTGATGTCCACCGGCACCCGCTGATCATTCGGTACAGAGGCAGAATGGCAGTCTGCCTATGTAAACAAGGCCAATTGCCATTCTGTCAGTACAAAAGCAGGGACTAGGATCCATGTCTTTCCCTAGTAAAAGCACCTCCCACACTACACTAAAACACTAGCTAGGCACACAGTTAACCCTTTGATTGCCCCAATGTTAACCCCTTCCCAGCCAGTGTCTCTAGTACAGTGACAGTGCATATTTTTAGCACTGATTACTGTAATATTATCACTGGTTTCCAAAAAAGTGTCAGTTAGTATCCAATTTGTCCACTATAATATAGCAGCCTCACTATAAGTCGCTGATCGCCGCTATTACTAATAATAAAAAAAAATACATAAATAAAAATTCCATAAATACATCCCATAGTTTGTAGACGCTATAACTTTTGTACAAACCAATCAATATACACTTATTGGGTTATTTTTTTTTTTACCAAAAATATGTAGCAGAATACATATTGACCTAAATTGATGAAGAAATTTGATTTTTTAAAATATTTTTATTGGATATGTTTTATAGCAGAAAGTAAAAAATATATTTTTTTCATCAAAATTGTTGGTCGTTTTTTGTTTATAGCGCAAAAAATAAAAACCGCAAAGATGAATAAATACCACCAAAAGTAAGCTCTATTTATGGGAAAAAAGGACATCAAATTTATTTGGGTACAGTGTCGCATGACCGCCCAATTGTCAGTTAAAGTAACGCAGTGCTATTTCGCAAAAAATGTAGGGGGGGGGTAAATTTTCCGGAGCTGAAATGGTTAATGTATACAGGTAAAAATAAGATATGGCAAACTAAATATACAGTAAATTCGTGGGGGCTAGAGCAAAAATTGCTTTCCAGGCAAATATTGCTATATGTGACCCCAATAGGTAGATTCACTGGGACAAGGACAGCAATAAGAAACTAAAGGGGCTCTAACCCCTCCACACGCATTACAATGTATTTGTGTTGCTGTTTGTGTTCCCTCTTTATCACCAGGACAGGAAGTGATGGGAAATTTCTCTATCAGGCACACAGACACTCCAAGTTGTCACCTATCTATTTCTACTAGCTCATCACTATGATGGGCAGCCTTCATACAGAACAGGAGTGTATGGGAGGTTGGATGGTCTGGGCAGCCTTCCACACTATCACTAAGGATTTAGACTGACAACTTACAGCAGTCTGTGATTACAGGGACTCCTGGTACTCGAGGGTTCATCAAAAGATGCAGGTACCTTTATGGTATTGACAGGTTACTTTTCCATAATAATTACCAGTAAGCCTTGATATTCTCAGTGATGGCACGGATCTCTCACCGCCTGACGTTCTCAGTGGGAGATGTGGCCTTTGATAGGCAGTAGTACATGGGAAAGCATACTGCTCAGATACATGATTCTCTGCCTGTCTGGGACCCCTGCTATTCTGATGATTGACACCTATTTCGGCCATTCCAGCACCATTAGCTGTTGTAAACTCTCTTTTATGAGACAGCAGAAAGCTGCCACGTTACTTTCTCTAAGAAAACACTGAAATCAATGGGTTTCCAGGGAAAGTACTGCGCTGACTGTTAAATGGAAAATCCACCCTGCACAGCTAAATACGAACACATCAACATAGACCTCAGAATTTATCTGAGCAGAGTCTCGTCGATATTCAGCGGGGGGGCCCAAGGCTGCAGTTTTTACAGGAGATTCAGATTTTTATTTTAATATAATCCCATTACATCAGTGTTGCCAACCTACCAGATTGAAATTTACTGATACAGCACTTTTTTGCCAGATTTGCTGGTTGGAAGCTTAAGAGTGTGAACTTTGAGTGAAGAGTGAAAACCAGTTTTGCTTTTGATTGCTGGTGATTGCTGTTTGTATTTTTAGGTTCTTTTTGAGGTCTTTCCTTGCAACTTTTTAACACCTTTTTTGTCACTTTTTAAACAGCCTTTTTTTTTCTTTCCTTCCTTCAGACTACTAATTAAGGGTAGTGGTTAATTGGTCACAGGTGCTTGAGGTCCTATATAACTTTCTGTAGAACTAATTTCTGAGCCTGCTCATCCTTGAGCTTGCCACTTTTTTGCTTGCTGGAACTCTGACCACGTGGAACTGGACTGGAAGTGGTCAGTTAAAACCCAGAGTTGAAAACAGGAGGTTATAACAGGAGTCATCAAACCTGTAAGTAACATCTGAAATTTCCTGTTAGAAATATTATTATTGTAACTGGGAAAATGGGGGTTAGGGAGATTGAAGGTTTTGTGCAGTGCACAGTGTGCCACATGTATACAACAATGGAGCAAAAGCTCCAGGATGGATACCGCTGCAACAGATGTGAGCGAGGTGCCCTTCTGAAAGCTTGCATTAGAGATCCGGAGAAGCAAATTGCAACACTGGGCAGAACTGACAACCTTGAAAGGGGTCCTCTGCTCACTGAGCAGGCGGCTAGTGGGGTTAATGGGGAGGGTGGAGGGGTAAGTCAGGATTATCAGGTAGGAAGATGGGTTAATTCAGTTAGAGGGAGTGGTAGGGGCTTACAGAAGAGGAAGGCCAGATGTGGGTTTGAGCACCCTAACAGATTCGCCAAGTTGGCTGAAGATGTGGGAGTATCAAGCTCAGAGGTGGCAGCTCTAGATGTCACTGCTTTACCTAACAGCCAGGAGAGCAGCCCATGTAGTAAGGGTGGAGAGGGGAGTGCAGGTAGGCCTAGACAGTTGGTGGTATAAGAGGATTTTTTAATCAGGAGGACTGATAGAATAATTTGTTGCCAGGATCGCCTCAACCAAATGGTTTGCTGTCTGTGCCAGGGTTCGGCATGTGGTGGACCCGGTTGATAAATTACTGGGAGGAGCTGGGCATGACCCAGCTATCTTTGTCCACGTTGGAACCAAAGACAGAATATATGGAAGGTGGAGGCTCCTTAAGAACCAATTTAAAGTACTAGGCTACAAGTTGAAGGGAAGGACCTCCAAGGTAATATTCTCTGAAATATTGCCTGTGCCATGAGCAACAAATGAAAGGCAGGGGGTGATTAGAGAGCTGAATGCATGGCTAAAGATCTGGTGTAAGGAGGAGGGATTTGGGTTTTTAGAGCACTGAGCTCACTTTTAATTGGGGTGCAACCTATATGCTAAAGATGGTTTGCACCTAAATGGAAGGGGGTCTACTGTGCTGGGGGAGAGGTTTATGGGAAAGCTGGAGGAGTATTTAAACTAGGATTGTGGGGGGAGGGTGACTTAGATTATAATAAGTCAGACAGGGGTCAGCCCCTATTGGTGGGTGGAATGGTAAGAGATGGGGGAGGGCTATGAAAGATGATATGAAGGTTCCTTTGTTACAATCAACCATTGGAAATGGTACTATTTGTACTAAAATAAAAAAGTATGCAACATACGTTTGCAAAATGTGACAATAAATTAAAGTGTTTGTTCACCAATGCCAGAAGTCTGCCAAGCAAAATAGGTGCGTTGGAAGCTCTGGTACATGAGGAGAATTATGATCTAATTCAGGGGTCTCCAAACATTTTAAACAAAGGGCCGGTTTATTGTCCTTCAGACTCTAGGAGGGCCGGACTTTGGCCAGCGGGAGTGGAAATTTTCCTGGCATCAGTGTTAGTAAACATCTGGCATTAATGGGAAGAATAGTGCCCCATCATTGATATCATAGGGAGGAATAGTGCTCAATTAGTGGTGTCAGTGGGAGAAATGGTGCTCCATTGTTGATGTCAGTTGGCAGAATAGTGTCTGGTATCAGTTGCAGGGATAGTGCCCCAAGGGCCGGATAAAGGCAAGCAAAGGGCCGCATGCAGCCCTCGGGCCACAGTTTGGACACCTCTGATCTAATTGGTATTGCTAAATCTTGGCTTCATTCTTCTCATGACTGGGCTATTAATATTTGACCAGACCCTGACAAACAGGGGCAGGAAAGGATGAAACAACCAGTTATCTGTTGATTACAGAAAAAGAAAAGATCATTGATCTAGGCAACAGAGGAACCAGGATAGCTGATTAATCCATAAAGAGTCCCTGGCAGGTAGGGATGAGCCGAACACCCCCCCCCCCCCCCCCCCCGGTTCGGTTCGCACCAGAACTTGCGAACGGACCGAAAGTTTGCGCGCACTTTAGAACCCTATTAAATACAATGGATGCGAACGTTCAAAATCAAAAGTGCTAATTATAACAGCTAATATGCAAGCCATTGGGGACCTGGGTTCTGCCCCAGGGGACATGTATCAATGCAAAAAAAAGTTTTAAAAACTGCAGTTTTTTTGGGAGCAGTCATTTTAATGATGCATAAAGTGAAAAAAAAAAAAGTGAAATATTCCTTTAAATATCGTACCTGGGGGGTGTCTAAAGTATGCCTGTGAAGTGCCACGTGTTTCCCGTGTTTAGAACTGTCCCTGCACAAAATGACATTTCTAAAGGAAAAAAATGGTAATTTAAAACTGCTTGCGGCTTTAATGTAATGTCTGGTCCCGGCAATATGGATGAAAATCATTGAGAAAAATGGCATGGGTACCCCCCCACCCCACTTGTATGGATATTAAGGGGAACCCCGCACCCAAAATTAAAAAAAGGCCCTATATACTCTGAACAGCAGTATACAGGTTTGTTCTTAAGTAGAATCTTTTTCTAATTTGGAACAGGTACATTTTTTAAGTGTAGCTCTAGCGAAAAAATCAATTTTTAAGCTTTTTGGAGAACATAGGGAAGAGTTATCACCCCTGTAACATTTGTTTTGCTGTCTGTGCACCTGTTCAGAACATTTCACCTCACTTTCCGTCCCAATGACAAATGTTTTTGGAAAAGTGGGTTTTTTATTGAAACAAGGATTGGTGATAAAGCATCAGTAGAGAGGAAACACCTTTTTCCCATATTAACTTTTACAGGAGATAATTTGCCTTCCTAGGGGTAGATTTTCTCTCACTTCCTGTTGTCTCCTTCCTTTTGCAAGTAGAAGTCGTTTGTAAGTTGGATGTTTGAAAGTAGGGGCCTGCCGTATATACTCTGCAGAAATTTGCCCCTTAGGTGTCGGTGTTGCCACAACACTGTAAGCCCTCACATTTACTCTTGGTGGGCACTGGAACGCCCTGCTGTGAACTATTATATCAGGAATTGTAATTACATGCCATTGTTGAACAGTGGTAGGAAAAATTGGGCCTTTGGTGGTGGTGCTGGTGCTACAACATTGTCAGCCCTCACAGTTACTCTTGGTGGGCGCATGAATGGGCCCTACTGTAAATTATTAGATCAAGAATTCTAATTGCATGCCCCTGTTGAAGAGGGGCAGAAAAATTGGGCCTTTGGTGGTGGTGGTGGTGGTGATGGTGGTGGTGTTGCCACAACACTGTAAGCCCTCACAGTTACTCTTGGTGGGCGCATGAATGGGCCCTACTGTAAATTATTAGATCAAAATTTGTTATTACATGCCCCTGTTGAACAGGGGCAGAAAAATTGGGCCTTAGGCACTGGTGCCACAATACTGCAACCCCTCACAGATACTGTACTTGGAGCACAGCAATGAGCCCTGTTGCAAAGTATTGCATCAAAAATTGTAATTACACGCCCCTGTTAAACAGGGGCTGAAAAATTGGGCCTTAGGCACTGGTGCTGGTGCCACGACACTGCAACCTCTCCCAGATACTCTAGTTGGAGTGCAGGAATGAGCCCTGCTGCAAAGCATTGCATAAAAAATTGTTATTACATGCCCCTGTTAAACAGGGGCTGAAAAATTGGGCCTTAGCCACTGGTGGCGGCACCCAGAAACAAAAATGTTCTTCCAAGCTATCATCATGAATCGGATCATTGAGGAGGAGGAGGATAGTCAGTCAACATAACAGGACAGTCACTCAGCATCAGCATACGTAGTCTTGAAGGGATGTGACATTTCAAAATAAATTATTCTGTTATATCAGCTTCAGGTGCTTGGTAGCTGGTGGTGATCCAAGACTGGTTCATCTTTATGAAGGTCAGTCGATCAACTGAGTCGGTGGACAGGCAGCACTGAATGTGCGTTCCGAAAGAACGCTGGATGCAGAACAGGCCAGTAGCTCAATTGCATACTGTGCAAGCTCTGGCCAGTGATCCATCCTCAAGACCCAGTAAGCCAGAGGATTTTCGGTGGAAAAGGTGTCCAAGTCTGACCGTGCCCCTAGGTATTCCTGCACCATGTATATCAGACGCTGGCGATGGTTGCTGGAACCGATCATACCTTGGGGCTGCGGACGAAAAAATTGTCTGAACGCATCGGTCAGACGGCCACCTTCTCCACTGCTCCTTCTGCTACTGACCGAAGCCTCAGGAACTCATTGTCCAGGACCAGGAGTTTGTAACCTCCCAGTCTCTGGGAACGCGTTGCACAGACCTTTCTGCAAGGCCTCCCGGAGTTGTCTCATCCACTGCTCCCTCTGTGACGGCAAGATAAGGTCCGCAACCTTACCCTTGTACCGTGGATCAAGGAGAGTGGCCAGCCAGTAATGGTCCCTCTCCTTGATCCGAAGAATACGAGGATCCTTCCACAGATATGCAGGATCAGGGAGGCCATGCAGCGTAGGTTAGCTGAGGCATTCGGTCCTGAGTCCTCTGGGTCACCAAGGACGACATGATCCGCAGCCACCTCCTCCCAGCCACGTACAAGTCCACGGGTTTGTTGGGACTGTAAATCATCCCTAAAAGACTGCTGCTGTTGATGAGTGCCATGCTCCAGCTCCATGCTGACACAATCCTCCTCCTCCTCCTCCTGTGTGATGGGTGGGACACAAGGAACACTGTCTGGGTAAAAGGGGCCTTGAGAGGCAAGGAAGTCCTCCTCTCCCTGCCTCTGTTCTGCCTTTAGTGCCCTGTCCATTATTCCACGCAGCGTATGCTCTATAAGGTGGACAAGAGGTACAGTGTCACTGATGCATGCACTGTCACTGCCTCCTCAAATGGTGCCAGGACAGTGCATGCATCCCTGATCATGCCCCACTGGCGTGGTGAAAAAAAACGAGCTCCCCTGACCCTGTCCTGGTGCCATAGTCGCACAGGTTCTCATTGATGGCCCTCTGCTGCGTGTGCAGCCGCTGCAGCATGGCCAACGTTGAGTTCCACCTGGTGGGCATGTCACATATAAGGCGGTTCTTGGGCAGGTTCAACTCCTTTTGCAGCTCAGCCAGCCGAGCACTGGCATTATATGATCTGCGGAAATGCACACAGACTTTCCTGGCCTGCCTCAGGACATCCTGTAAGCCCGGGTACCTGCCAAAGAACCGCTGCACCACCAGGTTAAGGACGTGAGCCACACAGGGCACATGGGTCAGTTGTCCCTGTCGGAGGGCGGAGAGGAGGTTGGTGCCATTGTCGCAAACCACCATTCCTGGCTTAAGCTGGCGTGGCATCAACCACCTCTCGGCCTGCCCCTGCAGAGCTGACAGAACCTCTGCCCCAGTGTGGCTCCTGTCCCCCAAGCACACCAGCGCAAGGCATGGCATCTTTTTGCCTGCGGATTTGCGTAGCCCCTTGAACGCCTACGGAGCACCGCTGGTTCCGAGGACAAGGCACAGGAAGAGGCCATGGAGGAAGAAGAAGAGGAGGAGGTGGAGGAGAGAGGTGTGTCACAACCAGTAGTAGCATTTTGGAGGAGTGGCGGCGGAACAACCTCCAACACTGCTGCACCTTGTCCTGCATCCTTCCCAGCTGCCAAAAGAGTGACCCAATGGGCCATGAAAGAAAGGTAACGTCCCTGTCCATGCCTGCTGGACCATGAGTCAGCGGTAATATGCACCTTACCGCTGACCGCCCTGTCCAGCGAGGCATGGACATTGCCTTCCACATGCTGGTAGAGAGCCGGAATCGCCTTCCGTGAGAAAAAGTGGCGTTTGGGAACCTGCCACTGAGGAACCGCACATTGCATAAACTCACGGAAGGGGGCCGAGTCTACCAACTGAACAGGCAGCAGTTGAATTGATAGCAATTTAGCCAAGCTAGCATTCAACCGCTGGGCATGTGGATGGCTGGGAGTGAACTTCTTTTGACGGTCCAGCAGCTGGGGCAGGGAAATTTGTCTGCTACAATCGGACATTGGTGTACTGCTAGCAGAGTGCCCGCAAGTACTTGGCTGTGACACACCTAATTCTACACCTTCATTCCTCTCAGTGCAGGTTTCAGAGAGGACTGAAGGTATAGTGGGGTTGGAGATCCTAGCTGATGAGGAGCAAGGAGAGGTCCGCTTTGTTCTTTGGTGTGGGTCTTTGAAGGAACGCTTGCCAATGAGCTGCATGGCAGGTCAACATATGTCTAGTCAAGCAAGTGACGCCCAAGCGGCTGATGTTTTGGCCACCCGAGATACGCTTGAGACATATGTTGCAAATAGCAGCGGTGCGATCTGATGCACTCGACTCAAAAAAGGCCCACACCAAAGAACTTTTGGAATAATGGGCAGAGGCAGCGCCCTGCACAGGCGTAGCTCTGCGGTGTGATTCAGTCGGTGTGCTGCCCTTACGCTGGCCCCCGGAGGGCATCCTACCTCGTTGGAGATGTGCCTCCTCCTCATCCTCCTCCTCTCTCCTATCAGGCACCCACGTGGAGTCAGTGACCTCATCATCCCCTCCCTGCTCATCACTGGAGCCAATCTGGCAATATGCTGCAGCTGCTGGAACATGACTGCCAGATTGGTGTCCTTCTTGAGCATCCCCTCTCTCTGCGCTCACGCTACTGCCTTCCTCTAGCTGGGTATCATCATCAGACCCTTCGAAACGCTGGGCATCCTCCTGGAGCATGTACCCAACACTGTGCTCAAACAGTTCGGGTGACTCCTCAGGAGGACATGGTGGGTCTAGGGAAGGAGTGACTGATGATGACATTGATACGAGGGAAGAGGACGCTTTGGCAGCTGCTTTGCCAGTACCCTGAGCCTGGGTGAGAGAGGATGAGGAGGGCTTGGTCATCCACTCTACCAAGTCTTCGGCATGATGCGGCTCAACACGTCCAGCTGCTGAAAATAAGGACAAGCGTGTCCCATGACAATGCACCGCGTCCACGACCAGCACTGTTGCCCCCAGACACAGAGCCTGCTTGCCCTCTTTTATTGGCTCGTGACTGTCTGCCTCTCTTTGTTGGCCTTCCAGACATAGTAATGGCCTGCAGGGAGAAGGGAAAACCAGCAATTGGGTAATGTATATTGTGCTGGAGGCACACAACACCCACTAACTCCAGCAGATGCCTTTATTACAGAACAGCAGTGACGGGTATATACAGGTGTATACTGTGCCACTAACTCCTGCAGATGCCTGTATTAGAGAACAGCAATGACGGGTTTATACAGGTGTACACTGTGCCACTAACTCCTGCAGATGCCTGTATTTGAGAACAGCAATGATGGGTATATACAGGTGTATACTGTGCCACTAACTCCTGCAGATGCCTGTATTATAGAACAGCAATGATGGGTATATACAGGTGTACACTGTGCCACTAACTCCTGCAGATGCCTGTATTAGAGAACAGCAATGACGGCTATATACAGGTTTATACTGTGCCACTAACTCCTGCAGATGCCTGTATTAGAGAACAGCAATGACGGGTATATACAGGTGTACACTGTGCCACTAACTCCTGCAGATGCCTGTATTAGAGAACAGCAATGATGGGTATATACAGGTGTACACTGTGCCACTAACTCCTGCAGATGCCTGTATTAGAGAACAGCAATGACGGGTATATACAGGTGTACACTGTGCCACTAACTCCTGCAGATGCCTGTATTAGAGAACAGCAATGATGGGTATATACAGGTGTACACTGTGCCACTAACTCCTGCAGATGCCTGTATTAGAGAACAGCAATGACGGGTATATACAGGTGTACACTGCCACTAACTCCTGCAGATGCCTGTATTAGAGAACAGCAATTACGGGTATATACAGGTGTACACTGTGCCACTAACTCCTGCAGATGCCTGTATTATAGAACAGCAATGACGGGTATATACAGGTGTACACTGTGCCACTAACTCCTGCAGATGCCTGTATTAGAGAACAGCAATGATGGGTATATACAGGTGTATACTGTGCCACTAACTCCTGCAGATGCCTGTATTATAGAACAGAAATTACGGGTATATACAGGTGTACACTGTGCCACTAACTCCTGCAGATGCCTGTATTAGAGAACAGCAATGATGGCTATATACAGGTGTATACTGTGCCACTAACTCCTGCAGATGCCTGTATTAGAGAACAGCAATGACGGCTATATACAGGTGTATACTGTGCTGGGGGCACACAACACCAACTAACTCCTGCAGATGCCTGAGAAAAGAATAGAACATAGAACACACTACCCTGCCTATGTATCTCTTTCCCTGCCTGCCTATCTAGCTAAGAGAACAACAATAAAGTGTAGATCCAGGTGTATACTGTGCTGGAGGCACACAACACCCACTAACTCCTGCAGATGCCTGAGAAACGAATAGAACATAGAACACACTGTCCCTGCCTATGTATCTCTTTCCCTGGACGCCGGAACACACTGCACGAGGCCGCCGCGCTGGTGGCCTTTTATAGTGTGGGGCGTGTACTAAACCCCCCTGAGCTATGATTGGCCACAGGCATCCTGCCTGTGGCCAATTGTGGCTCTCCTCGCTGCCGGCGCTGTGATTGGCCAAGCATGCGGGGTCACAGTGCATGCTTGGCCAATCACAGCGCCGGAAATGCAGTGCGATGGCGCAGTGCATTGTGGGCCGTTCGCATCACACAAATTTGGCGCGAATGGCCCATAATGTTCGCAATTCGGCGAACAGACAAACAGGCGATGTTCGAGTCGAGCATGCGTTCGACTCGAACATCAAGCTCATCCCTACTGGCAGGGATAACAGCTGCATGTGTTGACTGATCTCTCACAGGGATCAGTACTTCTGGTAAGCTGCTGTTTGAATAGAGGTGGTGGATTCTTTAATATTCTGAAACAGCACTGTTGTAAGGTGTTCACGTTTGATGTCACGGATGCAAGTTGAGAAGATTGAATTACCCATAATTGTTACCTTGATGATTGAACTTCATGTATGAACTATCATAAGATTTTTATGCTGCCAACACCAGTTACTCACAAGGGTGTAGCATATTAGGAGAACTATATCTGGGTATATAATAATTTTTTCGGACATAATTTTCCCCTTTCGGATGGGGGATCATACTGACATTGGAAATTTAATGTTCTGTTCATCTAATTATTTTTGTATTCATTTTTCACTTTAGTATTGCACAGCTTGATTTTTTATTATTAATATTCCTGGCTATGCTCTATTTCGGAAAGACAGGGTAAAACTGAGGGGTAATGGTATCTGTCTCTATGTTAGAAGTGATTTCAAAGCGAGTGTGAAGGAGGACCTAGTTGATGGAGAGTGTGATGAATCTGAAGCATTATGGGTGAAACTGCACATGGGTGTGCATACTGCAAAGGTTGTCATTGGAGTTTGTTATAGACCTCCCAGTGTTAATGAGGAGGTGTAGACTCAACTCCTTGCACAGCTGGAAAGGGCTGCAAGGGCTCGGACAGTGATAATAATGGGGGATTTTAACTACCGGAAATTTACTGAAGTAATGGCACTGCTGAGACAGTTAAAGTGCAAAAATGTATAAACCTATTACAAGACAATTTTATGGTTCAGTTTATTGAGGCCCCAACTAGGAATGATGTTCTGCTGGACCTGGTAATCTCAAACCATGCAGAGCTTATTACCAATATTCATATAAAGGAACATCTGGGTAGCAGTGGCAATATCATGATTTCATTTAATGTTAGCTGTAAGCAATAAACACATATGGATAAGATAAAAACACTTAACTTTAAGCAAATTGTCCAAGGAGGATGGCTGCTCTCCATGACTCAGACTGGAAAGGAATATTGGCATCAATTGACACAGAACAGAAATGGGAATTCTTCAAAGTGAGTATGTAAACTCACTGCAAAGTATATTCCCATGAGCAATACGTTTTAAAGGCTAAAAATAAAACCTCTGCGGCTCACAGCCAAAGTTAAAATGGCTATAAATAATAAAAAAGAGCTTTTAAAAAATATAAAAATGAAGGAACGCTATCATCGTTTAAATGTTACAAAGAATATAACAGAACATGTAAAAAGGAAATCAAGGACACAAAAATTCAAAACGAACGACAGATTGCAAAAGATAGTAGGACAAACCCCCAAAAAATCTTTAAATGTATTAATAGTAAAAAGGTCAGGTCTGAGCATGTAGGCCCTTTACAAAATAATCTAGAGTGGGTGACTGGGGACAAAGAAGGCAAATGTATTAAATACTTTCAGCTCTACATACAAAGGAGCATGGGGGTGGTAGTGACACAGCCCCAAATGATCCACAATGGCTCAAAAGTGATATGGTCCAGAAATATTTAGACAGAATAAAGGTGGATAAAGCACCTGGAACAGGTGGTATACACCCATAGATCCTAAAAGAATTGAGCTCTGTCATTTCAAGGCCATTGTTTCTAATATTTAGGGACTCGTTAATGACTGGGATGGTACCACTGGATTGGCGCTGGGCCAATGTGGTGTCCAGATTTAAAAAGGGATTAAAGTCTTTACCAAGTAACTGTAGACCTGTTTGTTTAACTTCTATAGTCGGGAAGATAGTGGAGAGTTTAATAAAAGACCACATAGATGAGTTCTTGCTGGAAAAAACATTTTAGGCAACAGACAGCATGGATTCATGAAAGACAGAAATTGTCAGACAAACCTGATTTCTTTTTATGAAGAGGTAAGTAAAACCTTGGACAGAGGGGTGGCTGTGGATGTGGTATACTTGGATTTTGCAAATATGCTTGACACAGTTCCCCACACACGGTTCATGTGTAAGGTAAAGTCTACAGGTTTGGAAAGATCTATTTTTAAATGGATAGAAAACTGGCTAAAATACAGAATTCAGAGAGAAGTGGTTAATGATTCTTACTCTGAATGGTCTAGGGCAGGGGTGTCAAACTCAATTTCATCGCGGGCCGCATAAGCATTTTGATTGCCCTCAAAAGGGCTGATTGTTTCTGTAAGATTAGATGTCCAGCACATCCCCTCCCCTACATTAGATGTCAAGAGCCACCCCACCATCAGAAGTCGAGTCCCCCACTCTCCCTTACATCACAGTGCACCCCCTTTCCTTATGCTGCTGGGAAGAAGCTGGATGCATTGCTTGAAAGCAGAAAATAAGGGTCTAAAGGGGGACCAGAGGAGGGCTGGAGCTCTCCTGAAGCTGCAGGAGAGATGCGAGGGCCACATGAAATGGCCTGGAGGGCCGGATTCGGCCCGCGGGCCTTGTGGTTGACATCTGTGGTCTAAGGGTATCAGTGGTGTACCCCAAGGTTCAGTGCTGGGACCCTTACTTTTTAATAACTTTATAAATGATATAGGGTCTGGGATTAAAAGTAAAATGTCTGTCTTTGCAGACGACACCAAGCTATGCAGTGGAATAACGTCCTTACAGGATTTCTCCAATTTACAAGCCGACCACAATGCACTGTCTAATTGGGCAACTAAGTGGCAAATGAGGTTTAATATTTATAAATGTAAAGTTATGCACTTGGGGGCTAAGAATTTGCATGCATCATACATACTAGGGGGAGTACAACTGGGGAAATCAATGGTGGAGAAGGATCTGGGGGTTTTGGTAGATCATAAGCTCAATAATAGCATGCAATGCCAAGCTGCGGTTTGCAAAGCGAGCAAAGTCCTTTCTTGTATTAAGAGAGGTATGGACTCTAGAGAGAGAGAGAGAAACTTTTGCCCCAGTATAAATCATTGGTAAGATCTCATCTGGAATATGCAGTTCAGTTTTGGGCCCCAGTTCTCAAAAAGGATTTTGGGGAACTGGAGAAAGTGCAGAGAAGGGCAACCAAACTGATAAGAGGCATGGAGGAGCTCAGCTATAAGGAAAGATTAGAGGAACTGAATTGATTCTCTCTTGAGAAGAGGAGATTAAGGGGGGGATATGATCAACATGTATAAATACATAAGTGGTCCATATAGTGAACTTGGTGTTGAGTAGTGATGAGCCGAACACCCCCGGGTTCGGTTCGCACCAGAACCCGCGAACGGACCGAAAGTTCGTACGAACATTAGAACCCTATTAAATACAATGGATGCGAACGTTCGAATTCTAAAGTGCTAATTATAACGACTATTATGCATGTTATTGTCCTAAAAAGGGTTTGGGAACCCGGGTTCTGCACCAGGGGACATGTATCAATGCAAAAAGAAGTTTTAAAAACGGTCGTTTTTCGGGAGCAGTCATTTTAATGATGCATAAAGTGAAAAAAAAAAGTCAAATATTCCTTTAAATATCGTACCTGGGGGGTGTCTAAAGTATGCCTGTGAAGTGCCACGTGTTTCCCGTGTTTAGAACTGTCCCTGCACAAAATGACACTTCTAAAGGAAAAAAAAGCCATTTAAAACTGCTTGCGGCTTTAATGTAATGTCTGGTCCCGGTAATATGGATGAAAATCTTTAAGAAAAATGGCATAGCTACCCCATGACCCCCCCCCCCACCCCAGCCCATTACCAGCCCCTTTGGGTCTTGTATGGATATTAAGGGGAAGCCTGCACATAAAATAAAAAAGGCCCTATATACTCTGAACAGCCGTATACAGGCGGTGCATACAAGACAGGGACTGTAGGTTTGTTCTTATGTAGAATCTGTTTGTAATTTTGAACAGGTACATTGTTTAAGTGTAGCTCCAGCCCAAAAATCTATTTTTAAACTTTTTGGAAAACATAGGTAAGGGTTATCACCCCTGTAACATTTGTTTTGCTGTCTGTGCCCCTGTTCAGAACATTTCACCTCACTTTCCGTCCCAATGACAACTGTTTTTGAAATGTGGTGTTTTTCTTGAAACAAGGATTGGTGATAAAGCATCAGTACAGAGGAGACACCTTTCTCCCATATTAATTCTTACAGGAGAGAATTTTCCTTCCTAGGGGTAGATTTCCTCTCACTTCCTGTTGTCTTCTTGCGTTTGCAAGTAGGAGTCGTTTGTAAGTTGGATGTTTGAAAGTAGGGACCTGCCGTATATACTCTGCAGAAATAGGCCCCTTAGTTGTTGGTGTTGGCACAACACTGTAAGCACTCACAGTTACTCTTGGTTGGTGCTGGAACGCCCTGCTGTCAACTATTATATCAGGAATTGTAATTACATATAATTGTTGAACAGTGGTAGTAAAAATTGGGCCTTTGATGGTGGTGCTGGTGCCACAACACTGTAAGCCCTGACAGTTACTCTTGGTGGGTGCAGCAATGGGTCCTGCTGTGAATTATTAGATCAAGAATTGTAATTGCATGCCCCTGTTGAACAGGGGCTGAAAAATTGGGCCTTTCGTGGTGGTGGTGGTGGTGGTGGTGGTGTTGCCACAACACTGTAAGCCCTCAGAGTTACTCTTGGTGGGTGCAGCAATGGGCCCTGCTGTGAATTATTAGATCAAGAATTGTAATTACATGCCCCTGTTGAACAGGGGCTGAAAAATTGGGCCTTAGGCACTGGTGGCACAACACTGCAACCCCTCACAGATACTGTACTTGGAGCACAGCAATGAGCCCTGTTGCAAAGTATTGCTTCAAAAATTGTAATTACACGCCCCTGTTAAACAGGGGCTGAAAAATTGGGCGTTAGGCACTGGTGGCGGCACCCATAAACAAAAATGATCTTCCAAGCTATCATCATCAATCGTATCATTGAGGACTCGGAGGAGGAGGATAGCCAGTCAACATAACAGCACAGGCACTCAGCATCAGCATCAGTCTTGAAGGGATGTGACATGTTAAAATCAATTAGTCTGTTATATCAGCATCAGGTGTGTGGTAGCTGGTGGTGATCCAAGACTGGTTCATCTTGATGAAAGTCAGTCGATCAACCGAGTCGGTGGACAGGCGCACCCTGTGATCCGTGACAAATCCTCCAGCAGCACTGAATGTGCGTTCCGAAAGAACGCTGGATGCAGGACAGGCCAGTAGCTCAATTGCATACTGTGCAAGCTCTGGCCAGTGATCCATCCTCAAGACCCAGTAAGCCAGAGGATTTTCGGTGGGGAAGGTGTCCAAGTCTGACCTTGCCCCTAGATATTCCTGCACCATGTTTATCAGACGCTGGCGATGGTTGCTGGAACCGATCATACTTTGGGGCTGCGGACTAAAGAATTGTCTGAACGCATCGGTCAGACGGCCACCTTCCCCACTGCTCCTTCTTTGACTGGCCGAAGCCTCAGCAACTCGTTGTCCAGGACCAGGAGTTTGTAACCTCCCAGTCTCTGGGAACGCGTTGCACAGACCTTTCTGCAAGGCCTCCCGGAGTTGTCTCATCCTCTGCTCCCTCTGCGACGGTAACATAAGGTCCGCAACCTTACCCTTGTACCGTGGATCAAGGAGAGTGGCCAGCCAGTAATGGTCCCTCTCCTTGAGCCGAAGAATACGAGGATCCTTCCGCAGACTTTGCAGGATCAGGGAGGCCATGCAGCGTAGGTTAGCTGAGGCATTCGGTCCGGAGTCCTCTGGGTCACTAAGGACGACATGATCCGCAGCCACCTCCTCCCAGCCACGTACAAGTCCACGGGTTTCTTGGGACTGTTAATCATCCCTAAAAGACTGCTGCTGTTGATGCTGCTGAGTGCCAGGCTCCACCTCCATGCTGACACAATCCTCCTCCTCCTCGTCCTCTTCCTGTGCGATGGGTGGGACAGAAGGAACACTGTCTGGGTAAAGGGGGCCTTGAGAGGCAAGGAAGTCCTCCTCTTCCTGCCTCTGTTCTGCCTCAAGTGCCCTGTCCATTATTCCACGCAGCGTGTGCTCCAACAGGTGGACAAGAGGTACAGTGTCACTGATGCATGCACTGTCACTGCTCACCATCCTCGTGGCCTCCTCAAATGGTGCCAGGACAGTGCATGCATCCCTGATCATGCCCCACTGGCGTGGAGAAAAAAAACCAAGCTCCCCTGACCCTGTCCTGGTGCCGTAGTCGCACAGGTACTCATTGATGGCCCTCTGCTGCGTGTGCAGCCGCTGCAGCATGGCCAACGTTGAGTTCCACCTGGTGGGCATGTCACATATAAGGCGGTTCTTGGGCAGGTTCAACTCCTTTTGCAGCTCAGCCAGGCGAGCACTGGCATTATAAGATCTGTGGAAATGCACACAGACTTTCCTGGCCTGCCTCAGGACATCCTGTAAGCCCGGGTACCTGCCCAAGAACCGCTGCACCACCAGGTTAAGGACGTGAGCCACACAGGGCACATGGGTCAGTTGTCCCTGTCGGAGGGCGGAGAGGAGGTTGGTGCCATTGTCGCAAACCACCATTCCTGGCTTAAGCTGGCGTGGCTTCAACCACCTCTCGGCCTGGCCCTGCAGAGCAGACAGGACCTCTGCCCCAGTGTGGCTTCTGTCCCCCAAACACACCAGCGCAAGCACGGCATGGCATCTTTTTGCCTGCGTACTTGCGTAGCCCCTTGAACGCCTACGGAGCACCGCTGGTTCAGAGGACAAAGCACAGGAAGAGGCCATGGAGGAAGAAGAAGAGGAGGGGGTGGAGGAGAGAGGTGTGTCACAACCAGTAGTAGCATTTTGGAGGCGTGGCGGTGGAACAACCTCCAACACTACTGCACCTTGTCCTGCATCCTTCCCAGCTGCCAAAAGAGTGACCCAATGGGCCGTGAAAGAAAGGTAACGTCCCTGTCCATGCCTGCTGGACCATGAGTCAGCGGTAATATGCACCTTACCGCTGACCGCCCTGTCCAGCGAGGCCAAGACATTGCCTTCCACATGCCGGTAGAGAGCCGGAATAGCCTTCCATGAGAAAAAGTGGCGTTTGGGAACCTGCCACTGAGGAACCGCACATTGCACAAACTCACGGAAGGGGGCCGAGTCTACCAACTGAAAAGGCAGCAGTTGAAGCGCTAGCAATTTAGCCAAGCTAGCATTCAACCGCTGGGCATGTGGATGGCTGGGAGTGAACTTCTTTCGACGGTCCAGCAGCTGGGGCAGGGAAATTTGCCTGCTAGAATCGGACGTCGGTGTACTGCTAGCAGAGTGGCCGCAAGTACTTGGCTGTGACACACCTAATTCTACACCTTCATTCCTCTCAGTGCATGTTTCAAAGAGGACTGAAGTTATAGTGGGGTTGGAGATCCCAGCTGATGCGGTGCAAGGAGAGGTCCGCTTTGTTCTTTGGTGTGGGTCTTTGAGGTAGGCTTGCCAACGAGCTGCATGGCAGGTCAACATATGTCTGGTCAGGCATGTGGTACCCAAGCGGCTGATGTTTTGGCCACGCGATATACGCTTGAGACATATGTTGCAAACAGCAGCTGTGCGATCTGATGCACTAGCCTCAAAAAAGGCCCACACCAAAGAACTTTTTGAATGACGGGCAGAGGCAGCGCCCTGCACAGGCGGAGCTCTGCGGTGTGATTCCGTCGGTGTACTGCCCTTACGCTGGCCACCAAAGGGCATCCTGCCTCGTTGGAGATGTGCCTCCTCCTCATCCTCCTCCTCCTCCTCTCTCCTATTAGGCACCCACGTGGAGTCAGTGACCTCATCATCCCCTCCCTCCTCATCACTGGAGCCAATCTGGCAGTATGCTGCAGCTGCTGGAACATGACTGCCAGATTGGTGTCCTTCTTGAGCATCCCCTCTGTCTGCTCTCACGCTACTGCCTTCCTCTAGCTGGGTTTCATCATCAGACCCTTCGAAACGCTGGGCATCCTCCTGGAGCATGTACCCAACACTGTGCTCAAACAGTTCGGGGGACTCCTCAGGAGGAGGACATGGTGGGTCTAGGGAAGGAGTGACTGATGATGAGTCTGACATTGATACCAGGGAAGAGGACGCATTGGCAGCTGCTTTGCCAGTACCCTGAGCCTGGGTGAGAGAGGATGAGGAGGAGGAGGAGGGCTTGGTCATCCACTCTACCAAGTCTTCGGCATGATGTGGCTCAACATGTCCAGCTGCCGAAAAGAAGGCCAAGCGTTTCCCATGGCCATGTGCTGATGACAATGCACCGCGTCCACGACCAGCACTGTTGCCCCCAGACACAGAGCCTGCTTGCCCTCTTTTATTGCCTCCTGACTGTCTGCCTCTCCTTGTTTGCCTTCCAGACATTCTAATGGATGGCCTGCAGGGAGATGGGGAAAAAAAGCAATAAGGGCTACCTTCAGGTGTCCTTCTCTGTCTCTTTACTTAAGGATTTGTAAATATGGTTGAGGATGATTGTTTTCGCACAGAATAGCACAATGACAATTTCCCTGACTGTCCAAAAAACAAGGATTTCAAAGATGGTTGATGAGGAATGCTTTAGCAAAGTATAGCACAATGAGAATTTCCCTCACTGTCCTTCCCTGTCCCTACAAACAAGGTTTAGCACAGTAAAACACACTGACACTCTCCCTACCTATAGTTTTCTGTCCCTATAATTTTTTTTTTTTAAGATGGTTGATGAGGAATGCTTTAGCACAGTATAGCACAATGAGAATTTCCCTCACTGTCCTTCCCTGTCCCTACAAACAAGGTTTAGCACAGTAAAACACACTGACACTCTCCCTACCTATAGTTTTCTGTCCCTATAAAAAATTTTTTTTTTAAAGATGGTTGATGAGGAATGCTTTAGCACAGTATAGCACAATGAGAATTTCCCTCACTGTCCTTCCCTGTCCCTACAAACAAGGTTTAGCACAGTAAAACACACTGACACTCTCCCTACCTATCCTTCTCTTTCCCTAAACTAAAGGAATCCAGGTTAAGCAAGAAAAAAAAAATGTCACTGTCCCTGCCTATGCTTCTCTTTCCCTGCTTCGGAACACACTACACTAGGCCGCCGTGCCGGCGGCCTTTTATAGTGTGGGGCGTGTACTAAACACCCTCAGCAATAATTGGCCACAGGCATCCTGCCTGTGGCCAATCATTGCTCTCCTCGCTGCCGGCGCTGTGATTGGCCAAGCATGCGGGGTCACAGTGCATGCTTGGCCAATCACAGCGCCTGGATGACACTGCGATGGCGTAGTGCATTGTGGGCCGCGAATTAGGCGCGAACGGCCCAAATCGTTCGTTGTTCGGCGAACGATCGAACAGCCGATGTTCGAGTCGAACGTATGTTCGACTCGAACACCGAGCTCATCCCTAGTGTTGAGTTATTCACTTTAAGGTCATCACAGAGGACAAGGGGGCACTCTTTACATCTAGAGGAAAAAATATTTAATCTCCAAATACAAAAAGGTTTCTTCACCGTAAGAGCTGTGAACATGTGAAATAAACTCCCTCCAGAGGTGTTCTGGCAAGCTCAATAGATTGCTTTAAGAAAGACCTGGATTCTTTCCTAAATCTACATAATATAACTGGGTACTAACATTTATAGGTAAAGTTGATCTAGGCAAAATCTAATTGCCTCTTGGGGGATCAGGAAGGAATTTTTTCCCATGCTATAGCAAATTGGATCATGCTTTGCTGGGGTTTTTCTCCTTCCTCTGGATCAACTGTAGGTGAAGGATTGTATTTTTTTTTTTTTGGGGTTGAACAAGATGGACCTGACTATGTAACTATGTAGCACACTTACAAAATTACAGTTTTAAGTGCAAATACAAGTACAGTATGCAATTAACAATGTGATTTAAGGTAGATATTAAGGCAAAATATCTTTTGCCATCTTGTTTGATAACCTAATGTTCAGGGTTTGTAAATCTTTAAAATAAAAATGTTCTTCAGAATCGTGAGAAAATTGTGATCTAATTTTATTTAGAATTGTGCAGCTCTATAGTAAGTAAGTAGCTCAGGGAGAGGACTCAAGAGGGCAAGAAATTAGAATGGGCGGCACACACACATGAAATTGACTTACTGTGACGCCGACAGCAATGTGCAGCAGCACAGATGTTGATGACACCCCTATGACATGACAGGTCCCCTCCTGAGTAGTGATGAGCCGAACACCCCCGGGTTCGGTTCGCACCAGAACCCGCGAACGGACCGAAAGTTCGAACGAACATTAGAACCCTATTAAATACAATAGATGCGAACGTTCGAATTCTAAAGTGCTAATTATAAAAACTATTATGCATGTTATTGTCCTAAAAAGGGTTTGGGAACCCGGGTTCTGCACCAGGGGACATGTATCAATGCAAAAATAAGTTTTAAAAACGGTCGTTTTCCGGGAGCAGTCATTTTAATGATGCATAAAGTGAAAAAAAAAGTCAAATATTCCTTTAAATATCGTACCTGGGGGGTGTCTAAAGTATGCCTGTGAAGTGCCACGTGTTTCCCGTGTTTAGAACTGTCCCTGCACAAAATGACACTTCTAAAGGAAAAAAAAGCCATTTAAAACTGCTTGCGGCTTTAATGTAATGTCTGGTCCCGGTAATATGGATGAAAATCTTTAAGAAAAATGGCATAGCTACCCCATGACCCCCCCCCCTACCCCAGCCCATTACCAGCCCCTTTGGGTCTTGTATGGATATTAAGGGGAACCCCGCACATAAAATAAAAAAGGCCCTATATACTCTGAACAGCCGTATACAGGCGGTGCATACAAGACAGGGACTGTAGGTTTGTTCTTATGTAGAATCTGTTTGTAATTTTGAACAGGTACATTGTTGAAGTGTAGCTCCAGACCAAAAATCTATTTTTAAACTTTTTGGAAAACATAGGTAAGGGTTATCACCCCTGTAACATTTGTTTTGCTGTCTGTGCCCCTGTTCAGAACATTTCACCTCACTTTCCGTCCTAATGACAACTGTTTTTGAAATGTGGTGTTTTTCTTGAAACAAGGATTGCTGATAAAGCATCAGTACAGAGGAGACACCTTTCTCCCATATTTATTCTTACAGGAGAGAATTTTCCTTCCTAGTGGTAGATTTCCTCTCACTTCCTGTTGTCTTCTTGCGTTTGCAAGTAGGAGTCGTTTGTAAGTTGGATGTTTGAAAGTAGGGACCTGCCGTATATACTCTGCAGAAATAGGCCCCTTAGTTGTTGGTGTTGGCACAACACTGTAAGCACTCACAGTTACTCTTGGTTGGTGCTGGAACGCCCTGCTGTCAACTATTATATCAGGAATTTTAATTACATATAATTGTTGAACAGTGGTAGTAAAAATTGGGCCTTTGATGGTGGTGCTGGTGCCACAACACTGTAAGCCCTGACAGTTACTCTTGGTGGGTGCAGCAATGGGCCCTGCTGTGAATTATTAGATCAAGAATTGTAATTACATGCCCCTGTTGAACAGGGGCTGAAAAATTGGGCCTTAGGCACTGGTGGCACAACACTGCAACCCTTCACAGATACTGTACTTGGAGCACAGCAATGAGCCCTGTTGCAAAGTATTGCTTCAAAAATTGTAATGACACGCCCCTGTTAAACAGGGGCTGAAAAATTGGGCCTTAGGCACTGGTGGCACAACACTGCAACTCCTCACAGATACTGTACTTGGAGCACAGCAATGAGCCCTGTTGCAAAGTATTGCTTCAAAAATTGTAATTACACGCCCCTGTTAAACAGGGGCTGAAAAATTGGGCGTTAGGCACTGGTGGCGGCACCCATAAACAAAAATGATCTTCCAAGCTATCATCATCAATCGTATCATTGAGGACTCGGAGGAGGAGGATAGCCAGTCAACATAACAGCACAGGCACTCAGCATCAGCATCAGTCTTGAAGGGATGTGACATTTTAAAATCAATTAGTCTGTTATATCAGCATCAGGTGTGTGGTAGCTGGTGGTGATCCAAGACTGGTTCATCTTGATGAAAGTCAGTCGATCAACCGAGTCGGTGGACAGGCGCACCCTGTGATCCGTGACAAATCCTCCAGCAGCACTGAATGTGCGTTCCGAAAGAACGCTGGATGCAGGACAGGCCAGTAGCTCAATTGCATACTGTGCAAGCTCTGGCCAGTGATCCATCCTCAAGACCCAGTAAGCCAGAGGATTTTCGGTGGGGAAGGTGTCCAAGTCTGACCTTGCCCCTAGATATTCCTGCACCATGTTTATCAGACGCTGGCGATGGTTGCTGGAACCGATCATACTTTGGGGCTGCGGACTAAAGAATTGTCTGAACGCATCGGTCAGACGGCCACCTTCCCCACCGCTCCTTCTTTGACTGGCCGAAGCCTCAGCAACTCGTTGTCCAGGACCAGGAGTTTGCAACCTCCCAGTCTCTGGGAACGCGTTGCACAGACCTTTCTGCAAGGCCTCCCGGAGTTGTCTCATCCTCTGCTCCCTCTGCGACGGTAACATAAGGTCCGCAACCTTACCCTTGTACCGTGGATCAAGGAGAGTGGCCAGCCAGTAATGGTCCCTCTCCTTGATCCGAAGAATACGAGGATCCTTCCGCAGACTTTGCAGGATCAGGGAGGCCATGCAGCGTAGGTTTGCTGAGGCATTCGCTCCGGAGTCCTCTGGGTCACTAAGGACGACATGATCCGCAGCCACCTCCTCCCAGCCACGTACAAGTCCACTGGTTTCTTGGGACTGTAAATCATCCCTAAAAGACTGCTGCTGATGATGCTGAGTGCCAGCCTCCACCTCCATGCTGACACAATCCTCCTCCTCCTCCTCCTCCTCCTCCTCCTCTTCCTGTGCGATGGGTGGGACAGAAGGAACACTGTCTGGGTAAAGGGGGCCTTGAGAGGCAAGGAAGTCCTCCTCTTCCTGCCTCTGTTCTGCCTCAAGTGCCCTGTCCATTATTCCACGCAGCGTGTGCTCCAACAGGTGGACAAGAGGTACAGTGTCACTGATGCATGCACTGTCACTGCTCACCATCCTCGTGGCCTCCTCAAATGGTGCCAGGACAGTGCATGCATCCCTGATCATGCCCCACTGGCGTGGAGAAAAAAAACCAAGCTCCCCTGACCCTGTCCTGGTGCCGTAGTCGCACTGGTACTCATTGATGGCCCTCTGCTGCGTGTGCAGCCGCTGCAGCATGGCCAACGTTGAGTTCCACCTGGTGGGCATGTCACATATAAGGCGGTTCTTGGGCAGGTTCAACTCCTTTTGCAGCTCAGCCAGGCGAGCACTGGCATTATAAGATCTGCGGAAATGCACACAGACTTTCCTGGCCTGCCTCAGGACATCCTGTAAGCCCGGGTACCTGCCCAAGAAGCGCTGCACCACCAGGTTAAGGACGTGAGCCACACAGGGCACATGGGTCAGTTGTCCCTGTCGGAGGGCGGAGAGGAGGTTGGTGCCATTGTCGCAAACCACCATTCCTGGCTTAAGCTGGCGTGGCGTCAACCACCTCTCGGCCTGGCCCTGCAGAGCAGACAGGACCTCTGCCCCAGTGTGGCTTCTGTCCCCCAAACACACCAGCGCAAGCACGGCATGGCATCTTTTTGCCTGCGTACTTGCGTAGCCCCGTGAACGGCTACGGAGCACCGCTGGTTCATAGGACAAACCACAGGAAGAGGCCATGGAGGAAGAAGAAGAGGAGGGGGTGGAGGAGAGAGGTGTGTCACAACCAGTAGTAGCATTTTGGAGGCGTGGCGGTGGGACAACCTCCAACACTACTGCACCTTGTCCTGAATCCTTCCCAGCTGCCAAAAGAGTGACCCAATGGGCCGTGAAAGAAAGGTAACGTCCCTGTCCATGCCTGCTGGACCATGAGTCAGCGGTAATATGCACCTTACCGCTGACCGCCCTGTCCAGCGAGGCCAAGACATTGCCTTCCACATGCCGGTAGAGAGCCGGAATAGCCTTCCGTGAGAAAAAGTGGCGTTTGGGAACCTGCCACTGAGGAACCGCACATTGCACAAACTCACGGAAGGGGGCCGAGTCTACCAACTGAAAAGGCAGCAGTTGAAGCGCTAGCAATTTAGCCAAGCTAACATTCAACCGCTGGGCATGTGGATGGCTGGGAGTGAACTTCTTTCGACGGTCCAGCAGCTGGGGCAGGGAAATTTGCCTGCTAGAATCGGACGTCGGTGTACTGCTAGCAGAGTGGGCGCAAGTACTTGGCTGTGACACACCTAATTCTACACCTTCATTCCTCTCAGTGCATGTTTCAGAGAGGACTGAAGTTATAGTGGGGTTGGAGATCCCAGCTGATGCGGTGCAAGGAGAGGTCCGCTTTGTTCTTTGGTGTGGGTCTTTGAGGTAGGCTTGCCAACGAGCTGCATGGCAGGTCAACATATGTCTGGTCAGGCATGTGGTACCCAAGCGGCTGATGTTTTGGCCACGCGATATACGCTTGAGACATATGTTGCAAACAGCAGCTGTGCGATCTGATGCACTAGCCTCAAAAAAGGCCCACACCAAAGAACTTTTTGAATGACGGGCAGAGGCAGCGCCCTGCACAGGCGGAGCTCTGCGGTGTGATTCCGTCGGTGTACTGCCCTTACGCTGGCCACCAAAGGGCATCCTGCCTCGTTGGAGATGTGCCTCCTCCTCATCCTCCTCCTCCTCCTCTCTCCTATTAGGCACCCACGTGGAGTCATTGACCTCATCATCCCCTCCCTCCTCATCACTGGAGCCAATCTGGCAGTATGCTGCAGCTGCTGGAACATGACTGCCAGATTGGTGTCCTTCTTGAGCATCCCCTCTGTCTGCTCTCACGCTACTGCCTTCCTCTAGCTGGGTTTCATCATCAGACCCTTCGAAACGCTGGGCATCCTCCTGGAGCATGTACCCAACACTGTGCTGAAACAGTTCGGGGGACTCCTCAGGAGGAGGACATGGTGGGTCTAGGGAAGGAGTGACTGATGATTTGTCTGACATTGATACCAGGGAAGACGACGCTTTGGCAGCTGCTTTTCCAGTACCCTGAGCCTGGGTGAGAGAGGATGAGGAGGAGGAGGAGGGCTTGGTCATCCACTCTACCAAGTCTTCGGCATGATGTGGCTCAACATGTCCAGCTGCCGAAAAGAAGGACAAGCGTGTCCCATGGCCATGTGCTGATGACAATGCACCGCGTCCACGACCAGCACTGTTGCCCCCAGACACAGAGCCTGCTTGCCCTCTTTTATTGCCTCCTGACTGTCTGCCTCTCCTTGTTTGCCTTCCAGACATTCTAATAGATGGCCTGCAGGGAGATGGGAAAAAAGCAATAAGGGCTACCTTCAGGTGTCCTTCTCTGTCCCTTGAAACAAGGACTTTCACAGTGAAAGAAACTGACACTGTCCCTACCTAGAGTTTTCTGTCCCTAGAATAAATGTTTTTTTTAATCACAATATAGCACAAGGAAAATTAACTCACTGTCCTTACAGGTCCCTGGAAACAAGGACTTGCAGAGTGAAAGAAACTGACACTGTCCCTACCTAGAGTTTTCTGTCCCTAGAATAAATGTTTTTTTTAAGCACAATATAGCACAAGGACAATTAACTCACTGTCCTTACAGGTCCCTGGAAACAAGGACTTGCAGAGTGAAAGAAAAAAAACACTCTCCCTACCTACAGTTTTCTGTCCCTAGAAAAAATGTTTTTTTTAAGCACAATATAGCACAAGTAAAATTAACTCACTGTCCTTACAGGTCCCTGGAAACAAGGACTTGCAGAGTGAAAGAAAAAAAACACTCTCCCTACCTACAGTTTTCTGTCCCTAGAAAAAATGTTTTTTTTAATCACAATATAGCACAAGGAAAATTAACTCACTGTCCTTACAGGTCCCTGGAAACAAGGACTTGCAGAGTGAAAGAAACTGACACTGTCCCTACCTAGAGTTTTCTGTCCCTAGAATAAATGTTTTTTTTAATCACAATATAGCACAAGGAAAATTAACTCACTGTCCTTACAGGTCCCTGGAAACAAGGACTTGCAGAGTGAAAGAAACTGACACTGTCCCTACCTAGAGTTTTCTGTCCCTAGAATAAATGTTTTTTTTAAGCACAATATAGCACAAGGACAATTATCTCACTGTCCTTACAGGTCCCTGGAAACAAGGACTTGCAGAGTGAAAGAAAAAAAACACTCTCCCTACCTACAGTTTTCTGTCCCTAGAAAAAATGTTTTTTTTAATCACAATATAGCACAAGGAAAATTAACTCACTGTCCTTACAGGTCCCTGGAAACAAGGACTTGCAGAGTGAAAGAAACTGACACTGTCCCTACCTAGAGTTTTCTGTCCCTAGAATAAATGTTTTTTTTAATCACAATATAGCACAAGGACAATTAACTCACTGTCCTTACAGGTCCCTGGAAACAAGGACTTGCAGAGTGAAAGAAACTGACACTGTCCCTACCTAGAGTTTTCTGTCCCTAGAATAAATGTTTTTTTTAAGCACAATATAGCACAAGGACAATTAACTCACTGTCCTTACAGGTCCCTGGAAACAAGGACTTGCAGAGTGAAAGAAACTGACACTGTCCCTACCTAGAGTTTTCTGTCCCTAGAATAAATGTTTTTTTTAAGCACACTATAGCAGAAGCACAAAACACACTGACACTCTCCCTACCTATCCTTCTCTTTCCCTAAACTAAAGGAATCCAGGTTAAGCAAGAAAGAAATAACAGTCACTGTCCCTGCCTATGCTACTCTATCCCTGCTCCGGAACACACTACACTAGGCCGCCGTGCTGGCGGCCTTTTATAGTGTGGGGCGTGTACTAAACACCCTCAGCAATAATTGGCCACAGGCATCCTGCCTGTGGCCAATCATTGCTCTCCTCGCTGCCGGCGCTGTGATTGGCCAAGCATGCGGGGTCACAGTGCATGCTTGGCCAATCACAGCGCCTGGATGACACTGCGATGGCGTAGTGCATTGTGGGCCGTTCGCGTCACTCGAATTTGGCGCGAACGGCCCAAATCGTTCGATCTTCGTCGAACGATCGAACAGCCAATGTTCGAGTCGAACGTATGTTCGACTCGAACACGAAGCTCATCCCTACTCCTGAGTCACAGTGATAGTCTCTCTCCATGCTAGGTGGTCCCTTCAGTCCACTTCAGTCCAACCAGACAGTCCGGCTCCCGGCATGCCTTGCTCCCATCCCACACACGAGGCTTCGGCAACTCTGCTCATTACACGACACACTCAGGCACCACCACCGCTGGACCCGCCCTCTGCCAGCCCTGCCCGAACACACTGTAGCAGGCAATTGGCTGGTCTTGGCCGGCTCCGGACTGGAACTGCACATGCTTATTTCCGAGCCAAGCGTCACAGCCTTATTTTTTACTGGCAAACTTTTCCTGTCATGCCTCATACACACGACCGGTTTTCCCAGCAGGAAAACTGCCATGAGAGCTTTTGGCCGGGAATCCCGGCCGTGTGTATGCTCCATCGCAGTTTTCCCGACAGGAAAACTGCCGGGAATCCCGCCGGGAAAAATGAGAACATGTTCTCTTTTTTCCTGCAAGGATTCCCAGCGTTTTTTAAGCCGGTAGTTTTCCTATGGGAAACACTGCGGTGGAGCATACACACGGCCGGGTTTCCCAACCAAAGCTCTCATGGCAGTTTTCCTTTTGTAGGGGGAAACAGCTACCGAGCAGGTTCTCGGTTTTCCCCTTGGTTTTCCCGGCGGACTTTTTACCGCCGGGAAAACTGATCGTGTGTATTAGGCATCACTGGCATATACTGGCAGTAGAAAAGTGACTTTTTTTACTGTCTGCCAATTGGCAACACTGCATTACATTCTTTAGCAATTTACTGTTGGGTTTACTGTAAACATACATAGAATATAATAAAATAATAATACGCAGAGCTTTTTTTCTCTTTCTGCCGTGACCTACCTGAGCACCGTCACTTGTCTTTGTCCCCCTATCCATCTCCTAGTGCCTCTCTCTTTAGTGAATACAGAGCCCAGTATCATTTGAAGAAGTTTAGTTTTTTGTATGGAAGAATACATTTCACCCAGCAACAATAGACCCCTCAGCAACAATAGACCCTTCCCCAGGAACAAAATATACTCTCCAGCAACAATAGATCCCCACGAGCGACAATAGATCCCCACCAGCAACAAAAGACTCCTGCTGGCAATAGCCAGCATCAATAGACCCTCCCCTTTAACAGTGGATCCACCCCATAAGAACCCCAGAGCAAAATATCCCCCACCATCGACATTAGATCCCTCTGCAACAGTAAATCCCTCCACCAACTATCTCCCCAGCAACACTAAAACCAGCTACAGTAGATCCCCAGCAGTCAGCATCAATAGACCCCCAAGCACACCCCATCTCCCTTTTTCCAGTAAATACATTCTGTGCTGGAGGTCCCAAAACTGCATTCCCCCATGTTCCCGCTGAAAAAAGCCCTGATAATACGTGATACGACATTCTACAAGATACAACTTGACTCTTTAATGCAGTATTAAACCTAAAAGCAAAAATTTATTATATTGCAGCTTCCGAATCACTAGATTTTTTTTTTTTTTTTTTTTTTCTTTTGGCTTTTTTCTCTCTGTTTTTACCTGGTAATCTGCCCAGGAACACACCTCCTGTATTAGGCTCCTTTCCCACTGACAGACCGATTGGATCATCCGTTGCTCTCTATGGAGCGGCGGATGTCAGTGGACATGTGCCGCTGACACCCACCGACATCCGTTATGATCCTGTCCACTAAAGACAGATGGATGGGGATCGGTAGATTGGATGACAGTCGGATGGAAACGGACAGGCGGTCTGTTTCATTCCGACATGCCCATAGAGAACAGGGGGATGTGTACGTGTCCACTTTGCATCAGCAGGGATCAGCAGAGAGACCCCCTGCTGAGTGGGCAGATCTGCTGGCAGACTCCCACCAGTGTGAAAGGGGCCTTAGAGTGCCACCGCTTCTGAGGAATGAGCACAGGAGGCGCAGCAGACAGCATTGTCAGTCTGGAGGACTGTATAATTGCATTCATGTAAACTGATACTTTCTGCTGGAGAGCTTGCGCTTATAAAAAAACTGATGAAAACAGAAGAAAGATAAAAAGGAAACAAATACAGCCATCACATCTAAGATTTGGTAAGCTGCAATAAAATATGTGTTTTCTTTTGGGTTTAATACTGCTTGTTGACCGCCTAATTGTAAATATACGTCATTACTTTGATGTTAAATACCGAGGTTATGGTAGCAGCTAGCTGTCTCAAGTTGGAGTGCCAATATCTAAATGTAAGCCTCGTACACACAAACAAGTTTCTCGGCAAAAACCAGCAAGAAACTTGCTGGCAGAGATTTTTTGCCGAGAAATTTGTTCGTGTGTATGGTTTCTCGTCAAGAAAAGCGACAAGAATCTCGACGAGAAAATAGAGATCCTGCTCTCTATTTTCTCGTCGAGATTCTCGTCAGCCTGTTTCTCGACAAGAAAATTGTGTGTGTGTGTACACTTACCTTTTCGCCGGGAAGCCCGCGCATGCTCGAAATGACTTCGACGCATGCGCGGTAGCTTCCTAGGCATAGATAGGGTATACCAAGATGGCGGCGATGGCATCGAATGTGACGAGCGCATGCTCGTCGTAGTCGATGACGTCACCGCGTACGCTCCATTCAAAGAACCGCGGGTTCTTTGAATCGAGCGTGTGTACACTCGGCCGGGACAATTTTCTTGTCCAAGAATCTCGTCGACATGTTTTTTTCGACGAGAATCTCGGCCGTGTGCACAAGGCCTTAGTGTTTGGAGCTAGCCTGTAACCAGCCTGATTTTTTTTATATTTTCTGTGCTTTCTCCTAAACTCATTGATTATTTCTGCCTGTTGCTGTTGTTGTTCCAGTAATTAGAGTGGGAACTAACAATGTATTGGGTTATGTTTTTTTGTCTGCCTTGGCCAATTACTGAGAGATTTATTCCAGTAATGTGAGCTGAGAGGAGAGGATAAATATTTGGAGCAACATCCTAGAAGGATCCTTGTCTGTCCTTCTTGGGCTGTTGCCTTGTGATGATGCTACAGTGAAGTTTCTTATTCTTGGGGCCTGTGGCAAGTGCCAAAGAATCCAAACTGGCCTATTCCAGGGTTTAAAGGGGTTTTAAGGGGTCTCCAGTTTATTGTCCTTCAGACTTTAGGGATGCCAGACTGTGGCCAGCGGGAGTGGAAACTTTCCTGACATCAGCGGGAGTAAACATCCCTACATGAAATATTAGGGGGAGGAATGTTGCCCCATTGTTGGTATCATTGGGAGGAGTAGTGCCCCATTGCTGGTGTCAGTGGGAGAAATGGTGCTCCACTGTTGATGTCAGTTGGCAGAATAGTGTCCCAGGGGCCAGATTAAGGCAAGCAAAAGGCTGCATCCGGGCCCGGACCATAGTTTGGAGACCATTGGTCTAAAGGAACAGAGAGGTAGCTACCCATAGGGAGCATCTTTAGAAAAGACAGGTAGGTGGTTACCCTAAGCGAGTATCTTCAGAGGGGTCTGCTATGCTGAAAAGTGTTTAACCACTTCCCCCAGCTGGCTGTCATATACTGAGTGGAGATATCTGAATGATGCCTGCAGCTACAGGCATCATCCAGATATCTTTATTTCAGACGGCAATTCCCTACAGTGTAAAATCCATCTTAGCAGCTGTTTAGCCACTTGATTGCTTTTACAGGTGGCGGGAGGGGACGTTCCTCCCTCCCACCACACTCTGGTGCTTCTCCGGTCTCTCCTGTGCGATCAGGGAGCCTGAGAATAAATCCGCCGGTGGTCCCGGCCATCTCTATGACCCTTGGTGGCCGGAAGCGACGCTCTGGCAGATGTAGACACTGCCATTTTTTTTTTGCTGGAAAGCCTGAGATCTTTTTTTTATTTTTTTTTATCTCTGGCTTTTCAGCATAGAGGAGAGATGTGGGGACTTATAGACCACAGAGCTCTCCATAATGAGGACCTGTCATGCCATATTCCTATTACAAAGGATGTTTACATTCCTTGTAATAGGAATAAAAGTGACCCATCCCCTCGTGCTCATATCACTGTGATCATTAGAGTGAGAGCAACATTTCTAGTGCTAGACCTCCCCTGTAACTCTAAACTGATAACCTGTAAATTGCGCTTAAAAAATTGCTGCGCAAATACCATGTGACATTGAAATTGCATCAACGCCATTTTATTTCCCAGGGTCTCTGCTAATATATATATATATATATATATATATATATATATATATATGTTTGGGGGTTCTAAATATTATTTTAACTAAAAAATTATGATTTTTACAAACGTAGGAAAGAAATGCCAGAATTGGTTTGGGTGGCAAGTGGTTAAGAGACCTAGAGGTAGGCTGCTGCCAGATGGGTATTGCATGGAGACCTCATTACTAAACGCTTTAAGGTACAGTGACTGCTCTTGTACATTGGATCCATGCAACTTTAATTGGCTGTTTCTACTTATAAGGACCAAATATTATTGGAAGGCTGCTGCTAAAAGGATTACAACCACCAACCCTATTGATGCTACAGCCAGTGACTTCTCCCTCTCAAAGTGTTACTGTATCCTATCTTTCTGTTATGAAAGGGCTCTTATTAACTTTGCTGTAGCTAGAAGGACTGGCTTATTCTGCATATTTTTTTGAGGGGGGGGGGGGGTAGTAGAGTGTATTACTTGCCCCTAACCCCCTCTTCACACGTTTATTGAGTAAATACAAGATTGAAAGGGTAAAATGACCAGCACAAAACTGTTTGTTCTACCTAATAATAAGCCAGGGTAAAGCTTGCCTGTCTCGCTGCTTTGGGGGTCATCCTACACTGCCCAAGTGGGAGGTGTGCTATACTCAGTTTTGGGTTCATTTTATAAAGTATGTAATACATGATGAAATACTTTTATGGTTTAACTTTGAAAGTTCTAAATCATTGATTTAATTCTGTCAGGCTGAAATTTAATTATACAAAGGGAAAAAAAAACAGAAGCTCTGAATTAAAGTATAATTACGTTGCTCGTCTTGGCTCAGAGACAAGGTTCTTCTATTGCTTAATATTCGTGTTACATGTTCCCATATTCTGTAACGTGGCCATTTTTATGGATAGACATTGTAATCCTCTTTACTGGCTTAGGTTAATTTCAATAAAATATTAAATCCATTTTCTAATCTAAATGAGTTCATTAGGGAAGACATGGCAAGGAGAGATCCGCAATCCCTATAGGATTCAGCTTCATTACATCTATTTGTGCTTTTCCAGGGTGGTACATTTTTATATGGTTTTATCTTTTCTGCTCCAGAAGCATCCATCCTAATTCCGAGCCTCCTCTGTATGCATGATGTGCCCATGTTTAGCAGTCTGCAGTCAGTGTGATCCCCCAGGTAGGTTTAAGTTATGACTGCAGAAGTAAACTTGCCATCAGCAGCATTAATCATGCGCCGTTAAATAAAGAAAATGAAGATTAGTGTCTAGACAAGAAAGAAAGGCTTTGATGCTAGTTATTAACTTGCAGACAGTAGATCGGCAAAGCGCAAGTTAGAAGTTACCTGCCTGTCAGAAAGTAAAAGAAACAGCATCACCTGTACTGATTAACAGGAATTAAAGGCAACTGGCATCATCTGGCTATCGTGCTGTTCCTCTACCTTCAGTACTTTGATTTACTAAAGGGCTTTTGTCCTTACTCTGGCTTTTCTGATCTGCATACTTGTTGTAGGGCAGTGATTTAGAAAGTATTGAATTCAGTGGGTTAGCATAATAACCAAGCAACTAGCAATTTCAGGAGGTTAAAAATGGCAGCCTGTAATTCTCTAAGGAAAGCTTTACTTTAATGACCATCTCCAGGTAAATATGCCTCTTTCAACCTCATGCCCTTCTATTCAGATTCCCCATTACAAAAGTACCATGCCTTGCTCTGTACTGTACTCCTGTGTAGAATAACATATATCATATGAGTTGAGTTGAGAGGTATCGTGATATAGACATGCGCCAATTAACTTACCAGCATGTCTTTAGAGCAGTGTTTCTCAACTCCAGTCCTCAAGGCGCACCAACATGTCATGTTTTTGGGATTTCCTGCAGATGAAACAGCTGTGGTAATTACTAAGGCAGTGAAACTGCTCAAATCACCTGTGCAAATAAATGGAAATACCAAAAACATGACCTGTTGGTGCACCTTGAGGACTGGAGTTGAGAAACACTGCTTTAGAGTGTGGGAGGACACCGGAGAACCTGGAGAAAACCCACACAGGCACAGGGAGAACATGCAAACTCCAGGCAGATGGTGTCATGGTCGGGATTCCTTTCAAGTAAGGAAATCTGACTAGTAGTCAAATGTAGCAGCACCCTATATGATTTCACACTGAATATACAACTATGAAGCTTAGGAGCAGGAGGAAGTGCATAGATATTAGGAGAATTCCTATATGCTTCGATGTACTGCTTAGGCACAATCAACTTTCCTAGATGTTTTTTATGAGATAGCACATCTACGCACTTTGAGTACAGGTCCATTTTAATAACTAAGTTGGTGTAATTTTCCCCCCAAATTATGTAGCAGTATAGTTTATCATACCTTCTGTAGCGGGGTCCTCAATTTAGTGGGGTACACTTGGGGAGTAGTGTGACCCAAGTGTGTAATTATGTTAGGGTTCAGACCCCTTTTTCTTATTCGTGGAGGATTGGGTGGTGTAATATTCTCTTTGACCAGTGGGTGTCAGTGTACCTACTGGCTCGGGGTAGAATCACTACCGCAGTGCTACCCTTTTTGGTCTCTTCCGGGAGATGGTACGGCCGGGGCGGGGAACCCGCCGTGCTATCGACGGGAGGAGATAAAAAGGGGGAGACGCCCTCACCACGAGGTCTTCGGGGATCATCTCTTCACGCACCCAGGCACCTTCAGCCTGGGTGCAGGTGGTTCAAGGTTCCGGCCTAGGCGCCCTAGGCCTGGTCGGGATGAAGATGGAGTCCATCCCAGGCACCTTCAGCCTGGGATGAGGTACTATTGAGGAGGCCTGGGACCCGGTGACTCCGACTGGGTCCCGCGAGGGGACCCGCATCTGAGGTGAGGAGGCTGGGGAGGTCACTCGTTCGAAGACCCGGTGTAGTGTCAACCCGGTGACGGATGGGCCTTCAGTAACTCCCTTGGAGGACATCTTCCCCTGATAGAGGCCCGCAGCGCAACAGAGGTATTCATGTCGAGACTCCTACAACCCTTGGTCATAGTATAGGGGGTGTAGGGACCCAGATCAGTATAGTGCCTCGATCTGCTCATTTCACCGTATCATGCCATCACATTGCCTTGTAACTGAAGATACAAAATAAATCTAATCGTTGGACGGTGATTGGTGTATGGACTCTGTTAATGGGAGCAAAGGGAGATTTTCTGCACGACAGACTCGGTACATGTTCAGGACACCGGCCCCAGGAAACATTTGGTATTGGCCTTCACCTCGCCTGCAAGTAGTGGGGAGGACATGGGCCGTAGCGCACCCTCACCCCTGTCGCGTGACATACCCCTAGGCTAAAGAAGACGGGGTGAGGGGGTGGCCGCTACACGTGGGGGCTCGTCCGGGATATCGTGTGTCTTGGCGATGGAACTGAGAGCGTCTGTGTTTGAACTTTGCTGCCCGGAGGAGTTCCGAGCGGGTCGGCCATGTGATTGGCCAGAGTGCATCCCTGCTCGGAGTTGTGGACATGACCCTAAGTCGGGAAAGGCCCACGCAGAGGAGCATAGAAAGGGAAAGGTCCAGCCGTGTGAAGTACTACATGTGGGGACTGTTAATGCACTGCGCCACGAGGCACCCCATGACTGTACAATTCGTAGGCGGAGACTGGCGGAAGCCCGCGAAAACGTACAAGTTGTGGGAGGAGTCTGGCCACGTGTGGAGATACACGTGGAGACTCCTGCGTGTGGTCAGCGCGTGATGGAACAGCAAGTGGTCGGGATGGCCTCAAGCTCCCCATGGATACCGGTACCTTACCCCACGAAGATGACTGCATTTGCTGCTCCCCTGACAGACACGGGGATAAGACTTAGGCCCCGAGGACAGTTGGCTCTGTATTCATGCAGAGACACGGAGGCTCTCGGTGTGATCTGTCCGGGATGCTTGGGACTGGTGGTCCAACTAAAGCCATTCGGGCGATGTGAGGCCTGCAAGGAATTCCTTTTTGAGGTTGAACCATACACGGAAAGGCCCCGGGCCTTACGCCTCAACTGCATCACAGGAACCGCCACTCCGGAGGGAGAGATCCAGGCCTCTGCGAAGGTCCCCGTATGCGCTGACCAGGGCGAAGTGACTGCCCAACCAGAGATTGAGAGAGAAAAATCCGAAGACACTGCTTCGGTCACCACAGACTCCCTGCTACCACCCCCGAAGAGGAAGATAGGCCTGGTGCAGGCCTCCTGTGGTCGTGGTCGAGCTTCACCCCGCCGCTTGCCTGGCCTGGATGGCGCCGGTAGAGAAGAGAGTCCCGGACATCCCAGTTCTTCAGTAGGTCCAGGTGAGCTAGGGGCTGGGACTACGGTGTTGGTTGGAGGTGTCGGGAGTTCACAGTCGGTGGAGCCCGAAAGGGAGGGTAGCCTTCCGTCTACTAGAGACTACCTTCCCGCCGAGATGTATGACACCTCCGACTTAGAGTCGTTGTCAGACTGTGGGGATGACGGGGAAATAGACAAGCTATTTCAATGGAAGGGCTGGGACAGACGCCCGCTACCTGTGCTGAGTAAACCACAGGATTCCCCCATGTCCATAGAAGATAATACGCTCCGGGCGCAGACCCCGGAGTTTCAGAGGAAATCTAACCCTTCGACCAACTTTCCTCACTCAACTACATCATCCGCTTTGATGGTGAGGACGCAGCGTGCTTCGTTGCGGGCACCAAAGACCAAGCAACCTGAGATGGTGAAGGTACCTCGGCACCCGGAGGCCATCGTACAGCCAGGAGAAGGTGAGCGAGATGTGATGCCGCCTCTAGCCAGATTGCAGAGACTTTTCTCCCAGAGAGTCGCCCGTGAATATGGGTGGGAGTACCCCTACTTGCCCCGGGACTTATTGTATGAAGTTGAGGTCCTGCGACCAAGGTGGTATGACGAGTTTGTATGGGAAAAGCTTAAAGTACCCCATGCCAGGCGATACCTGTCATGTTCGCCGCCTGTGTCTAAAAAGTTCAAGGACGGCAGAGCTGATTGGAGACTTGGGCGCCATATTCATGCTGATAAGGTGCTCATCTGTAGGAAAGAAGGAGAGGATGTCGAGTACTCGGTGGAAGTGTTTGACGGGCACCTGAAGCCTCTGTTTCTGCCGGATCCAAGGTTCTACTTATAGGAGTGAGCTCCTATCTTGTTGCTGTTGAAACTTTCTGGATGAGACATTCCCAGACGCCTAGAACTGTGCCCTACTTTTGTTTTGATTTGGGCTTTTCTTTTACTCACTGGAGACTTGGGAGCTGTTGTGTTTTTTTTTCTCCCTTTTCTTCATGTGCCAAAGGCAGAGACTTTTGGGGTAGAGTCAGAGTAGGAAAGCAGGAAGAATGAAGATCTCACCAAGTGTCATTACCGCGGCTCTGTCACCAGGTGGCAGTGTTGCGCAGCGAATGTTTGAAGATTTTACATATGCATTACTTACTTATTGGAGTGAGCGGGTCTCTCGGCTGACGGACCCACTCATGCCATGTTAACACAGAGTGTTAGGATGTGTTTCTTTTTGTTTCCCTTCTGCAGGCGAATTCATCGGTCAAGACTACTGAGACTGGGGTGGTTCTTAGACAGCGATGGGAGGGATTGTACATGTGCACAGAACAGATGTTTTATACCAATGTTTATCGTTTTATATTTCCCCTTTTCCTTTTGAGCAGGTCTTGGCACATTTAGTATCCAGAAATTTGAGGGATAGCCTCTGGGGCCCACTTCATGTCACCACTCTTCGGGAGACATGGGTGTGCACCTGACGCTGGGGACCAGCGTCAAACCACAGGGGGGAGTGTGTAGCGGGGTCCTCAATTTAGTGGGGTACACTTGGGGAGTAGTGTGACCCAAGTGTGTAATTATGTTAGGGTTCAGACCCCTTTTTCTTATTCGTGGAGGATTGGGTGGTGTAATATTCTCTTCGACCAGTGGGTGTCAGTGTACCTACTGGCTCGGGGTAGAATCACTACCGCAGTGCTACCCTTTTTGGTCTCTTCCGGGAGATGGTACGGCCGGGGCGGGGAACCCGCCGTGGTATTGACGGGAGGAGATAAAAAGGGGGAGACGCCCTCACCACGAGGTCTTCGGGGATCATCTCTTCACGCACCCAGGCACCTTCAGCCTGGGTGCGGGCGGTTCAAGGTTCCGGCCTAGGCGCCCTAGGCCTGGTCGGGATGAAGATGGAGTCCATCCCAGGCACCTTCAGCCTGGGATGAGGTACTATTGAGGAGGCCTGGGACCCGGTGACTCCGACTGGGTCCCGCGAGGGTGGAGTTGCTCCAGGGCGCCCCTCGCGAGGGGACCCGCATCTGAGGTGAGGAGGCTGGGGAGGTCACTCGTTCGAAGACCCGGTGTAGTGTCAACCCGGTGACGGATGGGCCTTCAGTAACTCCCTTGGAGGACATCTTCCCCTGATAGAGGCCCGCAGCGCAACGGAGGTATTCATGTCGAGACTCCTACAACCCTTGGTCATAGTATAGGGGGTGTAGGGACCCAGATCAGTATAGTGCCTCGATCTGCTCATTTCACCGTATCATGCCATCACATTGCCTTGTAACTGAAGATACGAAATAAATCTAATCGTTGGACGGTGATTGGTGTATGGACTCTGTTAATGGGAGCAAAGGGAGGTTTTCTGCACGACAGACTCGGTACATGTTCAGGACACCGGCCCGAGGAAACATTTGGTATTGGCCTTCACCTCGCCTGCAAGTAGTGGGGAGGACATGGGCCGTAGCGCACCCTCACCCCTGTCGCGTGACATACCCCTAGGCTAAAGAGGACGGGGTAAGGGGGTGGCTGCTACACTTCCATAGCATATTATACAGCAACAGGTAAGAAAAAGCTCTGCTCCCATTAATCATACTGTAGGTGAGTTTTTGTTCCTGTGATTCTTGTGTCAGTTATCACATGTTGCTCTTTTCTGTTTCAGCACCTGGTCACCTCTCTTGCACTAATGAGAACAGACATCACTAAACCCTTCTCCATTGAGGTCGATGCCTTATCTGTGGGAATCAATGCCATAATTTTTCAATCTCCCAGTGGGGCTAGGTGCCCTGTGTCTTCTCTAAAACCTTTTTTTTTTTTGTTCCAGCAGAGAAGAATTTATTCCATCAGGGAAATCACCATTTACATGAACAATAAAATCACTACAGTACTTACAAACTGCCTGTTACCTGAATCCTAGGCAAGCCCATTGGTCCATGTTCTTCTCTTGGTTCAACTTCATGACTACTTGTAAGCTTGAGTCCCCCAATTCTAAAGCTGACACGTTTTCTCAGTCCACATTTCCTTCTAATCCAGAATTATTATTCTATTAATATTCTGATATCCAGAATTATTATTCTATTAATATTCTGATATTCTGATCACTTGCCCCCCCAATGCAAGCCTCTGTATTTAACGTGAACTGTTAGACAGAACACTTATTTTTGTTGCAGGCTGACGTAGAGGCTGTGAATTTTTCTTTGTTGTTTGACATGCATTGCCCTTTCATGTGCTCCTTGCTGTTAAGGCCAGTTATAGGTTGGGGCAGTTGCCATTTGTTTGTACTGTTGGTTATTTGGTAAGGGGGCGCACTGAACACCTTCGCTGTCATTGTGCTATTTGCTGGGTGTCCAATGTGCCCCTGTGCCATAAAGGAGGGGTGGATTTCCTCCAGACATACCTGCCCTCAATCTATCCATTATTATATATGTGTTCCTACTGTGGAGGCTCTAAAAATGTATAGTGTTAGGATTGAAGATAATACTGGAGTGCCCTTTTGCGGCCTCAGCAGCTTACGCATGTATTTGCAAATGTGTGCAAACAAAACCCCTGTTTTTAACGTGAACTGTTAGACAGGACAATCCCGTTTGTTGCCGGCTAGTTGGTAAGTTGAGCTGGGAATTTTTCTTTGTTGTTGTTTGACATGCGTCGCCCTTCCTTGTGCTCCTTGCTATTAAGACCAGTTACAGTTGGGGCAGTTGGTGTTTGTTTGTTTGTTATGTTGGGTTCTCACCAGGTAAAAAGATTCTATCACCACTCTTCATTAAAACTAGGACCTCAACAAGTAGGGAGGTCCCATAAATGGGAACACAATATCAAAATTGCTTCTCCTCAGTACCAGCATTGGGTCTCCTCCCCAGCGCACATCTGCCCAAACTTCATTGTTAAACCTTGAGTGCCAATGCTGTCGACAGTGGGGAGATAGCTCTCCTGGTTGGCATTGGCTGCCTCCTGCAACATTTTTTGGGCCTTCTAGTGGCTCCAGAGCATACGGAGCATCCTGTATCACCCAATGACTCCTGTGGTTCCAGAGCATCCTGTGTCATCCCATGACTCCAGTAACTCTAGAGTACCCTGAGCATCCTGTGTCACTCAATGGCTTCTGCGACTCCATAGCACCCGAGCATCCTGTGACACCCAGTGACTCTAGTCTGTCCTGTGCACGCTGTGTTGCTCAGTGGCTTTTTGTGCATCCAGTGCACCTTGGTGACACCTGTGTTTCAACATACCCTCTAGCACTCTCTTGTAATCTCCTGGGCAGACTATCTTCCTATGGATACAGACACCTGTTTGTGATGTCAGTCTTAAAGTTGTGACCAGATAGTCAATGTTACGCACACTCCCAATACTTTTAAAGAAGGGTGGCTATAGAGAACAAATAATTCAGTGCAAAAAGTGGTATATACAATATGTGTAGATCTAAACTGTTTTATTATTAGAAATTACTAAATTAAAGTACAAGTATACCACCGCTTTTCCTGAGAGAATGTATGTCTTTGTGGCCCCATAAAACATGAATGGATGTGATATTTTTACAAGATGTGGTAGCAGCAAGTGTACATTTTGATCTGTGTGAATACTATTATTAGGCTGACTCAGGAATACGTTTTTTTTTTTCCTTGGAACATAGGTGCACTCTTTGATTGTTGTACAGTAAGTTATGATTAAGTTGTGGTAAAAAAAACTGCGCTAGAACCCAAAAACAAAGCAAAAAGCTGCCAGCACTCAAACAAAGTAAAACAGAAGATGGGATAAATAGCGCAGAGCTAAAACATCAATAGTGAATACTGATCATGCTCAAAATACCACAATGTGAATAATGGTAGCAAAAAAGTGAAAGTAAAATAATATAAGAGAAATATGAAGAACAAAATATGTGTAATAAAAAAACTTCAATAAGTGTTATTAGAGTCCATGTAAAATGAACACAAAATGTGTGTGATAAAAACTTCAATAAGTGTTTTTAAAGTCCATATAAAATGAACACACAATGTGATAATCCTTCCCACGGAATGACCCAGGGGCCAGGATACAGGAATAACAGGTTGACTGTTGAGAAGATCAACTTCTTCAAATAATAAATAGATGGGGTAATCTTACCACAACAGATGGACTCCCTTGGAGCTGACCGCCCGTTTTAAAAAACGGTACCGGGGTGATGCCTGCAGGCATCATTCCAGTATAATACCTTAAAGCCGAGGCCACATATGTGCGTACGGTCGGCGCTAAGAGGATTTATCTAGACTCTGAACCAAGGATGTATATACTGTATAATGGTCGCGCTAATAAATCAAGACACTTATTCTGGCCATACACACAGCATTTTTTAAGCCACTTCAAACATTCTCAACTCACATTGGATTGCTAAAACTGTCAAAAGGATCAATGTAACTTACCAATTTTGCCACTTAAATATTTACAATGTTGCTGCATTGATAATTTAATAGTTCTTGCTTCTGCAAGCTGTTTAAAGTTGGTGAACTTGATAGAAAACTGCTGTGTGGTTAGCATTACAGTCACAGGGTCAGCAGATCTAAGTGAGACATCATGAGTTATGCCGCGTACACATGATCGGAAATTCCGACAAGAAAATTTCGATGTGAGCTTTTGGTCGGAAATTCCGACCGTGTGTAGGCTCCATCGGAAATTTTCTGTCAATTTCCGACAACAAAAATTTGAGATTTGGTTCTCAATTTTCCCGACAAGAAAAAGTTCTTGCCGGAAATTCCGATCGTCTGTATGCAATTCTGACTCACAAAAGAAACGTATGCTCAGAGTCAAGCAGAAGAGCCAAACTTCCTATTGAACTTCATTGATCTCGGCTCGTCGTACGTCTTGTATGTCACCGCGTTCTTGACGGTTGGAACTTCCGACAACTTTTGCAAGACCGTGTGTATGCAACACAAGTTTGAGCCAACATTCAGTCAGAAAAAAATCCACGGTTTTCTAGTCGGAATTTCCGACCGTGTGTACACGGCATAAGTGTATGTAGGCATGAAGTGTTTGTGGCTTGAGGACTCCACAGTGTGACATATTGGAAAAGAAGAACATTAAAGCAACAATACGCACTGTGGATTTTACAGGTGCTAAAAGTACAAACAAGCCAAACATTTATTTTATTTTCCAAGATTTATTAACATGTAATTGTTCATTTACAAACATATACATCAATAAATTAAAGGTTTAACCAAATTGAAGATCTCGATTTGCTATATCAGTCCCCACTTATGCCGCGTACAGACGATCGGACATTCCGACAACAAAACTGTAGATTTATTTCCGACGAATGTTCGCTCAAACTTGTCTTGCATACACACGGTCACACAAATGTTGTCGGAAATTCCGATCGTGTGTATGCGGCATAAGGATTACTCGTATCACATATGGTATAAATTCTTTCAGTGTGAATCCTCCTCATATAGTGCTCTTGGTGCCTTTTAGCATTTCACAGGATAGCCAAGCTTCTTCAGGAGGATTTCAAGGGATACAAAATCTAAATAATTGTAAAATATAGATGAACGCTTTATATAACTCCAACACTTTATACAACTCCATTATAAACATAAAACATATATTAAAATAAATGAACAATTCTCTATATCTTACTCACTGAGATTATCAAATTCACCACAAACCCAGTCCGGGGGGGTCACCCTTCACCATCATATCCCCCAGGGGGGCAACGCAGGGGTACCCCACAGGATCAGCTGCAACGGAGAGAGAGCAGTAGGCACTGGCGTAGCGTGGGGGGGCAGGGGGGCCGTCGCACCGGGCGCAACATTTAGGGGGGCGCCCGGCAGTATGTGTCCCAGTGGCTGCCTCCTAAATGTACTGTGTCCCCATGCCCGCCGCCATGTTCAGTCTCAGGCGCCCTGTGATTGGGCATATGAGGTCATGTGCGGCGGCGGGGCTGGCCTGTCCACGATTGCGGTAGATCCTGGAGTCCCGCCTTCGCCCAATCACAGGGTGCAGGAGACTGAACATGGGTGGAGGCGGGACTCCAGGATCTACCGCGATCGTGGACAGGCCAGCCCCGCCGCCGCACATGACCCCATACGCCCAATCACAGGGCGCCTGAGATTGAACATGGTGGCGGGGAATATCGCTGATCAGAGGCTGCAAAGCAGGTGCCGAACATGGCAAGCCGGATTACTTCAGCAAGGTACCGGGGATCGGGAGGAGGGCAGCCGCTGACACTCTTCCAGGCAGGCTGAGCCAATGCTAGGGAGGAAGGAGAGCACAGAGCTGGGAATAGAGTGCAGGCAGCAGGGGGTGGAGGAGAGAGGAATGCGGGAGAGGGAAAGTCACAGCATGGAGGAGAAGAGAGGAAAGGAGAGGGGGAGCAGCCTGGAGGAGAGATGGAGGGAAGAGAGGAAAGACACACTTCTATATACACACGAATGGGACAGGAGGAAATCAGTGGAGCTGGGATTGTCACAGCCATGAGATGAGGGGTCCATGGATGGGAGCTGAGAGGGGTCCATAAATAGGGGTACAACACACACAGGGACAGGAGAGAAAGTGGGTGGAGGCATGGACCCTTACTGTGTGTTCTATGAACAATGAGATCTGCAGGACTTCCACACACCAGCCCACTCCCCCCACCTGTCATACAGCTATGCCATCCTGGATATCACAATCCCAGCACACCTCCACTACACCGCACAGCACACATTCACTACACCGCGCAGCACACCTTCACTACACCGCACAGCACACCTTCACTACACCGCACAGCACACCTTCACTACACCGCACAGCACACCTTCACTACACCGCACAGCACACCTTCACTACACCGCACATCACACCTCCACTGCACCGCACAGCACACCTCCACTACACCGCACAGCACACCTCCACTACGCCGCACAGCACACCTCCACTACACCGCACAGCACACCTCCACTACACAGCACACCTCCACTATATCATTGGAAGGCGCCACAAAAATCTCCACCTACACCATATAGTCAGGGGCGGAGCCAATGGGGGTGTCAAAATTAGGTTTCAACTAGGGTGGCAAAAATCCTTGCACTGGCCCTGGTCAGTGTAGTGGTCAGTGTAGTACAGTGGTCAGTATAGTGGTCAGTGTGGTGGTCAGTGTGGGAATCAGGTAGGTCAGTGTAGAGTAGTGGTAAGTATAGGAATCAGGTAGGTCAGTGTAGTGTAGTGGTCAGTGTGGGAATCAGGTAGGTCAGTGTAGTGTACTGGTCAGTTTGGGAATCAGGTAGGTCAGTGTAGTGTAGTGGTCAGGGTGGGAATCAGGTAGGTCAGTGTAGTATAGTGGTCAGTGTAGTGGTCAGTGTGGGAATCAGGTAGGTCAGTGTAGTGTAGTGGTCAGTGTGGGAATCAGGTAGGTCAGTGTAGTATAGTGGTCAGTGTGGGAATCAGGTCAGTGTAGTGTAGTGGTCAGGGTGGGAATCAGGTAGGTCAGTGTAGTATAGTGGTCAGTGTAGTGGTCAGGGTGGGAATCAGGTAGGTCAGTGTAGTGTAGTGGTCAGTGTGGGAATCAGGTAGGTCAGTGTAGTGTAGTGGTCAGTGTGGGAATCAGGTAGGTCAGTGTAGTATAGTGGTCAGTGTAGTGGTCAGTGTGGGAATTAGGTAGGTCAGTGTAGTGTAGTGGTAAGTATAGGAATCAGGTAGGTCAGTGTAGTGTAGTGGTCAGTGTGGGAATCAGGTAGGTCAGTGTAGTGTAGTGGTCAGTGTAGTGTAGTGTAGTGTAGTGGTCAGTGTGGGAATCAGGTAGGTCAGTGTAGTGTAGTGGTAAGTATAGGAATCAGGTAGGTCAGTGTAGTGGTCAGTGTGGGAATCAGGTAGGTCAGTGTAGTGTAGTGGTAAGTATAGGAATCAGGTAGGTCAGTGTAGTGTAGTGGTCAGTTTAGGAATCAGGCTGGTCAATACTATTGTAGGAAGGGAAGGGACAGGACTCGGGGAGAGCTAAAAGTCCGCAGGTTAGGGGGGCGCAAATTACTTGCCTTGCCCTGGGCGCTGACAACCCACGCTACGCCACTGGCAGTAGGATGTCATTATCACTGCTAAAGTATAGCATTGTGAGTATGTCTCTTTCAAAAATATTGATCTTAAACCTACATGAGGCATTAATTAGGAAGGGTCTTGTGGGGAACCAACAGGAGGCACATTATCGACCCGTACATCCTTTGAATTTTTTCATTATAGAGATGATTTAATGCAAAGGATGTATGGGTTGATAATGTGCCTCTTGCCTTTACCCTGTACTCTAGGTAACTCTACAATTATCCCTCCATCTTCATCTTACATTTAGATATTAACTGATTTTGGAAAATAAATTAATAATACAAATTTTATTACAATAATATTCATAATTGTAATTAGTTTGTTATTTACAAGTGGGGTTTCTATCTCATCTTTATGCTTTTCCTATGGTTAGCATGGTTTTAACAGGCACAATAGATAAAATCATACACTTTATCAAAATGAAAAATTATCTTAGTATCCTATTTCCAATACCTAAAGGAGCCAAAGTGGTGGGAGAAGATTTGGAGGCCGAGGTGGAGGTAGAATGGAAGCTTGAAAATAATTGAATTGTTTTTTTTTGTTGGAAAGCTGTTGCAAATCTGATTCTTACCAGTAAGATGGTGCTGGACACATGGTTGAGCACTTCTTGTTTTTATTGGAAATGACAGGAACATGGAGACAGGAAATAACGTTATAACCATGTAGTTCCACTATGAAGAACAAAAAGAAAATCCCACTTCATCTGTGCTACCAATAAAAAAGGGCAATGAGATAGCAGCCAGCAATAATTTGTTGATTACAAATATAATATATGTAGCGGGCATTTAAATTTGGGGGGGAGCATTTGGGTTATTCAACCTGGATGCACTAATTGTTAGGGAGTCTGAGAACCCCTTTTGTGGTTCTTGGAGGACTCTGGTGGTGCAAGGTTCCCTACGGCCTGCAGATAGCGTTGTCGCCCTGGGCCGGAGTTGAATCCGCACCGCAAGACTGCTCCCTTTTTGTCCTTTCCTGGTGCTGGTACAGCGGGGCGGGGAACCCGCTGTGACGCAAAGGGAGAGGGGATAAAAGGGGCGGATGCCCTTACCACGTGTTTTTGTTCGGAGTGGTGGTCCGAGGGTTCAGAGTTCGGAGTTGGAGGACGCGGCCGCACCCAGGCACCTTCAGCCTGGGTGCTGGCGTTCCGGAGTTCCGGGCCCAGGTGTCCTTGACCTGGCTGGAGCGAGAGATGGAGTCCATCCCAGGCACCTTAAGCCTGGGGTGAGGTACTATGGCCAAGGCCTGGGGCCCAGTAACTTCGACTGGGTTCCGCGAGGGTGGAGGAGTCCGAGGGGCCCTAAATTGTTGGGACCCGTATCTGAGGTGAGGAGGCCGGGGAGTGTAACCCTTCCGAATAGCCCGGTACAGCATTAATCCGGTGACGGCGGGGCCTCTGGTAACTCTCTTGGAGGGATGTCTTCCCCCTGACAGGGGTTGCAGCGTAGCGAAGGTAACTCCAGTTCCTGTTCATTAGAGTCACTGGAAGAGACTATGAAGCCAAAAAGTACGTTTTACAGCCACTGTGCTTAGCAACCGTTGGTGAAACCTCAACGGTTTAGTTTCTTTGAGGATTGTGCCTTGACCTACTCCCCACCAATACTGAACTGTTCTATGGGTCTCAAACTGTCTGCTCGCAAAGGACTATTTGTTTGCCGTTATGGAATAAATAAGTGTTGGACCTTTTCAGTGTGTGGTACTCCAATTACTGGGAGCAAAGGGGGTTATCAGCAGAACAGACTTGGCTCTGAGCGTATACACAGCCCAAAGGTATTCTGGTGCTGGCCTTCACCTCTACATGCTGTAATCTAGAAGACATGGGCCGTGGCGCACCTCGCTCTCCCCTTCAAGGTACCCCTAGACCGGAGCCAGAGTAACCGCTAAAGAAGAAGAGAGAGGGTGAGGCCGCTACATATATAAAAGTCCAGAAAATTCAACAGAGTTCCTAATATAAAATGACATTCAAATCACATATGATAACAGTAAATGTCCATGACATGAGTATTAGAAGGATAGATGAAAAGCCCCACACCAGCTTTAGTGTGATAGGAATTACACACGGCACCACAGTTTCCAGCAAGTCTGTTTACCAGAAGGGTTGAACCCTCAAATTATAGAGAGGTCAAAATAAGCATGTGTCATATGTAAATTCCACGACTCAGCACCGAGCATCAAACAGGCAACCAGCATCAACTGTACATATAGATTCGAACAGGTAGCTCCACAAATGATAAGGATATGCCAGCTTCTTAATGACTTGGGGCTCACCAAGATAACAAATAAAAAACTCCCATGGTGAAGCACATAGAAAAAAGTTCAAGACTTTTTTAAGATTGTACTTACAAAATGACTGATCAAATCGGGCATAAAAACAATCCAACAAAATGGCTGCGGCTAGTGTCGTTTTGTCATCAGCAGACATCATCAGAGATGCTTTGTAACTGGTCCAAATCATTTGGTGGAGGGGGGATTATGGCGTGGGGTTGTTTTTTAGGGGTTGGGCTTGGCCCCTTAGTTTCAGTGAAGAGAACTCTTAAGGTGTAAGCATACTAAGACATTTTGAACAATTTAATGCTCCCAACTTTGTGGGAACAGTTTGAGGATGGCCCCTTCCTGTTCCAACATGACTGCGCACACCAGTGCATAAAGCAAAGTCCATTAAGACATGGATGAGTATGGGGTGGAGGAACTTGACTGGCCTGCAGTGTCCTGACTTAAACCCAATAGAACACCTTCAGGATGAATTATAGCAGAGACTGCGAGCCAGACCTTCTCATCCAACATCAGTGCCTTACCTCACAAATGCGCTTCTGGAAGAATGGTCAAACTTTCCCATAGACACACTTCTAAAACTTGTTGATAGCCTTCCCAGAAGAGTTGAAGCTGTTATAGCTGCAAAGGGTAGGCCAACTCAATATTGAACCCTATGGACTAACACTGGGATTCCATTAAAGTTCATGTGCGTGTAAAGGCAGGTGTCCCAATACTTTTGGTAATACAGTGAAACCTCAGATTGCAAGTAACGCTGTTAACGAGCATTTCGCAATACGAGCACTGTATTTTAAAAAACCGCGACTCGGTTTGCGAGTGTTGTCTCGCAAAACAAGAACGATTCAGGCCAAAGCGGTGTGCAGTGCCGCTTTTGGCCTGAGGTGGGGGGGCGCCAGAGCCGAGCAGAGCCTAACATCACTGATCACAGCGATCGGCGCCCTTCGGAAATGCACAGAAAGGCCCGAGGACAGTACGGCTGACCTCGGCAAATCTCGGGTAGAAAGTCTTTCCGAGGTTTACCGAGGTCAGCCGAAGTGTCCTCGGGCCTTTTCGTCCGTTTTCGAGGCTCTCCGGTGCCCCCCCGCCTCTGGTCTCATGCGGTATTGCATCCTATTGAAGTCAATGCGGAACAAATTATTTTAGTTTCCATTGACTTCAATGGGGAAACTCGCTTTGATATGCAAGTACTTTGGATTACGAGCATTCTCCTGGAACGGATTATGCTCGTAATCCGAGGTTCCACTGTATAGTGTATTTCTCCTCAGTTCTTGTCAATACAGGAAGTTCTAGGAAATCTCTTCAATGGGGACACAAACTGCAACAAAACACTTTGTTTCCATTCAAATGGAGAAGAGAGAGAACCTCTTTTAAATGATTATTTCTGACAGTGTATTTCTGTCCCAGTTGTGACCACGTCCCTTGTTTCTTGTCTGGCTGTCACAGGAACAGGAAATAAAATGAAATGTCCTCAACAAGATCATGAACAACAATCAAATCTTCACAGAATCTATTATTTTAGACGTATATATTTACTTAAAATGGTTGTAGTTTAAATATTGCAATATTGTAGCAAAGTGTTTCTACAGTAAACAGGCAATGAGTGGATTTGGAGTACAAGCAATACAACGTACCAACTTTCCATGAATTAAAGGCTTTTTTTTTAGTGGAGGGGGTTCAAAATTCACTAGCCACGGGTGCAAATAATTATTTATCAGATCAGTAAGAGGATAACAATATGACATTTTTGCAAATAATGACTTGAGTAACTTCAATGTTTGATAGATTACCCCAAAATGATGAAGAAAGTCAAGTTTCATAAAGGTTCACACTAGTGTTGAGCGAACCCGAACTGTAAAGTTCGGGTCCGTACCGAACTTTAGCTTTTTCCCAAAAGTCCGGGTTCGGGTTCGGGTTCGGCAATCTAATAACGCATTTAGAAATACTTTAGGGGCCAGCCAATCACCTTTTGATTAGCTGGTGTGCCCTTAGAAGCCATCATAGCCATGCCTACTAATGGCATGGCTGTGATTGGTCAGTGCAACATGTGACCCAGCTTCTATATAAGCTAGAGGCACACAGCACACACGTCACTCTGCTTCAGAATAGATAGGGAGAGGATCTAGTCTGCTGCTGCTGCTTTTAGGGAGAGATAGAAAGATAGATGAGGTAGTCCTGATTCTACAATCTGAGGGAAAAGATAGAGAGATAGTGTAGTGTAGGGCCAGGTTCCTGTGTTGGTGCTTTCAGGGAGAGAGAATATTATATAGGAGTCCAGATTCAGAGATTAAAATCAGTGATCTGCATAGGTCTACCTATTTGTGTTGCAGTGCAGTCTTTTTACACTGCCATGAGCCCAGTGTCAGAGAAAATCTAACTTTTAGGGGGGAAAAAAAGGCACTTTATTGTTCTTATTTCCAAAAGACCCTTTGGGCAAAAAAAAAAAAAAAAAAGCATTTTATTTTGCTCGTGCAAAAAAAGACCCATTTAGGGCCAAAAAAAAAAAAAATTGCACTTTAATGTACGCTTGCAAAAAACGCCGTTTAGGGGCACAAAAAAAAGTTTGCAGTGTGTTATACATATTTTGAGGTGTTTGAAATAAACAATTTCTTTATAGTTTTCTCCTACGTTGCTATACTAAAAAAACAACATTTTTTTTTGAATAGCATTTTCTGCAGTTCTGTAGCTGTGCGATTCAGCGGTTACGTACTGTGGGTGTGTTCTGCTCTTCCAAAAAACGCCGTTTAGTGGCACCAAAAAAAGGTTGCAGTGTGTTATACATATTTTGAGGTGTGTGAAATAAACAATTTCTATATAGTTTTCTCCTACTGTGCTATACTAAAAAAACAACATTTTTTTTGAATAGCATTTTCTGCAGTTCTGTAGCTGTGCGAGTCAGCGGTTACGTACTGTGGGTGTGTTCTGCGCTTTCAAAAACACCCATTTAGGGCAAGATCCTAAATTTTGAAAATATGAGGAGAAGGTCAAAGGGACGTGGTGGCCCCGGTCGTGGTGCTGCTGGTGGAGCTCCTGTTGCAGGGAGAGGACGTGGTGGATCTGTGCCAGATACACGCACAAGTGAAACACCTTCCTCAGGTGCGAGTAGGCGACCGAGCCTGCGGCGGTATTTTGTCGCGCCTAATGAGGCTGTACGAATGTTTAGGCCAGGACAAGTACAGGCGATAGTAGATTGGGTTGCTGACAGTGCCTCGGGTTCCTTCAAATTGTCTCCCACCCACTCTTCTGATGAAAGAACAGAGTTGGCACCTGAAACCCATGTCCATCAGTCTTTCACCTCACCCCCTTGCAAATCAGCCAAGCAGTCTGAGCCCCAAATCATGCAGCAGTCTCTTCTGCTTTTCGATGACTCTGTTAGCAGGGTTTCCCAGGGCCATCCACCTAGCCCTGCCCCAGAAGTGGAAGAGATTGAGTGCACCGATGCCCAACCACTTATGTTTCATGATGAGTACATGGGAGGACCATCGCAGTACGTCTCGGATGATGACGAAACACAGGTGCCAACTGCTGCTGCTTTCGCAATTGTGCAGACAGACAAGGAGGGCAGGGGTGAAGACTGGGTGGAAGATGATGTGGAGGACGATGAGGTCCTTGACCCCACATGGAATCAACGTTATGCAGGTGACCAGTGTAGTTTGGAGGAAGAGGCGGTGGTCACACAGAGCCACCAGCACAGCAGAAGAGGGAGCAAGGTGCAAAAGTGGAGCGTCTGTCAGCTAGACAGTATGTCTCCTACTGCCCAACACAGCAAGGGACCGAGCACACCAAAGCCAGGTCAAAGGAGTTCCCCAGCGTGGCAGTTCTTCACACAATGTGCTGATGACAAGACACGAGTGGTTTGCACGCTGTGCAATCAGAGCCTGAAGCGAGGCATAAACGTTCTCAACCTGAGCACAACCTGCATGACCAGGCATCTAAGTTCAAAGCACGAGCTGCAGTGGAGTAGACACCTCAAAAACCAAGAAAGGTCTCTGGCTCCTCCTGCTTCCTCTTCTGCTGCAGTCTCGGCCTCTTCATCCACCTCTGTAGTGACAGTGGCACCTGCCACCCCGCAAACAGAGGATCTGCCAGCAACACTACCACCTGGGTCACCAACCATCTCCACAATGTCCCATGGAAGCGTTCAGCTCTCTATCTCCCAAACATTGGAGCGGAAGAGGAAGTACCCCCCTAGCCACCCGCGATCCCTGGCTCTGAATGCCAGCATTTCAAAACTCCTGGCCTTTGAAATGCTGTCATTCCGTCTGGTGGAGACGCAGAGATTTAAAAGCCGGATGGCATTGGCTGTCCCACAGTACGTCGTGCCCAGCCGCCACTATTTTTCCAGGCGAGCCATCCCTTCCCTGCACAACCAAGTGGTGGACAAAATCAGGTGTGCACTGCGCAACGCCATCTGTGGCAAGGTCCACCTAACTACGGATGCGTGGACCAGTAAGCACGGTCAGGGACGTTATATCTCCCTAACAGCACACTGGGTAAATGCAGTGGCGGCTGGGCCTGAGGCAGATAGCAGTTTGGCGCATGTCCTTCCACCACCGAGGATTGCAGGGTGCTTCAGTTTGCCTCCTGTTGCTAACTCCTCCTACTCCGCTTCCTCATCCTCTACCGCCTCCTCATCCGGTCAGCGTAACACCTTCACCACCAACTTCAGCACAGCCAGGGGTAAACGACAGCAGGCAGTTTTAAAACTTTCCTGTTTGGGGGAAAAACCTCACATCGCGCAGGAGTTGTGGAGGGACATGGAACAACAGACCAATGAGTGGTTGCTGTCAGTGAGCCTCAAGCCCGGCCTGGTGGTGTGCGATAATGGGCGAAATCTCGTAGCAGCTCTGGGCCTAGCCGGTTTGACGCACATCCCTTGCCTGGTGCATGTGCTGAACTTGGTGGTCCAGAGGTTCCTTAAAAATTACCCCAATATGCCAGAGCTGCTGCAGAAAGTGCGGGCTGTGTGTGCGCACTTTCGGCGTTCTCACCCTGCTGCTGCTCGCCTGTCAGCGCTGCAGCGTAACTTCGGCCTTCCCGCTCACCGCCTCATATGTGACGTGCCCACAAGGTGGAACTCCACCTTGCACATGCTGGCCAGACTGTGCGAGCAGCAGCAGGCGATAGTGGAGTTTCAGCTGCAGCAATCACGCGTGAGTCTCTCTGCGGAACAGCACCACTTCACCACCAAAAACTGGGCCTCCATGCGAGACCAGTGTGCCTTGTTGCGCTGTTTCGAGTACTCCACCAACATGTCCAGTGCCAATGACGCCGTTCTTAGCGTTACTATCCCAGTTCTATGCCTCCTTGAAAAAACGCTTCGGGCGATGATGGAAGAGGATGTGGCACAGGAGGATGAGGAGGAGGAGGAGGAAGCGGGATCATTTCAAAGGCTTTCAGGGCAGTCTTTCACAAGTGGCTACGAGGGTGGGTTCCTGCACCAACAAACGCCAGGTACACAATTGTCCGGCGGAAAGGGAACAGTTCTGGAGGATGACGAGGTGGAGGAGGAGATGGAGGAGGAGGAGGCGGGATTTTCACAGCAGGGTGGCACACAGACCAGCTCGTGGCCATCACTGGTGCATGGCTGGGGGGATACAGAGGACACAGACGATACACCTCCCACAGAGGACAGCTTTTCTTTGCCTCTGGGCAGCCTGGCACACATGAGCGATTACATGCTGCAGTGTTTCCGCAATGACCGCCGAGTTGCCCACATTTTAACTGGTGCTGATTACTGGGTGGCCACCCTGCTGGATCCCCGTTACAAGGACAACGTACCGTCCTTAATTCCCTCACTGGAGCGGGATCGTAAGATGCGCGAGTACAAGCGCACGCTGGTAGACGCGCTGCTGGTGGCATTCCCACCTGACAGCGGGCGTACGGTGGAAGCACAAGGCGAAGGCAGAGGAGGAGGAAGAGGTCGCCAACGCAGCCGGGGCACCGGCAGCACCTCAGAAGGCAGGGTTAGCATGGCCGAAATGTGGAAAAGCTTTGTCAGCACGCCACAACAACCAGCACCACCAGCTGAGATGGAACGTCTTAGCAGGAGGCAGCATTTCACCAACATGGTTGAGCAGTATGTGTCCACAGGCCTACACGTACTGGATATGACGGGTCTGCCCCCTTTAACTTCTGGGTCTCCAAATTGGGCACATGGCCTGAGCTTGCCCTTTATGCCTTGGAGGTGCTGGCCTGCCCTGCAGCCAGTGTATTATCTGAACGTGTATTTAGCACGGCAGGTGGCGTTATCACAGACAAGCGCAGCCGCCTGTCCAGAGCCAATGTGGACAAGCTCACGTTCATTAAAATGAACCAGGCATGGATCCCACAGGACTTGTCCGTACCTTGTGCAGAATAGACATGTATACCGGTGTTGTGACAAAAACTGTCCGGCCATCGGATTGTGTCCGTCCCATACTGCGAAGGCGCAGCGCTTGCGCAGTACAGAGGACAAGGAGATTCACAAAATCTCCGAAGATGAACGGCGCCTGCGCTGTGAGTGCAGGTTCAAGCCCCACCATCCAAGTGGACATACGGTAGCACATAGTAACAGGGCCCCTCACGGGCTCGGTTCGATCGCCACGCTTCGGGCACGGCCTCACTTGGCTCGTCTTGAACCACGGATGGTGTGGCCTTCACCTGAACTCACCACGCAGGCGCCGTTCGTCTTGGGAGATTTTCGAAATCCCCTTGTCCTACATACTGAGCAAGCACAGTACAGGGCGGACACTATTTGACGGGGGGACAGAATTCGACACATCACCGGCATTACACAGCCATTGTTGTATTTTTGAATCAGTGTTGGCTACCTCGTCCTCCTCCACCGCCGCTTCCACCTACACAGCCACATCCACCGCCACCTCAACCTCCTACTCCATATGGACCTCGTCCTCCTAGGTCAAGATTATTTATTTTTTTATGTTATTTTAAGTTATTTCCCTATCCACATTTGTTTGCAGAGCACTTTCCATGCTCTTAACAACATTTTGCTGCCATTTGCAGCCCTCTAGCCCTTTCCATTACCTTTTTAGAGCCTTTTTAGTCCTTAGAAGTCCGGGTCCCCATTGACTTCAATGGGGTTCGGGTTCGGGTCCGGGTTCGGGTTAAAGTTCGGTCCCGAACCCGAACTTTTTTCCGAAGTTCGGCCGAACCTGTCGAACCCGAACATCCAGGTGTCCGCTCAACTCTAGTTCACACACATGGGCAGTTAGGCTCATACAGTGTAAAAACATCATGTGCATGGCACCCAAATCTACATTATCCAACAAGTATTATATATATCTATGGTGTTGCTCAGCTTCCCTGGTGCTATCTATGTAATTCTCAGCATCAGCTCACAAAGGAAGCATTTTAGGCTTTGGAATTACAATACGTAGCTGTAGGTAGCATGGGGGAGCTAAGCAACATTGTGCGTTGCATGGTGTCGCTGGTAAATGGACAGCAGTTTCCAGTGCTGACTGCTGGACAACTGGAGCACAGACAAAAGTCAAACATAGTGCTATTTATTTGTAAAGGTACACAATTTACATGGCTGCTTAATGTTGTAAGGTAAACCGCTACCTAAACAGGCCTTATGCCGCGTACACACGACCGTTTTTCATGACGAGAAAAATGCAATTTTTTAATTTGGTCATTTAAAACGATTGTGTGTGGGCTCCAGAGCATTTTTCACAACGTGAAAAATGGCCATTAAAAATTTGGAACATGCTCTAATTTTTCTCATCGTTTTTCACGTCGTAGTTTTTCTCGTCATGAAAAACGGTCGTGTGTAGGCTTTAACAACGTGAAAAAACACGCATGCTCAGAAGCAAGTGATGAGACGGGAGCGCTCGTTCTGGTAAAACTAGCGTTCGTAATGGCGATAGCACATTCGTCACGCTGTAACGGACTGAAGAGCACGAGGCTGAAAAGCGCAAATCGTCTCTCACCAAACTTTACTAACACAAGGATCAGCAAAAGCAGCCCAAAGGGTGGCACCATCCGAATAGAACTTCCCCTTTATAGTGGCGTCGTACATTTCGTACGTCACCGCGGTTTGCTCAAGCATTTTTTTTCATGATAGTGTGTAGGCAAGGCAGGCTTGAGAAGAATCTCGTCGAGAAAATTTTTTTTTTTTTTCAATGACATTAAAAACGGTCGTGTGTACGCGGCATTAGGGAAACAAATTCCTGCAATGGAAAGACAAGGGATCCTGAAGCCTTCTGTACCATTTTCATTATCTGAATGAGCACTCCTAAGTGACATGCTTTCTCTGCTGCCCGGTGGTGTGCCCAGTACTCATTCTACCTTGGCTCCAATTTGCTACTGAATTAAATACCTTCAAAGATACAAACTCCTATCCATCGCATGCCAGCCTCCTAGAGACTCTATAATTTGCTGCTTTATTTAACTTCATGATATACCATGCAATACTGGAAAAAGAGCCATGCATCTTTGTACTTTGACTTGCGTCCTGAACTCTGAATTACCCATTTATGTGGATAAACACAGCTTTCACCAGTCATGAAAAAAAACATATTTTCCTAAAAATATTGAGCAATCATGCTCTGATTGTATGAGGGTGCCAATGTTGCTGGCATGCATTTAACACACAAGTCCACTTTTCAGCTCTATGACCTCGTACACACGACCGATTTTCTCGGCAAGAACCAGCAAGAAACTTGCTGGCAGAGAGGTCTTGCCGAGTAAATCGGTCGTGTGTACGCTGCTATCGGGTTTCTCGTCGAGAAAACCGACAAGAAACCTCGACGAGAAAATAGAGAACCTGCTCTCTATTTTCTCGTCAAGATTCTCCTCGGCATGTTTTTTCGACGAGAAAAGTGAGTGTGTGTACACTTACCTGTCCTCCCGGAAGCCCGCGCATGTTCGAAATGAATTTGACGCATGCGCGGTAGCTTCCTAGGCATACGTAGGGTATACCAAGATGGCGGCGATGGCATCGAATGTGAGGAGCGCATGCTCGACGTAGTCGATGACGTCACCGCGTACGCTCCTTTCAAAGAACCGCGGGTTCTTTGAAACGAGCGTGTGTACACTCGGCCGGGACAAGTTTCTTGTCCAAGAATCTCGTCGAAAAAAACGACATGTTTTTTTCAACGAGAATCTCGGCCGTGTGTACGAGGCCAAATGTTTTGTAGTAGTTTATCAAAGAGGTTAAAGAGTTTATTTTGCTAAGAAGGACCAATCTTTGTCTAGGTTAATTAGACAGCTAATTAGAAGTTTTCATTTTAGTTTTCAAAATATAATAGATTTTATCAAAGATATTAGTCCAAAAAAATAAATAAATATTGAAGCACTGTTAACATTTGCAGTAAATAGTCAACTGTTTATTTCAACATGAAATGTCCAACATAAATAATTGAAGAGTTAATTTATCCATTATCTGTTTTCTACTAACTTATGCTGATTTTCAAATGGCGGTTTGAGAGTGCTGTGTTTAAAATATATTTAACTAGGTATAACAACATTTAAATATAAATACTGTGATGATGCCTCAGGCCTCATGCCCACTGGCGTTTTTACAGCTGCGTTTTTTGCAGCTTAAAAACGCCTGTCCATGTTATTGTAAATATTTTTTTTTTTTTTGAAAAAAAAAACAAAAAAAAAAAACGTCGGAGCTAAAAACGCGACCGCGCGTTAGTGCGCGTTTTTGCGCGTTTTTTGACGCTCGCGTTTTTTTCTGCCTAATTCTGACGCTGAGGAACGCACTGGCCCTGTTTTTTTTTTACAGCTTACAAACGCCTATGCTCTTTACAGCTCAAAAACGCCTAGGTGGGCATGAAGCTATAGACTAACATGGACAGGCGTTTTTAAGCTGTAAAAAACGCTCAAAAACGCGGCTGAAAAAACGCCCGTGGGCATGAGGCCTTATTCCTAAGCTTAATATAAATAAATATAATTTTTTATTAACTTATATATACCGTATTTATCGGCGTATAACACGCACCCTAACTTTAAGAGGGAAGTTTCAGGGAAAAAACTTTCCACAGTCCCCTGCGTATAACACGCAGGGACAGTTTACCCTCTATTTTCAGGGTAAAAAAGTGAGTGTTATACGCCAATAAATACAGTACATAAATATATATACTGTGTGTGTGTGTGTGTATATGTGTGTATGTATATATGTATGTGTATGTGTGTGTATATATATATATATATATATGGGCTGTGGAAATTAACTATTAATTCCTCGATTAATCGATTAATTGTTTTGATCGATCAAAATTCTTTTGATCGATCAAAATTCTTTTGATTGGTACTCACCTCTCCCCCGGCTTCCGGGTCTTCAGGGAGATTAATCGAACGCGAAAATTTTAATCAGTAACAGCCCTAATAAAAAAAAATATATATAGTAGCACACAGATCCTTTACCCTGCTTACCTCCACTTGCAGAGTGCAGATACCACATGCCCAGTTAACATTTTTGGGTTCTGCAGCGAGTTACCTCTTTCCATTGGCTCTCGTTCCTAGAGTGTAGAGAAAAGTCTATTTTTCTCTTGAGGAAAGCCAATGTCCAGACAATGTTAAACCCAATAAAAGAGTTAATTTTCGATAGGAAATTTAGAGAGAGAGAGAGTTGAACAGGAATACAGGTTCAGGCACGTGGCACTTAATTACTAATCGTCGCCACTCAGGCCTGAGTGGGTTTTGCTCACCCGGATAGTTCCCTCTCACGGTTCTAGCAGCCGGAGTAAAGCACGGAACATTCACTTGAGATTTGTTTCTCTTAGAGACACGTTCAGGAGATCCTCTGCCACCGGATCTTTTAGCTCCTAAGTCCCAAACTTCTCAGCACTTGTAACTTTAGAGACCATAGATGCCAATGAGACACATTACAAGGGCTTTTAGCGGGTCACGGAATCCTTCCCTCTGACAGTTAACCAGGCTTCTCCCGAGACATTGACATCCTTCACCGATCCCCTTAGAAAGGTCCTCCCCTGGTTGCCTCTCCTTCAGAGCGGGTCACCCTCCCACGGGCACCCTGGGATTCCGCTGGTTGGTTGTAGGCCTCAGTTAAAGGTACTGGGCCTACCTGGAACGATACGGCCTCGGGCTAAAGGTGCCCGGGACCCAACACATTCGCACGCACCCCTGGCCATGAGGGCCACCGAAGGTGGGGTACGTGCCGAGGACGAAGACCCCGCGCCAATGGCGTCTGCCCCTTTAAGTACCCTCTCCCGGCATGCACATCAGGTAGACCACACCCACTGCACGGCTGCCGAGAGGAGACACCCAATAACGCCGCAACGCCACCTGCGGTTCGACCCAAGACCTGGGCAACAGCACCACCTACAGGTCAAAGGGAACTATACGACCAGGCAACATCACAGCAGAGCAGAGTCCAATTTAAAGAAATCAAACAGCATAAGCCAAACTAATGCTCAGGCTACCCCCTAAATTTCAGGCATAGCGACCCCAAATATGGGGGGCCCGCTACATATATATATATTCGAGTATAAGCCGACCTGAGTATAAGCTGAGGACCTAATTTTACCACAAAAAACTGGGAAAATGTAATGACTCGAGTATAAGCCTAGGGTGACAATGCAGCAGCTACTGTAAGCGGAAAAGAGGGTCAACAATGCCCATTTGCAACCTCACTGTGCCCATTGCAACCTCACTGTGCCATACCTCACTGTGCCCATTGCAGTCTCACTGTGCCCATTGCAACCTCACTATGCCATACCTCACTCTGTGCCATACCTCACTCTGTGCCATACCTCACTCTGTGCCATACCTCACTCTGTGCACATTGCAGTCTCACTGTGCCCGAGTACCTGAATTCTTAAAAAGACGTCCATTTTTTAAAAGTCGCGGCTTCCTCCTGGCGTTCCGTTCCGTGATAGGCATTTGACAATCGTGTTCCGCCTATCACGGAGGTCCTCTCATCCTCTGACTCAGTTTCCCAGCAGACACTGCATTCAGTGTTCCGCCAATCATGGACATTCTTTCATCCTCGGACAAGAGGACGTCCGTGATTGGCGGAACACTGAACACAGTGTCTGCTGGGAAACTGTCCGAGGATGAGCGGACCTCATCGAACGGAACGCCAGGAGGAAGCTGCGACTTTAAAAAAAGTGGACGCCTGTCAAGAATTCAGGTACACTGACTCGAGTATAAGCCGAGGGGGGTATTTTCAGCCCTAAAAAAAAAAGGGCTGAAAAACTTGGCTTATACTTGAGTATATACGGTGTGTGTATATACTCGAGTATAAGCTGAGTTTTTCAGCCCTTTTTTTTAGGGCTGAAAGTATACCCCTCGGCTTAAACTCGAGTCAGTACCTGAAAATCTTCTTATTCCGCGGCCGGCGTCAATTGTTTAAATCTCGCGGCTTTCGTCTGGTCCCTTCCGCGATAGGCGTTTCCAGCAAACACTGTGTTGAGTGTTGCGCCTATCATGGACGTTCTCTTGTCCGACGTCCATGATTGGCGGAACACTGAACACAGTGCCTGCTGGGAAACGGAGTCCGAGAATGAGAGGATCTCCGTGATGGGCGCAACACTCAACACAGTGTTTGCTGGAAACGCCTATCACGGAAGGGACCAGAAGAAAGCTGCGAGATTTAAACAATGGATGCTGGCCGCGGAATAAGATTATTTTCAGGTACACTGACTGACTCGGGCACAGGGAGGCTGCAATGGACACAGTAAGGTGGCAATGGGCACAGTAAGGTTGGGAAATTGGCACAGTGAGGTGGCAATGGGCACATTTCCCCCCTAGGCTTATACTCGAGTCAATACGTTTTCCTAGTTTTTTGTGGTAAAAGTAGGTACCTCGGCTTATACTCGGGTTGGCTTATACTCAAGTATATACGGTATATATATATATATATATATATATATATATATATATATATATATATATATATATATATATATAAATATACACACATATATATATATATATATATATATATATATATATATATATATATATATATATATATATATAAAAAGAATTTCAGCAAGAGTTGGACAGCTTCCAGATTAATAACTGCATCATTAGAGAAGCAATTTTAAGTGACCTTGATCCGACAACCCAATTACTACTTTGGTGATTCTAAATAGAACAGTAATCTGCTTTAAACACTGAAGGAGTGAACAAACATCTTGACAGAATGTTTTCAACAAGATGAAGATCCGGCGTGGCATATCAAAGCAAGAATACCCTTGAATTTACTATTTTTAATTATATGGTCAGGTATGGGTATTTTTTTTACTACTTTTTCTCGTGTGTGTTTTTATTTAACTATTTATGTGCCATAATAAATAGGAAATACCCAATGGGAGTTAGATAATTTTCAGCCCTCAGAAGTGTCCAATACTCATCAACATCAGTGTGGGCTTAATTTTTTGGGAGGTAGCAATCAACTTTTGCAGGCAGACGTTTTTAAACTGATGCAAATTGATGAGATACATAACACTTTCTGTACCAGATTACAAGCTAGCTAGGGGGATGCTCTGTATAGTTATGATACTATGATTGTTTGGCCAATCTAATGTTCATCTGTTGTGATCTGCACAAGTGTTGGGTTAAAGCTTTCTACAATCTGCAAGATGTCATTTAGATCGAGTCACTGTCTGCCAGTTTTGCTGAGATTGTAAGCTTTATGAGTTATATACGTTTCTCATAGTGATACCATTGTCTGTTGATACATTTTGAGTAGGGATATTGGTCTCTGGTCATTACAAAGTATACCTGCTCTGCCTGTTACAGATATACTTCGTTACATCATTATGGGTTTGTTAGGTTGTTGTTTTTGAAAGCATTGTGTTGTGTGTTTGGTATTTGTGTGTTATTGTGTGTGTCATGTTTTTTCTCTGTTTACATATTCATATTCACATGATGCTTTTCGCCATAGCCTTGTTCTGTGATATTTATCACAGGCTTTTAAATGCATATTTTTCTACCTCCACATATTCACAGTTCTGCTTTTTCTTTTTGTGCAATGGGGTATGTACCATTTCTGGTATGGGCGCTACACAAATATGCGGGGACAACTGTGGTAGAGGCAATGTGGTAGATGGCAATTTTGGCTCTATGTGCCTGACTTGTCATGAGATCATATGGGTTTCCGTGTCTGTTCCGTTTCCTTCACACGAGGCTGGACGATATGGGTGTCTATGGGGATTTGTCTTGTGGCTGGGCATATCCATGGTATCTGCCCTCTTTACCTATGTCCCTTGTGGCTTGACTTGTGTCATTAAGCATGCGCGAGGATGTGGACGCGGTGACGTCATATGCTGCTATGGCCTGAAGCCTCGTACACACGATCGGATATCCTATGGATTCTAATCCAATGGTTTTGTCCATTGGAAATCCGATGAAGCTGACTTCCATCAGTCTTGCCTACACACCATTAGTCAAAAAAACGACCGTTCCAAACGCGGTGACGTAAAACACTCCGATGAGCCGAGAAAAATTAAGTTCAGTGCTTCTGAGCATGCGTCGACTTGATTCTAAGCATGCGTGGGTTTTTTATCCAATGGACTTGCCCATAGACGATCGGAATTTGCTATCGGTTTTTGATCCATCGGAAAAATTTAAAACATGTTCTATTTTTAAAGACCGATGGAAAAAAGACCGATGGGTCCCATACACGATCGGTTTGTCCGATGAAAAAAGTCCATCGGACTGTTTTCATAGGGTAAAACCGATTGTGTGTACAGGGCTTTAGTGTCCGGTCTTCCCCACAGGGAGAGAGATTGGATGGACGTGATGATGGTGACATCAGTGACGTTCCCGCCGTAATCAAACAGCCTTTTGGCGCCAAACGGCTGCATAAAAGGCAAAAGCAGCAATCTCGCAATTGACAATTGCAGGGACACCAGTATTATTCAGCCCTTGGAAACCTGGTAAGTGCCACTGGAGACTCCACTCTACTAGTTTACCAATTTGACATTGGATGGCACTGGCCCCTAAAATATGTACACACTTATCCTATTTTCACTTGTTTGTATATCTCTAGGTGCCTTTACCCTACATAGGGCTATTGGGTTTGGCTCTATCAGCTAACCCAAACACAGTGAAATACAATACAACTTGTTGTAAGGTGGGTACCTTTTGTGCACTGCAAGGATTAAACTCCTTTGTCTCTACCTTCCCCGTGTATACACTGAAGCACGTTTTTATATAGTATACTGATTTACCTACAGGTCCCCCTGTAGAGAGATGAGGCTTGAGAACTTTTTGGTGAATATAGGATAGGAGTATTACTATTAGTGAAAGAGATACGATGCTATGCAACCCTGGTAAGCACTCTATGATATCAATATGTAACCTTATACTCTTTTACAATACCGTTGTGAGTGACATAATGGAGGTATACCTATACATTTCTAGACCTCCACACCTGACATGGGCGGTGTAATTTTGGTGCTCGTCCCCAGTCTCTTGCTTTGGCCACTCCAAGGGTCGTCACTGTTGGATTCTACTTGGTGGTCCTGGGTAAGGATTACTTGGAACAATATGGATTATATACATTTTTGAGATACACTTTATTACATGTCCAAATTATTATTTCATTCGTAGAGATTCCCAGGAAGTGTGGTCCCCTTTGGAAGATATACATGTTCCTTCAGTCAATTTATACATACAGTTTGTTTGGTATCTCTGAAGCTGGTTCTCCGGCGTAGATGTTGTCACGAGCCGGACTGACGGCTAGTGGGGATACAGGAGGTGGATCCTCTGTACCAGAGAGGGGATGGCACGGGTCGTATTGAGGGACCGGTTCTAAGCAGCTACCGGTTTTCACCAGAGCTCGCCGCAAAGCGGGATGGACTTGCTGCGGCGGTAGCAACCAGGTCGTGTCCTTCAGTAGCGACTCCACCTCTCTGGCGGCTGAGATAGGCGCGGTACAAAAGGACTAGGCAGAGGCAAGGTCAGACGTAGCAGAGGGTCAGGGCAGGCGGCAATGGTTCGTAGTCTGAGACAATGGCAGCAGGTCAGATACACAGGCAAGGCAACTCACAAAACGTTTCCACAGGGTACTAAGACAACAAGATCCGGCAAGGACAGGAAGGGGAAGTGGGTTTATATCAGATTGGGGTGTGCACACAGTAATTGGGCAAGACACCAATCAATGGTGCGCTGGCCCTTTAAATCTCAGAAGGCCGGCGCGCGCGCCCTAGAGCGCAGCGGGGCCACGCGCGCCGGGAAGGAGCAGGAGGGGGATGGTGAGTAGGATGTGATGCGATCCGCGGACGGAGATGTGCCGCCACGTGGATCGCATCCCCGCCGGTAACAGAGCAGCGCCCACGGCCAGGGGGGCTGACCGGAGCGCTGCAGGGGGACCGACGCCGCGAGCGCTCCGGGAAGGATGGGACACCCGGAGCGCTCGGCGTTACAGTACCCCCCCTTAGGTCTCCCCCTTTTCTTGAAACCCAAGAATCTACGGATGAGCTCCTTGTCTAAAATGTTGGTCTCAGGCTCCCAGGATCTCTCTTCAGGACCACAGTTCTCCCAATCAACTAAAAAAAATATTTTACCTCGGATGACCTTGGAGGCGAGGATTTCTTTCACCGAGAAGACATCGGAAGAACCAGAGACAGGAGCAGGAGCAGTGACCTTGGGGGAAAATCGGTTAAGAATGAGGGGTTTGAGAAGAGACACATGAAAAGAATTGGGGATACGAAGAGAAGGAGGAAGATGGAGTTTGTAAGAGACAGAATTGATTTGGTTTTTGATTTTAAAAGGTCCGAGGTAACGAGGGCCCAGCTTGTAGCTAGGTACCCGAAACCGAACATATTTGGAGGAGAGCCACACTTTGTCACCGGGGACATAGACAGGAGGAATTCTTCTTTTTTTATCTGCATGTCTCTTCATGCGGGCAGAGGCCAGTGATAGCGACTTTTGAGTCTCTTTCCAGATAGAGGTGAAGTCTTGAGTTAATTCATCCACGGCAGGAACTCCAGAAGAAGTGGGGATGGGGAGGGGGGGGCAATGGGTGACGGCTGTAGACCACAAAGAAAGGTGATTTGGAGGACGATTCAGAGTTCTTGAAATTGTATGAGAATTCTGCCCAGGGCAATAGGTCGACCCAATCGTCTTGACGGGCGGAGACAAAATGTCGTAAGTAGTCACCAAGGACCTGGTTAACTCTCTCCACCTGTCCATTGGATTGCGGGTGATAAGCGGAAGAAAAATTCAACTTAATCTTTAGTTGAGTACAGAGAGCTCTCCAAAATTTTGAGATGAATTGAACGCCTCTATCAGAGACGATATGTGAGGGTAGCCCATGGAGACGGAAAATTTGAAGAAAAAAATGCTTCGTCAACTGAGGTGCAGTAGGCAGACCAGGAAGCGGGACAAAATGAGCCATTTTCGAAAAGCGGGCAACGACCACCCAGATGACAGTGTTACTATGAGACAAAGGAAGGTCCGTGATGAAATCCATGGCAATGTGGGACCATGGTTGTTCAGGCACAGGTAGAGGAAGGAGAAGACCTGCAGGCTTCTGGCGTGGAGTCTTGTCACGTGCACAGATAGTGCAGGCCCGTACAAAGTCAGTCATATCTTTTTCCTGGGTAGGCCACCAATAGTGTCTGGCCATCAATTGTATGGATTTTTTGATCCCAGCGTGACCGGCTAGATGGGAGGAATGGCCCCACCTGAGTATCTGGAGACCAAGGCATGGAGGAACGAAAGTTTTTCCTGGAGGAACTGGCACCAGAGAAGCAGGAGCAGAGGAAATCAGACACTCAGGGGGTACGATGTGTTGAGGGGGAGTCCCGGTTTCAGAGGCATCGGAGGAACGGGACAAGGCATCAGCCCTGACATTCTTGTCTGTGGGACGAAAATGGATCTGGAAATTGAACCGGGCAAAGAACAATGACCACCTGGCCTGGCGAGGATTTAAGCGCTGAGCGGACTGAAGGTAGGACAAATTTTTATGGTCAGTGTAGATGGAGATAGGGTGAAGGGATCCTTCCAGGAGATGTCTCCACTCTTCTAATGCCAGCTTGATGGCCAACAGTTCACGGTCACCTATGGAATAGTTTTTTTCAGGAGGGGAAAAGGTTTTAGAGAAAAAAACACACGTGACGTTTCCTCCTTTAGCGTTTTTTTGAAGAAGAACAGCTCCGGCTCCTACCGAGGAGGCGTCAACTTCAAGGAAGAACGGCTTTATGGGGTCTGGTCGAGACAGGACAGGTGCAGAGGAGAAGGCGGTCTTAAGGCGAGTAAAGGCTTCTTCCGCTTGAGGCGGCCAGGACCTTGGATTCGCGTTTTTCTTAGTCAGTGCCCCTATAGGAGCAACGATGGTGGAGAAGTGGGGTATGAACTGACGATAGTAGTTGGCGAATCCAAGGAAGCGTTGGATAGCACGGAGTCCAGAGGGGCGTGGCCAATCCAAGACTGCGGAGAGCTTGTCAGGGTCCATTTGAAGGCCTTGTCCTGAGACCAGATAACCTAGGAAAGGAAGGCTGCTGCGCTCAAAAAGGCATTTTTCAAATTTAGCGTAAAGATGATTTACGCGGAGGCGCTGGAGCACTTGATGGACATGGAGCCGATGTTCCTCAAGGTTGGTAGAGAAGATTAGGATGTCGTCAAGATAGACAACCACACAGGTATACAGTACGTCCCGAAAGATTTCATTGACAAAATCCTGAAAGACTGCAGGAGCGTTGCAAAGTCCAAATGGCATGACGAGATATTCAAAGTGACCATCTCTGGTGTTAAATGCGGTTTTCCATTCATCTCCTTCACGGATTCTGATGAGGTTATAAGCGCCCCTGAGGTCCAATTTCGAAAAAACTTTTGCTCCGTGCAGACGGTCAAAGAGCTCCGAGATGAGAGGCAGAGGGTAGCGATTTTTAATAGTGATTTTATTGAGACCACGATAGTCTATGCAAGGGCGTAGTGATCCGTCCTTCTTGGCAACGAAGAAGAACCCCGCTCCGGCTGGAGAAGATGATTTCCTAATAAAACCTATCTTGAGGTTCTCCTGTATGTAATCAGTCATGGCCTTGGTTTCAGGAGAGGAGAGAGGGTAAATTCTGCCACGGGGTGGTATAGTACCTGGGAGCAAGTCAATAGGGCAGTCGTAGGGTCTATGTGGTGGTAAGACCTCCGCCTGTTTTTTGCAAAAGACATCAGAAAAGTCCTGATAGGCCTTGGGAAGGCCGGGCAAAGGAGTAGCGATGGGAACTTGACTGGTGGGTACAGACTTAAGACAATGCTTGTGGCAGGAGTAGCCCCAGGATTTGATGTCCCCAGTGGTCCAGTCGAGGGTAGGAGAATGGCGCTGGAGCCAGGGTAGGCCAAGAAGGATGTCAGAAGTACAGTTCGGCAAAACAAAGAATTCAATTTTTTCTTGGTGAAGAACACCAACGGACATGAGCAGGGGTTCGGTGCGGTAACGCACGGTACAATCCAGATTCTCTCCATTTACAGAGGAAATGAAGAAGGGTTTGATGAGATGGATAACAGGAACGTTGAACCTGTTGATGAAAGAGGCTTCAATAAAGTTTCCTGCAGAACCAGAGTCGAGAAAGGCCACCGCAGAGAAGGGGGAGCCAGCAGAAGGGGAAATCCGCACAGGAATAGTCAGACGTTGAGAGGAAGAATTCACACCTAGTAACGCCTCTCCCACGTTCACAAGGTGCGGGCGTTTCCCTGACGTAGAGGACAAATAGGGCAGTCCTTTAGGAAATGTTCAGAGCTTGCACAATAAAGACATAAGTTCTCATTCCTACAGCGAGTCCTCTCTTGTAGGGTCAGGCGAGATCGGTCCACCTGCATGGCCTCCTCGACGGAAGGCATAGTATCAGGATGCGTTGGATTCAGGAAGAGAGGAGCCAGGCGCGGATAACGCCTGGTGCGAACAAGATCTTTCTCCTGGCGAAGCTCTTGGCGTCTTTCAACGTAGCGTATGTCAATGCGGGTAGCTAAGTGGATGAGCTCCGTCAGGGAGGAGGGTATCTCTCGTGCGGCCAGACAATCCTTGATGTGGCTGGATAAACCTTTCTTGAAGGTCGCGCAGAGAGCCTCATTATTCCAGGCTAGCTCTGAGGCCAGTGTGCGGAACTGTATGGCATATTCGCCCACAGAGGAGTTTCCTTGGACAAGGTTAAGCAGGGCGGTTTCAGCGGATGAGGCTCGGGCTGGTTCCTCAAAAACGCTATGAACCTCAGCAAGGAAGGACTGAACGGTGGCTGTAGCAGGGTCATTGCGGTCCCAGAGTGGCGTGGCCCAGGCCAAGGCCTTCCCAGACAACAGACAGACCACGAATGCCACCTTAGACCGTTCTGTGGAAAACTGGTCTGACATCATCTCAAGATGCAGGGAACATTGGGACAAGAATCCCTGGCACATCCTAGGATCCCCGTCAAATTTCTCCGGAAGAGACAAGCGGATCCTCGAGGTAGTAGCGGCAGCTCGGAGAGGGGAAGATGCTGGAGCTTGTGGCGGCAGACGCTGCTGGATCATGGCGGTCAACTGCGACAGCTGCTGTCCTTGTTGGGCAATCAATTGCGACTGCTGGGCAACCACGGAAGTGAGATCAGCGAGACTAGGCAGCGGCACGTCAGCGGGATCCATGGCCGGATCTACTGTCACGAGCCGGACTGACGGCTAGTGGGGATACAGGAGGTGGATCCTCTGTACCAGAGAGGGGATGGCACGGGTCGTACTGAGGGACCGGTTCTAAGCAGCTACCGGTTTTCACCAGAGCCCACCCCAAAGCGGGATGGACTTGCTGCGGCGGTAGCAACCAGGTCGTGTCCTTCAGTAGCGACTCCACCTCTCTGGCGGCTGAGATAGGCACGGTACAAAAGGACTAGGCAGAGGCAAGGTCAGACGTAGCAGAGGGTCAGGGCAGGCGGCAATGGTTCGTAGTCTGAGACAATGGCAGCAGGTCAGATACACAGGCAAGGCAACTCACAAAACGTATTGTGAGGGGGTTAGCTCGGCAGCGGGTGTGTGTGACCCCCGGGATGGGCTCCCCACACAAAACAGGCCCAGCAAACGGAGGTTGTGGTTTTCAAAATCAAAAAGGTGCGGTTTATTTTCTATTTACAGTGACAAAACACAGCAAAGCAAAAGAAACATAACCAAAATAAATCCTGGTCAAGTTGACCTCTGACTAAACATACAGGTTTCCTAACTAACAACTGGGATCAGCCTAGTGCTGTCCTAGTCCCTAAGTCCCTGGTTTTAAATGTCCAAGCAAATAGCCACACAGGCTTTGTCTCACCGCACAGGGGTTCACTCTCCCTAGACAGTCCACACAGGTCTGGTTCCAGGCATGAGCCAACATCTAATGAAGCTGGGAGTTCTTATAGAGGCCTAAATGAGCTGACAAGCTTCAGCTGGTCTCATCAACTCCCTGTCTGCACGACGCCCAGCCCTCTCCCTAGAGGTATGAGTCATCCATGAGCCCACTAGCCTTATACAACTCTCCACCTAGTTGTATAAGTCGGCGTAAAGCCTGAATCTGGGCGAAATATATCTACCCCCCTGGATGCAACCAGGTGACTTTACCTTCCTGCTGTCACATACCCCCCCCTCTTGTTTTAACCTCGGGGTTGGAACACCAGCAATCAGGCATTCATGTACTCGAGACAAAGCATCCACATTCCCCATTTGAACGCCAGGGCGATGCTTTACTGTGAAGTTGAATTCCTGGAGGGCCAGGAACCACCTATTCACTCTTCTATTTGTTTCCTTGTTTTGAGCCATCCACTTTAACGGAGCGTGATCCGTAACCATGTCAAAGTGCCTACCTAGCAGGTAGTACCGAAGGGAATCTAGAGCCCACTTCACCGCTAAACACTCCTTTTCAACGGTGGCGTAATTTACCTCATGGGACTTCAACTTCCTGCTGAGGTAAATGACTGGGTGCTCTTCCCTGTTCCAGACCTGGGACAATACTGCTCCTAACCCCACATCTGACGCATCACTTTGTACGACAAAGTCTTTAGAGAAGTCGGGTGAGTACAACACTGGCTGGCTACATAAGGCTTGTTTCAAGAATTGGAATGCTGCCTCAGCCTCGGGGGTCCATTTAATCATGACCGACCCTTTCCCCTTCGTCAGGTTGGTTAGGGGCACAGCCTTAGAAGCAAAGTGGGGAATGAATCGCCGATAATACCCAGCGATTCCCAGAAAGGCTCGTACCTGCTTCTTGCTGTTGGGACGTGGCCAACTCTGGATGGCCTCGACTTTGTTGAGTTGGGGTTTTATTACTCCCCTCCCAATGGTGTACCCAAGATATTTGGCCTCCTCCTGCCCAATGGTACACTTCTTGGGGTTAGCCGTAAACCCCGCTTCCCGAACAGAGTCCAGGACTGCTTGCACTTTTGGCAGATGTGAGGCCCAATCTGTGCTATGGACAATTACGTCATCCAGGTAAGCCGCAGCATACTTCCGATGGGGCCTCAGCATCTGGTCCATTTTCCGCTGGAATGTGGCCGGCGCATTCTGTAACCCGAACGGCATTCTTTTATATTGGAACGCCCCGTCTGGGGTTACAAATGCGGTTTTCTCTTTGGCCGACTTGGCCAGGGGGATTTGCCAATACCCTTTTGTGAGGTCAAGAGTCGTCATGTATCGGGCTGTTCCCAGCCGGTCGATCAACTCATCTATACGTGGCATGGGGTAGGTGTCAAATTTTGTAACTTTGTTCAACTGACGAAAATCGTTACAAAATCGCCAGCTCCCATCCGGTTTAGGCACCAACACGATGGGACTAGACCAATCACTTTGGGACTCCTCTATCACCCCTAAGTTCAGCATTTTCTGTACTTCCTCCCGTATTGCCTCCCGTCGAGCCTCTGGGATCCGATAGGGTTTTAACTTCACCCTTTCACCGGGCGGGGTAATGATGTCATGCTCTACCCCAGATGTTTGTCCCGGCAGCTCAGAGAATACCTCCTTGTTGCGAAGCACAAACTCCTTAACCTCCTGTTGTTGGGGTTGTGACAAGGTGGCTGCTATTCCAACCTCAGGAATCACGCAACCAGTTTGAGCTGGTGACCAAGTGTCTGCGACTAGGGACTCTCTATCCCTCCAGGCTTTCAACAGATTAACGTGATAGATCTGTTCGGGCTTTCGCCTTCCTGGTTGTCTGACCTTGTAATTCACTTCGCTCACTTTTTCCATTATCTCGTAGGGGCCTTGCCATTTGGCAAGGAATTTACTTTCAACCGTAGGGACAAGTACCAATATCCTATCCCCCGGGGAAAAGGTACGGGTCTTGGCTCCACGGTTGTACACTCTCTGCTGTGCCAACTGCGCTTGGGCCAAATGTTCCTTCACGATGGGCATTACCTGTGCAATTCGATCTTGCATCAGGGCGACATGCTCAATCACACTCCTGTGGGGAGAACTCTCACTTTCCCAAGTTTCCTTGGCAATATCCAACAGCCCTCTTGGGTGTCTCCCATACAGTAACTCAAAGGGGGAGAATCCCGTAGAGGATTGGGGCACCTCCCTAATAGCAAACATCAAATAAGGAAGTAAACAGTCCCAATCCTTTCCATCTCTATCCACCACTTTCTTCAACATTTGTTTTAGGGTTTTGTTGAATCTTTCAACCAGCCCATCGGTTTGGGGGTGATACACAGACGTACGCAATTGCGTCACTTTGAACAATTTACACAGCTCTTTCATAACCCGGGACATAAAGGGTGTACCTTGGTCCGTAAGCAGTTCTTTACAAATACCCACCCGGCTAAAAACAAGAGATAGCTCTTTGGCTATGGTTTTGGCCGAGGTATTTCGGAGAGGGATCGCTTCTGGATAACGGGTGGCATAGTCCATTATAACTAATATGTACTGGTGCCCCCTAGCGGACTTGATTATAGGACCTACCAAATCCATGGCGATCCTCTCAAACGGGACCTCAATGATGGGTAGAGGGACCAGCGGGCTACGGAAATGTGGCATCGGGGCCAACCTCTGACACACAGGGCAGGAGGAACAATAATTTTCTACGTCCTTCATCACCCCCGGCCAATAGAATCTCTGTAATACCCTCTCTCGGGTTTTCTCTGTCCCCAGATGACCTCCAAGAATGTGCCCATGGGCCAACTCCAACACCAACTTCCTGTAAGGTTTGGGCACCACAAGCTGCTCAACGGTTTCTTCTGCCCTTTTTGCCACCCGATACAGTAGGTCCTTCTCTACGCTGAAGTATGGGTAAGTGCAGGTATTATCTGGGTTCACTAACTCGCCATCTATTTTCACTACGTTTTCCCGTGCCTTTATTAGGGCGGGGTCTTTCAACTGTTCTGTGGCAAAGTTTTCCCTGTGAACCTCAAGATCAGAAAACTCCACAGACGGTAGGTTTTCGTCTGAGGAGGTGGGCTCCTCTCCAGTTTCTTGAGTCTCCCCTGCCAATACTGATAAGGGAAATTCCGGAGAGTCCTCACCACTCTCAGGGGAGTTCTGGCTATCACATTCCTGGTACATAGGGGCACCAGTGAGGGGCTCAGGATCATCCCACAGTTCCCAGAACTTCGGAAAATCCCTTCCCACAATGGCGTCATGCGGTAACTGAGATACTAAGCCCACTGGATGAGAGAGGGTACCTTTGGGGGTCTCGAAACACACTGTAGTCACTGGATACTCTCGGGTGTCCCCATGCACACAAATAACAGCTACCTTGCTATTCCCAGAGACCTCTGTTTTAACGAACTCAGCCTTTATCAGGGTCACAAGGCTACCTGAATCCAGCAATACCACAACATTTCTACCATTAACACACATTTTGCATAAATGTTTCTCAGTTCCTCGAATGGCAGTGCATGCGACTGTCGCACACAGCGACTGACGTCTGCCCGTCAGAAAGTCACACTGCATGGGTTCCTCCACAACCGGGCAATTGGCTGCAATATGTCCCGCTTGCCGGCAGCGGTAGCAAACGATCCTTCTTGCCGCCTCTTGAGCCGCTGATTTCCCAGGCTGTTCTCGCCAAACTTGGGGTAGAGCTCCCACCCTCTCACTCTCTCCACCCTCACCCCTTGGAATCCTCTTATCCGCCCCTGGGGATGGTCCGGTCTTAGGGTGGAAAGTCCGAGTGTCTCTGGAAGAGGCCGTCAGGTTCTCTGTAGCCAAGTATTTCTCCACACGATCCACAAGACCATCGGCCGTCTCTGGGTCTCCATGGCTTACCCACTTTTGGATGGCAGTAGGAAGAGCTCTCAAAAACCGATCCATTACAACACGTTCCACAATCTTTGGTGCGGACAAAGTCTCTGGCTGTAGCCACTTTCTGCTCAGGTGAATGAGATCATACATTTGAGACCTGGGGGGTTTTCCAAGCTGGAAAGTCCAGTTATGCACACGCTGAGCCCGGACAGCCTGGGTGACACCCAGCCTTGCCAAAATTTCAGCTTTTAGCATCACATAGTCTTTTGCTTGGTTAGGCTCTAGGTCATAGTAAGCTTTCTGCGATTCACCAGTTAACAGAGGAGCCACCAGTCCAGCCCACTGCTCCTCAGGCCACTTTTCTCTTTCAGCGGTCCTTTCAAATGTGGTCAAAAATACCTCTGGATCATCCTCTCCAGTCATTTTTGTCAATAAACGACTCACCCCAAAGGACGCGGTATTAGTGGGACGGCTTTCCTCACTGGTCTGCGGACGTTGCTGCATTACTGCTTCCATTTGTTGTAGTCTCTGCTCTTGCTTCTGTAACAGGTCTATGAAGCGGGCCTCAGATTGCTGCTGGGCTTGTTGCTGAGCTTCCAGACTCTGTTGGTGAGCTTGCTGCTGGGCTGCAAGGCTCTGTTGATGAGCTTGCTGCTGGGCTGCAAGGCTCCTTTGCAAACCTGCATTTGTCTGCTGTTGATTGGCATTTGCTAGAGCCAGCTGTTTCAGTATCTCCTCCATGCTGGCTTAAAAAAAAACTGCCACTGGTTCTCCACCAACTGTGAGGGGGTTAGCTCGGCAGCGGGTGTGTGTGACCCCCGGGATGGGCTCCCCACACAAAACAGGCCCAGCAAACGGAGGTTGTGGTTTTCAAAATCAAAAAGGTGCGGTTTATTTTCTATTTACAGTGACAAAACACAGCAAAGCAAAAGAAACATAACCAAAATAAATCCTGGTCAAGTTGACCTCTGACTAAACATACAGGTTTCCTAACTAACAACTGGGATCAGCCTAGTGCTGTCCTAGTCCCTAAGTCCCTGGTTTTAAATGTCCAAGCAAATAGCCACACAGGCTTTGTCTCACCGCACAGGGGTTCACTCTCCCTAGACAGTCCACACAGGTCTGGTTCCAGGCATGAGCCAACATCTAATGAAGCTGGGAGTTCTTATAGAGGCCTAAATGAGCTGACAAGCTTCAGCTGGTCTCATCAACTCCCTGTCTGCACGACGCCCAGCCCTCTCCCTAGAGGTATGAGTCATCCATGAGCCCACTAGCCTTATACAACTCTCCACCTAGTTGTATAAGTCGGCGTAAAGCCTGAATCTGGGCGAAATATATCTACCCCCCTGGATGCAACCAGGTGACTTTACCTTCCTGCTGTCACAGTATACACAGGGTACTAAGACAACAAGATCCGGCAAGGACAGGAAGGGGAAGTGGGTTTATATCAGATTGGGGTGTGCACACAGTAATTGGGCCAGGCACCAATCAATGGTGCGCTGGCCCTTTAAATCTCAGAAGGCCGGCGCGCGCTCGCCCTAGAGCGCAGCGGGGCCGCGCGCGCCGGGAAGGAGCAGGAGGGGGATGGTGAGTAGGATGGGATGCGATCCGCGGACGGAGATGTGCCGCCGCGTGGATCGCAACCCCGCCGGTAACAGAGCAGCGCCCACGGCCAGGGGGGCTGACCGGAGCGCTGCAGGGGGACCGACGCCGCGAGCGCTCCGGGAAGGATGGGACACCCGGAGCGTTCGGCGTTACAGATGTGTTTTGAGTTGCAGTCTGTGATGTGTGGTGTCCCCATTCTTTGATTCAAGGTTTATCAGGCAAGCATACATGTGATATGATATGTTATATGTAAAATTTTCCAAGATGCATATGAATACTGTAATATTATTGTACATATGCAAACTTTAACTGTTGTGGATACTTATATTTAGTTTTTTCTCTTCTTTTAAATTGTATATCAGCACCTACCCAGTATTGTCCTGAGGAAGCTACAAAAGTGTGAAACGTGTTGACAAGCAATATGTGGAGGAGTGATTGGATCATAACTTGCTATATTATCCTTGGTACTTATGACATAATTTTTCATTTCATAGGCTCCAACCTCCACATTTGTGAATATTGGGTATCTGTTGTCAAGTTTAGGGTGTTGTTTCAATGTTTTATGTCATTTTAATTGATTGTTAATTAAATAACTTTTTAAACATTTCTTTGCCTTGTACTATGCTTTATCTTTGGGATATACTCTCAATCCTTTTATATTGTAAGTTACAGCTATCTTGCCACAACTGGATAATTTATAGAAATCACAATTTCAGTGCTTATATTGGAGAGGAAGAACAGTATTGATCCTGTAATATTATATATTATTTGTTTTATTTTATCCTTTTTTATTTTTATTTAAAACCATTCTGTCCCTTTCCTAAAATATAACACCTTCATACACCAGGCATAAGGGCTGGTATAAAAAGGAAAAAAGAGGGTGCATCGACCTAGTGCATTACCAATGGCTGGTTTTATTAAAAGTAAATTAAAAGATCATGGGTACTCACAAAGAAAGTCAAATCATGGGCACATAACATTCCATCCAAGGAGACGACCTTTTCCTGGAACCAAATGAGCAGATGACAAGAGTCACGATAACAGATATTTACAGCTACGGCTGATGTGTTGCGGGGGCGAGCCCCTTTCTTCAGAGCCAAACAAAATGATGATAGTAACTGGACCCCCCTCTCTCTCTCTCTCTGGACTCTCTTTTAACTATGTGTAAGATGGGCGTGAGTGGTCACCTGTCTATAGCCCCACCCACCACAGGTCACTCCTCCTCTCATCCAAAAAGCACACCAGTAGGCTTAGTTCCTTACTGACCACACTGCCAGCAGCTGATAACCCATCTACAGTTTGCATGCACAGTACACCAAATTGATGATTTGCAGACTGTAGAAATCACATAAGAACAATGTCTTTCATCAGGGAGGAAAAGTGGACAGTATGTACATACATGCGGCTTACCTGTACTATGCAGGCCAACAAATTCCGCCACTTGTTTCTGCCGCCTGTCTGTACATGGCTGAGAGGTCCTTCCATGATGCTGGGCCACCGCTCCATCAGTAGCTGGAACGCACTCTGCCCCAAGAACCGGAAGTCGCGGTGGATATGCGTTCCACCCGCCACTTCCGGCAATCGAAAGACGTCACTACCGCCCTCAAGTGGGCTATGGGGCATCTATCTCGGAAACCAGCGCAGGACACAGACAGCATCTCCGAATCTCCACCACCGCCAGCCTGGGAGAACCCATTAGCGGCGGTGGATATGCGTTCCACTCGCCACTTCCAGTAAGCCAAGGCATCACTTCCACCCTCAATAGGTTATGTAGGCATCAGAGGATGACCCGGATGTGGCTAGAATACCACTCCACATCCGGTGTCAACAACCCTTCGCCGAATGTGCACCGGTGCAAGCCAGGGATGGTGTCCCCAAATCATAGATCAGTGGGCGGCATAGCACAACTATTTGCACAGCCTTTTCTCACCAAGGGGGCCCCGCACCCGCTCCAATGTCAGTGGACCACACTCCCTCCATATTACAACATGGTGTATATAGGGAGAATGATAGGAGGGGGAGGAAGCTAAAAAGGGAAATCATTGGTGATTGGTACAGATAATGGATTACCATATCTAATGGCAATTGGCAGCTCAAACCATAAGAGGTTACCTAAGCTAATCTGGGGCATTACTACTCTAGGTGACCTGTGAGGACTAATAAACATTTAACTCTACACCTACAGACCAACAGAACAAATACACCACCACGATATAAAGGAACCACCCGTAGTTCGATAGTTGGTCTTACCCAAATAAACATGGAATCTCAGTGTCAAATACACTAAATGGAGAGAATGAATAGTTCCTTAATTACTCCAAGAGGGGTCCAGTACTATACTTCGGTCCATATAGATATTCATTCATAATGTGGAACCAAATTGCACAAACCAAAGCATTATACATATACATGTATGTGCTCACACACCGCCCTCTCGGGGCACGCACCCGCCTCACCGCACGCCCACAATTAGTGGTCCAGCGGCAGGCGCATGCGCGCACCGAGTCGCCCAACAACATGGTGGGCACGAGCGCATGTGCCCACACACATGCTCAAACTTACAAACAAATTACTCAATCACATATAGGAAAACATTGTGCAACATTGTGAAAACCTCTTACACAACCCACCCACAGTCCTAATGCATAGAGGACTGTCAAGACCTATTTGTTGGTGGGGTTAAATTTCAAATACGGATAATCTGATAAATACTTCGGGAACTACAGGTCTAATCTAGCACTAGCTCCACTAGACTCTCACAATATTCTTATTAAAATCTATATAAAAAACTATTAATGTTAACCTAGTTACATATTAAATTAGATAAAAAGTATATATATAATACTATAATGCAATCCTAAAACTTTAAAAAGAATTCTCTCTTAAAAGCATTAAAAATCCTCATTAACTAAAAGGCCAGTGACCCCGACCAAGGTATATAGTCACTACATGATGCAACAGCTGGCCCTACTAACTTTGAGAAGTATAATTACCTATCAAGACGATGCGAAGGCCTAGCGCCACCTAGTCCAAAAGGGGGCAAAGGGGAATCTACACTACATTATGTAATTTTATCCCTTCGTTCAAACCATGAGGGACTAGAGAGCCCAAAGTGAATATCCAATATGCCTCTCTAGTGCACAGGATCTGGTGTTTTTTACCACTGTCAAGATCATTCGAGATGGCCTCAATCCCAAACATCTTAAGGCCACTAACTGAACTATTGTGAGCCTCTTTAAAATGTCTGGGTACCGAGTAGTTCTCTTTTTCCGTCAAGATGCTATTTCTATGCTCTCCCATTCTCGTTCTCATTGGTCATGACGTTCGACCAACGTACAAGAGACCGCATGGACAGAGAAGACCGTAGATCATGAAAGAGGTTCCGCAGTTGATAAACTGCTTGACCTTGTGGTTCTTTCCGTCTGTTCCCTGGACTTCCTTCTTACGATGGCTCATATGTAAGCAGTTGCCACAGTTTCGAACCCCACACTTGTAGCTACCTTTTTGGTCAAACAGTGTGGTCCAAGGTTTGTTTAGGCCTGTATTTCTGATCTTCTTAACTCTACTCGGGGCCACCATACTTCTCAGGTCTCTTAGTCTTCTGGAAACCAAATTTGGATATAAAGGCAGGCTAGTTCGCAGGATAGGGTCAGATCTTAGAACTTTCCAGTTTCTCCTAAAAATCTTCTGAATCGTTGAAACTATGTTATTGTATCTTGTACAAAATCTCACCTGCGTTTTTTCATTCTGGTCCTCCAACTTAGCCACATTGTCCAAGCCATTTGCCAGATTGTTATCATATAATTTGAGGTATTTCTGGAAAGCTTCATCAATATGTTTATCTTCATATCCTTTTTCGACAAATTTATTTTTAAGGATCTGTGCCTGTTCCTCGTAATCCTTTTTAAAGGTGCATGTCCTCCGCAGCCTACAAAACTGTCCAAAAGGGCCATTTTTGATCCACCTAGGATGGTGATGACTACGAGCATGAAGATAAGAATTGCCTGCGCTTGGCTTGAAATGCGTCTTTGAATATATTGAGCCCTCATCATCTGCCTGTAATTCCAAATCTAGAAACACTAGAGATTTTTCGTCTATTACATGGGTGAAGGAAATTGTGCCCCAGCTATGCAAATCTTTTCATGGGGTATTGGGAGCACAAGTATATATGGGCCAACAATCCATATGGAGGCAACCTTATCTTATACTCGCGTTATATCGATGAGATTCTTATCATTTGGAATGGGACAGACGAGGATTTAGATGGCTTCCTGACACACTGCTCAAAGAACCCCTTTGGAATTTCCTTCACCCATGTAATAGACGAAAAATCTCTAGTGTTTCTAGATTTGGAATTACAGGCAGATGATGAGGGTTCAATATATTCAAAGACGCATTTCAAGCCAAGCGCAGGCAATTCTTACCTTCATGCTCGTAGTCATCACCATCCTAGGTGGATCAAAAATGTTCCTTTTGGACAGTTTTGTAGGCTGCGGAGGACATGCACCTTTAAAAAGGATTACGAGGAACAGGCACAGATCCTCAAAAATAAATTTGTCGAAAAAGGATATGAAGATAAACATATTGATGAAGCTTTCCAGAAATACCTCAAATTATATGATAACAATCTGGCAAATGGCTTAGCCACATTGTCCAAGTTGGAGGACCAGAATGAAAAACCGCAGGTGAGATTTTGTACAAGATACAAAAACAAAGTCTCAACGATTCAGAAGATTTTTAGGAGAAACTGGAAAGTTCTAAGATCTGACCCTATCCTGCGAACTAGCCTGCCTTTATATCCAAATTTGGTTTTCAGAAGACCAAGAGACCTGAGAAGTATGATGGCCCCGAGTAGAGTTAAGAAGATCAGAAATACAGGCCTAAACAAACCTTGGATCACACTGTTTGACCAAAAAGATAGCTACAAGTGTGGGTTTGGAAACTGTGGCAATTGCTTACATATGAGCCATCGTAAGAAGGAAGTCCAGGGAACAGACAGAAAGAACCACAAGGTCATGCAGTTTATCAACTGCGGAACCTCTTTCGTGATCTACGGTCTTCTCTGTCCATGCGGTCTCTTGTACGTTGGTCGAACGTCACGACCAATGAGAACGAGAATGGGAGAGCATAGAAGTAGCATCTTGACGGAAAAAGAGAACTACTCGATACCCAGACATTTTAAAGAGGCTCACAATAGTTCAGTTAGTGGCCTTAAGGTGTTTGGGATTGAGACCATCTCGAATGATCTTGACAGTGGTAAAAAACACCAGATCCTGTGCACTAGAGAGGCATATTGGATATTCACTTTGGGCTCTCTAGTCCCTCATGGTTTGAACGAAGGGATCGAATTACATAATGTAGTGTAGATTCCCCTTTGCCCCCTTTTGGACTAGGTGGCGCTAGACCTTCGCATCGTCTTGATAGGTAATTATACTTCTCAAAGTTAGTAGGGCCAGCTGTTGCATCATGTAGTGACTACCTTGATCGGGGTCACTGGCCTTTTAGTTAATAAGGATTTTTAATGCTTTTAAGAGAGAATTTTTTTTAAAGTTTTAGGATTGCATTATAGTATTATATATATATATATATATATATATATATATATATATATATATATATATACTTATATACTTATATACTTATATACTTTTTATCTAATTTAATATGTAACTAGGTTAACATTAATAGTTTTTTATATAGATTTTAATAAGAATATTGTGAGAGTCTAGTGGAGCTAGTGCTAGATTAGACCTGTAGTTCCCGAAGTATTTATCAGATTATCCGTATTTGAAATTTATCCCCACCAACAAATAGGTCTTGACAGTCCTCTATGCATTAGGACTGTGGGTGGGTTGTGCCTGCCGCTGGACCACTAATTGTGGGCGTGCGGTGAGGCGGGTGCGTGCCCCGAGAGGGCGGTGTGTGAGCACATACATGTATATGTATAATGCTTTGGTTTGTGCAATTTGGTTCCACATTATGAATGAATATCTATATGGACCGAAGTATAGTACTGGACCCCTCTTGGAGTAATTAAGGAACTATTCATTCTCTCTATTTAGTGTATTTGACACTGAGATTCCATGTTTATTTGGGTAAGACCAACTATCGAACTACGGGTGGTTCCTTTATACCGTGCTGGTGTATTTGTTCTGTTGGTCTGTAGGTGTAGAGTTAAATGTTTATTAGTCCTCACAGGTCACCTAGAGTAGTAATGCCCCAGATTAGCTTAGGTAACCTCTTATGGTTTGAGCTGCCAATTGCCATTAGATATGGTAATCCATTATCTGTACCAATCACCAATGATTTCCCTTTTTAGCTTCCTCCCCCTCCTATCATTCTCCCTATATACACCATGTTGTAATATGGAGGGAGTGTGGTCCACTGACATTGGAGTGGGTGCGGGGCCCCCTTGGTGAGAAAAGGCTGTGCAAATAGTTGTGCTATGCCGCCCACTGATCTATGATTTGGGGACACCGTCCCTGGCTTGCACCGGTGCACATTCGGCGAAGGGTTGTTGACACCGGATGTGGAGTGGTATTCTAGCCACATCCGGGTCATCCTCTGATGCCTACATAACCTATTGAGGGTGGAAGTGATGCCTTGGCTTACTGGAAGTGGCGAGTGGAACGCATATCCACCGCCGCTAATGGGTTCTCCCGGGCAGCACGCGCCCTATCTGTTGACGGGACGATGGTCCGTCCTATACTATCTTATTGGTGGGCGGGCTGGCGGTGGTGGAGATTCGGAGATGCTGTCTGCGTCCTGCGATGGTTTCCGAGATAGATGCCCCATAGCCCACTTGAGGGCAGTAGTGACGTCTTTCGACTGCCGAAAGTGGCAGGTGGAACGCATATCCACCGCGACTTCTGGTTCTTGGGGCAGAGTGCGTTCCAGCTACTGATGGAGCGGTGGCCCAGCATCATGGGAGGACCTCTCAGCCATGTACAGGCAGGCGGCAGCAACAAGTGGCAAAATTTGTTGGCCTGCATAGTACAGGTAAGCCGCATGTATGTACATACTGTCCACTTTTCCTCCCTGATGAAAGACATTGTTCTTATGTGATTTCTACAGTCTGCAAAACATCAATTTGGTGTACTGTGCATGCAAACTGTAGATGGGTTATCAGCTGCTGGCAGTGTGGTCAGTAAGGAACTAAGCCCACTGGCGTGCTTTTTGGATGAGAGGAGGAGTGACCTGTGGTGGGTGGGGCTATAGACAGGTGACCACTCACGCCCATCTTACACATAGTTAAGAGAGAGAGAGAGAGGGGGGTCCAGTTACTATCATCATTTTGTTTGGCTCTGAAGAAGGGGGCTCGCCCCCGCAACGCATCAGCCATAGCTGTAAATATCTGTTATCGTGACTCTTTGGTCATCTGCTCATTTGGTTCCAGGAAAAGGTCGTCTCCTTGGATGGGATGTTATGTGCCCATGATTTGACTTTCTTTGTGAGTACCCATGATTTTTTATTTACTTTGAATAAAACCAGCGATTGGTAATGCACTAGGTCGGTGCGCCCTGTTTTTTCCTTTTTCTTCCAGTCCTAAGAATACCAAATATTCTGAGGAGGGCAGCAAGACCCCTGGTCATTCCCTTTTAACGGAACACTCTGGTTGTGCCACCAAGAGACCAAACTTCTGAGCACAGGAGACTGTTTTCTTTGTTTCTGTGAATAAGGGCTGGTATCCCTTTAGCAAGAGGGCTAACAAGCATGTGGATACTTCTCTGCCACTGCTGCTGATTTAGGAGGATTGAGGTATTGCTTATCTGCCCGCTATAGTGGATATGCCTTTTAGTCTATCCATCAATGCGCCAGATGCCTCCCATAAAAATACACCTTTAAAAGCATGTTACCGCAACTTGCATTGGCATGCAATACATTCTTTGGCGAATAGCACATCATGCACAAATACAGAATAAAAAACAAATGCACTTGTGCTACAACACACCATAACACACAGATGTGAATATTCTGTGTCATTTGATGTGCTGCATTACACAAAATTAGTGTAGGTGCATTTTCTGCATTGAGGCTTATTGAAGACTCTTTCAAAATGAATGGGCTTCTAAAAATTGCTATCTGCGCTAAGAGTAGATACCTTACTGCTTATATTAATACTCAATATTACCGAAAATTGCACACATCAATATTAAAAAAATATAGAAGTAAGGAAAATGTTGTGCTGTCATTAAGCAACCTTTGGATTAAGATCATACCACCTAATAGCCATAAAGTGCATAATAGTGTCTAAAACAAATCATAAATAACAATTTATCATGTGTATATAACTAATAAATTAATCATAATAATAAATAATAAGTAATACATATTTAAAAACAAGATTCAATTTCACGAAGTCAGTGCTATCATGCAAAAGTGATGTGCAAAGTCCAAGAACATTTGTTTATACGAATAACATAGTATTCCAGACAAAATGATGATATTGTTAAAATAGTGCTCCACACGTGCACTTCCTATTTTGCTAGTGCTCCCGGTGATCACCCCGTTGTACTCCACCCCACAATGTGAAAATGTACCTCTTACCAGGTATTAAGACCTTATTACAGGGCCTAGCCTTGCTTTAGTGAGAACACCCTTCACTATGGGTATGGAACATAGCTCCCATCAGAAAGGCCCATTTGGCAATTGGTCCCCTAATTAGGATCTCCGGATCTCTCTGCAACTCATTGGTCCCACAAAATCATACGGAGCAGGGTAAGTGTGAAGAGGGGTATAAAAGTGCTCATTGCGTTACGTCCACAAAAGATTTAACTTTATTTAAAAAAGCATATACTCACAAGTCTAGTAAAACAACAGACATTTAGTGCATAATGTCGTCCAACACCCCGGCGGGCGTGCTGACATCACCGATATGTCCTTCCGCCCGATGTACGTTTTGTCGTATCAGAAGTCTTTACTGGGGTAATGTAGTATGTATGAGACGTCCAAGGTGGCCTGGTCTGATGAATCAGGTTTTATTTTACATCATGTGGCTGGCTTGCTGAGTGCTTGTTCGTCATAAACCTGGGGAAGAGATGGTGCCAGGATGCAGGAGGGGTAGAAGGCAAGCAGGTGGAGGCAGTGTAATGCTTTGGGCAATGTTCTGCTGGAAAACATTAGTTTTGCTATTAATGCGGATGTTACTTTGACACATACCACCTACCTTAATATTGTTGCTGACCAATTACACCCCTTTAAAACGTTATTCCCTGATTGCACACACTGCAAACATGGTTCCAGAATGGCTTGGGGAACACAATGAGTTCTGGGTGTTGAAGTGGCCTCCAAATTCTCCAGATCTCAATCAAATCAAGCATCTGTGGAATGTGCTGAAAAAACAAGTCCGATCAATGGAAGTCCCCACCTCACATCTTACAGGAATTAAAGGATCTGCTACTGATGGCCTGCTTCCAGGTACCACAGGATAAATTCAGAAGTCTAGTGGCATTTATGCCTCAAGGGGTCAGGGGTGTTTTGGTGGCAAAAAGGAGGACCTACTCAATATTAGGTATACTATATACAGTGATCAGCATAAATGAGTACACCCCTTTTAAGAAGTACAATTTTAATCTATCTCAATGAACACACGAACAATTTCCAAAATGTTGACTGAGTTTTATAGAACATTTGTTTAGCTCATTAGATGAAAGTAAGGTTAATAATATAACTGACTACAAAATCTTCAGTTTTACTAATATTAGTTGATGCAAAACTGAATACAACCCACAATAAAACTACTACATCTAGTATTTTGAATGACCTCCATGATTTGTAAGGACAGCACCAAGTCTTCTAGGCATGGAATGAACAAGTTGGCGAGATATTGCAACATCTATCATTTATCATTCTTCAAGAGTGACCTCTATTAGAGCCTGGATACTGGATGGAGAGTAACGCTAAACTTGTCTCTTCAGATATCCCCATAGGTGTTTGATTGGGTTCAGATCAGGAGACCTACTTGGCCACTGAATTACTTTCACCCTGTTCTTCTGCAGAAATGCAACAGTGGCCTTAGATGTGTGCTTTGGATCATTGTCATGCTGGAAAAGTGCACAACAACCAAGGGCACGGAGTGATGGTAGCACCTTCTCTTTCAATAAAGAGCCGTACAGCTGTGAATTCATGATACCATCATTGAAATGCAACTCCCCGACACCAGCAGCACTCATGCAGCCCCAAAGAAGGACACTGCCACCATCATGTTTCACTGAGGGCACCATGCATTTTTCTTTGTACTCCTCACCTTTGCGACGCTTTACAGTTTTGAAGCCATCAGTTCCAAAAACATTTTTCTTGGTCTCATCACTCCAGAGTACAGAGTCCCAGTAGTCTTCTTAGTTTTCAGCATTGGTCCTGGCAAATTCTAGGTGGGCTTTTTTGTCCATGGGCTTTAGGAGAGGCTCCCTTCATAAACGACACCTATGCATGCCATTGCTCTGCAGTGTATGCCATATTGTGTTTGACTTTCTACTTCTTTAGGTAACTGCAGTGAACATGCATGGCGATTTTCTTCAACCTTTCTCATCAGAAGACGCTCCTGTCAAGGTGTTAATTTTCGTGGACAGCAAGGACATCTCTGTGAGATGGTTGCAGTTCCAACTTTGTTACACTTTTAAATCTCTGTTGCTACAGTATTCTGACTGATAATTAAAGCTTTGATGATCTTATTGTAGCCTTCACCTTTCTTTTGTAAAGAAATTATTTTATTTCTCAGGCCTTGTGACATTTCTCTTCCATGTGGTGATATTGCTGACAGTAATGCCCTTTTATAATCAACTGCATGCTGGACACCTGTTTAATGAATAATTAGACTCACCTGTAGTTGAACTCTTGTTAATTAGGATTTTGTTGTCTAAAATTCAGATTTGCTCCTAAAACTTTCATTGGGGTGTATTCATTTTTGCAACATAGTCTTGCAACATGGTATTTTGTAGTATAGTGTCCCATAGAAAATGTTGATTCTGAAAGGAAGGTAAAGGTTTTCTGACAAATCTGTTGGGGTATACTCATTTATGCTGAGCACTGTGTGTGTGTGTGTGTGTATAATATATATGTATATACTCGAGTATAAGCCAAGTTTTTCAGCCCTTTTTTTGGGGATGAAAATGCCCCCCTCGGCTTATACTCGAGTCATGCTGCCACTTACTTGTCTCCGGTGTGTCGCTCCTCTAGAGCAGGGGTCTCCATATCCCGGCCCACAGCTCGCATCCCTCCGGCTCGTGTATTACCGGTATTCCCGCTCGCTAGTCTTTCGCTTGTTACAGAGCCGCTGCCGAAACTCCCGCCCCTGCCGTGACGCTCTGTGCTACGATTGGCGCTACGATTGGCTGCTGGGACTGCCATGTCCTAGCAGCCAGTGACATCATTGGCTCGGCACCTCCCGGCTACCCGCCCGCAGTTTGTATTTCACTGCATTTTACGGCGAGAGTCGGGAGATGAAAGAGAGCCGAAGTCCGCTCTAGTAATAACTAAGGCAAGCAATACAGTACAGTGTGGACATACACAGATAATGAGGACACTGATGCAACACTGGACACTAATGGGGACACTGATAAAACACTGATGGGGACACACTGAAAAGACACTGATGGGGACACTCTTATCAGATTGTCCCCATCAGTGTTTTATCAGAGTGTCCCCATCAGTGTTTTATCAGAGTCTTATCAGACACTGATGGGGACACTCTGATAAGACACTGACGGGGACACTCTGATAAGACCAGTAGTACGTACCAGTAGCTGCTGCATTTCCCACCCTAGACTTATAGTCGAGTCAAAAAGTTTTCCCAGTTTTTTGTGGTAATATACTCGGGTCGGCTTATACTCGAGTATATACGGTATGTATTTAGGTCCAAATATATTTGGACACAGGCACAATTTTCATACTTTTGGCTTTGTATGCCACAATCCAAATGAACTTGAAGTGCAGACTTTCAGCTTTAATTCAAGGGGTTGGACATAAATATCAAGTACAAATTTTAGGAACTGCAACCATTTTTATACACAGTCCCCCCCCCATTTTCATGGGCTCAAATGTAATTGGACAAATGAATATAATCATAAATAAAATGTAAATTTTTTTAATATTGTGCTGAGGATCCTATACTGGCAATGACTGCCTGAAGTCTGGAACCCATGGACATTTCCAAATTTCCTCTTTTCTGATACTTTGCAGGGCTCTAAATGCAGCTGCCTTCAGTTGTTCTTTGTTTGTGGGTCTTTCTGCCTATAGTTTTGCCCTCTACAAGTGAAATGCATGCTCAATTGGGTTGAGCTTAGGTGATTGACTCAGCCATTGCAGAATATTCCACTTAGTTTCCTTCAAAAGCTCCTGGGTTGCTTCTGCAGTGTGTTTTGGATCATTGTCCATCTGTACTGTGAAGTGCCGTCCAATCAACTTTTCTGCATTTGGCTGAATCTTGGCTGACAGTATATCTCTAAACACTGCAGAATTAATCCGGCTGCTTCTGTCTTCTGTCACATCATCAATATACACCAATGACCCTGTGCCACTGTAATCCATGCATGCCCATGCCATCACAATGCCTTCATCCATCCAAATAATTATTTTCCAGAACTGGTCTGGCTTTTTCTGATGTTTTTTGGCAAAGTCTAATTTGGCTTTTCTATACTTCAGGTATGGTCTGCACCTTGTGGTGAACCCTCTGTATTTGCTCTCGTGAAGTCTCCTCTTGATTGTAGACTTTGACAATGATACGACTACCTCCTGGAGAGTGTCCTTCACTTGTCTGGATGTTTTGAATGGGTTTTTCTTTACCATTGAGAGGATGCTGAGATCATCCACCACTGTTGTCTTCGGTGGACGTGTTTTTGAAGTCTTACAATGACCAGTGTAACTTGCATTGAACGCATGATGTAGGTTCACAGCAATAGATTCCAAATGCAAATACCACACTTAGAATCAACTCCAGACCTTTTACCTGCCTAATTGATGAACAAATAACAACGTAGTAGCCAACACCTGGCTATGAAACAGCTTTTAATATAATTGTCCAATTACTTTTGGCCCCTTGAAAAAGGAGGGATGGCTATTCTTAAGAGCTGTAATTCCTAAACCCTTCCTCGGATTTGGATGTACATACCCTCAAATTAAACCTGAGTGTGCACTTTCAGCCCATATTCATTATAAAACTATAGGTTTAATATGTTTTGGTAAATAACTGAATTTTTTTTTTAATTGTGCCTGTGTCCAAATATATATGGACCTAACTGTATATTCTATTTGTGTATAGAATTTAGCATCAAATGTAAATGCTAAGAGGCATTTCTTAATTTCAGCAATTTGAGATGTATTTATTTTTATTATGCTCCTCCAATTACAACAGGGAAATATTATCTCCTAACACCATATACTGAATGTTCACATGAACCTTTAGAATAACCTACTTAAATGAAAGTGATAACATTTTTAACAGGTTATCAAAGAGCTCATAACACATTGGAGAGCAAGAAGAAATTCAAGGATTAAAATGCAAATTATCTATGTAAATGTGGGCATTTTCGTTCCTGAGAATAATGAAAATAAATAGTTTTTCCAAGAAGGCATGAAATTGTTTATGGATGCTTGCTTATGTAGAATAACCTTCAAATTACATTGAAAAAAAAAAACAACCACAAACAAGAAATGAGAAATGTACTGTAATAATAAATTATAATAATATTAGGGCATTACAAGAAGGGATGGAATTTAAATCTCACTGTAATCTGCCAAAATTCATTGTATGCAATGTTTTCAATCCAGTAAGTAACTTTGTAGGCAGAGGAAGCCTGGAAATGGGGACATTCCTGTACGGCACACAGTTTGGGAAAGCATACCTTGTATTAAGTGTATGCAGTCCGGGTGGCGCTTGGGAAAGAATGACACATGCACGGCAACAGACTTATTTAAGTTTATCCAAGAACAAAAATACAGATTGCCAGTCTTCAGATGTGATTTTTACAGGTATTTTCCTTTCTTTTCACTTGGTGATTTTTCCAGTAACACACCTGTTGTCCTGGAGTGAAAAAGCTCTCTCATTGGACTGTACTTATGAAGGAGCAGCATTGTCATTATAGGACAGAATATGTGTTAGGACTTCAGCAGACCCCCCCTCCCTCTCTTCATCTCCATAACATAGGGGATGTTCTGCAGTTCACAGAGGAGAACTCATGCTGGACCAATAATACCGCTAAAGATAATATGGGCAAAATGCACAGAACACAGGGCAGCACTGGATTTCTGTGTGTGTTGGACTCACACATCCGCATGTCATCAGTGCAGTATATCCTACTGCTGTCCATGGATACATACCCACTTTATTGGCCAGATTAGCTTGAATCTTTAAATAACTACTGGCGATACTACCGCTTTAAACAAACTGCAACCTTTTTCGAAGTTTATTTTAAAAGAGACATAATTATGCAGTTCCTCATTTCAGAAGATGTGCATACAAAGCCTAACTTTTTTCTTTTTTCATCTATTCTTTTTCTCTAACAGGAACTAAATTGAAATGTTGAGTAGGAGTGATTGCTATAGTAGTCATATGTGTAGGGAGTAAGGAGTGTTTCAAATTGTTTCAGACAATTTAATTTGTCTCAAAATGTACATTGTAAGACATTTAAATCATTTAACAGCTAAAACAATTCTGAAACATGAGTACTTGTACATGACCGTTGTAGGTGCACGAGACACTTAAGCCCTGTACACATGATCGGTTTTACCAATGAAAACAGTCCGCTGGACTTTTTTCATCGGACAAACCGATCGTGTATGGGACCCATCGGTCTTTTTTCCATCGATTTTTAAAAATAGAACATGTTTTAAATTTTTCCGATGGATCAAAAACCGATGGCAAATTACGATCGTCTATGGGCAAGTCCATCGGATAAAAAACCCACGCATGCTCAGAATCAAGTTGACGCATGCTCAGAAGCATTGAACTTCATTTTTCTCGGCTCATCGGAGTGTTTTACGTCACCGCGTTTGGAACGGTCGGTTTTTTGACTGATGGTGTGTAGGCAAGACTGATGGAAGTCAGCTTCATCGGATTTCCGATGGACAAAACCATTGGATTAGAATCCATAGGATATCCGATCGTGTGTACGAGGCTTTAGAGCTCTAGTATTATGCTTTTCTGTCTTCTAGGAAAGATCTAACTCAGGAGAGCATTAAAGAAAAGAAGACGAAGAGTGACAAAACCATCAGAGACTACAGCTGCAGTAATTCTTTATGCCAGAAAACATATATATACATTCACAATCCACACACTTATAAACCTACTCACAACATTAACCACTTTAGCCCCGGACGATTTGCCCCATTGACCAGGCCATTTTTTGCGATACAGCACTGTGTTGCTTTAACTGACAATTGCACGGTCGTGAAACGCTGTACCCAGGCAAAATTGACATCCTTTTTTTCCCACAAATATAGCTTTCTTTTGGTTGTATTTGATCACCTCTGCGGTTTTAATTTTTTGCGCTATAAACAAAAAAGTCGACAATTTTTTAAAAAAAAACTGTATTTTTTACTTTTTGCTATAATAAATATCCCCAAAAATTTGCACAAAACCAGGTACATAAAGACATGTTTTGTGTGCAGAAACTTAAGTGGTCTACACACAGGGCCAGATTAAGAACATCATGGGCCTGGTGCTGATGATTTTGGTGGGGCCTTTTATAAATAAATAAAAAATAATTAAAATGCAAACGAGAGAGAGAGAGGTAAGGGAGGGAGGATGAGAGAGAGGTAAGGGAGGGAGGATGAGAGAGAGGTAAGGGAGGGAGGATGAGAGAGAGAGAGAGAGAGAGAGAGAGAGAGAGGTAAGGGAGGGAGGATGAGAGAGAGAGTGGTAAGGGAGGGAGGATGAGAGAGAGAGAGGTAAGGGAGGGAGGATGAGATAGAGAGAGAGAGGTAAGGGAGGGAGGATGAGAGAGAGAGATAGAGAGAGGTAAAGGAGGGAGGATAAGAGAGAGAGAGGTAAGGGAGGGAGGATAAGAGAGAGAAAGAGAGAGGATGAGAGAGAGAGAGGATGAGAGAGAGGTGAAGGAGGGAGGATGAGAGAGAGAGAGGGGGGTAAGGGAGGGAGGATGAGAGAGAGAGAGGTAAGGGAGGGAGGGTGAGAGAAAGGTAAGGAAGGGAGGATGAGAGAGAGAGCGAGAGGTAAGGGAGGGAGGATGAGAGAGAGAGAGGATGCGCATGAGCATGCGTGGGAATGACATCAACCCAACCCGGCCAATCCAAGTGACCGAAGGCACAGAACCCAGAATGAAGACCGGGTGAAGATGGAAGCGCCCAGCCCCGCCAGATTGATCACAGCGCAGCAATGGAGGGCTCAGTCTGACAATTTAAGTGTACCCTAATGTGCTAATATGCTGTGCATACTTGTACATTGTGGCATAACCTACCTCGGGGCCTCTAAAAAGTAGTAATGTTAGTGATGTTTACTACCGCTTTAATATCACAGGATCCCAGGAGCCTCTCATGGGGCCCCCTACTGACCCGGTGGCCCTTGGTCAGTGCCTAAGTGCATAGTTGCCAACACTTTTTTTTTTTTACAAGTGATGTATGTAGAGTAGCTTAGATCCCCTATGTTCCTCTATACATCACAGTAGTAATCACAAAATTAAATAAGTACTAATAATGGGCAGAACAAATATGAGGACTGAGAAGATTTCCTTTAGTTGAAATAACAAAAGTGTGCCCATTCTAGAGCTGGTAACATTGAGGATATTTAGTATAATTTTAAAGAACTGTTTTTGTGGGTAAGAGGCATAAGGGAGGAGTATGGATGGTATAAAAGTGGGAAGTATGTGCAGGTGAGGGAGAGGAATGTGGAGGGTCTAACAGTGGGCATTATTTACAGGAGAGGAGTGGGGAGGGTATGGCAGAAGGCACTATGTACAGGAGAGGAGTGTGAAGGGTATGACAGTGGGCAGTATGCACAGCAGAGGAGTGTGGAGGGTATGCCAGTGGGCAGTATGTACAGGAGAGGAGTGTGGGGGGGGTATGACAGAGGGTAGTATGTACTGGAGAGGAGTGTGGAGGGTATGACAGTGGGCAGTATGTATAGGAAAATAATTGTGGAGGGTATGACAGTGGGCAGGATGTACAGGAGAGGAGTGTGGAGGGTATCACAGTGGGCGCTATGTACAGGAGAGGAGTGTGGATGGTATGATAGTGGGCAGTATGCACAGGAGAGGAGCGTGGAGGGTATGATGGGGGCAGTATGTACAGGAGAGGAGTGTGGAGGGTATGACAGTGGGCAGTATGCACAGGAGAGGAGTGTGGAGGGTATGACAGCCGGCACTATGTATAATAGAGGAGTTTATGAATGTGGGCAGTATGTACAGGAGAGGAGTGTGGAGGGTATGACAGTGGGCAGTATGTACAGGAGAGGAGTGTGGATGGTATGATACTGAGCAGTATGTACAGGAGAAGAGTGTGGAGGGTATGACAGTGGGCAGTATGTACAGGAGAGGAATGGGGAGGGTATGACAGTGGGCACTATGTATAGAAGAGGAGTGTGAAGGGAATGACAGTGAGCAGTATGTACAGGAGAGCAGTGTGGAGGGTACGACAGTGGGCACTATGTACAGGAGAGAAGTGTATGACAGCGGGCACTATGTACAGGAGAGGAGTGTGTAGGGTATGACAGTGGGCACTATGTATAGGAGAGAAGTGTGGAGGGTATGTACAGGTGAGGAGGATGAAGGAATCTGGGAAGGAAAAATGTAAAGGTTTGTGGAAGGATGTTTAGGGACTGCGTAGTGGTTAAGTGGGCCATACATGGATTGAAATTAGGCCAATTAAGCAGAGACCAGCCATAGACGATCTATGTATGGGCTAGCTGGTTTTACACAATTCAATCTATTAACCGACTTAAGTACAACCAGCCTGTCAGGTTTTTCCCAAAACAATCAGTGCTACCAGCTTGTCATAGAAATCCTGTCAGCTACAGGATTCCTGGACTTCCTGATTCCGAATCTCGGGCACGTCCACGCGCGCGGGCACGCGCGCGCGCGATGGCGAACACGTGCGCGCGCACGCGCTTAGCGGGGGCGCGCGCACGCTCCACAAAGCGCGCCAGAAGAGCTATTTAAACATGCCTGTGACAGACAGTCCCTGCTGTCTGCTCTACAGCGTGTAGTACCCAAAGAGACCTGATTCGTGTATTTACCTGCATCCGACCCGGCTTACCTTGACCCTTCCAGTTTCCTGCCTGCCTCTGACCCCCGGCTTTGTTTGACCAATCTTCTGCCTGATCCTCCAGTACCTTGCCGCCAGCCAATACTACCGACCCGGCTTGTCCGACCAATCTCTCCAGTTGCTGTGTCCTGGTTCCAGTCCAGTCAGCCTCATCAGTTCCAGTCCAGCTGCTTGTTCCTAGTTCCAGTCCAGTTGCTGTGTTCCTGGTTCCGGTTCAGCCTGCCATACTTCCTGGGTGCCTGGATCCGTCCCAGTCTTCAGACTCTACTCTACCTTGATCCATCCTGCCAGGCACTCGTACCCCTTCTACCTCCGTGCCTCCTGTCTTCAGTACCAGGGGCCGCCGGTGGAAGCCGTAAGAGAGGCCTCCCTCTGCAGATCCGGGCTCGTCACCGTCAGGTACGTGACACAGCTATAGTTAGCAACACTGATCACTGTATTCACTGGTAGAACACAAAAACACTGCAGGAGTGATTCCCCCATCCACAGGTCAGCAGGTGAGAGGGTGTGTGGGGACAGGCTGGGGAGAGATACTAGTCAGTGGCTGGGTAGGCATTGGCTAGTATCAGAGCCAGATACACACAGGTTACATACGCCATGATCATTAGAGTGAGAGCAATAATTCTAGCACTAGACCTACTCTGTAACTCTAAACATGTAACCTGTAAAAAAAATAAATTAAAGCATTGCTTAGTATATGTAGCGGCCTCACCCCATCTCTCTTGTCTAGGGGTATCACACACAACAGGGTGAGATGCGCTACGGCCCATGTCCTCCCCATGGCTGTGGGTGAGGTGAAGGCCAGTACCAGATATTTCCTCGGGCCTATGCGTTTCTGTAAAGGATCAAGACCCGCTGTGTCAACACTTCTCTTTGCTCCCATTAACCAGAGTTCCACACACCGATCACAGTCCAACTCTTGTTTTATTGCATAACTCACAATAAACAGTGCTTCAGTAGCCAACTGGTTGAGACTTGATAACAGTTTGATACAGGGGAATGAGCAGGTCGAGGCACTTTCCTGAATGTCAGCTAAACCACTGTGGTTTCACCAGCGGTTACTATAGCCATCGGCTAAGAGAGAACTTAGAACTTGAGAGTCTCTACCAGCGACTCAAGAGAACGTAGATAGGAGTACCTTCGCTGCGCTGTGGCCCCTGTCAGGGGAAGATGTCCCTCCAAAAGAGTTACCAGAGGCCCATCCGTCACTGGGTTGATGCTGCTCCAGACTCTCCGAATGGGTAACCTCCCCGGCCTCCTCACTTCAGACACGGGCCCCATCCACTTCAGGGACCCTCGGACTTCTCCACCCTCGCGGGACCCAGTCGAAGTCACTGGGCCCCAGGCCTCCTGGTTTAGTACCTCACCCCAGGCTGAAGGTGCCTGGGATGGACTCCAACTTCATTCCGGTCAGGCCTAGGGCACCCAGGCCGGAACTCAGAACCGCCCGCATCCAGGCTTAAGGTGCCTGGGCGCGTGATGAAGGACCTCCAAGAGAGCAAGACCCCGTGACCAGGGCGTCTCCCCCTTTTATCCCCTCCAATGACGCCACGGCAGGTTCCCCGCCCTTGCCATACCATCTCCGAGAAGGGACAAAAAGGACAGCACTGTGGCAGCAAATCTACCTCGAGCCTGCGGGCACCTGCCACCCACAGGCGAAGGAGATTATTACACCGCCCAATCCTCCACGAATACAAATGGTCCAATTAGTCCTATAATTCACACACCTGAATTTAGAAACCCTGCTACATATACAAAAAAAATTGTGCTAACTTTAGTGTTTTTTTTTTTTTTTTTTTAATGAATGAAACAGTTTCTTTCTAAAAAAAACACGTTTGAAAAATCTGCTAAAACAATAAATATAATGTATGAGGGTTCTGAGTAATTTTCTATCAAAAAAAAAAAAAATGATGATTTCTACATTTAGGAGAGAAGTGTCATGCCGCGTACACACGACCGCTTTTCTCGACGAGAAAAACGGCAGAAAAAACGACGAGAAAAATTAGAACATGTTCTAAATTTTCTCATCGTTTTTTCCATCATTCTTTTCCGCGGCAGTTTTCCCATAGGGAGACACTGCCGCGGAGCCCACAGACGGTCGTTTTTCTCGACAAAGAAAAAAATGACGGGAAAAACGGTCGTGTGTGGGGGAAAATGCCGTTCCCTCGTTTTTCATTTTATTTCATGTCGTGATTCACGGCGGTGTTTTCACCACCGTGAATCACGATCGTGTGTACGCGGCATCAGAATTGGCCTGGGTGGCAAGGGGTTAATTACTATAAGTAATATGCAAATAATTATTATAAGCCCTGTGAGCTCATCCTCTCAGTCTGCTGCAGAGTGTCTCAGCTTGTATTTAAACTGGCCGCTCTGTATGTGGCTTCTGACAGGCTGCACAAGCAGCCCCGTATCTCCGGAACAATAAATTATAGGAGCCCCATATTTTAAACAGTGGTAGGGTAGGTCTTTCACTACATACCCCCCCCAAAATGTGGGGTCTCTGTGACCCCTGGTCACCGAGCTACAACCCTCTGATTTTTTGGGGCGAATGGGCATATCTTGAGGAAGGGGCCTGGAGCTGCAGCTCCAATAGCCCCTATGTTAATCCAGCCCTGGGGCTCTGAACACAGCCCTCTTGAACACCTTTGGGATAAAAAGTGGAATGCTGATTGAGCCAGGTTTTTGCACATGATTTGATGAAGAAAATCAATAAAAGTTCCACCAAAGTCATTAAAGGGTTTGTAAAGGCAGAAGGTTTTTCATCTTAATGCATTAAGATAAAAAAAACATTCTGTGTGCTTCAGCCCCCCCTAATACTTACCCGGCCCGTCTTTATCCAGCGATGTTGCAGGAGTGTCTAAGCTGTCCAGGACTCTCCCTCCTCATTGGCTGAGACAGCAACGTGGCGCAATTGGCTTCCGCTGCTGTCAATCAAAATCATTCAGCCAATCATGAGAGAGAGGAGGCTGGGCTGGGTCACAGCTCCTTGCCTGAATGAACACAGGGAGCTGTGACTTGGCTCGGGTGCCCCCCATAGCAAGCTGCTTGCTGTGGGGGCACTCGACAGGAGGGAGGGGCCAGGGGCACAGAAGAGGGACCTGAGAAGAGAAGGATCTGGGCTGCTCTATGCAAAACCACTGCATAGAGCAGGTAAGCATAACATGTTTGTTATTAAAAAAAACTAAAAAAAACTTTACAATCACTTTAAGCTTTGAGGAACATGAACTAGACAAGTTGTACATTAAGACCCCTTTCACACTGGGGCGGGCATATGCGGTGGCGGTATGGCGGTGCGATTTTCAGCGCCCTATACCGTCGTGTTTACCGCAATATTCGGCCACTAGCGGTGCGGTTTTAAAAAGGGTTAATACTGCCCGCAAACCACGGCTACAGCCACGGTTTGCAGGCGGTATTACCGCGGTGTCCCATTGATTTCAATGGCAAGGAGCGGTAAAGGAGCGGTATACACACCGCTCCTTCACCGCTCCAAAGATGCGGCTTGCAGGAGATTTTTTTGTCTCCTGCCAGCGCACCGCCTCAGTGTGAAAGCCCTCGGGCATTCACATTGAGAATGCTGGGGCAGGAGTATTTCAGGCGTTATTTATGTGCTATGTTTAGCGCAAAAACGCCTGAAATACGCCTCAGTGTGAAAGGGGCCTAAGTGTGCCTATATTGATTGCAGAGTATTTCTCCATAGTTTTGGAGCATTATGGGGTTTATCATCCTGTAGAATATTATGCAAACCACATAAAAACAAAAAACACTGAACTGGTTTAAATATTAGATGTGTTCTCTAAAAAATAAATAAACACACAGTTGTTAAACAGTCTCTTTTTCCACCTATTTTCTGCTGATGAATTAAGTATTTGCTGCTACTAGCATAACAACAGAGTAAGATCTGTTAAGGCTACATCACATGAAGAGATGGAAGGAGATCTTTCATCCCAGTTACTGCAGGCCTTTCACAAGTTATCAGATGATCTAACAATGTGAGACTCCACAAAAACTGAATAGTTAACTTTTAATGTGCTTGAAATATGGGCTGGGACAATGGACTATTATCTTCTTATGCATATATGTTTTTCAATACCAACTTTCCAGATGATGACAACGCTGTGCACCACACAGGAGCACAGGCCATTGGGTGAGCTAACTTTAGAGGTACTTATTTTAGGAAGGAGAAGACAGGCTCAAACAGCTATTTTACACAATGTGTTATCTGTGTTAGTAGATGATCCCATTTAAAATACTGGGGTTGATTTACTAAAACTGGGGAGTGCAAAATCTGATGCAATTTTGTATGGTAGCCTTGACAAAAAAACATGGAAGTTCATTGGCTACCATGCACAACTGCATCAGATTTTGCGCTCTTCAGTTTTAGAATATCAACCCCACTTTCTCTAGCTCTGGAAACTTCACTTACAAAAAGATACTAATAAAATGAAATGATTCCAGAGATATGCAGCAAGAACTGTATAAGTTGTGAGGGATAAAATATGGCAGGAGAGACTGCAGCGACATAAAGTGTTACTAAACCCACAACAGTAAAATCAGTCTGTATATGCAGTAAACCATGTTTGTTATACTCACTGTGGAACCTAAGGGGTTAATCCTGCACATTGTGTAAAATAGCTGTTTGAGCCTGTCTTCTCTGATCCCCTCCCTTATTCCACAGTCCCCAATCCATCTCCTGATGGCACAGATATTTGGGGGCACTCTGCACATGCTTAGTATTTGTATTGCCAAAGATTTTTTTATTTTTTTTGGGGGGGGGGGTGCATGTGATCGGCACAGGGCCAATCAGCACTGTCCATACAGAGGGTCAGGAGTCATGCAGCCTCATAGGACAGTCGGAGGAGAATGAAAACTCCTTCCACAAGATTTTACCAATGTTTGGCTGGACACTGATAGAAGTCACTGCTGATGAGAAAAGGTATTTATCAGTTTATATTTACCAAAATAATTTACTAAAATAATTGAATTTTCATGTTCTGTGTACTGTGGGAGACCATATATAGCGAATGCAGGGTCCCGGGTTTAGTATCACTTTAACATGTCTGGGTTGGCCCCTTCGTCTCTTTCTTCCATCAGTCTTTTATGTTTCTGTGCTTCTATGTCACTCTCCAAAGTTCTCTTTTAGAAACAACTCTGTTATCTTTTCCCATTGTTGTTGTAGCCCATTTTTCACCGTCCTTTGGCTGATGCAGTTACTGGTGCACTTACCTATTGTGTAAGGTGACCAGATTTTTAAAATAAAATCCGGGGACATATTTTTTTTTTACTAGTAATGGCGGCAATCAGCGACTCTCTGCCCGTCGCCCCCACTGCCGCCCGCCTCCAAAGCGGAGGAAGATCACTCTGCCAGGGAAGGCAAAGAGATAGGCAGATGGCTGGCCGGGACTTGAGCCAAGGCAGAAGAATATTCGAGCGGAGCTGAATGGGCATGCACCCGAAACTGAAGAAATATTCCCTCCGCTGCGACCAGCACTTGATTGTCAGAAAGGAGCACAGATAATGAAAAAAATGCTGTTTTTTTTTCTATAATTCCGCGCTGACTGTCTTTGAAATTGCCCCAGCCCCTGTTAAAATCCAATCCGGGGACAAAGACTTGGGGAGGGGACATTGTCCTCAATCCGGGGATGTCTGGTTACCCTACTATTGTGTCCATTCTCTATACTTCTCACAGTGCTCCACACCAACACAATGCTTGTATCAACCTTGCCAATTTCCAGCAGATCTCTGCTTTTACTGTGCACCGAGCAAAAATGGGCTAGGGTAGATCTCTGTTGCCTGATGATCTCTATGTCTACCTGGCCAAAGGTAACTTTGCTGTCTCAGTATAGAAAAACACAAAAATTTTTTCAAGATTTTACCAATGTTTGGTAAAAATTACATTCTTACTACTTACTTAAGGGTATCTAAATCCCAAAACAAATTGTAATTCATTGCAGCTGACCATTCCTTAGATGTGGTAGCTGCGTCCACTTTCTTATTCATTTTCAATATGTACAACACCTCAAAAGACTAGTAAACTGCAATACATTGTACTTTTGTTTTTGGATTTGGATACATTTTAGTACAGCATTGCAAACTACAGCTGCTGGACTTATTCTTTTATCAACTCAGCACACAAAAAAAGGAAGATGAGTCAGTGTTAGAAATGGGTTAATGTACAATGAATATAGCTTTTTACTTCATTAAATAGGCCTGCTTATTTCATGCAAAAGCAAGCAATGACATAAAAACAATATTTTGCTAATAAGCTAAAAGTGTTGCATTTATTCTGCAGCACATTTAAGAAATATCCCCAGGGGCAAAGCTCAAAGTCTCGTTTTCATATGAAATTATTTCCATTTTTGAGATAATCCCTCAAAGAGGCATATGCATAATCCAATCAACCTTGTGTGCCATCTGGAGTATGTTAACTGAACTGCAGATTTTAAAAGCAAGTTACAGAGTTCTAGATCTACATTGCAAAATGTTTGGAACTCTTTCAGATAGGAGGTGATGACACCTTAAGTTTTATACGAGCGCAAAAATGTGCCTTAGCTTTAAACCTAAGCACTTCTCATTTAAATATCAATTGTTCTGCTGTGAAATCTTTTTCTGAAGACAGAAGCTGTGAAGTCTTACGAAGTTTTTACTGTGGGGTGGTTTTAATACTTTCTCTATTTGGCATATATCACTTTATTTGTGTTATATAGCAATCTCTCTTAGAGATCAGGATAGGATTCTGCTAAGATTTTTCTCATATTCAATTTATTTTATGGTATATTTTATAGCCTATAATGTCAGATGCACTTTACTAGGGAACTGGGAAATGTCTATCTACTGGTGAATAATGTTGGTAAAAGTTCTCTATTTCTCGCTCTCACTCTTTCCCTATATTGCCTTCACAGTAAGATCTGGTGACTAGATTTCCCTGTGGATATTGAGGCATGTTTTTAAGTCATTGTCACTTGCCTAAGTTTAAAGCTTTCAGTAATACGCAACATTAATGGGGAAATAGTACCATCTGTCATAACGCGAACGTGGAAACAAAAGGCACATTTTTGCAGTAGTAGGTACAATGCATTTTAGAAAAATGTATTTTATGTTGGCCTAAAAGGAAACATGTAAAATAATAGTTTTTATTTTGTTTATTTAAAATGTGTTTTTCTACACCTATTTACAGTATATTAAAGAAGAATTCTGAATTCTCAGAATTAGATCTCAAATTACAAAAATGTGTGATAATCCACATTGAAGTATACATTCGGAAGGGAGTGTCTGGTAGGTGAGCATAGCAGCTATAGAGTAAGGTGTACAACCAAAATATTAATAATTATTATTATACAGGATTTATATAGCACCAACAGGTTACGCAGCACTTTACAATAAACAAGGGCGACAGTACAATACAATAAAATACAAGAGGGTTAAGAGGGCCCTGCTTATAAGAGCTTACAATCTAATAGGGTGGGCCAAGTGGTACAGAAGGTAGTAACTGTGGGGAACGAGCTGATGGAAGTGATAAAAGATTAGTTGGAGGCATGATAGGCTTCAATCTTGAGATGAGTTGTCAGGAATCGCCTAAAGGCAGCCAGAGTAAGAGATAGCTGGACAGATTGAGGTAGAGAGCTCCAGAGGATGGGGGAGGCTCTGGAGAAGTCCTGGAGACGAGCATGGGAGGAGGAGACAAGGGAGCTTGAGAGCAGGAGGTCTTGAGAGAAGCAAAGAGGACAGTTTGGGTGATATTTGGAGATAAGATTGGTGATGTAGTTTGGGGCAGAGTCGTGGATGGCTTTGTATGTTGTTAAAGATGATTATTCCTGCGCTACCAAAAAGGGGAAAGTGGAAGGGCTAATGGAAACTGTCGCAGTGTTGCCAACCGTACGTTAATTTACGTACAGCACGTAAATTTAACCCCCTTTTTCGGGTGTACGTAAAGTCCGTTGTGGGCATCGGCTGCCCATAAAAAAGATGTCCGTGAGCCGACCATGCAACGGCGCATGCGCCGTTCTGAAGCCGGCCGGACTCGGGAAAGCTCGTATGCGCTCGGCCGAGCGGCGCATGCGCAGTAACGTAATGGCGCCGCCCGGCGCCATTTTTGAATAGAGTTTCAGCCAGGACGGGACTCAGGAGTGCTCGCGGGGCGGGCTACAGTGTCTCACAGTCGCCGACGCTGTAGGAGGAGAGGACTCGGCCGAGCAGGGGTGAGGAGGAGGGGGGGATATAAAGTAAGAGGAGGAAATGGAATGCGCTGGGAGCGGGAGCCCGGAGGGTGAAGCGGCCATGGCATGCAGGGGAGGGACAGAGACTGATGTGCTCTCTCTGTCCACCATCATATAACTTCTCCTCTACATCATCAGTATGCTGTGTCCTCCTTCCGTGCCCTTTTCACCTCTCCACATGTCAGAGCTGCCCTGACCTGTGGAGAGGTGAAAGGGGCACAGAAGGAGGACACAGCATACTGATGATGTGGAGGAGAAGTTATATGATGGTGGACAGAGGAGGAGGCCACTGTGAGGGGGTAAGGAGGACCCTATCATGTTCGCAGCCTCTGTCCCCCTCCTGTGTCATGTCCGCAGCCTCTGTCACCCCTCCTGTGTCATGTCCGCAGCCTCTGTCCCCCTCCTATGTCATGTCTGCAGCCTCTGTCCCCCTCCTGTGTCATGTCCGCAGCCTCTGTCCCCCTCCTGTGTCATGTCCGCAGCCTCTGTCACCCCTCCTGTGTCATGTCCGCAGCCTCTGTCCCCCTCCTATGTCATGTCCGCAGCCTCTGTCCCCCTCCTGTGTCATGTCCGCAGCCTCTGTCCCCCTCCTGTGTCATGTCCGCAGCCTCTGTCCCCCTCCTGTGTCATGTCCGCAGCCTCTGTCCCCCTCCTGTGTCATGTCCGCAGCCTCTGTCACCCCTCCTGTGTCATGTCCGCAGTCTCTGTCACCCCTCCTGTGTCATGTCCGCAGTCTCTGTCACCCCTCCTGTGTCATGTCCGCAGTCTCTGTCACCCCTCCTGTGTCATGTCCGCAGCCTCTGTCACCCCTCCTGTGTCATGTCCGCAGCCTCTGTCCCCCTCCTATGTCATGTCCACAGCCTCTGTCCCCCTCCTATGTCATGTCCACAGCCTCTGTCCCCCTCCTGTGTCATGTCCGCAGCCTCTGTCACCCCTCCTGTGTCATGTCCGCAGCCTCTGTCACCCCTCTTGTGTCATGTCCGCAGCCTCTGTCACCCCTCCTGTGTCATGTCCGCAGCCTCTGTCACCCCTCCTGTGTCATATCCGCAGTCTTGTGAATTGAGAAATATGTTTTTTTACTTTTGTTTAACTGAAACACATTGATATTAGCATTAGTTGTGTGTTTATAGTTGAAATATTGATATTTGCACTGTTTAGCAGTAAAAACAGTAATTTTAGGTACTTTTTTGCAGCGTCAGTAAAAAATGCGACTCTGCCAGTAATTGTCATGATTTTTGCCAGTAAGAAATTGGTGCCGTACAGAAATTTTGGCATCCTTGCCAGTAAATTTCACTTCAGGGGGTTGGCAACACTGAACTGTCGCAGACACCGAAAGGGTTAATCCTAACCCAATTAGGTATTGAAATGAAGAGGGGGGGTGGTGTGGCGCTGTTTCTGGTATGAACATGTATTGGTGAAGATATACAGGTCCTTCTCAAAAAATTAGCATATTGTGATAAAGTTCATTATTTTCTGTAATGTACTGATAAACATTTAGACTTTCATATATTTTAGATTCATTACACACAACTGAAGTAGTTCAAGCCTTTTCTTGTTTTAATATTGATGATTTTGGCATACAGCTCATGACAACCCAAAATTCCTATCTCAAAAAATTAGCATATTTCATCCGACCAATAAAAGAAAAGTGTTTTTAATACAAAAAAAGTCAACCTTCAAATAATTATGTTCAGTTATGCACTCAATACTTGGTCGGGAATCCTTTTGCAGAAATGACTGCTTCAATGCGGCGCGGCATGGAGGCAACCAGCCTGTGGCACTGCTGAGGTGTTATGGAGGCCCAGGATGCTTCGATAGCGGCCTTAAGCTCATCCAGAGTGTTGGGTCTTGCGTCTCTCAACTTTCTCTTCCCAATATCCCACAGATTCTCTATGGGGTTCAGGTCAGGAGAGTTGGCAGGCCAATTGAGCACAGTAATACCATGGTCAGTAAACCATTTACCAGTGGTTTTGGCACTGTGAGCAGGTGCCAGGTCGTGCTGAAAAATGAAATCTTCATCTCCATAAAGCTTTTCAGCAGATGGAAGCATGAAGTGCTCCAAAATCTCCTGATAGCTAGCTGCATTGACCCAGCTGACATGGCACCCCAGACCATCACTGACTGTGGGTACTTGACACTGGACTTCAGGCATTTTGGCATTTCCCTCTCCCCAGTCTTCCTCCAGACTCTGGCACCTTGATTTCCGAATGACATGCAAAATTTGCTTTCATCCGAAAAAAGTACTTTGGACCACTGAGCAACAGTCCAGTGCTGCTTCTCTGTAGCCCAGGTCAGGCGCTTCTGCCGCTGTTTCTGGTTCAAAAGTGGCTTGACCTGGGGAATGCGGCACCTGTAACCCATTTCCTGCACACGCCTGTTCACGGTGGCTCTGGATGTTTCTACTCCAGACTCAGTCCACTGCTTCCGCAGGTCTTCCAAGGTCTGGAATCGGTCCTTCTCCACAATCTTCTTCAGGGTCCGGTCACCTCTTCTCGTTGTGCAGCGTTTTCTGCCACACTTTTTCCTTCCCACAGACTTCCCACTGAGGTGCCTTGATACAGCACTCTGGGAACAGCCTATTCGTTCAGAAATTTCTTTCTGTGTCTTACCCTCTTGCTTTAGGGTGTCAATGATGGCCTTCTGGACAGCAGTCAGGTCGGCAGTCTTACTCATGATTGCGGTTTTGAGTAATGAACCAGGCTGGGAGTTTTTAAAAGCCTCAGGAATCTTTTGCAGGTGTTTAGAGTTAATTAGTTGATTCAGATGATTAGGTTAATAGCTCGTTTAGAGAACCTTTTCATGATATGCTAATTTTTTGAGATAGGAATTTTGGGTTGTCATGAGCTGTATGCCAAAATCATCAATATTAAAACCAAGAAAAGGCTTGAACTACTTCAGTTGTGTGTAATGAATCTAAAATATATGAAAGTCTAATGTTTATCAGTACATTACAGAAAATAATGAACTTTATCACAATATGCTAATTTTTTGAGAAGGACCTGTATAAGGTGCACAGTGGCTAACTCAAACCAATAAATAGAATACAATAAAAATAAAAATAAAATCAATACACAATCTAAAATGATAATGATGGATTAAGGTAATGAATATATACTAGAACCATAAAAACAATCAAATAAATAAATTAAAAGTGCAAAGTGCATGAAGAATATATAAAAACTACAATAAATATGAAAGTGAACACTGCTGTGCAAATATGCTAAAAAGTGCATAAACTAAGAAATCTGCAAATTGCAGTGCAATGAACTGTGCACAAGTGAGACTGCTAATTGCAAAGTGCAATAAAGTGCTAAAGTAAATTGCAAAAAATATATCAAAAAATATATATATAACGTCCAATAAGCAATGGAACAGAAATAAAGATGTTGAACTCCAAAAGTTCATATGTGAAGAAATGGCAAGTGGTGCCAGTGGAAAAATTTATAAATGATTACTTCAAAGTGACGGTCCTGGAACTTTGCGTCTACAAGTGATTCTATGGTGAAGAGATGTGTGGATTTCGACTTCCGGTGTCACACACTAGGGTAATAGATGGCCTCTTACCTTGCGGTAATGAGGTAACCGCATGTGTTTAATTAGGGTCAATGGTTCCTCTGTTATGGTCCTATCATCAGTAGAGAGACCTTATGCCAAACGCTGTGGTTCCTCGGATATAAGGTGGACCTATATTGTATCCAGGGGATTGCTTTCACCTCCCAGTGATGGCGGGGTTAAAAAGGAAAAAAATAGGGTCTCGATCGTGAAGTACGTTTTTAAAAAACCAAATGGTATGTTTATTAGTCTAGCAATGGATTGCTTGCATAAAACTCACATAAACTCACATAAAATAACATAAAGGTGAACTTATCTCCTATACGAGCGGCGAGCTCGTTTGCTTCCGTCTGTCTGATTGCCTCTCCGTCCCTACGTGTGGCGTCACGATCACGTGACTTCATCAGGGGATGATGGGAAGGCAATGAGATGGTCTTTAAATAGTTTTTCCATTAGAATGAATGTGGCGGCCATTTTCTCGGAGTTCAATGTTAATCTCCATTGGCGCCCATTTTCCCTAGGATCCTGTCTTGGTAATAGGGGCGGCCATCTTTATGGTGGTTAAAAAACAATATAATGATAACAACGACAACAAGTGCGCCGCCATTTTCTTTAAGGTTTTTGATAGTTTGGTTGGCGGCCATGTTTTTGAAGTCCATGCATCGGTATATAGTGATCTTTAATATCTACATAATACCTTGCAGGACATATGAAACAGATCTGTAAGAACGAGGGGGCATGCAATTGTGATTCATGATAATAGATGATAAAGCTAAAAAGTATATATAAATACAATTGCACATGAGTTTATAAAATTAAATTAAAAATACAAATAAATTTGTCTTTATGTATAACAACGATTAAAAAATAAATTAAATAGATATATTCCCGGAATGGATAAGGGGTGGGCTCTCATAATTATGGGGAATTCATATATACACCAAACCCCCTAAATGATAGAACCTAGGTCTGGTGAACATCAGATAGACGTCTGCAATATGAGCTTGTCAGATATTTGCTTCACAGATACATATGAGACATAAATATTAAAATACTAAAAGATAGAGATCTGTAGAGTAAAATATAAAATTGACGATATAAAAATAGGAGAAGGAGTCATTAATTTAAATTTGAGTAGGGAAGGACATAGACACTACTAGGTGAGTTGGTGTTTGGTGAATTAATAGGTGTGCTAGAAGTCACTGAGGAAACAGTTGAGATCGAACTCAACGTTGAGTCCTCTTGGTACAAAAGTATCAAGGGTGAATATCCATTTGGACTCTAGTTGACTTAACGTCCTCACCTTATGTCCCCCCCGCCAGTGTCTAGTATATGGCTCAATGCCCCAAAATTTGAGTTCTGAGGGGTCTTTATTATGGTGTAGCAAAAAATGTTTAGATACATTGTGTTTGTCAAATCCTTTCAATATATTTTGAACGTGCTCTTTAATACGAATCCTAAGGAGTCTTTTTGTGCGCCCTATGTACTGAAGGCCGCAGCTGCACCCCAGGGCGTATACTGCCCCTTCCGTATTGCAACACACAAAATCTTTAACCTCATAGGTATCACCTGTACTGGTAGATGTGAAGTTGGCTTTCTTCTCATTGGGTCTCTTTGTTCTCTTGCATGCAAAGCATCGTTTGCAGGGGTAGAAGCCTTTCATTGTGAAGAAGGAGAATGGTTTATTCGGTGGATCTGGTACGTTCTTCACTATTTTATCCCGTATGGTTGGTGCCCTTTTGTAGATGAATCTAGGGTTTGTTGGTAATGAATCTTGTAATTGTCTGTCTGCCAGTAGTATATGCCAATGTCGCTTTATGATTCTTTTGATTTTTTTGTGTTGTACATTATAATCCAGAATAATTGATGTTAATGGTTTTGTGGATGTTTGTTTAATTTTATCTCTAATCAATTTGTCCCGGTTCATCTCTGTCACTTTGACTATTTTCTCTTCGATGAATGTATTGCTATATCCTTTCTTAACAAATCTTTGTCCCATTGCTTCTGCTTGTTCTTTAAAGGTGTCTAGGTTGGTGCAATTTCTTCTTAAACGCACAAGCTGACCCTTGGGGACGTTGAAGAGCCAATTTTTATGGTGGCAGCTATCTATTGGCAGGCCGTCACTTTGAAGAAATCATTTATTAATTTTTCCACTGGCACCACTTGCCATTTCTTCACATATGAACTTTTGGAGTTCAACATCTTTATTTCTGTTCCATTGCTTATTGGACGTTATATATATATTTTTTGATATATTTTTTGCAATTTACTTTAGCACTTTATTGCACTTTGCAATTAGCAGTCTCACTTGTGCACAGTTCATTGCACTGCAATTTGCAGATTTCTTAGTTTATGCACTTTTTAGCATATTTGCACAGCAGTGTTCACTTTCATATTTATTGTAGTTTTTATATATTCTTCATGCATTTTGCACTTTCAATTTATTTATTTGATTGTTTTTATGGTTCTAGTATATATTCATTACCTTAATCTATCATTATCATTTTAGATTGTGTATTGATTTTATTTTTATTTTTATTGTATTCTATTTATTGGTTTGAGTTAGCCACTGTGCACCTTATATATCTTTACCAATACATGTTCATACCAGAAACAGCGCAACACCACCCCCCCCCCCCCCCTTCATGGCTTTGTATGTTGTTGTCAGTATTTTGAATTTCATTTGCTGGGTGATTGGAAGCCAGTGTAGGGATTGGTGGGGAGGGGTGGCAGACACTAAGCGGTTGGTAAGGTGGATGAGTCTGTCAGCAGCATTCATGATAGACAGAAGAGGGGATAGTCTGTGGAGTGGTAGGCATATGAGAAAGGAGTTGCAATAGTCAAGGCGAGAGATAGCCAGAGAGTGAATGAGTAGCTTGGTGGTTTCATTAGTTAAAAAAGGGGCGAATTTTGGAGATGTTACGAAGGTGAAGTCTACAAGCTTTTGACAAAGAGTCTATGATAAAACCTAATATCCTGGCATGAGGGGAGGGATTGATGGTTGCATTATTGACCTTTATAGAAAAGTAATGGAGAGGGGCACAGGCAGGGGGGAATATTATCAGCTCGGTTTTAGAGAGGTTTAGTTTAAGGAAGAGGTGCAACATCCATGCTGATATGTCAGTTAGTAATGTGAGAGGAGACTGAAGGAGTGAGGTGAGGAGTAGACAGGTAGATTTGGGTGTCATCGGTGTAGAAATGGTATTGGAAGCCGTGGGGGGTTATAAAGTGACCAAGGGAGGAGGTGTGGATAGAGAAGAGAAAGGGTCCAAGAGCAGAGACTTGGGGGACCCCTACAGAAAGAGAAAGTGGAGAGGAGGAGATAGAGTTGTAGGTAACACTGAAGGAGCGCTGTGATAGGTAGGAGGAGAACCAGGATAAAGTAGAATACTGGAGGCCAAGGGAATGGAGTTTATTAGAAAAGAGGGGGTGGTCAACAGTATCAATGGCTGCAGAGAGGTCAAGTAGTAGGATTATGGAGTAGTGGTCCTTGGTTGTCGTTAGTGAGTTTTAGTAGGGCAGTTTCTGTGGAGTGCTGCGAGTGAAATAAAGACTGTAAGGGGTCAAGAAGGTTGTTTTCAATTAATGTGTTTGGAGAGACATTAGGGAAAAACCATTGGATGCTTCCTAATTTGTCCTGCTATATCTTTGTTTACCTGGGTGGGCAGGTTTCTACTACCAAGATTTTTCTTAAGAGGTGTCAGCCCAGTCAAATCTGATCTATTTCAAAAAAGTATTTCTGTTCAGAAACCTCTGGCAGGAATATAGAACCCAGCTGGTCTGGAAATAAACAGGATTTCCATCTGGAAAGTATAGATTTCATGTTTGGGGAAAGTGGCATCTGGAACGGCCTTTTCAAATTACTTTCATCTCAAACCTTACTGGACTAAACAGAATAAAAATTTATGGATGGATTAACAGATGGATGCTACATAAGTACATGTACAGGCAAAAGGTTTTTTAGTTTTAATGTAGGGAATGGTTAAATCCCTGTCAGTTTATCTTTTGCTGCCTGTATACCACCAGAAAGTTTCCCTCTCTATCCCTCTTTTTTTGTTGTCTAACGGATGGAATTACTTATACTTCTCTTTTTAAACATTTGTCACCAGATCAGGCATCAATGTTGAAGATTTGTCTGTCATTTCTTGTGGGTAACAACTGTAAAAAATAATTTGGCAAAAATGGCCACAAGGAAAAATTTCCCAGTAGGGACACAAACAGCAATACAAACTTGCAAAAAATCTAACCATGATACACAGACATCTTTTAAAAAAGTAGAATAAAATTGGAGCACAGACAAAAAACAAAACCCACAAGTGCCACTATCACTGGAGTGTGTAATAAGCCACTTTCAATGGGCTGGAACACTCTTCCAATCTGGCAAGAATGGAAGCCACAGTGGTACTCAGGATTTTTGGAGTGTACACTGTGTGACAGTAAAACAAGAAATTGGTCGCACACTGGAACTCCAACTTATCTTGATGTCATCTTTATTGTCAAAAGGATCAAACAGATACAGGCAATGGTAGACGTGTTTCACAAGCGATAGCTTGCTTGTTCTACTGTGTGACAGTGCTAGGCCATTCCACTGTGTAAAAGTAGGCATAGTTTTTCCACAAATGCTCGGGAGTATCCATTTTGGGCACAGAAAACTAGTCTTTCAGTTTTCTCTGGGCTTTGTAATTCCCAGATTGGGTTCCAGAGTTCAGAAACTTCAAAGAGCTTTGGGAATGAGGAAGCCTTCCAGGTCTTGCCAGAGATCAGCAGGGTGTGTGTACAGGTGTGCATAGTCTTCATAATCACAGGCTTGGCCAAAGCTCAGGGCTCCAGCCAGAAGGCAGGTGTGCTCCACCAAAAAGCCAGGAAGCATAGGCTGGAAGACAGAAGGTTTTTTATGGTTTCCAAAATAATTCCCCTATGGAGAGGCCAGGGCATGGGTTCATGCAGCTGGGAGCTGCAACTAAAGAGAGCCAAGAAAGCTGAAACTGTTGTAAGTAAGCACAGAAGTGATGTTAGTCGGTCTGGAGGACCAAGGCAAAAGGTCTAAGCAGTGGTGCTGTGAAGAGAAGGAGCCCAGAGACTTGATATAATTTTGATGTTTTCCTGTTTTTATTTTGAATGTTTGTATGAAGCCGAAACCCTTGTGTGGAAAGCCTGGTGTAAGAAGGATTAGTTCCAGTGATGGGAGCTCTTAAGGTGTCAGCATACCAAGAAATTTTGGACAATTTCCTGCTCCCAACTTTGTGAGAACAGTTTGGGGATGGCTTCTTCCTGTTCACACATGACTGCAGTGCACAAAGCAAGGTCCATAAACACATGGATGAGCAAGTTTGGGGTGGAGGAACTGGACTGGCCTGCACAGTCCTGACCTCAACCCAACAGAACACCTTTGGGATGAATTAGAGCGGAGACTGCGAGCCAGGCCTTCTCGTCCAACATCAGTGCCTGACCTCACAAATGCGCTTCTGGAAGAATCGTCTAACATTCCCATAGACACACTCCTAAACCTTGTGGACAGCGTTCCCAGAAGAGTTGAAGCTGTTATAGCTGCAAAGGGTGGCCCAACTCAATATTAAACCTTATGGACTAAGACTGGGATGACATTAAAGCTCATGTTCGTGTAAAGGCAGGCGCCCCAATACTTTTGACAACATAGTGTATATATATATATATATATATATAGTGTATATACAGTTAGGTCCATTTATATTTGGACACAGGTATTTACAAAAACATATTCAACCTATAGTTATATAATGAAAGTGCACACTCTAAGGTTTAATTTGAGGGTATGAACACCCAAATCGGAGAAAGGGTTTAGGAATTACAGCGCTTAAGAATAGCCACCCCCCTTTTTCAAGGGACCAAAATTAACTGGACAATTAAATCGAAAGCTGTTTCATGGCCAGATGTGGGCTACACCTTCGTTATTTCTTCATCAATTAAGCAGGTAAAAGGTCTGGAGTTGATTCTAAGTGTGGTATTTGCATTTGGAATCTATTGCTGTGAGCCTACATCATGCATTCAAAGGAGCTGTCCATGCAAGTGAAACAGGCCATTGTAAGGCTTCAAAAACGAAAAAACAAATCCATCAGAGAGATAGCAGCAAAATTAGGAGTAGCCAAATCAATATGTTGGTAAATTCTGAGGAAAGAAGAACGCACTGGTGAGCTCAGCAACATAAAAAGGCCTGGATGTCTACGGAAGACAACAGTAGTGGTTGATCGCAGGATCCTCTCTATGGTAAAGTAAAGCCGATTCACAACATCCAGACAAGTGAAGGACACTCTCCAGGAGGTGGGCGTATCATTGTCAAAGTCTACAATCAAGAGAAGACTTCACAAGAGCAAATACAGAGGGTTCACCACAAGGTGCAAACCATTTATAAGCCTGAAGAATGGAAATGCCAGATTAGACTTTGCCAAAAAACATCTAAAAATGCCAGACCAGATCTGGAAAAGCATTCTTTGGACAGATGAATCTAAGATTAACCACTTCCATACAGGGCATTTTCACCCCCTTCCTGCCCAGGCCAATTTTCACCTTTTAGCACTGTCACGCTTTGAATGACAATTGCGCGGTCGTGCGATGTGGCTCCCAAACAAAATTGACGTCCTTTTTTTTCCCACAAATAGAGCTTTCTTTTGGTGGTATTTGATCATCTCTGCGGTTTTTATTTTTTGCGCTATAAACAAAAAAAGACTGACAATTTTGAAAAAAAAACAATATTTTTTTACTTTTTGCTATAATAAATATAAATATCCCAATTTAAAAAACTAAATAATTTTTTTTCTCAGTTTAGGCCGATACGTATTCTTCTACATATTTTTGGTAAAAAAATCACAATAAGCGTTTGATTGGTTTGCGCAAAAGTTATAGCGTCTACAATATAGGGGATAGATTTATGACATTTATTTTTATAATTTTTTTTTACTAGTAATGGCAGCAATCTGCAATTTTTGTCAGGACTGCGATATTGCGGCAGACAGATCGGACACTTTTGACACTATTTTGGGACCATTCACATTTATATAGTGAACAGTGCTATAAATATGCACTGATTACTGTATAAATGTGACTGGCAGGGAAGGGGTTAACACTAGGGGGTGATCAAGGGGTTAATGTGTTCTCTAGGGAGTGATTCTTACTGTGCGGGGAGGGGACTGACTGGGGGAGGTGACCGATGGTGTGTCCCTATGTACAAGGTAATGAAGAGGGGGAGGGGTGCTCCAGCCCAAGAGCCCTGGTCAGGGTCTATACAAAGACATACTTGGGGGGCACACCCCAAGTATGTCTTTGTATGTTGTATAGATCAGTGTTTCTCAACTCCAGTCCTCAAGGCGCCCCAACAGGTCATGTTTTTAGGTTTACCATTATTTTGCACAGGTGATTTGATCAGTTTCACTGCCTTAGTAATTAGCACAGCAGTTTTCTCTGAGAAAAATCCTGAAAACATGACCTGTTGGTGCGTCTTGAGGACTGGAGTTGAGAAACACTGGTATAGACCCTGACCAGGTCCCTTGGGCTGGAGCACCCCTCCCCCTCTTCATTACCTCTTATTAGTGGCCACCAGTACATAGGAGGAATCCCTTCAAGCGGTTGTATAGTCAATTTGGGTACTTAATAAGGCTTACCTGTAGGTAAAAAAAATATCTCCTAAACCTTTACGGTTTAGGAGATATTCCCCTCGCAATGCGCCACTGACTGCAGTGGCGCATGCGCACGGGGGATTCTCGGCTGAAGGCCGGCAGACGCCCCACGGGAGTGTGCTGGAGTGACGACATTGCGGCTCCAGCCACTCACAGCGCTGGAGCTGCGATACCCGGAAGACACGCCGAGGCAACATGTCATCTGTCAGGTGAGTTAACGATGCCTCGTTCTAAGGGAAGTAGTTCATAATGAGCTAGTATGCGGTGCATACTAGCTCATTATGCCTTTTCCCTTGCAGGTGACAAAAAAAAAAATTCGGACTATACAACCGCTTTCAGTTCTCCCATATAGAGGAGTTTATCTCCCAAGGTTGAGACACTAGGTTCTTTCATTCTATTGACAGGTTAGGACCCACGAAATTCAGGGTACTTTGTCTCAGTTTGTGGGCTTAGCACTATATGACCATATAGTGTGACCAAACCTCTGTATATATTTTTATGTATATGTTCAGGTGTTTTTAACTAGCCTTGCAGGATAAATGTCATTTTTGCATGTGTGCGCTATAATCTGTTTTGTACTGTCTTTGGTCTTATAGCAGCACCATCTTAGATGTATAGCATTTTTAGGGTGTGCCCCCCAAGTATATCTTCCTATGTACAAGGGACACACCATCGGTCTCCTTTTCCAGACAGGACATGGATCTCTGTGTTTACACACAGAGATCCACGTCCCTGGCTCTGTGACGAGCAATCGCGGGTGCCCGGCGGACATCGCGGCCACCGGGGACGCGCATCGGGTCCCCAGTGATGCGGTGAGCGCGCGCACTCCACACTGCGGGAATCCCAGGACGTCATATGACGGCCGCCCGGAGGACTAGTGCCCAGAACTGGACATACTCTAGGTGTAGCCGGACCAGAGTCTTGTAGAGCGGGAGAATTATCCTAAATACATGCCTGGTGAAGGGGTCCTATGTGACCTTGAAACATTGCAATTCTAAACTGTGATGCGATTGCTTGAATACACTTTTGGATGCTTTTTCAAAGATCTGCTGTGTCCCGGCGATATATGCTTTAACATTAAATTAATACTAAACAGACGTCAATTGCCATTCATTCACGTAAATCATATATATCATGCCACTGTATTTTTTTATAATCCTCTAAGTATCTTACTCCTTCAGGATTGTTGTTGTTCCCTGTTCTTTGGCATCTGTAACAATCTTTGGGAGGGACTTCTATTACTCTGCTGATGAATGCTCTCGACAGTGTGAGTCTGCACAGCCCTGATTGGTCACACTACTAATAAAATAAATGATTCAGAAAATAATTCAAATTAGATTATAAGTATCAAATAACCATTTTACAGCTTCCAATAAATCTTTATGGAACATCAAATGTTTATTTTTTGTGCAGTAACATAGTGTAGGTGAAGTCACAGATGATTGACACTAGCTTTCATTTTGTTCAGACGGCATCTGCATCTACAACTCTTTTTTTACTTTATAGGTGTAGCGGGGTCCCCTTTAAGACTCCCGGGACTACCTTGCCCAGAATCCCTTTCGGCAATGTTCCACCCCAGAGACTCATGGGAGGGGTTATAAAAGGAGGAGGCGAGGCTGGGCTCGGCCTCTTTGGGACATGTGACTTCAGTGACTGATCCTCCTGTGCGGATGTGCCGGAGTGCAAGGCCTGAAGCCTGAGGCCTTGCGCAGCATCAAAGAGCCTTCCACCCCACTGCGAGCCTGGGTGGCATCTGACTTTGCTTATCTACAGCCTTGGTTGGATCGGGGACCCGATCGCTGGAGACACTGTGTGTGAGGACACAGTCGGTGGAAGTTCCCGGACTGGGATCGCGTCCGGGAGGGTGAGCGAGCGTATGCTCAGACTATATACTGTTTGTTGCTGATGTGCCTATAGACTGCAGTGGCCCACAAGTTTATATCTGATACTCTCACTGGAGATCCATATCAGAGCTGAACTCAGAGGTTCTTCCGTAAAGTGTTTATTCCATTACAATCTTCCCACTGGATTACAAATGTTGTTCTATTATGTGCACCACCTTTAAAGACTTGCCGGTGAAGAAACCATCATCCCTTATAGACTGAGTCTTAGTATCTGAGCCAGGCCTGGCCAGCTAGTTAGTTAATTTAGTTACTGCGCCACAGGGCGCCTAGTTAACGGTCGCCCACGCGGCGCACCTTTACTGTTCATTTAATGCACAGTATGTTTATTGCTGCAGGGCTCTGCAACCTATTATCTGTAAGCTGTTACCACTGTTAACCTTTTTTTCCACAAATCTAAAGTAAATTAGATACCCCTTTCATTATTGCCTTGGTGTCTGAGTTAGTCATACAGTATAAGAATTATATTGCTGCCATAACTAACTGTGCTAGTAGGGGGTCGAGTACATTGCCGGGGGTTGGCGGAGCTGTCTTCAGGGCCCAAACTAAATCTGCGGCCCTCTAAGTTGAGGGTATCGCTACACGTGGGGGTTCTCGTCCGGGATCCTGATACAGCAATTAAACGCCAGAGGTGCCGGCATGGACCCACAAGCAATAGAAGAGTGGTGCAAAACCTCTGGGGCAGAGCCGAATAACTCGATAGTCATCAGCCTCCCAGGGGAGGAATGGAAGACTGACATGGTAGAGGAGTTAATGAAGTTAGTGTCCCCAGGTCACACACCATGGGTGATAGATATAAAATCAGACCCAGACACTTCATATCAGTAAGCACTGGTGGAATATGGGGACGGGATACCAGAGGCTTGCAAGTACAAGTGTGTTAAGGCGCCAGACAATAGAACCTATAGGTTGGCGCCCGCAGTAGCTATAAAGAAGGAACCAACACAGATGGGATCACCGCAGGCTGCGGCCCGTACCTCACCAGAAAGAGGAGGTGGGGTGACACCCCCGGTGGCACCCACACCTGCCACTGCTATATCACCAGAACTGATAAAGGCAATAGGGGATCTACTAATCAAATGTCAGAAGACAAACACGGTGCATGTGGAGACTAGCTACCGGGGACTGAAAACATTCTCAGGGAAGCTCCCTGTCCCTGCAGGGGAAGAAGATTTTGATACCTGGGTGGAGCAGGCGTTACAAGCAGTAGAGGCATGGGAGGTGCCTGAAGTGCAGAAGAGGCAACGAGTAATAGAGAGTCTCAAAGGCGCAGCAGCAGAAGCAGTGAAAAGCTTTCAGTTTGGGAATGCAGATTGCACGGCTCAAGACTGTCTAGCCATGCTACCATGCTACAGGAAGAGTTTGGTCAATTGGAAAAGGTGACAGATATGGTCTACCAATTTGAACACACTTTTCAACAGCCAAGGGAGAAACTTTCAGAGTATGTTAGGAGACTGAACAGGTTGTTGTGCAAGATTGTGTTGAAGAAGGGAATGAAGCCCCAAGATACAGATGCGGCAAGAATGAAGCAAGTATTAAAGGGAGCGTTGCGTTCGGATCCAGTCTGGCTGCACCTGAAAACCTCGGGAGGAGGAACGTTACTGACTTATGCTGATTTGATAAAAATCATCAGAGATGAGGAGGCGCTACAACAGGACCAGCAAATGATTAAGACAAATGTTGTACCCGCACAGGTGCTAGTCAATCCAGTGATGACCCCTGAAAGAGACTCAGAGGTAGACACTCTAAAATCTCAAATGTCCAAGGTGTTAGAGATGTTGACCTCTCTGATGACAAAAGGCTCAGAGGATCCCAAGAGAGAAGTACCAAGGAAGGAATTATTCCCAAATGCCTCAGCACCCGCATCTTTACAAGAATGGGGAGATATAGTCTGCTTTAACTGTGGAGGAATTGGCCATATTGCAGCTACATGTTCCAGTCCCAAGAAGAAGAAACCGCCAACCGCAAGCCGACGGGAAACTTCAGAGGGCCCCGGTGAAGGAGTCAACCGGGTGCCCATCACCTTCAGTGTGCTCCAAGCTGAATGCGAAGCAGAAGAAGAGAGGAAATAAAACACCTCAGAGGAAACACAATATTCCTCAACAGAGATACACCCCAGAGAAAGGGGACAAGGCCCATCAGAAGAGGCACAGCATTCCCCAGAGGGGATGCACACCTAAGAAAAACAATTATATCCCTCAGCGGGTCCGTACACCCATTGAAAGGGGGGAAATCAATGCATACCAGGCTCAAGAAAGATTAAAGTCCAAAGGGAATTGGACGAGAGAGAGTCCGAAAGGAAAGGGCCAGAAGAAGGCGACCCCTGCCAGGCCATATCCAGAGAAGCTGGTAGGCCCATCTCCTATAGTGCCCATTCAAGTGGAGGGAGTCTACACCAGAGCAATCCTGGACACTGGGGCACAAGTGACCCTATTATACCGGGATTTCTACGATAAACACTTGAGTCACCTGCCCATCCAGAAGATAGAGGAACTGGAAATATGTGGGATTGGAACCCAGAGTTTCCCCTATGATGGCTATCTGCCCGTCAAAATGACTTTCGACCCATCCGTGGCTGGGAAGGCCGAAGTGTTTGACACCCTGGCAGTTGTGTGCCCTCGACCGCCAGGAGCCAACAAGAGTTCCCTTATAATAGGGACGAACACGGACCTGGTCCGAAGACTCTTGACCCCTCTAGTGGAAGAAAAGGGGCAAGCGGCCACCAAGATCCACCCCATGCTGAAGACGGCTTACCAACGGCTGGTCCTAGAGCAGAAGACCCCTGGAGGAGGGATAGGGAAGGTGTGGAGACTTGGAAGAGAAGGGGTAGTGTTGCAGCCCGGTGAAGTAACCTGTCTCAGAGCCACTGTGAAGCTTACTTGGGAGCAGCCTGGACCGTTTGTCATGTTGGAGTCTGACCCAAGGGAAGAGTCCCCTGGTCTGGAAGTGATATCAGAAGTGATTCCGCTAAAGGCTCTGAAGAAGGCCCATTGTAGAGTTCCGGTGAGTGTTAGGAACAATACAGATGACCCCATGGAAATCCCAGCTAGGATGCTGCTGGGCCAGGTGAGCCCTGCTGCCCCTGTTACCCTGTCAGAAGTCAAGGGGATGGGTGAAGGAGGAGATGCTTGGGAGAAGCTATCCATGGAAAACCCGAATCTGCCCAGGGCTTGGAAAGAGAGAGCCAAGGCCCAGTTGACCAGATGGGAGAAATCTTCTCCAAAGATGAGTTCGATGTGGGGTGTGCAAGGAGTGCCACCCATCGGATCCGCCTCCAAGAAGATAAGCCCTTCAGAGAGAGGGTCAGGCGGGTCCCACTAGCAGATCTGGAGGATCTAAGGGAACAACTTGCAGAACTCAAGAGGACTGGTGTGATCCGGGAGTCTAGAAGCCCCTATGCCTCCCCGATAGTGGTGGTCAGGAAGAAGAATGGGTCATTGAGGCTCTGTATAGACTACAGGACTCTCAACAGGAGAACCATACCCGACCAGTACACCACTCCGAGGATAGAGGATGCCCTACAGAGCTTGTCTGGAGCCAAGTGGTTCAGCGTTATGGATCTCAAGAGCGGGTACTATCAGATCCCTATGCATCCAGAAGACAAGGAGAAGACAGCTTTCATAACCCCAGTGGGTTTCTTTGAATTCGACCGGATGCCCAAAGGTCTGTCTGGAGCCCCAGCTACTTTCCAACGTCTCATGGAGAAGACTGTAGGAGACATGAACCTTATTGAAGTCCTTGTATACCTGGACGATGTCATTGTCTTTGGAAGAACCCTGGAGGAACACGAGGAGAGGCTGGAAAAAGTCTTGAGGAGATTCAGTGAGGAGGGACTCAAGCTTTCGCCTGAGAAGTGTCAGTTCTACCAGTCTTCTGTGAACTATCTGGGACACATAGTGTCTGAAGAAGGGGTGGCCACAGACCCTGAGAAATTGGAGGCAGTTACCTCCTGGCCACGACCCACCACAGTAACAGAACTCAGATCCTTCTTAGGGTTCTGCTCCTATTACAGGAGGTTTGTGGAGGGATTCGCCCGAATTGCTAGACCATTGAATGAACTGCTCAAGACTGAGGGAGAAGAGGACGACTCAGGGCCCAGGAAGCCGGGAGAGTCAGTCAGAGATCAGTGGAATCAGAAGTGTGAAGAGGCCTTCCAGGCGTTGAAGAAGAGCCTAACCACTGCTCCAGTCTTGGCCTACGCAGACCCAACCAAACCCTATGAACTACACGTAGATGCTAGTCATGACGGTCTGGGAGGAGTACTTTATCAAGAACACGAAGGGCAACAGCGGCCTGTTGCCTACGTGAGCAGGAGCCTGACCCCCTCTGAGAAAAACAACCCCCACTCACTCTCTGGCACAGTTAGGCAGGCCACTCAGGATAGTGTGACCTGTGGGCAAGGGAATTCAACCCCTCGGTTTTGGTGGGAATTCCCTATGCCAACCTCCTATGCAATGTTGTCTGGGGTTGTACGCAGAGTATGCTAACGTTTCTTTGGGGACCAAAGAATTTAAGTGGGGGAGTGTGTAGCGGGGTCCCCTTTAAGACTCCCGGGACTACCTTGCCCAGAATCCCTTTCGGCAATGTTCCACCCCAGAGACTCATGGGAGGGGTTATAAAAGGGGGAGGCGAGGCTGGGCTCGGCCTCTTTGGGACACGAGACTTCAGTGACTGATCCTCCTGTGCGGATGTGCCGGAGTGCAAGGCCTGAAGCCTGAGGCCTTGCGCAGCACCAAAGAGCCTTCCACCCCACTGCGAGCCTGGGTGGCATCTGACTTCGCTTATCTACAGCCTTGGTTGGATCAGGGACCCGATCGCTGGAGACACTGTGTGTGAGGACACAGTCGGTGGAAGTTCCCGGACTGGGATCGCGTCCGGGAGGGTGAGCGAGCGTATGCTCAGACCATATACTGTTTGTTGCTGATGTGCCTATAGACTGCCGTGGCCCACAAGTTTATATCTGATACTCTCACTGGAGATCCATATCAGAGCTGAACTCAGAGGTTCTTCCGTAAAGTGTTTATTCCATTACAATCTTCCCACTGGATTACAAATGTTGTTCTATTATGTGCACCACCTTTAAAGACTTGCCGGTGAAGAAACCATCATCCCTTATAGACTGAGTCTTAGTATCTGAGCCAGGCCTGGCCAGCTAGTTAGTTCATTTAGTTACTGCGCCACAGGGCGCCTAGTTAACGGTCGCCCACGCGGCGCACCTTTACTGTTCATTTAATGCATAGTATGTTTATTGCTGCAGGGCTCTGCAACCTATTATCTGTAAACTGTTACCACTGTTAACCTTTTTTTCCACAAATCTAAAGTAAATTAGATACCCCTTTCATTATTACCTTGGTGTCTGAGTTAGTCATACAGTATAAGAATTATATTTTTGCCATAACTAACTGTGCCAGTAGGGGGTCGAGTACATTGCCGGGGGTTGGCTGAGCTGTCTTCAGGGCCCAAACTAAATCTGCGGCCCTCTTAGTTGAGGGTATCGCTACATAGGTATTAGCAATTACATTAGATATATTTAATACTGATTAATATTACAACTAAGCTATTTTTTGAGTTTCTTAGTAAATGTATTTAACCATTTCCCATCCGGGCCAATTCTGACACTTCGTTACTACATGTAAAAATCCAATTTGTTTTGCTAGAAAATGACATAGAACCCCCAAACACTATATATTTTTTTAGCAAAGACCCTAGAGAATACAATGGCGGTCATTGCAACTTTTTATCTCGCACAGTATTTGTGCAGCAATTTTTCAAACAAATTTTTTGGGGAAAAAAAACTGTTTCATGCTTTAAAAAAAAAACAGTAAAGTTAGCCCAATTTTTTTGCATAATGTGAAAAATGAAGTTACGCTGAGTAAATAGATACATAACATGTCACGGTTCAAAATTGCACACGCTCGTGGAATGGCGCCAAACTTCGGTACTTAAAAATCCCCATAGGCAACGCTTTATTTTTTTTTACTGGTTACATGTTTTGAGTTACAGAGGAGGTCTAGGGCTAGAATTATTGCTCTCACTCTAACGTTCGCGGCGACACCTCACATGTGTGGCTTGAACACCGTTTTCATATGTGGGCGGGACTTACGTATGAGTTTGCTTCTGCGTGCGAGCACACGGGGAGAGGGGCACTTTAAATATATTTTTTTTTTATTGTTAATTTTACTTCAAATTTTTTATTTTGACGGTTTAAAAAAATAAAAATTTGATCTCTTTTATTCCTATTACAAGGAATGTAAACATCCCTTGTGATAGGAATATGACATGATCGGTCCTCTTTACAGTGAGATATGGGGTCAATAAGACCCCACATCTCACCTCTAGGCTGGGAAGCCTAAAATAATTTAAAAAAAAATGATCACCGCTTCCTAGCCGAGGCGGCGCCGTTTTTTTGAATGCAGAGGCCGGGCGTGATGTCATAACATCGCGCCCGGCCTCCGACGATCATAGAGACTCCGGCGACCATCTGGTCCGCCGGAAATCTCTATGATCAGCATCCAGGGCCGGCGGATCCCTTCACCAACTCACCGATCGCACAGGTGAGTCGGTAGAAGCACCGGAGGGCGGCGGGAGGGGGGACATCCCCTTTCGCCGCCTGTAAGAACAATCAAGCGGCGGAAACGCCAATATGATCATTCTTATGGTGTAGGGAATCGCTGGCTGAAAATGCCAATATCTGAATGATGCCTGTAGCTGCAGACATCATTCAGATATAGCCCCACAAAGCCAAGGACATCTTTTGATGGCCTGCGGATGTGAAGTGGTTAATGAACATACTATTTCCCGCCTCCATAGTGTTTAGCAATAGGATGATCCGGAGAATCAAGGGAGGGAGGAGAGTGTCATTTACCAATGTGTGTACGCCCACATGTGTGACTCTTTAGTCTCTTTAGATAAGGAGAAGGAGGAAATGAAGGGCTTAGAAGGGAACTGACATTTGAGCATGCTCCGTAGGGGACACCAACTGGTCTACACAATCTCAGGCTGCAGTGGGGACACAGAGAAGATGGGAAGGATAGCTGAAGGTAGGCTCATCCAGGTATATTTCATTCAACTTCCTTTGCAGTTCTCAGGTGTTACTGAATGTCAAGAGATACAAAGGAAGCTGATGCTAGAAGATGGGAAAAGGGGTGTCATAATAAATTATGTTCTATAGGAACACTCAAGTTTTGCCATATCCATGAATAACTGTGGCATCATGGCACACTTTCTTAAGCCCTTAGAAATCTATCTCTTCCCTGTAATGAAAGGGCTCCTTGGTTGCTGTTGCCTCTGAATTTCAAGCCTTCTTCATTAATGGCTTACAGCAAAATTGCTATTTTCTGAGCCTCCTGGGTATTAACAAGCACCAGTTGCTGACAAATGTAGCTCTAATTTTTGTTTCCATCATTTTCAGTTTCAACTGAATGTTTAACATTGTCTATCAAAACTCTGATTGGCTGATGAGGCTAAAAGAAAGAAGATTTGAAATGCAATATTGCATGTGCAGAAATGCTCTATGGTTTCTAATATTTTTTTCTATTTATTGCTAGGGATGAGCCGAACACCCCCCGGTTCGGTTCGCACCAGAACCTGCGAACGGACCGAAAGTTCGCACAGACTTTAGAACCCTATTAAAATCTATGGGACTCGAATGTTCGAAATCAAAAGTGCTAATTTCGAATGCTAATATGTAAGTTATTGTCCTAAAAAGGGTTTGGGGACCCGGGTATTGCCCCAGGGGACATGTATCAATGCAAAAAAAAAGTTTTAAAAACAACTGTTTTTTCGGGTGCAGTGATTTTAATGATGCATAAAGTGAAAAAAAAAGTGAAATGATCCTTTAAATATCGTACCTGGGGGGTGTTTATAGTATGCCTGTGAAGTGGCACGTGTTTCCCATGTTTAGAACTGTCCCTGCACAAAATGACATTTCTAAAGGAAAAAAAGTCATTTAAAACTGCTTGCAGCTTTAATGTAATGTCTGGTCCCGGCAATATGGATGAAAATCATTGAGAAAAATGGCATGGTTATCCCCCCCCAGCCCATTACCAGCCCCTTTGGGTCTTGTATGGATAAAAGGGGAATCCCGCACCCAAATTAAAAAAAGGAAAGGCGTGGGGCCCCCAGGCCCTATATACTCTGAACAGCAGTATACAGGCGGTGCAAACAAGACAGGGACTGTAGGTTTGTTGTTACGTAGAATCTGTTTGTAATTTTGAACTCCCTGTCTGTGGTATTAGTATGAGAACACCAGCAATTGTATTCAGGTATGCTTTAGGTGCACACTGTGCAAAGTACACTAAATCAAAATACTGCAGCTCCCTGCCTGTACTTGTATCAGAACAACAGCAATTGTATTGAGGTAAGATTTAGGTGCACACTGTGCAAAGGACACTAAAGCAAAATACTGCAGCTCCCTGCCTGTATTTGTATCAGAACACCAGCAATTGTATTGAGGTAAGCTTTTAGTGTCCTTTGCACAGTGTGCACCTAAAGCTTACCTCAATACAATTGCTGGTGTTCTGATACAAATACAGGCAGGGAGCTGCAGTATTTTGCTTTAGTGTCCTTTGCATAGTGTGCACCTAAGCAAAATACTGCAGCTCCCTGCCTGTATTTGTATCAGAACACCAGCAATTGTATTGAGGTAAGCTTTTGGTGCACACTGTGCAAAGGACACAGTACACTAAGTGAAACACTGCAGCTAGCACAATCACCTGCCTGCCTGTCAGTATAGAGAATAACATGAACGGATCTAGCTAAACTGAATACAGTGTGTAAATATATATACAACACCTAGGATGCATATACTATATATCCTCTACACACTGTAACTGCAGCTAACTGACTCGCCTGCCTGCTCTATCTAACTCAAATCAAATTACACTGTCTCTCTCTCTCTCTCTGTCTCTTTCCTTTAACCAATGCCAGCACACTACACAAGGCCGTCAAGCCGGCGGCCTTATATAGTTAGGGGCGTGTACCTACTCCTTTGAGCCATGATTGGCCAAATCCACCCTGGCTTTGGCAAATTACGGCTCTCTGTACTTACGGCGCTGTAATTGGCCAAGCATGCGGGTCATAATGCATGCTTGGCCAATCATCAGCCAGTAATGCACTGTGATGCCGCAGTGAATTATGGGCCGTGACGTGCCACTTGAATTTGGCGCGAACGGCCCATAATATTCGAAATTCTACGAACGGTCAAACAGCCGATGCTCATCCCTTTTTATTGCCATGTCACATTAAATTGCCAATAAATCCCAGTTAGATAGTAGGGATGAGCTTCGTGTTCGAGTCGAACATACGTTCGACTCGAACATCGGCTGTTCGATCGTTCGACGAAGATCGAACGATTTGGGCCGTTCGCGCCAAATTCGAGTGACGCGAACGGCCCACAATGCACTACGCCATCGCAGTGTCATCCAGGCGCTGTGATTGGCCAAGCATGCACTGTGACCCCGCATGCTTGGCCAATCACAGCGCCGGCAGCGAGGAGAGCAATGATTGGCCACAGGCAGGATGCCTGTGGCCAATTATTGCTGAGGGTGTTTAGTACACGCCCCACACTATAAAAGGCCGCCAGCATGGCGGCCTAGTGTAGTGTGTTCCGGAGCAGGGAAAGACAAGCATAGGCAGGGACAGTGACATTTATTTCTTTCTTGCTTAACCTGGATTCCTTTAGTTTAGGGAAAGAGAAGGATAGGTAGGGAGAGTGTCAGTGTGTTTTACTGTGCGAGTCCTTGTTTCTAGGGACAAAGAAGGAAAGTGAGGGGAATTCTCCTTGTGCTATAGTGTGCTTTAAAAAAACATTTTTTCTAGGGACAGAAAACTCTAGGTAGGGAGAGTGTCAGTTTCTTTCACTGTGCGAGTCCTTGTTTCTAGGGACAAAGAAGGAAAGTGAGGGGAATTCTCCTTGTGCTATAGTGTGCTTTAAAAAAACATTTTTTCTAGGGACAGAAAACTCTAGGTAGGGAGAGTGTCAGTTTCTTTCACTGTGCGAGTCCTTGTTTCTAGGGACAAAGAAGGAAAGTGAGGGGAATTCTCCTTGTGCTATAGTGTGCTTTAAAAAAACATTTTTTCTAGGGACAGAAAACTCTAGGTAGGGAGAGTGTCAGTTTCTTTCACTGTGCGAGTCCTTGTTTCTAGGGACAAAGAAGGAAAGTGAGGGGAATTCTCCTTGTGCTATAGTGTGCTTTAAAAAAACATTTTTTCTAGGGACAGAAAACTCTAGGTAGGGAGAGTGTCAGTTTCTTTCACTGTGTGAGTCCTTGTTTCTAGGGACAAAGAAGGAAAGTGAGGGGAATTCTCCTTGTGCTATAGTGTGCTTTAAAAAAACATTTTTTCTAGGGACAGAAAACTCTAGGTAGGGAGAGTGTCAGTTTATTTCACTGTGCGAGTCCTTGTTTCTAGGGACAAAGAAGGAAAGTGAGGGGAATTCTCCTTGTGCTATAGTGTGCTTTAAAAAAACATTTTTTCTAGGGACAGAAAACTCTAGGTAGGGAGAGTGTCAGTTTCTTTCACTGTGCGAGTCCTTGTTTCTAGGGACAAAGAAGGAAAGTGAGGGGAATTCTCCTTGTGCTATAGTGTGCTTTAAAAAAACATTTTTTCTAGGGACAGAAAACTCTAGGTAGGGAGAGTGTCAGTTTCTTTCACTGTGCGAGTCCTTGTTTCTAGGGACAAAGAAGGAAAGTGAGGGGAATTCTCCTTGTGCTATAGTGTGCTTTAAAAAAACATTTTTTCTAGGGACAGAAAACTCTAGGTAGGGAGAGTGTCAGTTTCTTTCACTGTGCGAGTCCTTGTTTCTAGGGACAAAGAAGGAAAGTGAGGGGAATTCTCCTTGTGCTATAGTGTGCTAAAGCATTCCTCATCAACCATCTTTGAAATCCTTGTTTTTTGGACAGTCAGGGAAATTGTCATTGTGCTATTCTGTGCAAAAGCAATCATCCTCAACCATATTTAGAAATCCTTAAGTAAAGGGACAGAGAAGGCCACCTGAAGGTAGCCCTTATTGCTTTTTTCCCATCTCCCTGCAGGCCATCTATTAGAATGTCTGGAAGGCAAACAAGGAGAGGCAGACAGTCAGGAGGCAATAAAAGAGGGCAAGCAGGCTCTGTGTCTGGGGGCAACAGTGCTGGTCGTGGACGCGGTGCATTGTCATCAGCACATGGCCATGGGACACGCTTGTCCTTCTTTTCGGCAGCTGGACATGTTGAGCCACATCATGCCGAAGACTTGGTAGAGTGGATGACCAAGCCCTCCTCCTCCTCCTCATCCTCTCTCACCCAGGCTCAGGGTACTGGCAAAGCAGCTGCCAAAGCGTCCTCTTCCCTGGTATCAATGTCAGACTCATCATCAGTCACTCCTTCCCTAGACCCACCATGTCCTCCTCCTGAGGAGTCCCCCGAACTGTTTGAGCACAGTGTTGGGTACATGCTCCAGGAGGATGCCCAGCGTTTCGAAGGGTCTGATGATGAAACCCAGCTACAGGAAGGCAGTAGCGTGAGAGCAGACAGAGGGGATGCTCAAGAAGGACACCAATCTGGCAGTCATGTTCCAGCAGCTGCAGCATACTGCCAGATTGGCTCCAGTGATGAGGAGGGAGGGGATGATGAGGTCACTGACTCCACGTGGGTGCCTAATAGGAGAGAGGAGGAGGAGGAGGATGAGGAGGAGGCACATCTCCAACGAGGCAGGATGCCCTTTGGTGGCCAGCGTAAGGGCAGTACACCGACGGAATCACACCGCAGAGCTCCGCATGTGCAGGGCGCTGCCTCTGCCCGTCATTCAAAAAGTTCCTTGGTGTGGGCCTTTTTTGAGGCTAGTGCATCAGATCGCACAGCTGCTGTTTGCAACATATGTCTCAAGCGTATATCGCGTGGCCAAAACATCAGCCGCTTGGGTACCACATGCCTGACCAGACATATGTTGACCTGCCATGCAGCTCGTTGGCAAGCCTACCTCAAAGACCCACACCAAAGAACAAAGCGGACCTCTCCTTGCACCGCATCAGCTGGGATCTCCAACCCCACTATAACTTCAGTCCTCTCTGAAACATGCACTGAGAGGAATGAAGGTGTAGAATTAGGTGTGTCACAGCCAAGTACTTGCGGCCACTCTGCTAGCAGTACACCGACGTCCGATTCTAGCAGGCAAATTTCCCTGCCCCAGCTTCTGGACCGTCGAAAGAAGTTCACTCCCAGCCATCCACATGCCCAGCGGTTGAATGCTAGCTTGGCTAAATTGCTAGCGCTTCAACTGCTGCCTTTTCAGTTGGTAGACTCGGCCCCCTTCCGTGAGTTTGTGCAATGTGCGGTTCCTCAGTGGCAGGTTCCCAAACGCCACTTTTTCTCACGGAAGGCTATTCCGGCTCTCTACCGGCATGTGGAAGGCAATGTCTTGGCCTCGCTGGACAGGGCGGTCAGCGGTAAGGTGCATATTACCGCTGACTCATGGTCCAGCAGGCATGGACAGGGACGTTACCTTTCTTTCACGGCCCATTGGGTCACTCTTTTGGCAGCTGGGAAGGATGCAGGACAAGGTGCAGTAGTGTTGGAGGTTGTTCCACCGCCACGCCTCCAAAATGCTACTACTGGTTGTGACACACCTCTCTCCTCCACCCCCTCCTCTTCTTCTTCCTCCATGGCCTCTTCCTGTGGTTTGTCCTATGAACCAGCGGTGCTCCGTAGCCGTTCACGGGGCTACGCAAGTACGCAGGCAAAAAGATGCCATGCCGTGCTTGCGCTGGTGTGTTTGGGGGACAGAAGCCACACTGGGGCAGAGGTCCTGTCTGCTCTGCAGGGCCAGGCCGAGAGGTGGTTGACGCCACGCCAGCTTAAGCCAGGAATGGTGGTTTGCGACAATGGCACCAACCTCCTCTCCGCCCTCCGACAGGGACAACTGACCCATGTGCCCTGTGTGGCTCACGTCCTTAACCTGGTGGTGCAGCGGTTCTTGGGCAGGTACCCGGGCTTACAGGATGTCCTGAGGCAGGCCAGGAAAGTCTGTGTGCATTTCCGCAGATCTTATAATGCCAGTGCTCGCCTGGCTGAGCTGCAAAAGGAGTTGAACCTGCCCAAGAACCGCCTTATATGTGACATTCCCACCAGGTGAAACTCAACGTTGGCCATGCTGCAGCGGCTGCACACGCAGCAGAGGGCCATCAATGAGTACCTGTGCGACTACGGCACCAGGACAGGGTCAGGGGAGCTTGGTTTTTTTCTCCACGCCAGTGGGGCATGATCAGGGATGCATGCACTGTCCTGGCACCATTTGAGGAGGCCACGAGGATGGTGAGCAGTGACAGTGCATGCATCAGTGACACTGTACCTCTTGTCCACCTGTTGGAGCACACGCTGCGTGGAATAATGGACAGGGCACTTGAGGCAGAACAGAGGCAGGAAGAGGAGGACTTCCTTGCCTCTCAAGGCCCCCTTTACCCAGACAGTGTTCCTTCTGTCCCACCCATCGCACAGGAAGAGGAGGAGGAGGAGGAGGAGGAGGAGGATTGTGTCAGCATGGAGGTGGAGGCTGGCACTCAGCATCATCAGCAGCAGTCTTTTAGGGATGATTTACAGTCCCAAGAAACCAGTGGACTTGTACGTGGCTGGGAGGAGGTGGCTGCGGATCATGTCGTCCTTAGTGACCCAGAGGACTCCGGAGCGAATGCCTCAGCAAACCTACGCTGCATGGCCTCCCTGATCCTGCAAAGTCTGCGGAAGGATCCTCGTATTCTTCGGATCAAGGAGAGGGACCATTACTGGCGGGCCACTCTCCTTGATCCACGGTACAAGGGTAAGGTTGCGGACCTTATGTTACCTTCGCAGAGGGAGCAGAGGATGAGACAACTCCGGGAGGCCTTGCAGAAAGGTCTGTGCAACGCGTTCCCAGAGACTTGGAGGTTACAAACTCCTGGTCCTGGACAACGAGTTGCTGAGGCTTCGGACAGTCAAAGAAGGAGCGGTGGGGAAGGTGGCCGTCTGACCGATGCGTTCAGACAATTCTTTAGTCCGCAGCCCCAAAGTATGATCGGTTCCAGCAACCATCGCCAGCGTCTGATAAACATGGTGCAGGAATATCTAGGGGCAAGGTCAGACTTGGACACCTTCCCCACCGAAAATCCTCTGGCTTACTGGGTCTTGAGGATGGATCACTGGCCAGAGCTTGCACAGTATGCAATTGAGCTACTGGCCTGTCCTGCATCCAGCGTTCTTTCGGAACGCACATTCAGTGCTGCTGGAGGATTTGTCACGGATCACAGGGTGCGCCTGTCCACCGACTCGGTTGATCGACTGACTTTCATCAAGATGAACCAGTCTTGGATCACCACCAGCTACCACACACCTGATGCTGATATAACAGACTAATTGATTTTAACATGTCACATCCCTTCAAGACTGATGCTGATGCTGAGTGCCTGTGCTGTTATGTTGACTGGCTATCCTCCTCCTCCGAGTCCTCAATGATACGATTGATGATGATAGCTTGGAAGATCATTTTTGTTTATGGGTGCCGCCACCAGTGGCTAAGGCCCAATTTTTCAGCCCCTGTTTAAAAGGGGCGTGTCATTACAATTTTTGAAGCAATACTTTGCAACAGGGCTCATTGCTGTGCTCCAAGTACAGTATCTGTGAGGGGTTGTAGTGTTGTGCCACCAGTGCCTAAGGCCAAATTTTTCAGCCCCTGTTTAACAGGGGCGTGTCATTACAATTTTTGAAGCAATACTTTGCAACAGGGCTCATTGCTGTGCTCCAAGTACAGTATCTGTGAGGGGTTGTAGTGTTGTGCCACCAGTGCCTAAGGCCCAATTTTTCAGCCCCTGTTTAACAGGGGCGTGTCATTACAATTTTTGAAGCAATACTTTGCAACAGGGCTCATTGCTGTGCTCCAAGTACAGTATCTGTGAGGGGTTGTAGTGTTGTGCCACCAGTGCCTAAGGCCCAATTTTTCAGCCCCTGTTCAACAGGGGCATGCAATTACAATTCTTGATCTAATAATTCACAGCAGGGCCCATTGCTGCACCCACCAAGAGTAACTGTCAGGGCTTACAGTGTTGTGGCACCAGCACCACCATCAAAGGCCCAATTTTTACTACCACTGTTCAACAATTATATGTAATTAAAATTCCTGATATAATAGTTGACAGCAGGGCGTTCCAGCACCAACCAAGAGTAACTGTGAGTGCTTACAGTGTTGTGCCAACACCAACAACTAAGGGGCCTATTTCTGCAGAGTATATACGGCAGGTCCCTACTTTCAAACATCCAACTTACAAACGACTCCTACTTGCAAACGCAAGAAGACAACAGGAAGTGAGAGGAAATCTACCACTAGGAAGGAAAATTCTCTCCTGTAAGAATAAATATGGGAGAAAGGTGTCTCCTCTGTACTGATGCTTTATCAGCAATCCTTGTTTCAAGAAAAACGCCACATTTCAAAAACAGTTGTCATTGGGACGGAAAGTGAGGTGAAATGTTCTGAACAGGGGCACAGACAGCAAAACAAATGTTACAGGGGTGATAACCCTTACCTATGTTTTCCAAAAAGTTTAAAAATAGATTTTTGGGCTGGAGCTACACTTCAACAATGTACCTGTTCAAAATTACAAACACATTCTACATAAGAACAAACCTACAGTCCCTGTCTTGTATGCACCGCCTGTATACGGCTGTTCAGAGTATATAGGGCCTTTTTTATTTTATGTGCGGGGTTCCCCTTAATATCCATACAAGACCCAAAGGGGCTGGTAATGGGCTGGGGTAGGGGGGGGGGGGGGTCATGGGGTAGCTATGCCATTTTTCTTAAAGATTTTCATCCATATTACCGGGACCAGACATTACATTAAAGCCGCAAGCAGTTTTAAATGGCTTTTTTTTTCCTTTAGAAGTGTCATTTTGTGCAGGGACAGTTCTAAACACGGGAAACACGTGGCACTTCACAGGCATACTTTAGACACCCCCCAGGTACGATATTTAAAGGAATATTTGACTTTTTTTTTTTCACTGTATGCATCATTAAAATGACTGCTCCCAAAAAACGACCGTTTTTAAAACTTCTTTTTGCATTGATACATGTCCCCTGGTGCAGAACCCGGGTTCCCAAACCCTTTTTAGGACAATAACATGCATAATAGTTGTTATAATTAGCACTTTAGAATTCGAACGTTCGCATCCATTGTATTTAATAGGGTTCTAATGTTCGTACGAACTTTCGGTCCGTTCGCGGGTTCTGGTGCGAACCGAACCCGGGGGTGTTCGGCTCATCACTATTAGATAGACAAACTTTAGATATTAAATATAGGTTGAGTTTAAACATACAATGACTGGGGCATTTACTTGCAGGTCTGCCATGTAAAAATATAATTAACCAAAAGCCCTTTCCTTATCATTTAATTCCGTAGAAGTCTTTCTTGATTTTTAATTTTTTTTATTAACATCACCATTTAGGAAATGTAAATTCTCAGTGTGGATTTAACTTAGAAATAAATTATGCCTGATGCACATTTGATTTTCTATGAAACGGCTTCTCTTGAATAAGTGCACTTTTTCTGAGAGGTGGCACTATTTCCCTACTCATGATATTAATACAAGGTTATTAATGCAAGGTGGCTGGTCTGTCTGACTGGAGATCCACATTATTTAGCTACTTATAATGCAAAACAGATAGAGCCAGAGAGAGGGAGAGGAGAGCTAATAAAAAAAAGAGAGGAGGGTAGAGGAAGTGGAATTTAAGGAAAAAGACAATAAAGGGGAAGAGTGAGAATGATAAAAAAAAAAGGGGGAAGAGGAAGAGAAAAAGTAAAAAGGAAACAGTGTGAAAGAGGGAGAAAAAAAGTGAAGGATTGTGGAAGTTGAAAGGAGAGGAGAGGAAGAGGCACTGACAAGGAAGAGTGATAAACAAAAGAGGAAGGAAGGAAGGGAAGGAGGGAGGGAGGGAGAAAGGGAGGAAGGGTGGCTGAGAGACTTGAAAGAGTAAGAGACAAAGAGTGGTGCAATATTATTATAAAAATCAGGGTTGGATCTAGCCTTTTTGATCTGTTGGATCTAGCCTGATTGATGTGGGGGTGCAGTAAACAATGTCAGGGGGGCAGCAGGGCAAAGGATAGGTTCAGCAGTTTCTATTTCAGTGTACAGAGCCAATTAGTTTGTAGGGTAGTGCAAAAGGGCCAGCAGGGTGGATGACAGGGGTCAGAAGGGCAGTGTACAGGGTCTGCAGGGTGGAGGACAGGGGCCAGTTGTAAGTGAGACAGAGTTCAGAGGTCAATAGTAGGTGAGGCAGAGTTCAGAGGTTAGTAGTGAGTGACACAGTGGACAGAGTTTGTTTAACAATTGAAGGGGGGGGGGCGTGATTTGGCAGCGGATGTAGAAGGACGCACATCGTGTGAGCTCCGCCGAAGATCTGTACTATAATCCTGCTATACTCTGCTGTTTCCTGGATACCGACTGCTCTTCATGCTCCGGAGCTGCCTGACATCGTTGCCCACCCTCCCCACTGTGTTTTCTAGCTGTCGGGGTGATGTCTAAGCGGGAATCTGCGGCCCGCTCGGCTCAGTCACACAAGATCCAAGATGGCGGCGTCGTGGGGAAAACGGCCAAGGAGAAATACAGAGAGGCTGCTAAGAAGCTTTTCTCCCAGACGGGCATACAAGATTCACCGGCATTGCAGGGGGATAGGATGGAGGATCATAGCGGCTCTCAGTCGGATGCCGATGATACGGTGCCGCTGGAGGATCCGACGGCGCCTGTGCTGCCCTGGGATGCAGTGAATAACACCCCTGAGCATAATAGCATAGAGGCCCACGTCTTCAGGCCTTCCTGGGCCTGAACCCACATTGCGGGATATTCTCTCTGCGGTTACATCCTGTAACCTCTCGATTACTGTACTGGCATCAGAAATTAAGGAGATGAAAGCTGAGATGTCTTTCATGCGCCAAGACATGCAGAAGCTGCGGGACCGCACTTCTGCTATAGAAGGGCGTATCAGCACCATTGAAGATGACTGGGCACCAATGCAGAGGGAGTCGCACGCTCAGCAGTTGCTGGTAGCCAAGCACGCCGCTAGACTCAACGATTTGGAGAACAGGCTTTGCAGAAATAACGTCAGGGCTATCGGTATTCCTGAAAGGTTGGAAGGAAAGAATCCGGTTCAACTTATTGAACATTGGCTCTTTGAAAAGTTTGGGAAAGACGCTTTTTCCCCAATATTTGCTGTCGAGCGTGCGCATAGGGTCCCGTCTAGGCCCCTGCTTCCCCCGGAAACCCACCTAGAGCCCTCTTGTTTAAACTGCTCAACTACAAGGACCGGGATGTTATTCTATCTAAAGCTCGCACCCTGGGAGATTCCCTAGTGATGGATAACTCCAAAATCTCTTTGTTCCCGGATTTTTCAGCAGAGGTGCAAAAATTGAGAGCTCAGTTTAATGATGTGAAGAAAAGGCTCCGCTCCTTGGAGTTACAATATGCCATGCTTTACCCTGCACGCCTGAGGGTGGTGGCTAGGGATGAAGTACACTTCTTTGAGAAACCTACACTTGCAATGCAATGGCTGGATAGGGAGGAGCGTTCTTTACGTGATGAGCTGGGTAGGAGAAGGAGAGCACCCTGATCACCGTTTCCTTACATGTCCAGGATTGGACCACCATACTTCTACTCGAGAACTGCACAGTTAGTGTTTAATGCTCCTGTTTTTGCGGAAGACTGTGCTCACAAGGTGTGACGACAACACCTATATCGAAGATAACCACTGAAGGCCTGTTGCCTATTGGCTCTTTAATGCCGGCTATTGAACTTAGCCCCCCAGTTCGGAGTCCCTTGTGGACAATACAGTTTTTGTTCCATAGGTTTTTGTTTGTTGATCAGGACCCAGTTGGTCCAAAAGACTTTTTATAGATTCTGCTTCTTCATCCGGAACTTGTACACCACCAACTGTATTAACCTTAACCTGGTCTTATCTGGTTTTATGGGTCATTGCCTGGACTTGATGCATCGTTATATTTTTTTGGCAGTATCATGGGGTTTATATTTGTGCTTCTGGCTCCGCATGGCTAAGCAAAGTGTTATAACCAGCTGGAATGTCAGGGGGTTGGGAGACAGAGTGAAACGTTTAGCGGTGCTTCATATAGTTAAACACCTGGGTACATCGGTGGTATGTTTGCAGGAGACCCATCTGTCCCCTGGCCAGGACTCTCCATTTTCAGCTAAATTATTTGGTACTCAGTTTCACTCTGTCTTCTCCTCATATGCTAGAGGGGTCAGTATTCTCATAGGTGCAAATGTCCCCTTTGTGTGTACTACATCACTTATTGACCCCTGGAAAAGGAAAGAGCCCTGGACTGTCGCACTCTGTATAAACTATTTATTTTCAAAATTCCAAAATTAAAATCCAAAGTTAATACATGGGTTCAAAAGTCCAAAAACAATCAAAAACAGAAAACTGACATGCAGGGGTGGATAGCTGACGTGTTTCACATCAAAGATAGATGCTTACTCACTATGAGTAAGCATCTATCTTTGATGTGAAACGCGTCATCTATCCACCCCTGCATGTCAGTTTTCTGTTTTTGCTTGTTTTTGGACTTTTGAACCCATGTATTAACTTTGTATTTTAATTTTGGAATTTTGAAAATAAATCGTTTATACAGAGTGCAGCAGTCCAGGGCTCTTTCCTTTTCCATGCATTAGTGCAGAGCCAGCACCTGTTTCAGTATCAGGGTGGGAGCAATCTTTGGAGCTGCACAGCTTGGAGCGGTACACACCTTTCACCTATTGACCCCTATGGCAGGTTTGTCTTCCTTTTATGCTCTCTAGATGGTCTACAATGCATTATTATGAATGTGTATATACCGCCCCCATTTTCTGTTGAGGTTCTTAAAACCCTGGCTACTTTTTTGGCACGCCACCCTGGCATCCCTGTACTTGTTGTGGGGGATTTTAATAATTACCTAAATGCGGATCTTGACAAAATTTCTACTAGAGCTCAGATGAGTAATGTAAGGGGGGGGGCTTGACATCCTTCGCTCGGCTTCTTACGGAGCTGGGGCTGAGGGATGTCTGGAGGATTAGGAAACTGCATGCAAAACGCTATTCGTGTCACTCAGCCACGCACGGAGGCCTTTCTAGGATTGACCTTGGTCTGGGAAATGATGCCATGCTCCCGCTAATATCTTCTTCAAGGTATGAGGCGAGGACCGTTTCTGACCACTCTCCCCTGCGTATCGCAATTTTTACGTCTGGAGTGTCCAAGCAGACATGTTGGAAACTTAACCCGTTCTGGTTATCGCTCTTTCCGACTCCTGACCCCATTACTGATAGACTGTCCATGTTCATATACTTTAATAAGCCTTCGGCTAGCCCTGGGATTTTCTGGGATACCCTGAAGGCCTTCCTAAGGGGCCAATTCATTAAGACTATAAATTCCATTAAGACTGAGACCAGGTCCTGGGAACAAACCGTACTTCGGGAGGTTGAGAGGGCTGAGTCCGCGTTTGTCGATTCCCCCTCTGAACAAACCGAAAGATCGTGGCAAGAAGCTCAGAATATCGCTAAGCATCTGGTGTTAACGAAGGCTGAAAATAAACGGTTCTTTCTCCAACAGAAATATTATGAGGAAGGGGAAAGCACGGGTCATATGCTGGCTATGATGGTGAGATCACAAAGGGGTGAGTCCCATATCGAGGCTATTGTTAACCCTTCAGGGGACCTGCTTACTACCCATGCTGACATATTAGCTGTGTTTCGGAATTTCTATGCTGATGTGTATTCTTCTAAGGTGTCACCTGGTAAGGAGGAAATTGGGTCTTTTCTTGATCAGTGTCAACTCCTGCAGCTTTTGACCCTGAAAGTGGAGCTACTGAATGCTTTTATATCTGGGGGATGCGGATACTTCACTAACTAGCGCTATGGAGGTGATCCAATATTTTGCCTCCTTGTCTGGATTCTCCATCAATTGGAGTGAATCGGTTCTCTTGCCCCTTGATGTGCGAACGATTTCGCTGACGGAGGTTGCAGGGTCCCTTAAGGTGGTATCATCTTTTAAATACTTAGGAGTGTATGTATCTGCAAATACATTGTCCTACCTGGAGGAGAATCTTTTGCTCCTTTTTAAAAAACTTCAATTGACGTGCAGCGCCTGGTGTAAACTACCGTTATCCGCAATTGGCAGAATTAATTTAATTAAAATGGTCTGGTGCCCCCAGTTGCTGTATGTCATGCACAACTCCCCGCAGTGGATTCCACGTAGATGGTTCACTCGTATCGATACCTTGTTTAGATCTCTGATCTAGAGGAAGAAAGTTGCTAGAATTAGTCTTTCCACTCTGCAGTATGGCAAGGATCAGGGAGGGGCTGCTGTTCCCAATCCCAAACTTTATTTTTACGCCTCTCAACTTCAGCATCTTAGTGGTTATGGGTTGATAGATGACTCTGACCCGATCGGGAACGCATGATACATCGGTCTTGATGGAGCTAGAGGCTGGGTTTCCACATTTACTGCAGGGGGCCCCTACTGTTGTCGTCCTTAAAAAACTTTGGTCTAGTTTGAAAATTTTGGGGTTTCTGGATGAAACTCCGCTGTGGGGTAATCCAAATCTGATAGAAGTTTGTCAACTGGAGGGTTTCCAGGAGTGGAGGGTGGCTGGTATTCAAAGGATTGCCCAATTATATCACAACAATATCTTGAAATCCTTTGTAGACTTGCAAAATGAAGTTAATCTCCCTAGGACCCAATTCTATAGGTATCTCCAATTAAGACACGCTCTCCAGGCTCAGAGCCAAATATCCAGTCTTCTACTAGTCAGCCATTTGTTAGTTAAGGACATTTTCTACAGCCGAGAGAGAAAGGGCCTGATTTCTCATGTCTACTCCAACCTTTTGCTGTCCACACAGGACTTTGCGAATTTACCAAGTAGAAGGGGGTGGACACAGGACCTGGGAGAAATTTCTGAGGAAAATTGGGATTTATGTCTACAATCCGGGCCCATTACTTTCGTTTCACAATCACATAGGTTGTCTCATTTATTTTTGTTGCATGGGGTTTACCGCACACCTATACAACTGTGTCGGTGGGGAAGAAGAGATTCCTCTATATGTTCTAAATGTTGCAGGGACGAGGGATCTCTAATTCACCTAATCTGGCGGTGCCCCAAGCTACATTGTTATTGGGGTGACATTACTAAGGTCATCTCCTCTGTGTTTCAGGTTAGGATCCCATTGGATCCCTTAATATGTGTCTTGGGAGCAATAGATGAGGAACTTTTTCCTTACCCGGTAAATATAGCGGTGATTAGACTATTGTATACTGCTCGTAAACTGATAGCAAGGTTTTGGCTAGCGGCACGTGTGCCGACTAAAACTCAGTGGGTGGAACAGATGAACTATGTCCTCGTTAGGGAGCACCTTACATATCAGCATAGAAATGCAGCTCGAAAATTCTTCTCTATATGGCAGGCATGGCTGGAAACTCCTGGGTTGGCACCCCCTCGACTGATCATGCATAGGTTACTACAGGTGTGAGTTATGTATCTGGTTGGGTGGAGGATGACTTTAGTGCTCTCTTTTATAATTTGTATAAGGTGTGCTCTGGGACTACCCTTGGCTGCAGGATGAGTGATCCTCTCTACACAGGTAGAATACTATGGGTAACATTTACTGTGTGTTGGCCCGTTGGCCTTTTCTTTTGTGAAGCCGGGTAGACGGGTCTATGCTTTCCTGTCTATCTGGACTCTATCTTTTTCATAAAAAGCAAGCATTGTTTGTTTTGTGTACTATCTTGGTGCCGTTATTTTATATGTCTTTATTATTGCATTGTGCTGTTGTTGGATGCTTTACATTTTATGGATATGTAATGTATTTCTCATTTCTGCTAGCACAATAAATATTTTTCTGATTAAAAAAAAAACAATTGAAGGGACTTGTGGGAGTGGGAGATTCCCCCCTTATATTAAGTATTCCCAACAGAGTTCCCCTTTAAACAGAGTCCCCAGAGTCCTCCTTAACATCAGGGTCCCTACAGATACCCCCTCATGTCAGATCTCACAGAGTCAACCCTAATATCAGGGTCCCTGGAGCCCCACCTCCTCTTTACATCAGGGTCCCTAGAGTTATTCCCTTAAAGTAGGGTCCACAAAGTTTCAAATGTTTATTTTTTGTGCATTAACATAGTGTAGGTGAAGTCACAGATGATTAACACTAGCTTTCATTTTGTTCAGGCGGCATCTGCATCTACAGCTAATTTTTTTTTTACTTTATAGGTATTAGCAATTACATTAGATATATTTAATACTAATTTATATTAAAACTAAGCAATTTTTTGTTTCTTAACTAGTTTCCCTTGTTACATCAGTGTCCCCCCTCCTCCGTACATCAGGGTTCTCAGAGCCTCCCTCCTTATATCAAGGTTCCCAGAGCCACCCCTCTTTTTAACAGGGACTCCACCTTACATCAGGGTTCCCGTAGCCCCCCTCTTTACATTAGGGTCCTCAAAGCCACCCTCACCTTGCACAAGGAACCCCACCTTACATCAGGCTCCCCGGAGTACCCCCATTTACATCAGGGTCCCCAGAGTCCCTCCAGCTTAAAACATCCAAGTGAAAGATTTAACACGTCAGAAAAAATCAAAAATAATCAAACAGAATTACTAAGTTGGAAAAAGGATCACCCTCTTGTGTCAGTATTTTGTTGAACCACCCTTTGCTTTAAAGTGGTTGTAAACCCACTTATGCAACTTGCACCTACGGGTAAGCCTAGATTAAGGCTTACCTGTAGGTGCAAGAAATATCTCCTAAACCTACACGGTTTAGGAGATATTTGCAAAAAAGGCATGCACCAATGTCTACGGCGCGCAACGGTGCATTCACAGTCAGAATCCCATTCGGGCTCCCGTGCGCATGCGCGGAGTGATGTCTTCGCTGCTCCGGCGCTGTGATTGGCCGAAGCAGCGATACCCGGAAGTAACCTTCCGGGTATCTGTGGAGCGATGGCTGCGGCTGGAGGGGGAGACGAGGATGGCTTCGGGGGCCCCGATCTAAGATAAGTAATGCATAATGAGCTAGTATGCTAGTCATACTAGCTCATTATGGCTTTGTCTTGCAGGTGTTTTCTTTTTTAAACGGGTTTACAACCACTTTAATTACAGCCTTTAGTCTGTTGGTATTTGTCTCTACTAACTTTGCACATCTAGACTTTGCAATAATCGCCCACTCTATTTGCAGAGCTGCTCAAGTTCAGTTAACCTCTTAGCGCCTCCCGCCCTTTAAGAGGTTTATGACGCCAGGAAGCAGGGGGCGCGGCCTAAGATCACGTGACCTCTGTGATTAGCTGTCACAGCCTTCACGTGGATCCTTGCATTCAGGGGCTTTCAGTAAAGCGACAGTAACTGTGCCGGGAACGCGCAGCGCGTACGCTCTCAGCATAGGTGTAATAGGGGCAAATAACGCAAATATGCGGCCCCCTGGCGCTAAGGACCAGGCGTCGAGAGGATGCATATTTGTGTACAGCTGGCGCCAAGGAGTTCAATTTGATGGTGACTGTTTGTAGACTGCAGTCTTCAAGTCATTCCACAGATTTTCAATGGGGTTTAAGTCTGGTTTATGACTAGGCCATGGAACGACATTCAACTTTTTCTCCTTCAACCACTGTGTGGTCATTTTTGCTGTGTGCTTTGGGTCATTGCCATGATGGAAGGTAAACCTTCTTCTCATTGTCACCTTTCTGGGAGAGGGCAGCAGATTTTCTTTAAGAATTTGATGGTATTTTGCCCAATCCATTTTTCCTTCAATTCTGACAAGTGTTCCAGTCCCTGCTGCAGAGAAACACCACCATAATAGGATATTACCACCTCCATGCTTTACTGTAGGAATGGTATTATTTGGATGGCGAGCGGTATTGGATTTCCGCCAGACATACCATTCAGTGTTGAGGTCAAATAATGAAATTTTAGTTTAATCTGACCATAACACAATTTTCCATGTGGCCTCAGAATCTTCAGGGTGCGTTTTGGCCACAGCTCAGTCGTGACTGCAATTGGCCTGTCTATAGGAGTGGCTTTTTTCTTGCAACCCTCCCATACAAGCCAGATTTGTGGAGAATTTGCGATCTTGTCACATACACAAAATGACCACGCTTTGTCAAATTCCTGCAACTGCTTCAGAGTTTCTGTAGGCCTCTTGGTAGCTTCTCTGAACAGTTTCCTCCTGGCTCTTTCATCCAATTTGGAGTGATGTCCTCATCCAGGAGGGTCTGTGTTGTACCAAATACCTTCCACTTCTTAATAATATACTTCACTGTGCTTCTAGGCATTGATAAAGCCTTTGAATTTGTTTGTATCCATCTACTGACATGTGCCTGTCCACAACTTTATCCTGGAGATCTTTTGAAGGTGCCTTGCCACCCATAGGACTGAAATGCTCCAGGAAATCTATTTACATGCTGAGCTAATTAAAAGTACTGCAGCTGATCACAGTCGAAAGTCAAATGACTGTGTGTGCCATTGAGAAGGTGATTAGCTACACCTGATTTGGTTTACAAGTATTTTTAAGAGTGGGGTGATCCTTTTTCCAACTCAGTGATTCTGATTTTGAATTTTTTTTCCTGACATGTTGGTGATATGTCTTTCTCTTGGATGTTATAAGTTGCACTGAGTAAATAGCTAGATAAAACAAAAATTGTATCTGTCTTCATTTCAGGTTGCAAAGTAACAAAATATGATTATTTTTTATATTATTTTAATTATTTTCTATACCCACTGTATGTTTAAACTGCAAACCCACTTTGGACATCTTAAATTTAGACTGCCATATGCTGTGAAGAATGGCTCTCTACTCTAATTAAACAATGGTAACACATGTTGTTTAGTCAAATGTTGTGTCTCTGCAATACAAATTCCTAATTACAGTAAATAGTATAGTTATTTTTTTCAAAATAGAGAACATGCACAGATCATGAATAAAATACTTTTTTAAAACAGTGGCCTCTAATGCGAACATCATTTGTATATTAGCCACCAAAAAAGAACAAGACTGACATAATAATTTGCAGCTTTTGAGCTTCCAAAGGGTTGTGAAAAAATAAAGATTTGCGTTAGAAATGTATTAGAAAGTTATTATTTCCAAAGTTGTGGAAGGTGATAAAACTGAAGAAGTAATCAACACAGTAGCAATATGAAAATCACATCAGGCCTTGTAGAGAGAGCAAGTGTTGAAGTCACTTTCACAAGACGAATCAGGAGCTTTAATCATCTACAAAAAAAAAACAAAAAAAAAAACATATATATAGATATGGCAAAGGATTTACAAGCCAAATATTAAGCTTTAAATATTTTAAAGGCCCACTACAGTGAACAATATTGTATTTTAGAAACTGTATCTAGTACATACCTGCAATAATAGCATTTAGTATAACAAATATTATTTATTCTACATGCCTTCATTTACATAATGTTTTATTTTAAATATTTTTAAAATTTACAGTATATGCAGACCAAACTATCCACCAATAAATGAGTTATGATCGGGATAAACCTTATACCACACTTGCATTGCTCAGTTGTTATTCTTTTGTTTAAATCTTTTTCCCAAAACAAAAAAAACTTCTACTGTAAAGTCCTGTACACACGATCAGATTTCCTATGGATTTTAAACCTTTGGATTTTTCCATCGGAAATCCGATGAAGCTGACTTCCATCAGTCTTGCCTACACACCATCAGTCAAAAATCCGACCGTCCCAAACGCAGCGACGTAAAACACTACGACGAGCCAAGAAAAATAAAGTTCTATGCTTCTGAGCATGCGTCGACTTGATTCTGAGCATGCATGAGTTTTTTATCTGATGGAGTTCCCCACAGACGATAGTAATTTGCTATCGTTTTTTTTTCCATCAGGTAAATTTAAAACATGTTCTATTTTTTAATACCGATGGAAAAAAGACCGATGGGGCCCATACACGATCGGTTTGTCCGATGAAAAAAGTCCATCGGACTGTTTTCATCGGTAAAACCGATCGTGTGTACAGGGCTTAAGTGCCTAAAATGTTTGCTTTGTCTAATGCCGCGTACACACGATCATTATTCACGGCGGTTAAAAAACCGCCGTGAATAATGTCATTTAAAACGGGGGAACAGCTTGTTCCCCACACACGGTGTTTTTCACGTCATTTTTTCTCTTGACGAGAAAAACGACCATCTGTGGGCTCCGCGGCAGTGTTTCCCTATGGGAAACACTGCCGCGGAAAACATGTCGAAAAAAACGACGAGAAAAATTAGAACATGTTCTAATTTTTCTCGTCGTTTTTAATGCCGTTTTTCTCGTCTAAAAAAACGACAGAAAGCTCACAGACTATCGTTTTTCTCGTCGAATGGGAAAAATTTCGTTTCTTTCGACGAGAAAAATGGCCGTGTGTACGCGGCATTAGGCTTCAGTTTATTTGTTGTTAAATCAAAGTCCATTTAAAACCACATTTCTGTCTAAAACTACCCTGCTGCACAATTTCAATGCACAATTAATGGCTTTATCCCCTCTTAAAGAATGTGGAAAAATAATAGACCCACAGTGTGATTAACAGGTAATAAAGCTATGTGGGCAGAGAGTAGTCAGAAAAACAAAGGCTTCTGTGTTAACCACTTAAGCCCCGGACCATTTGGTAGCTAAAGGACCAGAGGTGAATTCAGAATTTTGCACTGCGCTGCTTTAACTGTAAATTGTGCGGACATGCAATGTTGTACCCAAACGAAATTTGCGTCCTTTTCTTCCCACAAATAGAGCTTTCTTTTAATGGTATTTGATTGCCTCTGCGATTTTTATTTTTTGCGATATAAACGGAAAAAGACCGAAAATTTTGAAAAAAAATGATATTTTCTACTTTTTGTTATAAGAAAAATCGAATAAACTCAATTTTAGTCATACATTTAGGCCAAAATGTATTCAGCCACATATCTTTAGTAAAAAAAATGTCAATAAGCGTATATTTATCGGTTTGCGCAAAAGTTATAGCGTTTACAAACTAGGGTACATTTTCTGGAATTTACACAGCTTTAAATTTATGACTGCCTATCTCATTTCTTGAGGTGCTAAAATGGCAGGGCAGTACAAAACCCCCCAAAATGACCCCATTTTAGAAAGTAGACACCCCAAGGAAATTGCTGAGAGGCATGTTGAGCCCATTGAATATTTTTTTTTGTCCCAAGTGATTGAATAATGACAAAAATAAATAAAAAATAAAAAAATACAAAAAGTTGTCACTAAATGATATATTGCTCACACATGCCATGGTTATATGTGGAATTGCACCCCAAAATACATTCTGCTGCTTCTCCTGAGTACGGGGATACCACATGTGTGGGACTTTTTAGGAGCCTAGCCACGTACGGGACCCCGGAAACCAAGCACCACCTTCAGGATTTCTAAGGGTGTAAATTTTTGATTTCACTCCTGACTACCTATCACAGTTTTGAAGGCCATAAAATGCCAAAATAGCACAAAACCCCCCCAAATGACCCCATTTTAGAAAGTAGACACCCCAAGGAAATTGCTGAGAAGCCTGTTGAGCCCATTGAATATTTTTTTTTTGTCCCAAGTGATTGAATAATGACAAAAAAAAAAATTACAAAAAGTTGTCACTAAATGATATATTGCTCACACATGCCATGGTTATATGTGGAATTGCACCCCAAGATAAATTTTGCTGCTTCTCTTGAGTACGGGGATACCACATGTGTGGGACTTTTTAGGAGCCTAGCCGCGTACGGGACCCCGAAAACCAATCACCGCCTTCAGGATTTCTAGGCACAAATTTTTGATTTGACTCCTCACCACCTATCACAGTTTCGAAGGCCATAAAAAGCCAAAATAGCACAAAACCCCCCCAAATGACCCCATTTTGGAAAGTAGACACCTCAAGCTGTTTGCTGAGAGGCATGGTGAGTATTTTACAGCTCTCATTTGTTTTTGAAAATGAAGAAAGAACATTTTTTTTTTTCTTTTTTTTTTTCAATTTTCAAAACTTTGTGACAAAAAGCGAGATCTGCAAAATACTCACAATACCTCTCAGCAAATAGCTTGGGGTGTCTACTTTCCAAAATGGGGTCATTTGGGGGGGTTTGTGCCATCTGGGCATTCCATGGCCTCCGAAACTGTGATAGGCAGTGAGAAGTGAAATCAAAAATTTACACCCTTTAGAAAGCCTGAAGGCGGTGATTGGTTTTTGGGGTCCCGTACGCGGCTAGGCTCCCAAAAAGTCTCACACATGTGGTATCCCCGTACTCAGGAGAAGCAATAGAATGTATTTTGGGGTGTAATTCCACATATGCCCATGGCATGTTTGAGCAATATATCATTTAGTGACAACTTTGTGCAAAAAAAAAAAAAAAATTATTTTTTTCCGCAACTTGTGTCAACATATAAAATATTCCATGGACTCGACATGCCTCTCAGTATATAGCTTGGGGTGTCTACTTTCCAAAATGGGGTAATTTGGGGGGGTTTTTAACTGTTCTGGCATTTTATACACAACATTAGGAAGCTTACATCCACTCTTCTAACCACTTGAAGACAAAGCCCTTTTTGACACTTTTTGTTTACATGAAAACATATTTTTTTTGCAAGAAAATTATGCTGAACCCCCAAACATTATATATATTTTTAAAGCAAAGGCCCTACAGAATAAAATGGTGGGTGTTGCATTTTTTTTTTCTACACAGTATTTGCGCAGCGATTTTTCAAACGCATTTTTTGGGGAAAAAATGCACTTTTTTTTAATTTTAATGCACTAAAACACACTATATTGCCCAAATGTTTGATGAAATAAAAAAGATGATCTTAGGCCGAGTACATAGATACCAAACACGACATGCTTTAAAATTTCGCACAAACGCGCATTGGCGACAAACTACATACATTTTTAAAAGCCTTTAAAAGCCTTTACAGGTTACCCCGTTAGATTTATAGAGGAGGTCTACTGCTAAAATTACTGCCCTCGATCTGACCTTCGCGGTGATACCTCACATGCATGGTGCAATTGCTGTTTACATATGACGCCAGACCGACGCTTGCGTTCGCCATTGGGCAAGAGCAGGGCAGGACAGGGCTGCTTTTTTATTTTTATTTTTTATTATTATTATTAATTTTGCTTTTTTATTTTATTTTTAAACTGTTGCTTCCATATTTATTTATTTTTTTATCATTTTTATTGTTATCTCAGGGAATGTAAATATCCCCTATGATAGCTATAGGTAATGACAGGTACTCTTTTTTGAAAAAAACTGGGGTCTATTGGACCCTAGATCTTTCCTCTGCCCTCAAAGCATCTGACCACACCAAGATCGGTGTGATAAAATGCTTTCCCAATTTCCCAATGGCGCTTTTTATATCCGGGGGGGTCATTCCCTCCCACTGCTTGTAAAAGCAGTCCAGAGGCTAATTAGCCACTAGGATTGCTTTTACATGAAAGCCGGCCGCTGGCTGAAAAGAATGATACCAAGATGATACCTAAACCCGCAGGCATCATTCTGGTATAAACATTCAAAGTCCAGCAACATACCAGTACGTTGCTGGTCCTTGTTGGACATGTATTGTAATCTTTTTTTTCATGCAGCCTGTTGGCTGAACGAAAAAAAAAGATTGATCGGTGGGTATGCCCACCATTAGAATACCGCCCTTCATCCACCCACTTCTAATGATGGGCATACATGCACCATTTATATATGCCGAAGCATGGGGGCATCTTCCCGCAAAAGTTATGCCGCGTACACATGGTCAGACTTTTCCACGGGCAAGCCTCCGTCGGAATTTCGACTGTATGTACGCGGCATTAGGAGCAAAATCGCTCCTCCGCCCCTGCTGCCCCAATGCTTCGGCATATATGCTTTTTTTTTTTAATTGTGGTGGCGAAATCACCTCCTACAGCACTGGAGTTGCAGGGATCAGGCCTGTCTCTGCGAACGCTGCAGTTATGTGTGTTGTGTTTTGCAAGTGACAGTGATCGATCGATACTGCACTTGGGTGGCCTGGGCTGGACGGAGGGGCAAAACGCAGGTGCTAGCAGGTATCTGGGCTGATTCCGCTAACGCTGCGTTTTTGGGAACCCTAAACTGCTGGGGACGCTAGTATAGATCTGATCAGATCAGATATTGATCTGTTCAGATACTATACCACTAAGGGGGGTGTATGCTTCACGCGTGGGTGTTAGCGTTACTGGCACTAACCTGACGCTGCCTGGGGTGTGACGCAGACCCTCTCTGACGCTAAAACCTAATTGATATCACCCGCCGGGCGATCAGGGGGTTAAACCTTTATTGGGTTATATACGGCGGGTGCCCTGACACTATAAAAAGCAAACTAACTAACCAGCGTCACCCGTAACACTTATATGGTGATTACTGGTGAAAGGGTTAACTAGGGGCAATTAGGGGGTTAAAACCTTTATTAGGTAATATATGGGGGTACCTGACGCTATATAAAAACCTGACGGCGAACCTAAAAAAAAATTACTGGCTACCGATCTGCATCACCGACACTAAGACAACGATCATAAAAACGATCGCTTAGCGACAGTGGTGATAGGGGGTGAAAGGGTTACCTGGGGGGCGATCAGGGGGTTAAACCTTTATTAGATAATATATGGGGGTACCTGACGCTATAAAAACCTGCTGCGAGCCTAAAAAAAATTACTGGCTACCGATCAGCATCGCCGACGCTAAAACATCGATCAGAAAAATTATCGCTTAGTGACCGTGGTGATAGGGGGTGAAAGGGTTACCTGGGGGGCGATCAAGGGGGTTAAACCTTTATTAGGTAATATATGGGGGTACCCGACGCTATAAAAACCTGCGGCGAACCTAAAAAAAATTACTGGCTACCGATCAGCATCACCGACACTAAGACATCGATCAGAAAAATGATCGCTTAGCGACGGCGGTACTAGGGGATGAAAGGGTTATCTGGGGGGTGATCAGGGGGTTAAACCTTTATTAGGGGGGGTTAGGGGGCTACACTGGACCTAAAACTAAATGTACTGACACTTTTACAGTCACAAATGTCACTGATTGCAGTGATCACTAAATAAATGGTCACTGCAATCAGTGACACTGTGACTGGGGGCTGGGGGGTGATCTGGGGGGGTCTGGGGGGGCCTGGGGGGGCGATTTATGTACCTATGTGTCCTGGTGTCAGTGTAGTGTTGTGTGCACTAACCTGCATCTTCTCCTGTACGGCGCTCGGTATATGTGAGCGCCGCAGGAGAGATGACATCACTTCCTCCAGCCTGTGTAAACAAGTACACAGGCAGGGGAAGCTCTCATTCGCCGGGAGCGATCGAGAGGGGGTGACCGGAATCGAACGGCCGTCCCCTCATGCCGGATCGCTCCCGAAGGTAAAACGACCGCTCACTGTAAAGAAGGGGGGTCCGATCGGATATACACATATCACATATACGTGATTCTGCCTGTCGGTGCCATTCTGCCGACGTATATTTACAGTGGGCGGTCGTTAAGTGGTTAAAGGCGAATTCCACCTTTTTCAAAAATGTAATACACACCCACATTAATAAAAAAAAAGTGCATTTGTAAAATATTTACATTAGAGCATTGCTGTTGCCAGTCGATCACGGGTGCAATGCACAGGCTTCTGTAGACTCTTCCCACAGCTCCAGGTCCCTTCCAAGGTACAAACCTTTAAGCCTCGTACACACAATCGGATTTCCAGCGGACTTTTCCATGGATTTTGGTCGTTGGCCGTGAACTTGTTCTGCATACAGACGGCACAACATTTTCAGCCAACATTCACCAAACCACATGGTTTTTAAGCTCTTTACGGTCACCCTTTGGGCAACTTCTGCTATTGCTGTCTGATGTTTAGCATGCATGTTTATACTTTGGATTTTAGTTGGACAGACTTGTGTACACGTGATCACGTGATCGGATAAACCGACGTAACAGATTTATTGCCAGACAGTTGGTGAGCATGAACAGCCAACATTTGTTGTCGTTAAAGCGGAGGTTCTGCGTGGCATACTTTTTTTTTTTTGTTATTCATTCTATGTAAATACCTTAGCAAAGTAATTACTCACGTCCGCCGCTCTTTAAAACACCCCCCGTCCGTTTTGCGGTAATAAAAGAGTTTATAAAACTCTTCCTGCTTTTTCCATTTTGCTTGTGGGCATCTTGAAGCCCACAAGCAAATCCTTCCAGGTAGAGATGAATGCCTCTCTCCCGGCATTCAGCGCTGGATCTCGCGCATGCGCAGTGTTAATGGCGAGCAGCGCCGTCAACACTTCCTGGTTTCCATGACAACGTGCCTAAACATTTAAAGTACACGCCCAGTAGTGATGAAAGCCAAAGAAAAAGAAACAGCAGGAACGTCTCACAACACTCTATAGACACAGCTTGGCATGTAATGTTTATTTCTCCCTCTCTGCCAAATTAATTATAACAATTTTTTTTTAATAAAGAGCATATACATAGATATATCTAAAATATTCTTCAAAAAAAAATTTAATTTTAGGTGTATTTGTGTATATATATATATATATATATATATATATATATATATATATATACACACACACACACACACATAATAAATTAATCCATGTTTAGATACGTTTGTGTGTGTGTGTGTGTATATATATATATATATATATATATATATATATATATATATATATATATATACATACATACATACATACACACACACATTATATATATATTGTGAGGGGGTTAACTCGGTAGCGGGTGTGTGTGACCCCCTGGTTGGGCTCCCCACACAAAAACAGGGCCAGCAGACGGAGGTTGTGGTTTTCAAAATCAAAAGGTGCGGTTTATTTCTCTATGTACAGTGACAAAAACACAGCAAAGCCAAAAAGAAACCTAAACAAAATAAATCCTGGTCAGCTTGACCTCTGACTAAACATGCAGGTTTCCTAACTAACAACTGGGATCAGCCTGGTGCTGTCCTAGTCCCTAAGTCCCTGGTTTAGTCAATGTCCAAACAAATAGCCACACAGGCTTTTTCTCACCGCACAGGGGTTCACTCTCCCTAGACAGTCCACACAGGTCTGGTTCCAGGCATGAGCAAACACCTAATGAATCTGGGAGTTTTTATAGAGGCCTTAAACGAACTGACAGGCTTCAGCTGGTCTCATCAACTCCCTGCCTGCACGACGCCCAGCCCTCTCCCTAGAGGTATGAGTCATCCATGAGCCCACTAGCCTCAGCTGGGCTTCATCAACTCCCTCCCTAGTTGTATAAGTCAGCATAAAGCCTGAATCTGGGAGAAATATATCTACCCCCCTGGATGCAACCAGGTGACTTTACCTTCCTGCTGTCACATACCCCCCCTCTTGTTTTAACCTTGGGGTTGGAACACCAGCAATCAGGCATTCATGTACTCGAGACAAAGCATCCACATTCCCCATTTGAACGCCAGGGCGATGCTTTACTGTGAAGTTGAATTCCTGTAGGGCCAGGAACCACCTATTCACTCTTCTATTTGTCTCCTTGTTTTGAGCCATCCACTTTAACGGAGCGTGATCCGTAACCATGTCAAAGTGCCTACCTAGCAGATAGTACCGAAGGGAATCTAGAGCCCACTTCACCGCTAAACACTCCTTTTCAACCGTGGCGTAATTTACCTCATGGGACTTCAACTTCCTGCTGAGGTAAATGACTGGGTGCTCTTCCCCGTTCCAGACCTGGGACAATACTGCTCCTAACCCCACATCTGACGCATCACTTTGTACGACAAAGTCTTTAGAGAAGTCGGGTGAGTACAACACTGGCTGGCTACATAAGGCTTGTTTCAAGAATTGGAATGCTGCCTCAGCCTCGGGGGTCCATTTAATCATGACCGACCCTTTCCCTTTCGTCAGGTTGGTTAGGGGCACAGCCTTAGAAGCAAAGTGGGGAATGAAGCGCCGATAATAACCCGCGATTCCCAGAAAGGCCCGTACCTGCTTCTTGCTGTTGGGACGTGGCCAACTCTGGATGGCCTCGACTTTGTTGAGTTGGGGTTTTATCACTCCCCTGCCAATGGTGTACCCAAGATATTTGGCCTCCTCCTGCCCAATGGTACACTTCTTGGGGTTAGCCGTAAACCCCGCTTCCCGGATAGAGTCTAGGACTGCTTGCACTTTTGGCAGATGTGAGGCCCAATCTGTGCTATGGACAATTACGTCATCCAGGTAAGCCGCAGCATACTTCCGATGGGGCCTCAGTATCTGGTCCATTTTCCGCTGGAATGTGGCCGGCGCATTCTGTAACCCGAACGGCATTCTCTTATATTGGAACGCCCCGTCTGGGGTTACAAATGCGGTTTTCTCTTTGGCCGACTTGGCCAGGGGAATTTGCCAATACCCTTTTGTGAGGTCAAGAGTCGTCATGTATCGGGCTGTTCCCAGCCGGTCGATCAACTCATCTATACGTGGCATGGGGTAGGTGTCAAATTTTGTAACTTTGTTCAACTGACGAAAATCGTTACAAAATCGCCAGCTCCCATCCGGTTTAGGCACCAACACAATGGGACTAGACCAATCACTTTGAGACTCCTCTATCACCCCTAAGTTCAGCATTTTCTGTACTTCCTCCCGTATTGCCTCCCGTCGGGCCTCTGGGATCCGATAGGGTTTTAACTTCACCCTTTCACCTGGCGGGGTAATAATATCATGCTCTACCCCAGATGTTTGTCCCGGCAGCTCAGAGAACACCTCCTTGTTGCGAAGCACAAACTCCTTAACCTACTGTTGTTGGGGTTGTGACAAGGTGGCTGCTATTCCAACCTCCGGAATCACGCAACCAGTTTGAGCTGGTGACCAAGTTTCTGCGACTAGGGACTCTCTATCCCTCCAGGCTTTCAACAGATTAACGTGATATATCTGTTCGGGCTTTCGCCTTCCTGGTTGTCTGACCTTGTAATTCACTTCGCTCACTTTTTCCATTATCTCGTAGGGGCCTTGCCATTTGGCAAGGAATTTACTTTCAACCGTAGGGACAAGTACCAATATCCTATCCCCCGGGGAAAAGGTACGGGTCTTGGCTCCACGGTTGTACACTCTCTGCTGTGCCAACTGCGCTTGGGCCAAATGTTCCTTCACGATGGGCATTACCTGTGCAATTCGATCTTGCATCAGGGCGACATGCTCAATCACACTCCTGTGGGGAGAACTCTCACTTTCCCAAGTTTCCTTGGCAATATCCAACAGCCCTCTTGGGTGTCTCCCATACAGTAACTCAAAGGGGGAGAATCCCGTAGAGGATTGGGGCACCTCCCTAATAGCAAACATCAAATAAGGAAGTAGACAGTCCCAATCCCTTCCATCTCTATCCACCACTTTCTTCAACATTTGTTTTAGGGTTTTGTTGAATCTTTCAACCAGCCCATCGGTTTGGGGGTGATACACAGATGTACGCAATTGCGTCACTTTGAACAATTTACACAGCTCTTTCATAACCCGGGACATAAAGGGTGTACCTTGGTCCGTAAGTAGTTCTTTACAAATACCCACCCGGCTAAAAACAAGAGATAGCTCTTTGGCTATGGTTTTGGCCGAGGTATTTCTGAGAGGGATCGCTTCTGGATAACGGGTGGCATAGTCCATTATAACCAATATGTACTGGTGCCCCCTAGCGGACTTGATTATAGGACCTACCAAATCCATTGCGATTCTCTCAAACGGGACCTCAATGATGGGTAGAGAGGGACCAGCGGGCTACGGAAATGTGGCATCGGGGCTGACCTCTGACACACAGGGCAGGAGGAACAATAATTTTCTATGTCCTTCATCACCCCAGGCCAATAGAATCTCTGTAATACCCTCTCTCGGGTTTTCTCTGTCCCCAGATGACCTCCAAGAATGTGCCCATGGGCCAACTCCAACACCAACTTCCTGTAAGGTTTGGGCACCACAAGCTGCTCAACGGTTTCTTCTGCCCTTTTTGCCACCCGATACAGTAGGTCCTTCTCTACGCTGAAGTATGGGTAAGTGCAGGTATTATCTGGGTTCACTAACTCGCCATCTATTTCCACTACGTTTTCCCGTGCCTTTATTAGGGCGGGGTCTTTTAACTGTTCTGTGGCAAAATTTTCCCTGTGAACCTCCAGATCAGAAAACTCCACAGACGGTAGGTTTTCGTCTGAGGAGGTGGGCTCCTCTCCAGTTTCTTGAGTCTCCCCTGCCAATACTGACAAGGGAAATTCTGGAGAGTCCTCACCACTCTCAGAGGAGTTCTGGCTATCACATTCCTGGTACATAGGGGCACCAGTGGGGAGCTCAGGATCATCCCACAGTTCCCAGAACTTCGGAAAATCCCTTCCCACAATGGCATCATGCGGTAATTGAGATACTAACCCCACTGGATGAGAGAGGGTACCTTTGGGGGTCTCGAAACACACTGTAGTCACTGGATACTCTCGGGTGTCCCCATGCACACAAATAACAGCTACCTTGCTATTCCCAGAGACCTCTGTTTTAACTAATTCAGCCTTTATCAGGGTCACAAGGCTACCTGAATCCAGTAATACCACAACATTTCTACCATTAATACACATTTTGCATAAATGTTTCTCAGTTCCCCGAATGGCAGTGCATGCGACTGTCGCACACAGCGACTGACGTCGGTCCGTCAGAAAGTCACATTGCATGGGTTCCTCCACAACCGGGCAATTTGCTGCAATATGTCCCGCTTGCCGGCAGCGGTAGCAAACAATCCATTTGGCTGCCTCTTGAGCCCCTGACTTCCCAGGCTGTTCTCGCCAAACTTTGGGTAGAGCTCCCACCCTCTCACTCTC